>OX101820.2:48663194-49298194 GCA_944452925.2 Chrysolina oricalcia | reverse complement strand
ATACTTTTATAGTACCAAACTGCACGAACCTTTCGTTTGATGGAAACTAATCTGATGAATCTCCTAATCTTGTGTCAAAGTTGATGTCTTTGTCAGTGAAATCTCGCCCACAAACCAGCTTACTTAATTGGAACATAACACAACACCTGAATTGAATTGAATTGAGTTGAATTGAATACCAATCTGATGAATCCTTCCACCCGCACGTTAAATTTGGTGTCTGATTATGTAATGGTTCCTTGAGGAATACTCAAATCAGATCAAAAACGTTCAGAGGAATTCCACAAGAACTTAAATGGAATTTATAGAAAAATGCCCAAGATGTCATTGGAAATAATGTGAATAAAGAATGGCAACGGAATTGATGTATTTTATAGAGGGTTGCTTTTTTTGGTCCCTCTAGAGATATCATCTCATAGGCAACCAAACACCATTTTCATATAGGAACGAGGATTATATACTCTTGCAACACGTTCGAAAAAACCCCGAAGCTATCGAATTTACAAAGTGGAAAACTGGTGGATATTAAACGACTTTGATGGGTATCTTTCTAACAAACTTGCTTACTGAAATTTCTATCCTCTATGATTTATTTCTCACAAACTCTCTTGCTAACACACTGCATGAGACTTATTTAATTGAAACCAAATCTAATGAATATCAACTTTGGTGTCTCATTTGTTTTTTATATGTTATTGTCTCTCGAGAAACACTGCTATTACGAAATGTCCATGAAACTGTTCCTTGAATGCATCTTTTCCCATCGTTCCATGACTTTTTTTTCACCTCAATTTTTCATTTTGAACCTCGTTGGCATTTTATTTTTCACGTTACCTTTTCGTTTCATTGCGATTCGTTTTATTCAACACGTCAAGTCAGACACATAGGTTATTAGTTGTTGTTCTCTATATTTCGTAGTATTATTATTATTTTCACGACGCGACGTTTCGTTCAATGCATTGATCTCTAAACCTGTCGAACGCGTAATTTATGCGCTTTCTCTATTTCTCATAATCACAATTATTTTTATGATTTCATTAATTCATTTTTGCTTCCTTTCATTTCATATCGTTTTGTTTCTTCCAACGCGTCAAGCTTGATACCCGTCGGACGCCTACGGTATATGACGTCGACCGCATTTTTATTATCATTGTCATTATTTTCATAACTTTTTGTGTCGTTTCGTTTCATTCAAATCATCGAATTTGATACCTTCCATATTTATTTCAACCTCTACATTTATTACTATTATTATTTTCATAATTTCTTTGATTCATCCCGTTTCATTTCGTTACTTCTGACGCGTTGAGCTTGAAATCTGCCGCAAGCATAATTTATTAACAGCCTTCTATACTGTATAATATGATGTCTTCTACATTTTTTATTATTATCATCATTATTTTCTTGATTTTTTGTGTCGTTTCATCGTTTCATCCAAATCGTTGAATTTGATCCCTTCCATACGTATATTTCAATGCGCTGACCTCTATATTTATTACTATTATTATTTTCATAATTTCGTTGATTCATCCCGTTTCATTTCATTTCTTCTGACGCGTCAAGCTTGAAATCTGCCGCAAACATAATTTATGTACAGTCGTCCATACTTTATATGACGTCATCTAATTTCTTTTATAATTATTACCACTATTTTCATGTCATTTTGTGTTGTTTTCGTTTGATCCAAATCATCGAATTTGATTTTTTTATACAAATATTGTATCATGTCCCGATAAAGGTTTATTATCTGATTTGAAAGCTGTACTTTTGAGAGTGATTCCCATTTATGAATATATGTTTATATAAAAAATTATTGTAGATAAAATAATTAACCAATAATGACGTCACCATGCCTCACAGCTAAAACTTTTATGAAAATTTCACTCAATCACATTTCAGATAATTAAACACATATGGCGAAAATGTTATCTTATTTTGAAATTAGGCTCTAATAATTTGTAAAAACCCCTATATTTAATAAAACTGACTATCTCAAAAAAAAATCATAATGGACTTATGTATCCTAAACGGACATTATTCAAAATGAACATTGTGAAAATCGACAACACGAAATAAATTTTTGTAGATGCTAACTGAAGTAAAATGAATAATAATACTCATAATTTCCTGTATAAATTCAAGATATGAAATATAAACGCCTATCGCCCTAAACCACACAATGGTGATAACTCCAATAATAAAACACGATATTTGTTGAAATTATGTTTTCTCGACTGAATGATCAATTATTGTCATCTTTAGACTACGTTGCTACATGATTAACTGAAACCCACTTGCCTCAAAATCCTCTGTGCATAATCCATATTTTATAGAATTACAAACTACACATACTTAAAATGATGCCGGTACTGGTCACAAAATAACTATGAATAACATTTTCATTTCTGGGTTTTCGCTCACAGGAAATGCGATAATAACTCAACGGGAAGTACGTCGGTTGTAATAATCGAGTTTTGTTTTGTGCCTCTAAGATCCGTTCTGTGGCCACTATCACCATACACGAAATCACGAAAACTCATGCGTTTTTATGGATTATTCAATAGAAATAATCTCTACCGACCGAAGATCTTATCTTTTTTACGTCCACGACGTAAGCTCAACATGCAGTCATACTCATTTTTGCGTGAATTGCGCTTTTGAAATTTCAATTTTGAACGTAATAAACGTATATTTTGGTCATATTATTTGAGTGAATTAACGTTTATCTTATTTGTAGCGTATAAAAACGTCCATTTTAAACAATTTAGAAATGTCAAATCTACATAAGAAATACATGTAAACGTGTATATTGTTTGCCTTAATTTTCGTCATAATAATTAATGCGAAAACGGCTATTTTTGTACGTATTTTTGCGTGAATTGACGTTCGTATTTTTTATCTTTTTTGAAACGCGTAAAACGTATATTCTGTGAAAATGCTCCAATCGAATTTACCTGCTCTGATCAGTTTATTGGAAAACTCGTTGAATTCATAAAATGTATCATTGCTGAAGAAATAAATATTTCCATTCGTGAATCTAAAAGCATTTGTGATGATGTTTGTTGGTACGCCTGGAAACTTTTCGCTGATGAAGCCATGTTTCACATCCCCACAATCACTGAGCTCTGCATACAAATCATCATATAGAATATAAGTTTTGCCT
Organism: Chrysolina oricalcia; assembly: GCA_944452925.2. NCBI lineage: Eukaryota > Metazoa > Arthropoda > Insecta > Coleoptera > Chrysomelidae > Chrysolina > Chrysolina oricalcia. The sequence goes on along the minus strand of OX101820.2, from coordinate 49,295,031 downwards.
CTATATGAGCAAAACATACCACTGATTCTTGCATTTTTGGAGATTCCAAATTCATCGATGGATTTATCCACAGAACGTTGTTTGAAAGTAGGAAAATCTATTACGCTAACTCGTTTATCATTAAAAATGACGAACTCATCATTTGGTTTCTGATATATGTGTGATATATTAAGGTTTGTATAATCTGAGATTTTCTTTGGGCTCAATAACTGTGCTTTTTGATTCTCGAACCCCAACTTCACAATCCACACCAATCCTTTGGAAAAAATGAACATGTGATTGTTTGATGTAATTAACATTTGATCGGGGTATTTGATTTTACATAAACCTCTTTTAGAGTCAAGCTCTGGTGTTGTTGGTGTCCTGAGTGGTGTTGTTGTCTTGGATAGCGTTGTGGTCGATTTTGTTGTAAAAGTTGTTGTCTTGGATGATGCCCCATATCACTTTTCATTACTTCATTATTATTAATATGGGAGGGTGTTTGGATATTGCTGCTGCTGCGATGTTCAAGCTCCTGTTCCATGTTTTTACTTTGTGTTCGATGCAACATATTGAATGCATCTGAATTCTCTACATTCCATCAAGTCTATACATATACTATACATAACTAAACCATACTGTGACAAACCGAACCATACCGAACATACCCATACTGCACCATACGGTGACAAACCGAACCATACCGAACATACCCATACTTTGACATCCAGCAAAATGTTTTTCCTCTTGAATGATAAGTTTTGGAGCACCCTGTATACCATTTAACAAGCAACCGTCATGTTTTTCATCTTAAATGATGTATTTTGACGCATCTTGTTGTTTTTTCTCTCAAAAATGTGTTTTGACACACCCTGTATAACATTTAACAAGTAGCCACCATGTTTCTTTTTTACCTATAACTTAAATTGGTTAATTTGAAACTCTAAAACACGCACAAAATGTGGTCAAAACTGACGTTTTTCGCATTCGAAAAAAACATATGAAATTTCAAACGCTGAATTACATAAAATATGTAACGAAAAACATGCGTTTCCGTATTCCAAAAAACAGTCTAAAATCAAACCATGTTTACATGTTATTCTTATGGACAATAGGCATTTCAAAATTGCTTAAAATGATCGTTTTCGCGTTCCAAAAAACAACTAAAATTTGAAACGCTTAAACACATAAAAAATGCAACGAAAACATGCGTTTTCGTGTTCCAAAAAACAACTAAAATTACGAACGCCAAAAATACACTTTTACATGTAATTCTTATGGACAAAAGGCATTTCAAAATTGCTCAAAATGTTCGTTTTCGCGTTCGAAAAAACAACTAAAATTTGAAACGCTGAAACACGTAAAAATGCAACGAAAATAGACGTTTTCGTGTTCCAAAAAACAAGTAAAATTAGAAGCGTTAAAACACATTAAAAGGTGGTCACAATAAGCGTTTTATAAGGTTAGTTCATTCTGGTTTGATCAGAAAATACATAGACGTCTGATGTAATTCAATCTCTCTGTATGGGTGAGTAGTTGTTTTCTACAATACACACACACAAATGTAATTCAATCTTATACTTTAAAAAAATCGTGCTGCCTAACTCCGCCTGATGATGATGGATAGTGAAAACGAAACAAAGACACATATATTGAGTGGCATTCTGAATGAAAAATGACAAACTTTTACGAATCAGCTTCTAAGATTTAAGCAATAAGTATATAACACATTAATATGTGCGGTTTACGGCCCTTATGGCAGTTGATGTACGCAAATTCTATTATTTTCTTGATCTCCCATGAAAGTTGTCTTCTTAGAGTACCCGCACGTTTCTGTAACTTTACTAATAACGAAGATAGCCTCCTATGCCGTTTCGACCTCGGAAAATGCTTAAAAATGTTTCTTGACATCCAAACGAACCTATTGATACCAAAATCATCCGAATCGGACGACCGGAAGTGACATTTCCGGTTTGGGCCGGAAGTAGCAATTTTATTGCAGATTTGGACTCTCCCCGATGTGGGTAATCCGAATTTACTATTACTTTTCTTCTATCTTAATTTTTTGAAACCGGAAGTGCTTATTTTTTGATGATTCGTACAGATCCAAAATATCATTAATGTATATATTGAACGACAGATGGCTCTGATGTATTCCTTGAAAACGAATTGGTATCGCACTTTAAAAATGACGGACCCCGTCACGATGCACGTTTATGAGACACCCTGTATATATTTTTTGTCTCAACTGGCACGTTGGTACACCTGGTATATATTTTTTTCTTAAATGCCAAACCCCATCATGATGCACGTTTATGAGACACCCTGTATTTATTTATTTTTTGTTTACATCATTTATTGGTACACCCTGTATAGATTTTGACAAAAAGACGCCATGTTTTTTTCTGTCAAATGTCAATGTTTTTCTCCTAATTGACTGTTTTGAAACACCCTGTATACCATTTACCGAGCAGCTGCCATGTTTTTTTCTCTTAAATGCCAAGTTAGTACACCCTGTATGGTAGCAGCCATGTTTTTTTCTCTTAAATACTATGATGGTACACCCTGTATGGCAGCAGCCATGTTTTTTTCTCTTAAATACTATGATGGTACACCCTGTATGGTATCAGCCATGTTTTTTTCTCTTAATCGATGTTTTTTGAGACACCCGGTATACCAAATTTGACAGCCGCCATGTTTTTTCTCTTAATCGATGTATTTTGAGACATCCTGTATACCAAATTTGACAGCTGCCATGTTTTTTTCTCTGTCTCATGTCATTCGACAGGCAGCCATGTTTTTTTCTCTTAAATGTTGTGTTGGTTCACCCGGTATACCAATTTTCATAGCTGCCATGTTTTTTTCTCTAAAATGCCAAGTTGGTACACCCTGTATGGTAGCAGCCATGTTTTTTCTCTTAAATACTATGATGGTACACCCTGTATATATATATATATATATATATATATATATATATATATATATATATATATATATATATATATATTTATGCCAACTGTACTCCCAAATCGCACTTTAAAAATGAGGGACCCCGTCACGATGCACGTTTATGAGACACCCTATATTTATTTTTTTCCTTAAATGGTGTATTTTGACACACCCTGTATACGTAAAACGAAAACTTCTGAATCCCTGCATGCCCCAATGATGCGATGCTCCAATGATGTGATGATTCATTTTTCCGATGTATTTTGAAACACCCTGTATATAATACGATTTTTGACAGTTTTTTCTGTCATGTTACGTTGCTACACCGTGTATATCTTTTTTCTTCCATAATTAAATTTAAAAACCGGCAACGTCCCACCCTCCGTAACTCTACTCCTTAATTTTAAATCCGGCAACACCCAACGTCACGCGGTGAACCCAGCGAGCTTCGTCAATGCGCATGCGTGCGCTAGAACGCAGGTTGTCCCACTACTCGTGTGCTTCAAAGCCAAACCGATTTCTATAAATCCTCTAATGGGAGATCTTCCTGAAGCAAGGGTCAATCCTTTTCTTCCATTCATCAATACAGGAGTGGATTACGCCGGTCCTTTTACGTTGAGAGACAAACCTGGCCGACGTTTTAAAACCTACAAGGGTTATGTTAGCCTTTTTATATGTTTATCAACAAAGGCGGTTCATATTGAACTAGTCAGCGACTTGACCAGTGATGCCTTTATTTCTGCTCTTAAACGGTTTATAGCAAGACGGGGCAAGCCCCAAAGTATCTATTCCGACAACGGGACAAATTTCGTAGGTTCCAAAAATCAATTATTGGAACTAGGTAAATTTTTGAAAAACCACAGCGAAGAAATCGAATCTTCTACCTCGTGTCAAGAAATATCATGGCATTTCATTCCTGCGTACTTCCCACATTTCGGTGGCATTTGGGAGGCAGGCGTGAAGTCAATGAAAAGACATTTGAAACGTGTTCTATCAGAAGCGGTTCTCACATATGAAAATTTTCAAACTGTTTTAGTGCAAGTAGAGGCTATTTTAAACTCCCGTCCTTTAACTCCTTTAACCTCAGACCCATCTGATCTTACCGCCTTAACTCCTTCCCACTTCCTCATCGGCCGCACGCTCGCCTCTATTCCTGAGCATAATTTCATGGACATCAAGGTAAATCGATTGGATTAATTTGAGAGACTTCAGCAACTACGCCAGCATCTTTGGAAAAGATGGTCTCTCGAGTACATATCAGAACTTCAAGGCCGACAAAAATGGAAAGAAAACAAGTCACAAATGAACATTGGCGACCTGGTTATTATCAAAGACTGCAACCTAAGTCCTTTACAAAGGAAGCTTGGTAGGGTCATCCAGTTGTTTCCTGGTTCCGATAACATTCCGCGGGTTGCTGCTTTACGTACGGTGAATGGTGAAATTCGAAGAGCCATCTCCAACCTGTGTCCTCTACCTCTGTTTCTTGAGGCTGTCCTGCTGAAGCTGAGTTGAAAGGCCACTCTTTCAAGGTGGGGGGCATGTCCAGTTTCCTTCCCAAGACTGCTCCTGGCGAACGTGACGACGGATAACAAATGCATTCGTACAATGTCAATAATTAAATTCAATTTCTCTGAATTGTCAAATTTTACATCTTTGTAAAATACCTCCATTAAAGAAAAGAATTGCAACCAGGGCGTTCATTCTTCATCTACATTTTTACAGATGGATTCTTGCTGAATCCGAAACTTGTAACCCCTACTTTGAAATTTGTTTATAATTAAAGTTGTGGAGATGATTGTGTGATACTTCTTTCCGATCCATAAAAATAGGTGTTTCCAAAATTATGAATGACATACTTAGCTGAATTGATTTTATTTACTACAAAGATTCTTAAAGATGATATTGTTTTCATTAAAAAAAATGTATATTCAAGAAGCTTTGTACAACACATTGACAACAAAAAACATGTCCTTTCAAAAATAACAGACAACAGTCTCTAGTGATCAGCACAAAGCCATTCCTGACAGGTACAAGTCCAGAATACACACAAGATTTGCAATTATACCCGCGATACAAGAATTTCCGAGTTTGAAGTCAGAATTTCCGAGTTTGAAGTCGGAAAAACAAAATTCCGACTTTAAAATTCCTACTTTAAAATTCCGACTTTAAAGTCGGAATTTCCGACTTCAAAGTCGGAATTTCCGACTTCAAAGTCGGAATTTCCGACTTCAAAGTCGGAATTTCCGACTTCAAAGTCGGAATTTCCTAGTTTAAAGTCGGAAAAACAAAATTCCGACTTTGAAGTCGGAATTTCCGAGTTTAAAGTCGGAATAACACTTGAAATTCCGACTTTGAAGTCGGAAAAATAGAAAAAAAACTCAGTGGCCCTTATACGCTGTCGTACAATAATAATAATTAGGTGAGTTTTTCAAATCAATTTTCACTCACATCCAATCCTCCAATTAATCTGAAATTTAGCACACATAAAGAACCAACAACAATACAAGATTTTAAAAATAATAATGTTATAATAATAATGTGAATGTTTAAATTTAATTTTCCCCACTTCTAGTTGTCAGAATAATCTAAAATTTCATACACATCATATTGTTTGTTCCAGTATCATTTGTAATATTAGGTAACATTAAAGGGAATTTATAATTCTGAAACTTTTTGAAGTAAAAAACTAACTGAGAATATACTATAAAATTCATAGGTTCCTTAAAAGGTTAAAAACTAATCTATACGAAAAAAGGAAGACTGTGATTCTTAGAAAATTATCACTTACGGCAATGCAGACTTCAGCTTACTTGCAACTGCCTTGGCAACATCACTTAGTACTGGCTGAGCCCCACCTTCTGGAGCATAATGATACCCTAAAAATGGTTTTGAACCAGCTGCTAGCACTAAAGTATCATGTGGTGGCATTGCTTTATATTTGGCATCAAAACCAGCACAGGTAGAGATTGTAAAAAGGTGATCAAAAATACTGGAGAAACTCAAACCAACTACTGCACTATCATTTATTATGGACTGATCTTGGAATCCCCATTTCTTAGGAACTATGATCTGAGAATGATCTAATATGCCACTTTTTTCTAATTCACTTCGGCACTTTCTCAAGATAGGGAACAACTCAGGACCACTTAGGACACATATACTGCTTTGGTACTGCACATAAATTTCTTCTGGGTGTAAATTAGGTGATATGTCTGGCCTAGGATTATGCTGAGACTGGCATTTGATTGTAGTAATATTTTCAGCATGAAATTGTTCCTCAAAAAGCAGTTCACAATTTTCTGTGTAACACCGAACATGGCCTGAATCAAAGCCTACCAAAATACAGGTCCATTCAGGACCATTACGTGTTTTCTCACTAGGACCAATAATTGGTAAGCACAGCAGTGCCTTAACCTTATCATACTCATGAATACTCCCAGAATAGGTGATCTGAAAATGGCTCAAGGAGGATTCAGAGTCCCACTTAGAAGTAAGAACCACTATTTTTCTTTCATTTGCTATGGCAATCAGGTCACCAGCAGGTGAAGGGGAGATTTTACACTGTTGTAACCAACCATCAGTACCTACAAATAAGTTGAAAAATACAAAATATTACGAAGATTTATGTTTAACCTCTCTGATCGTCCGTTGGGAATAAACACCTTCTTATTGCATTGATTTCTTCGATGTATGCTGTCAAACGAACCTGGCAAGACATTTTCGAATGGAAAATTTGTGATTATAATTTCCAAAATACATAACAAATCAAAATTAAAAACCACGGAATACATAAGGTGTTCTGTGTCAATTTTTTGTCCACTTTTATGTGGCCTTGGGATGACTTGGGGTATTGATGTATGAGCATTTGTCCAGGCACCGTGGTGTCACACACACTTTATTTTTTTGAAAACTCATAATGACTCTATTCCATAGAAATCATATAATATCATAATATATATCTATGCTCTATTCTCATTATAATGACTTTTATTTCATCATAATGACTTATGATATTATATTTTATAAAATTGTTTCCCCTCCCTTTTTTGTTTCGTGTTTCATATCGATCTTGAATGTATGGACATCTATTTCCGTGTATACTAAATAAATGAATAATTAAAATATCGGAAAATAAATTCAGTCCTGGCGAATTATTTACTTCTTTCTTCGAAATCTACTTCTAAATAAGACATTGCAATTCTTCATCAATCCTTTCAACATAATTCCCGCACATCTGTTTATAATTACAAAAGTGTGCTTTATGATTTCAGATATATCGATAAATATAGTCCATGTCTTCTGAACTTGTTAATAATAATGAATTTTTTTTAATTATATTCCCAAGAACCCAACAACATAACGTCATCAAGAATATATAAAGGCAAATAATATAAAAGTCATATATTATAATAAGATATATAAAAGACGTTATAACGAAAAAAAGTATAATGGGCAAATGTCATTACAATGAAGAGAAAGTCATTATAATGAGTTTGCATGAAAAAAGAAGAGTGCGTGACCCCATGGTACGTACTATTTGGAGGTGATCATAAACTTTTTCAAGCTAACACTTATTTTTGGATTTCATACATAAATATTCTCCGGAGATGATACTATTTTGTAGAGTACCATGGGCTGATGAGGAATTCCTTCGGAGCTCTTTCTGATTTGTTGTGTTCTCATGTAGATTCTGCGTATTTCATAGAATAAAATACCAACAGAAATGAGTGAGGTCCATATGAAATGGGAATATTTGAAAATGGATACGCTTGGAGTTGGGATGTTGTGCAGCTCGTCAAATTTTATTTGGTCCAGATTAGTTTCTTCGATATTTTGTATTTATGAATCAGGAAACAAGCTTGGCACAGATGGACGAACTTCGTTAGAGATTAAATTTTTCGTAAGATATGTGTTTTATTTATTACCACCAATAGACCATCTGCGGCACTTGACAAGGTGGGTATGACTTCTTTGCTTGGAGGATAACCATCCAAACTGCATGCATTTTAAATGGGTGAAATGTGTTTCGAAGTCTTTTTCCAACTTTTAATGAGCTATTTTCGTTGAAAATTCAAAGGAACTCATGAAAATCAGGATTATAAGATCTTGGAGAATGTCCATGATAAAAAGTAATTAGAAATGAAACCAAATAAATTAATAATGGGATCTGTAATCCAATGGACGATTTCAGTACCCCAATTCAGTGTTGCCACAACTGATTTTCTGGTTGAAACCTCTGACATTTTTTAGACCTTTTCTGATATGGTTCAGGGTTGGAATGGATACAATTTTCAATTAGATTCCTGGGTGTTCCCGGATATGCGAATCAAAATACTAATGGTGATATTATCAAAAATAAAATATTCTAGGGAATTTTACGCAAGTACGTTTTTCAATATGACAGATAAAATTCCCTAGAATATTTTTATTTGGTCCATTTCATCAATGTCACTTCGATTCATGTATCCGGGAACACTCGTGATTCTTTATAATTGAAAATTGTATCCGTTTCGACCCTGAACCATATCAGAAAAGATCTAAAAAATGTCAGAGGTTTCAACCAGAAAATCATTTGTGGCACCACTGAATAAGGGTACTGGCATTGTCCATTATACCTACATGTAAAGTACCTGAAATTGTACCTAACCATAAAAGGAATAATTATATGGCCTACTTACGTTTTAATTATATCTTTGAAATTAGATTTATGTGTAAGTGTGAGATTTCACATAATTATCATTTTAATAATGAAAATGGATTATTTATAATCCAGTCTTCCGTATTAACCTATACAAGTCTCTAACAGAAAACAACTACTGCCCCCTACAACCGTTGAATTATATCTGTTGAATTCTTGGCCAAGTTTTCTACAAGAACTACTTTGCTCTTCATCATCATCATTCATTTTGAATTTGTGCTGATGAAGTTTGATTGTATTATTTGAGAGTATGTTCTTAAGTTATGAGTGTTACATATTTGTCGTTTCTGGAAGAACAAAACGGCTAGTGAACATTATATGTGAACTTGGATAAAGTCCGCGTACTCAAAAGATTTATGGAAAAATTTCATGTATAGGATATGAAGATCCACATTGTAAGAAATATTGTTTCAGTAATATTTCCTGCCACTACTGTATCCAGATATTGTCCATTTCAGTTTGGTGTCCCACAAATCTGTTCTTATCATAGATTTGATCTATGCATTTCTACTTTCCTTTTGTTTAATTTTGTTTTTCATGATTGATCTCGTACCCTAACGGAATCCTATAAAATCCTAATTTATCTCTCAGTCCATTACTGCCACAATTCACTACCATACTAAAATTGGGCATCGTATAACGAAATCAAAATCTTTAACTACTTTAACTAGAATCAAAACACATGTGAAACATACAACTGCCATCAATGTTTATCCTCCAAGCAAATGACTGAAGATTGTAACGTCAGCCGCAGATGGTCTATATATTGTGTAAAAGCTGACGATGTAGATTTACAATTTTCAATTTATACAATGCAAAACAACGCCAACGTGTCCATTATGACCACCTACTCAGATTTCTAAAATAATATTTGTTCGGACTTCCAATTTCCAATCATCAAAAATATTGATCTCATCGCACTATCTCAATCATTTGTCATTTCATGATCTGTGCCTTGTGCCATGAGTTATGAGCACAGAACTCATAATAATATATCTTACGACGTAAACTATATTATTATGAGTTCTGTGGTTATGAGTGTTCCGTGCTCTGTTCAGAGAAATAGAGAAGTGATATAACTTCTCATAACCTACAACTCAATTAAATTTTTCTATAATTTAATTTTAGTATTTGTCCTTAGATAATGGCAGGCCTTCTAACTAGTCAGCGATCTATACTACAAAAAGTGCTACCTGTCGTTAATAGGAGGTTTGTTTCAACGTCTAAGAAAACTCACGACACCGTTTCAGTAGAAGTAAGCAATGCTCAAGATAAATCAGCTGTTAACAAAAACTGGGTGAGCTATGGATATAACATCAAGTCCAAAGAAGCTGATAGAAATGCCATGCATTCGATAATGTTCGCGTCTGTGACCATGTGTTTGACTGTTGGTGCTTTTTACTGGGCATATATGCCAGATTTCAACCTTAGGGATTGGGCTCAGCGAGAAGCCTTTTTGGAGTTGCGTAGAAGGGAAGAAAATAATTTACCTCTTATCGATCCCAATTTCATAGATCCTGCTAAAATTGAACTGCCATCTGATGAAGAACTGGGCGATACAGAAATTATAATTTAATTTACTTATGTGCTCCTCAGTTTTAGTGATTATGTATTAAGTTGGAAATATAATGTTCGATAACCGTGGTTGAGTTGAGAATTATTATTTTGCAATTTATGGTATGTTTTGTAGAGATAAAAAAAAGAAAACCGAAATCCTTCAAATTTACCAATAACCAAGCAAAATGATGATGTAGGAAAACAATTCTCATAGTTGACAAATAAGGATAATGTTTGATTGTAAAGTAGTGATACAAGGAATCAACCCCAGAGTCCTTTAACTTGTCTGATGTGTTTAAACCATGGTCAAGTTTGTAGCTATATAAATTAAATGTAACCCATGCTTATACAAAATATGAATTTTGTTATGTGGAGAATACAAATCTTCTGGACTGTATCTTTCAAAATCCGTTTTTTTTTCTGTAGTAGTCCTGAAAAAAGGGGTAATATTTGAACCAGTAACTCTCAAAACTGACTTTGATTTTATTATAAGAGAAGCCAATTTCAGTGGTACCAGTATATTAATATTTTATTTGTCGCAAATACGTCTGTATGAAATGAAATATTTACAAATTATTAAATACCTAAAGTCATAAGTATGAAGAAAATAATATACGTATTTTATATTTCTGTTGAAACATGAAAATCTATATACTTGTTTTGGAAACAGAAGTTGAGTCTGAATAGTAGTAACTGTTAGAAAATTGTTTACATATCCTCTCATTTTTTGCAAATTGGTGGTTCTGGTCCAGTTTTTAGGTACATGCAAGTGTTAGTAAAATGAAGGCTAGCAGTTATAATGAATTGTTCTAGTAAGGTAATTGAATAAGGTAAATGTACCAAATGCGGACCATGCACCAAATTCTGACACTATCCATTTTGATCAATAAATTAAGGATTCCACTGTTGAAACAACTATTTTGGTGTATGTAGATCCGTCTGTTGTTATACTGCGAAAAACTGTTACAAAAATCACTTTTACCAACCTAACAAATTGAATATGGTGAATCAGTGAAATTAGGTGTGAAGGGCAGCCCAGTTTTTTTATAAGAAACGCATGTTTTTGTGTTACTTTCAGGTAAGATTTTATCGGACTACAGTCACAGAAACATATTTTTTCATTGTTATATGTTGTTATATAATGTCTCTTCGTCATTAAGGAATATAAGTAAATGAGTTCTTTATAATATAACCTAAAATTATTTGGGTGTCAGAATTATGGTCAACCTAGATATACAATCCCTAATTCGAACACGCATGTGTCAGAATTATGTACGTGTTTGAATATTCAAAGATTGGAATTGTATATCTCTTTCTATCGATATAGAGTTTCATTTTACTTTTCCCTTCAATTTCTGTAAATCGAAGTATACTGTCCTAATTCTGACACAGGGTGTCATAATTATATCCAGTAGTGTCCGTTTTATGTACAGTAGTGAGATTATCGTTTTTACAGAATGTCGACAAAGAAAAATTGGCACTACTCATTGGATAGTCTAACTTCTGCACTAGAAGCCTTAAAAAATGGAATGCCTATTAAGGCAGCAAATAGAGAATATAAAATACCCAAGACTACACTTTACTCCAAATTTAATGGAAAGTATCCTGTCGAGTGCAAATCTTGGAGCCCCTACTATCCTATCAAAGGATGAAGAGGACCTTCTCGTGCAGTAGATAATAGAAGTCCTAAAGTGGGATTTTCTGTAAACAGGAGAGTGTACATGTGCTTTTAAGTAAAAAAAAAGATCAAACCCATTTAAAAACAAAGATAAAACCTGCATGCCAGGTAGGCATTGGTATGAAGGTTGTCTCCGACGTCATGAAACTTTATGTTGAAGAAAAGTCTTCAGCTGTTATACACAATGAAGAGAAAACTAACGAAAATTCACAATTCCATGACAATAAAATTCCAGAGGATGCTCTCGTTTTAGAAGCTGAGTGGTTAGACGACTATTTGTTACACACAAATGAAAACATTGAGATCATTGCATTTTCAGCAGATGAAACAGATGGAGAAATAAGGTTAGAATTGGTAGTAGATGAAAACATTGCAGATACAAACGGAAAAGTAAATGGGATGGAATCAGTTGTAGGTGATGGCATATTGCAAGGTATACAAATAGAAAAATTAAACAGTACAGAAACAAATGAAAATGAAATAAGTATGGAAACAGTTATAGAAGAAAAGAACTCAGTTAATGCAGAAAAAAACGAATAAGAAATTGGGGTAAAATCAGTTACAGAAAAAGGCATACTGCAAGAGTCAGATATGGAAATTCTAGGTAGTGCAGGAACAAATGAAGAACACAAAATAATCGTTGCAATGGGAAAAGAAATATCAACAAAAACGATAAACTGCGGAGACACAAACGAAGAACTGAAACTTACTTAATTCAGTAGAAAACAAAAATAATCAAAGCCCGAAAAAAATTGTTGGTGATAGTAAGTTGCCATTTTCAGTACCTTCACGTTTTAAAAATATCTTATTTTGGCCAGCGACACCAAAAGAGGAAAAAAAGGAAAAACTGTTGTCAAAATACCTAGTGTTGCCAGTTCGGAGCAGTGGAAGGCATACTATAACAGTAAGAAGAAAGCAAAAGAAAAATTAGAAGAGGAAAAGGAAAATAGAAAAAGATTGCGAATAGAAAAGTTGAAAGAAAAACCACTAAAGAGACAGAAAAAACAGAAGACTGTCAATGGTGCAGAACAAAATCAAGTAACCCTGGATGAAAATAACCCTGCATCATCAGTAATATTTTTGAACCCAGATAGAAATTTCGGTATAGGTGACTTTGTTATCGTGAATTACATTGAACTGAAATTTCCAGGCATAATAGAGGACATAAATGACCAAGAAGCTTTCGTAAGTGCCATGACTACAAGTGTAAATAGTTGGAAGAAGAATGCTATTTGGTACAAGTTTGCAGATATAGCTGAAAAAATTAATGGGTCTGAAATTAATGATAAAAGAGGTTTATTTATGGTTCCTGAAATACAAAAATTTTATTAATATTAAACAATGTTTTTCTTTCATTGCAATATTACTTGTGCTTCACATTTAAGTTGAATGTTTTTCGATATAGAGTCAGTGTCCGTTTTTTGTACATGCAGATGTCAGTTTTAGAGACAGTGTCCGTTATATGTGCCTGAGGATGTCAATTTTTGGTACTTCACTCAGATGATCATGTCCTAATTAGGTTCATAGTTCATTGGCGTATATTTTATTTTTTTAAGAATTTACTTGTATTTTGATGCTGTTTTCTTTATAGATATGACTGAAATAAAGACTGCGAAAGTTATACTTCAATTATTTATATAGTTTTCATGAAACTGAAATATGTTACAGAATGAGCAAATGAAAACGTCTCTTAACCTGTCCGAATTTGGTACATTTACCTTATAGCCTTCCATACTATTTCATCGGACCTTTACATTTACGAAAAATAAACTGCAAAACTCGTTTAAATCGATAGTTTCTACTCTGAAACGTCCATTTAACAAAGAGTTTCACTAAATTTTTTTCATTTTGAAAAAATATCACATTTTAAAGTGTTCCGCTGACGTCACGTTCATCGGAAACACCCCCACCATAATCCACGTTCCGAAACAGGCAATACCGTTCTCCTCAAAAATATTGCTTCCAGCTTGATATAAGCCATTGAGAAATAATTAGAACTTTGTCACTTGATCAACTAAGAGAAAAAAATCCACATATTGCTTATTTTTTCATTGTATTTTTAGCTTTCAAATTTTCTGAACGGACCTCTTCCTTTCAATGAAATGCTAGCAATGGCAGTATAGCGCAATTCGTGATAAAGTTTTATTATTCATCGGGTGAAATCAAATCAGATAAAGCATAAAAAATTGTTTATTAGAATTTTCACTGGTGTTCAGACAACCGGATACAAAGCACTTTTATGACACGTTCACAGTGATTGCAGGGATACAGATACAGGAATTAAAAAAATTGTAGAATACAAACAGTAAAAACTCTCAAAACTTTGGAAACCGCATTAATTAACATCAAATAAGAAATCACGTAGGGCCTGTTCGTGTGCAGCATATACATATATTTGATGGAACTGCTTTACTCGTATCCAATTTTGATGCAGGCAAACGAGTCAAACAGAGACAAACGATTTTTATTGGCTTGCTCCGTGAAACAGACGAACGTACCCATCTGGTATCAAATGACAACTGTCATACGACACATCATAATGGTGCACAACATTTACAACGTTGCCAAGTCAGGTTTTGATGAACGTGACGTCACGAATCACTTTTCTTCTGATTATAGAGAAACTAGCGCTCAGAAAAAAAAATCCCTAGTGATATTAGCGTATATACTTTCTCATTACAGTGTTTTCTCATATCTCGTGAAAAGGTTCGCTTATAACCTTACCGTTAAGATTTCTTTGCTGTTAAGTTTACTTTCTTTGACCCAGACCAAGTCACCAAAAAGAGACTAAACTAACAAGAGGGTTTAATAAGCTCTAGCCAATCAGAATCTTGTAGCATCAACGCGTCATAGTGACGTATTTGGACATGAGTACAGAGTCGAACTCGAACCAAGCAACAAAACTGTCAGCAGTAACTCTCATATACCAAGAGCTGTAGTCCGTCACTGTCTATAGAGAACGGCGGCCATGCACTGAAATGAAATTATGGCTGAGTCAAGTCTCTCGTCTGACCATATGGTTAGACCAGCGCGGTCATTTGGTTGACTTGACGACCTTGAAACTATTTGAAATTACAGTTATAAAAGGGTTATGTTTACTATGTTCACTGGTTAATAATTACGGGCGTTGATGAAAACCTCAATGATGATAGCCTGATGACTTACATATAAGCACGTAAGAACCCCAACATACTTTGGAGGATGTAGGGAGAGTCAAACACCCGGTAGACTTGAACTTGCAGCATCTAAGGCCTACACAACATCGTAGGGTACGCTCTAGGGCGGATGTGTGCTGGTTTTTGCCCGCCCTCTGGCTTCCCAGAAGGGCAGGACGAAAAACCTATCACCGCATGAAATGCAATATCATTCCCTCCTAACCCCTCTGTGGCATAGTGATAGTTTTATTGTTATTTTATTTATTTAGATGTATGTTTAATATTATTTTATTGTAAATTTAATGAATAAATATTTTTGGATTTTTGGTTAATAATTACAATAATCAATTATTATCAAAGGATATTATCGCTATACCACAGAACTCTTTGAGTTATGTGTGCTATACACGTTCGTGTGTAGCGTTAGTGTTTGCTCATTGTAGTTTTAGTTATTCGAGATTTGAGTACCCATCTAATGGCAGTTCCTAATCTTGGTGGCAATCTAATGACAATAATACTATTGTATGCACTAGAAGAAGGGATTAAAATCGGTATTCCTGTTCTACTTACACCTTTCTATAAGAAGTTGGTAATTTTAGTAATTTAGTTTAGTAATTTAGTAGTTCGAAATAATCAAGAAACTCGGGATTATTATAGTAATTATCGTTCCAGCTGAGTCAGCTGAGAAATCGGTAAAGGTTATTTCTAGACTGCTGAAGTTACTGTACTGATCTAATGATTCTAATGGATAATGAATATACCTACTTTCAGTTCATACTGTTAACAAACCTTTCTCAGCTGTTTCAATTTCTTAATTACGATAAGTAAACGTCAAATTTTAGTTTTACTTTGTTTACATTTTGTTGAAATTATCGTCTGCCATAATATATTTCGAATTTTTTTAGGTTATAATTTTAAGAAACCATTTCTTCCTACTTTACCTGATCGTGACCACTCTGTAAACGTCGAGGGCACGTTTGATATATGTATGTGACCAATATTTGCAATCACCTGATCGGTCCTCGGTCCGACTCATCGTCAAAGTGTAGGAAGAGTAGGGTAGGGGTCATAGACAAGAGAGATCACATAAGGTATTCATGAATGAAATAGTAAAATCGTTACGGAATCCTTGAATCAACTGTCATTTCAATTTCATTCATAAAATTCAAAATCTGGTTGGATTCTGGTGTCACCAATCACGAGCCGGGAAGCAGGTCATGTGACATCTTCATCAGCGTCACAACTGTCAAAACACTTTACTAAACGATAACGAAGAAGAGCCACAGACTTGTTAAGTCGGTGAGCAGAAAGAAAAGAATGAGATTGGAGGTTATGTTATAAACATATCCGCTATTATTTGACAGAAATTTTCAATAGACCGCGGGCATATCTGACAGACGACAGTAAATGACAGTTGTCAATCCAGCCTGCTGGACAAACCACAGACCTCACTTCTTTTATGAGGTCTGTGGGACAAACAAACGGATCTACAAATGCTTATTGTGCATTTATGTTATATTTTAGAATAAAAATTCTCGATAATGCCTCAATTTTGCGCGATTGTGAAATGCGGAAGTAGAAGCGGCAGAGATAAGGTTTCATTGCATCGACTTCCTTCTATTTTCGACAATAGAAAAAATATGAATCCTCTTGCTGAAAAGAGACGTGAATTGTGGATTCAGGCAACTGGCAACTAGAAGAGCAGATTTAACTACTGAGAAGTTGAAATGGGCAACCGTATGTTCAAAACATTTTGTAAATATCTCCTCTGGACATCCTTAGACAACGTGTTGAAATAATCACTTTTATCAGCCATATCACAAACAATCTCGTTGCAATCAGGAAGAATACTGATTACAATATCAAATTACGTTCCCCTCTTTCAGGTACACCCTTAATCTTCTCAGAATTGCCATTATAATATCATTAAATTACCATTGTTGTTCATTCAAATACGGTTTGTTTGTCCAGCATGCTGATTGACAGTTGTCATGTGACGTCAGATGCCCGCGGCCTATAAATAGTTATTTAAGGAACAAGGAATGTAAAGACGTGTTAACATTCGAGGTGAGCGAGTACGAGCCGAGGCAAAGCCGAGGCTTGTCGCTTACCGAGGATGTTAACAGTCGATACATTCTGTGTTACTTATTACGTTTTTCCCGCTGCTTATTGGCATTTTTCAAAATTTGCATGGATTGAAGTTTTTTTCTCACCCTTCCTTCATGATTATTCGTTCGCTATTTCATTCTAAGTTGCTTGTGCGTGTAACTAAGTTACCGAATAAGCAGACAACAATAATATTCAAAAGGTCTCATAACCTAAAAATTGATATGAATGAAGCTGAAGGTATTACTTGTCAAAGGCAAAGTCATTATTACCCTAGGCATGTAAATGACACTATTTACATTCCGTTGTCAAGATGAATTAGTAAACGAATGATATAGGCCATTTACCTGTTTTGTTGCTAAGCATGTATGGACCATTTACAGTGTCGGCAGCGGGAAAAAATAATTAAAATATTAATGTTTTTTGATAAGATGTATGTAACTGTAACTATGTTGAAGGTGTTATGCAGTAATTGATGCGGAGAGCATCTTCAGTTATTTCACTATTTATTTGTATGTGCTGGCCACTGCATTCGTACCTAGTTTGATTTTTCTATGGTGTTTACTAATCGAACATAATTATTTTAATTTTTGTTCATAAATTACATTATATGTAGAGAAGAATTATTTCAAACTGTTGCTTATGCACTACAAAATCGAACAGAAGAGGTTACAAGACCTGGAACGGCTGGAACAAGCTTGAAATTACATAAGTGCGTGCAAATCTCTACAGAGATTTTTAGGAGTGTTGTTATTTACTGTCAATGTTAAACTATGTGCAACATGTTTTTATAAAAGCCGAGTTTGCTTGAACCTAAACTCTGAGAACCAAGTTGAAGTAATTTAATGTAAATTAATCAGTGGCGTATTTACGACAAAATACTTCAAATTTTTTATTGTCTCACTGATCTTTATGAATAAACTATAAGGGTTATAAGAACCTGATAAAACTTTTGTAGCTATTTCAAACAAGAAAAGTGTATCCCATGATCATTTATCATATTATTACGGGTAAGAGTAACCTATCTGTGGCTACGGTGGAGTTAGATGAAAAACCCAAATGCTCACTGCATGAGCTGCCTATACACACTTTAAACCTCAATTATGAAGTGAATTAATTCTCTACTTTATTCGCTCTGTCATAGCAGCAATCAAGAGTGAATTTGAAATTATAGGAAACATCGACATCAAGAATGTGCACTCCTGCTTAAGAAAAAGGCAATATTTTTTTTCAAAATGTATTGAAGAAAAACATCTTCGTTTTACAAAACTAGTATTTACCATATTTCATTAACAAAAAATTCTATTTCCGTTACAACTGAAGTACCTACAGTACAGTAAAAAAAATATCTAAAATTTTAATCCTTTTATTTTCAATGAGCCCTGGTGATGAAACGCAAACTCTGAAGAAGGAAAAATATCAGATTTTTTCATTCAAAACAGGACATTTCTTACCATTAAAAAGAATGAAAAAAAATTATCCTAAATAGCATAAATTATTCATTCATAAATTCATTATAGTTGAATCCAAATCCTTAAATGAACTTTAGTATGGATGATGATTGTATGTTCACAAATACCTACATTAACATATTCTTGAGAGCAGTAGTTACACAAAACAATACACTATGGTAAAGTAGTCATAGTGGGATCTTATATATCCCTGGACATTTCAACAAAACTATCAATAATTTCAATTTCATAACTGCTATGTACTAAAAATTTATTGAATCACGAGATAAATTTTGGTGTGAATATATACAAAAAAAGTGTGTTCTTTCACAACACAAATACATCATTCATTCGTGCTTTAATATTGGTAACTTCCTCAATTTCTTGACTCTTCGATTCTTAGTTTCTTCCCTTTTAAGATTACGGTTGGCATATTTTACAATATGAAATATCCGCATTTATATGCATAACTGCAATAAATAAACAGGGAAACTCTGCACAAGGAAGGGTGTACAAATGGAAAGTCTTTAAATTTTTCATAAAGTTGTTCTTTTGTTTTTCCAGTAGCTTTTGGTCCGCCTTCTAGCAAATGAACGTTCCAGTTTAGCCTTTTCACTCTCAATTCTTTTTATTTCAACCGATTTGGACTGGAAAATATAATATCTGATAGAGATTCCAAACATTTTTTGTGTGTAACTTCACTAAATCCCTCGACTTGCTTTTCCTAGGTGTTAATGAAAAAGACTGATGTTTGGGTATCACACTCTGAAGCTGTTGAAAGATATTTTTGCATTTATTGATCCACTTTTGTAGTTACTTCTGACTGTGTGTCTTTGTCAACCCTTGACTTTTAAAACAAATTCAACGTGGGGATTGCAGTTCGACTTAAATTATGATTAATGATGTTATTTGAATATAATTGTTTTCGCTTCTCCATTTTATCGCCATCATTGAAGAACTCGTTCAACATCTTCGAGATCGGGAAATTAAAAAAATCTTATCTTTTCCAAACAACGCGAGCTAGAATAAAATCTGTTAGGGCAGTCTTCAACAGGGCACTTGACCATTTCCAGTAGTTGTATCTTCCATGATGACATGCGAATACTAATACCAAATGGGTAAATATTAATTCTACTTGGACAAATTTAGTCAATTCTCTTTGAAACAAACGTTCTTTCTTGTGAAAAATAACCAGAAAATAGTAAGAGCATTCCAGTCATCATATTATAATTTCATTTCAGTGCGGCCAAGACATGTCCAACTACGTCACATTTCGTCACGTTCAAATGTTCTTACATCTCTTTCTATTAGTGTCCCCATTCTCTTATGGGGATTAGACTCTCCTGTTAAATAATAGTCTCCTTGCCTTGGACAAATTTGACAAGGAGAATTTAATCCCCATAAGACAATGGGGACACTAGTAGAAAGAGAAGAAAGAACATTTGTGTAGTTGGACGTGTCATGGCCGCCGTTTTCTATGAACAGTGACGGACTAGCTCGTGGTATATGACAGTTACTGCTGACAGTTTTGTTGCTTGGTTCGAGTTCGACTCTGTACTCAAATCCTAGTACGTCACTATGGCGCCTTGATGCTAAGATTATGATTGGCTAGAGCTTATTAAACCCTCCTTGTTGTCTCTTTGGACCACCGATCTGTAATATAACTGGATACTGGGGTGGGATTATGAACACTCGATAAGAGAGCTGTCACGATACGTAGGCTAGAACGATGGTTGTTCCCGATTCGAAACGAAGTCGAAATTATGAAATATCTTTGAATAAAGATAGAATGGAATTATATCTACCATATAGACCATTGATATCGACTCAAGTTGCAATATATTTTGAATTGTATTCGTTTTTATAATTGATAAAATCTGACATATGTCAAACTTACTACGGATCGAGTGTTCGTAATTGCACCCCTCTGGATGAGCATTCCCATTTAAGAAAATTACGCCAACTAGTGTATGACATTTTGGAGCAATACACATGCGCGTTGATGATATGTCAAACAACGGCGTCGCTTGAAGGTTGAGTTTAGGGATTTTTTTATCTCATTGAAAATTAATAATTATAAATTTTGTGAAGTGGGTTTCTACTTTAAATAAAATAATTTACTTCGTGGACTCACAAATTAGACTCGTTTTGAATAAGTTAATATTTCAGTTTTGATGCATTTCATAGGAATTCTGAACAAAAGGATAGACTTTGCTGATGCCAGCTGAATCCAAAACTGAAATACCATTAATAGTTAGCACAAAACCAAAACTTGTTAATCATAAAATAGACCAAGATCAAGTGAATGGTTGATTTTTACCAAAATTATGACAACAAAACATGAACCCACGTATGAATATGAAATATCTTATTTTCAGTCACTATACAACCATTGTTTATATAGAAGTAAGATATAGTTAGCCAACCTTATGGGATTTAAATTGGATTCAAATGGATGCGACATGTAGATGGCGACAGTGATCTCGCATCCAAGTCATGTCGTAACTTCAGTGATCTGGCCTCCAAGTCATGTCGTAACTTGATTAAAACAATGGAAAAGCATTAGAATCAGGGTTTTTTGAAGAAACCTGCATTAAAATGACGTCAAATATTCATGTTTGTAACTAATCTCGCTAAATGACACTCGCGTTTATGTCCAATACCTTTTCCACAGGCATTGACTATCTTCTATTTAAACAATGCTACAAATCTAATTGTCAGCCAAGATTCAATTATAAATGCTGATTAGTATTTCAGTCAAAAATACCAAAAGCATATACTTTCATCAATCAAGTGGATAACCTGATAGACTAAAATCAGAATAAAATACCTGCCAATTATAACAGACTTGAAACCAATCAGTCACAACCTGTTTTTGAAATCAATAATAAAGCTTATATAAAATTAATTATTTACAGGTTATTATTTAAAAAAACAGTATTTTTTATATATTTATTTATTTATATAATAAACACAATCAAACAGTAATGGTGGATTTATGCAGCAATCATAAGTCATAAGTCTTAAGTCATAAGGAAGAATATTCGTCAATGATTGGTTGGAATATACGGACCAACCAATCATTGACGAATATTCTTCCTTATGACTTAAGACTTATGATTGCTGCATAAATCCACCATAAACGAATAAACACACGCCACTGATAAAAATGATGCTCTGACGTAATGACATTGACATTTTGGAGCAATCCACATGCGCACTTGCAATCTGAGAGGGTTCAATTTGGCGTATTTTTTTCATGGAACGAAACGGGCTCTGCTCATCCAGTTATGGTGGATTTATGCAGCAATCATAAGTTTTAAGTCATAAGAAAGAATATTCGTCAGTGATTGGTTGGAATAAACGGACCAACCAATCATTGACGAATATTCTTCCTTATGACTGCTGCATAAATCCACCATTATATACAGATCGGTGCTTTGGACGGGGACACCCATATTGTCAGAACGAACAATATCAAATAAAGAAACTGACAAACTTTACTCCGTCAGATAGCTACTTGATCAGAAAATGAAATGAACAGATCCACACTTATCCCAACTGCACAATGTAAAACATCACAACATCAAACCGTACTTCGTCAGACTGGACGCCGGCAGAATGAAAAATATGGACTGTTTTCATGGATTGTTATTTCGACAAATATGTAAATGATCAGAATGAGCTTTTCACAGAAATTTATTGTATCAGAAGAGAATTTTAACAGAAAAGTAAATCTTCAAATTCGTACATCGTCCGATTCGTGTTTCACAAAACCAGCAACTCAGCAGACCCGCAATTATCTATACTGTACTAACACGGACTGGACTTGCTCCGACCGATACATGAGCCGATTGAATTCGGTCAGAATCGTATTTTATCAGAAAGTGAAAACAGCAGAATCGTACTTTGTCAGACTGAGAATTTGGCGACTGACGGATTTTTCGTACAGTGTTGCCGGTGCTTATAAATGGAAAGCAAATTGGAGAATTGTTCATTTATTTTAATTCAAGAATAGTTGAAGCGTTAATTGATCAAAAGTTTTTATTTTTTGAAATGATCATCTTGTTTTGAGCGCTCATACACACAATGGATCTGCAACAATAATAGTGTTCATGATTGATGGATATTTGAATTTGCTTGAATATTTTGAAATATGGCGTTTGTTCGCTGTTCTTTTATAAGAAAAATTTTGTTTTACAAAAAGGCATTAACCTTCCAAATGAAAATTTTTAGAGTATCCTGACGAAAAAATAAAAATTTCAAATTCGTAACTAAATGTACATTTTTATTTTGCTCTGCTATTGGTATATGCAATAAAGTAGTTTATCGCCATCAACTCATCTGTATAGAGATGTCTAGTGTTTTTCATTCGTCATTGAAATATATATATATATATATATATATATATATATATATATATATATATATATATATATATATATATATATATATATATATATATATATATATATATCGAAATTTACGTTTAATAGGTATTCGTGAATCGTTGTTCTTTTAGAGATATCTCAGTTTGGAGATCATAAAATTAGCTCAAGCTGAGGGATGACAATAATAAAAGCTGATAAATAATTTCTCAATAAATACAATAGTATTGAAGGAGTAAATTAGCCGCAACTAAACTTCGCAAATGTACATGTTCATTTATTATGTAACCCCAAGGAGAATTACCACTCATGATTCATGCCATTTAAAGATAGAGTAAGATAGAGAAAATGATTCACCAAATACAAACACTGAAGAAAACGATGGAAAAATTTTACTAACAGGAAAAAAACCGCTGTGAAAAAGTATAAAAATATATGGGCTCTTATGGCAGACGAACAGTTCTGGAGGCCAGGTGACGTCAAATGACGATGCACCTGCTTTGAAATTTGACCAATGAACGGACATAGGAAATGGGCCATCCTGTGTAGTGTATAATCATTGAATAAGGTTAGTGGACGATTCCAGTAGGTACTCCTATTCATTGTCGCCACAATCAATTTTCTGTGGAAATGACTCAACGATTATGCACTACAAAGGATGGCTCAATTCCTATCTCCGTACATTGGTCAAATTTCATCATCGTCATTTGACGTCACCTGGCCTCCAGAACTGTTCGTCAACCATAATTCCTTGTGTATTTTTATCCTTTTTGATAGCAGTTTTTCTTTCAGTTAGTAACATTTTTTCGTCGTTTTATTCAGTGTTTGTGTTTGGTGAATCATTTAACTTTCCAGTCAATGTTTTTTAATTGCCAAAACATCTTTAGTTTGTCGTGAAAAATAAAAATTGAATCGACTGTTTAGTGCGTGGTGAATCCTAATTTGTTATAGGGCACAAGTAATTAGCATTCACGCTGGTATTTTTTTATATGTAGTTTTGGGATACTGATTTATATAAAAAAAGTTCACTGGTCAGTCAATTTCCAAAGTCAAAAAAATTTCAAAAAATATTTTTATTTTTAAAATTCTAGAATATTTTGGGCTGGGATAAATATAATGGAAAATAAAAAAAACATCCAGAAGGGGAATTTTTCTATCAAGAAGAAATTCTGCTCTTTTTTTGTCAGAGTTATATTTGTCCGCAAAAAATTAGATACGCCATTAGCCATCTTGTACTAGAAACAAGAGATAAAATTCACGATTTAAATTCAAAATTATTACATTCCACTCAAATATATATAACATTATTCATGTAAAAGGACTTTATTCTGAGGATTCGTAACTAAAAAGTTTAAAAAATTTAAATTTTTCTCAAAGTTTTCAAAAAAATTATGAAAATATTTTTTTTATATTTTTTATTTTTCTCTGGGTATGAAATAATTAATTTAAATTAGAAAGTTTTCATTTGTTTTGTTTTTCATTAAAATTAGAAAAAAAAATTACATGGAATCATCTACATTTTGTATATTATCGTTATCATCGTCATTGTTTTCAGCATCAGATTCATCAGAACTTGTCTCTGATATAACATCATATAATGTTATGAACGTTATGATACACAGCTGAGAGCAGACGACTGAGCAGCCGACCGCGCACACACCGAAACTCCCGAATACCGGAGCAGCTGCGACATCAGCAGTCTAGCGTATTTTATACCTGCATCCGTTTCTATTGCATTTCTTACCTGTCCACTATACATTCTATTGGTTCAGTGTTCATCTGTTTGGTATAACAGTATCGAAATTTATTTTCAACAATACGAAGAGATAACAATTAGAACAAAAAAATGCCATTTTCTTGATATACACAAAAAATTATTAAAATAGAAAAAAATTCCGCACTGAATGAATATATGCTTAAAGATTCTTGACATGTATTTTTTAACCTACATTTTAAAAATAGTTTCAGCCAAATCATTTTATTTTTAATACTTTTGCAGAGGCCTATATCTTTATATCGCTATGAAATTTAGATTCCGAAAAATTTCAAAATTATCACAAGAGCCATATTTTATAACGAGACAAAATTAATGACTGGAAAATGTTATTCGTTAATTAGGTCACCTAAATAACAATTTTCTGAAATGAATTTTTTTTTTTGAGAAAATTTATAATCTGAACATTCAATTTTCGATTCTAATATACATATATACGCGTTTTTTTCTATACAATGTTTTACATAGATTGTTTTCAATACTTGTTATTTGCTCATTCATATATTTAATTTAACATACACTTAACTGAAACAACTGAATTTATCAAAATTTATTTTATTTTCATATAAAATTCTACGAGTTTTTTTTTTCGATTAATGTTGAAATTTTCTACTTTCAAATAGATCCATAGAAACAATTTGATACTTCTCTTCTAAAATAACTCACTCTTGAACACTGGTTGTACTGACAAAAGTTGTATATATATATATATATATATATATATACATGTTAATAAATAGAATAGAATAGAAATAGAAACAAAGGAAGTCAACAACAGGAAGCCAACCGTGGCGAAGTTAGTTGTTGCCTTGTAACAAGGTCTTCTGACCGAATCCACAAATGTGTGGTTGGCTTCCTGTTGTTGACTTCCTTTGTTTCTATTTTTACATCCAAGTGTAGTACATCTTCGCACTTGATTTTACCGTACTGATGAGAGCTTAAGGTCGAAACACGTGTCTACGGTTGCACAACATTTTGAGGGTTATATCCAATAACTTTTCTACTTATATTTTCATATATTGCCCCTCGCTAAATCCATCCTTATTCATCTTAATAACCGTAGTTGAGTGGATTGATTATTTCTTGAAAATTCCCACTGAGCTCAGAACCTGTTGGTCAAAGTGATTTCAAAACTTCATTATACATCAAATCAATGCAATCAATCACAAATTGTATGCCAGTCCCCTCAAACGTCTCGAATCATACCAAAAAATTAACCAAATCATGATTGAATCCCTTCGATAACAGTACATCAAATTATTCCAATGCTCCTTCTAAAAACTGACTCTGCAATTCACTCAGTTAACGTAGTACAATTACAAAATCATTTTCCTTTGATTCGAGGAATCATTACTGTGCAGCTTGGCAACACCGCTACACCCAGGGTATGTATTATGTGTTGCTTGCTATTCTGTCTGATGGCGCATGGTTTTGGATCGCGCAATCTGACGGATTCACGGTCTACACAATCCGGTCTGACAAAGTACGAATTCGATAAAATTCGAATCTGTTCAAATGCACTTCTGCTGTATTCATTTTCTGTCGTAATACTGTTTCGATGGAATAATTTTCTGATAATTTCCCATTTCTTTGCAGTACCAGTTTAGATTTTTACTGGTTTAAATTTTTATCGTTCTTACAGAATGCAGTCTCCATTGTATCATCATAGAAATGTAATTTCTGACAGGATACAATCGCCATATGTACAGTTGACAATTGTCCAGTCGCCAAAGTACGGTTCTTACATAATACGAATCTGCTTGTTTACTAATTTGAGTTTTTACATTCTGACGAATTACCTGTCGGATATTTTACATTCTGCTAATATGTATGGACCCGCTTTGGACACAGATTAGAAAACATACAGATAGGAAGCTCCACCCATTTCCTTTGATGTTTCGAATGCCGACTCTATGACCTTGGCCCTTTAAATTGGTGTGCACCGATGTTGCCAGATCTATGACGAACATCCCGGGCACAGTGTTGCCATTGCATGAAACGTATACATTTGATTTGTCAATTGTCAAGAATGAGACAATCTGACAGATATTTTTTGCAGAAATTAACATTAGTTAGCTTAAAATGATTTAATGCCCAGTTTTATAAAGTAGAGTTAAATATCTCGAGTTACCCCGAGGGCTAAGACTCGTGTTAAAATACAAGTTGGGCCACAGAACATTTTTTTGTTCTGCGAGTCGGACACAACATAACCTTACATTTCCAAAATTTCTGTGGAAGTCGTTAGTGGCGTAGAAAATTTGGGGAACAAAATTTTAAAATGGATGTTACTAGAAGGAGTGTGAACTTCTCGTAAGAAGAAATTGTTGCTCTGGCTGCATTTGTAGAAACCTACAAGCACATTTTGGAAAACTCCTACAAAATCACCAACGACAAATTCAAAACTGCCTGTAGCATAAAAACTTAAAGCAACACGTACTTGTGTCAAAGGACTGAGGGCATGATATCTGAAAAAATACATTGTAGTTAACAAGGCAGTGTTATTTCAAATACACACACCTAACATCTACTATTATAGATGTATATGACTACTTACCGGTCAGTAATATGTCAGTAATAGTAATAGTTCAGTAATATATACTGTTGACTGTTTAGATAAACGGAAACGTGCTATGAATTCTTTATCATTCCAATAATCTAAAGTCTCCATTCTATCTCTAAAAACCCTAGGCTCTCGAGGTGCCTCAACTATTTGAATAATATCTTCCTCATCAACTGTTAGGGAGTCATCAAAAATTTCAAATAAATCTCTCACTTCATCCATATCTAATAAATTTTTAAATGAAAAACTGCAAAATAATTTTTGACAATAGCAAAAATAGTAAAGATATGTATTATATTTTATGTTTTTGACATAACCTCTTATCCTCATCGCTTCATATTAGCATTTTTCGCATGACAACCGCTAAACTCCAGAGTTAACCCGAGACAAATGGTGGGGCAAGGTTAACTCCTACCCTGGTTTATAAACCGCTATATCAGTCACCAGTCACCGGGTTAACTCTTGGGGCAGGGGTAACCCGAGCTTATAAAACCGGGCATAAATGTGCTAGATTCACAGAACTCATAATAATATATCTTTATATTATTATGAGTTCTGTGGCTAGGGCTAGATTTGGTTAACCCTGTGCAACAACAACAATTAGAAAATTTCATGAGTAATTTTTTTACAGGATAGATTATTAATATCCAAATAATTTCTTGATTCAAACTGAAATACAATAATGTTTAAATGTAAATATGTAGAAGAGTAAAATAAAATAAAAATATGTAACCCTGCAAAGATGAAACTTCGAGCACTCCAGCTCGTAGAAGAGAACATATAGCTCTCCACTCACAAGGGATTCAGATGATAATGGTTTCAGTAGAGAATCAATGTGACAGTACCATGAGCCAGCATAAAGATGTCTACAATAAGCAGTGCAGCGGTAGATTTGTATTGAGAAATTGTTTGGAGCTTCATTTCAGTTAATGTTTCTCTTCTGTTTTAACAGAACTAGTAAAATTATTAGTTTCATCAAAGTAAACTGTTAATACGAAGATTTTATGAATCAGTCAAAAGTTTGTGAAACAATAAAGTAAGGAAAGCATTGCATTTGTTTTTTGAGTGAATGCATTTGTAGGTCTTCAAAATTTAGTTATTTGATTTCCTCGGAATCATCCAAAAATTAAAAACGATTGGTAATCATCAAAGTACACAGACTTCAGATATCATTAAATGACTTACAAAAACTAAATCTGGAGAAAAGCAGTTTTCTACAATTTAGTGGACCATTTTTTATATAGTAACAAAAAAAATATTGGCAAAAATAATTTCTTTATTATTTCAAAATCAATCACAATTTTATACCTGGGTTCCTATTACAAATTCATTAAAATATTAAACTTTGTATTTTTTTAGGCACAGTTCTGAACCTAGCATTGCTATTTTTCATTACATAATATTCGTAGTGGAAAAAATAATTTTATGAAATAAATATAGGGAAAGTTTTCACAGGGGTGGTTGAATTTTGAGAGACTTTTATGAATATTACATATCTATTGGCACGACTATTTGTTAAACATTTTTCAATTTTTCAAATTTGTCTTGATGGACATTTCATCGATGCATACAGTATAAAACGTACCCTGTGAATGCATTTGTTTTAACTTTAGTTTCAATATCTCAAACAAAATTTTGTTGTATCCAGCAGAAAACTTTTTTTTACAAATAACAGAAGGGATCCTGTAGAAGGTATCAAAAATATATTCTGTAAATATTTATAACAAGGGCCCAAAAAATAAATAGTATTGGCGAATCGTTTGAATTCATCTGTATATTGCCTGCCAAATTTATTAGATTTGTTTAAATTTCTCAGGATTCAAATACTTATCCCCAAGTTGAAGAAAGTTTTCTTCAGATGGCTCTACAACTTGGTCTGAATTCTTTTTTCAAATTCTTATTTTCGGTTTGAAGAGCTTTCATTTTTCAGCTTGAGTTTCCCTATTCTGGGGGTATGGCTGGAAACTTTAGTTCTTTGTGTTTCGACTGGCTGCTGCACATCAAGGCATTCTACCGTTGAAAGTGTGCCAGTATCACAGATGGAAAGAATTGTGATAACCTGCAATACTTTTATCTTCTTGGATGGTACAGGACTTTCAAAATTTTTATCAAGCTCTCCTCTTCTCGAAGTGCTTGGTACACTTGCAACATCAGTATAAGCTGTAAAAAAATTTAGTATGTAATTACAATACCAAAACAATGTTTCTGCTGTTTATATTTAAATAGTTTTCAATGAAATAAAAGAAAATAAGTAGGTACCCACATTGTAATTAACATGCTTCATAATCGATGGGCACTGTATCAGGAAGTAAACGTGGCATTTCAGAAGGATTATTATACATACAATTTTCATTATGCAGGCTACAAACTCTAAACTTCCTATAGAAATTGCTTATAGGTATCTTATCCAGTTCTTTTTGTAGACAAGCTTGTACCTGAAGGGTGCACCTGAAATGTAACAATACCATTATTTAATATGGAAAACTGACATGTTTTCATCATAATGCAGTAATCAATTCTTCTATACATTTTCTTTCAAAAGCTCAACTATTTGATCAATTTCATTAATTTATAGAATAGATATCACCTACTAATAGAATGAATACTTACATCCTTTCATCTTTAGGAACCCTATGAAATTTTAATATTTCTGTTATATCAGAAGATGAACGTCTTACGCAGTTTTTGTACATGCAATGAAATCCGCTTCATTTTGTTTATGCATTGTCAGCTCAACTAATTACAACAAAATCTAAATACTCAAAAACCTAACCTTATTAATCTGACAGCAGTGACAGCCTTCAAAGTGGACTTTTGTGGTTATTGTTTTGAAGACATGGGCATTTTATATTCTATCATAGAAGATAACATTTTGGAAGAGCACGCATGCTTCAGGAATTGCGACAATGTTTTAATCGATTACGAAAACTTGAAAATATTTTATGACGATGGAGAATCAGAGGCGCATCTCTTCATTCCGGTAATAAGAAACCGATATTATCTCCAAAGGAGACTACTACAGTCAGTAACGTAGAGACATGAACTGACGAAATGGTAAAGCTGTTGATTTCAATCTACAAAGATCATAAATAATCAGTGTTGCCAATGGATGAGAATTAAAATATCCTCTTCTGAACTAGAAATTATCCGATTTTCTCCGAAATTATCCGATAAGTTAAAAAGAATCAAAAATAGTTAATCACTGCTATATATTCAGGTTTCGTACCAAATAGAAGGCAAGAATAGGTATTTTGTAGCAATAATGAAAAAAATAAGTTATTTCATATTTATTTATATAAAAAGTAACATTTTACAGAAATTACTTCCATTCAAACTAAAAAATCTTTGGTGGCATTGAAATACACTAAAAAATATCGAAAAAAAATAACAAGATAGTTACAGGTACCTATTTTGTTATTCAATATTTATTCTTTATAGAAAAAGTGAACATTTTACCTAAAATACTTCTATTCAAACTAAAAAATCTTTGGTAGCATTGAAATACAAAAAAAATATTGGAAAAACAACACAAAAGTTACGTGTACCTATTGTTATTTCATATTTATTCCTTAATAGAAAAATTAAACATTATACCTGAAATACTTCGATTAAAACTAAAAAATATTTGGTAGCATTGAAGACCCGCTCTATACGCGACATCTGATAGTAAATAGCTGAATCTGAATCACTGGATAGGTCTGTGCATCGCTTCGTTAAGCAATGGTCAGTGGGAGAGACAAAGACAGAGACATAACTTTCGACCATAGAAATTATCTTTCGACAAAAGGATTCTTCATTACACAGAATCTCACCACTATGCTTCATCCATCACGAAATATAGCTGTTGTCAAATCTAAAATGAAATCTTTCATTTTCTACTAAGAAAATCGCTCGTAATTTTAGCATTCAGTCAAATCCTATTATCCGTTTTTTATCCGATTTCCAACAGGGTGAGCAAAATATCCGCCAACCCTTCAAATTATCCGCAAATCGGATAATTATCCGCCAATCGGCAACACTGTAAATAATAAACACTCAAACATAACCAACATAACTGAAGAGACATATGACAGTGACAGTCCCGACAGTCCCGAAAATAAATTGCAACCACAATAGACCGGAAAAGTCGTGACGTCACTGTCATGTTGGTACCACTGAAATGTTTCCAAACAAAATAATATCATTCTGAAGGAAGTCTCGAGTGAAGCCTAGTACAGTTATCCATAGAAAAATTAGAAACAGGTAATATCAGTGATATAATTTGAAAGAATACGGATTAGAGTGAAGTGAGGTTATGTCATTCGATTTATTATGTTTTTTACTTTTAGTTCACTCATCATCTCACAATGGTAATGTGCTTTGTACCTGATTGTAATCATTATAGCGAAAAACAAACATGTTCCTGGTTCCGCTTCCCCAAAGATACCGTGTTGAGAAAAAAGTGGATAACTCTCATCAGGTAAAAAAATAACATATTGTAGAAATGTTCAAAGTTTTAAAGGAATTTCTTTTTATAGACGTCAAGACAGAGAGCCGACAATCCATTCTTTGGTGTGCAGTTGCCATTTTGTGAACAAGGATAGAACGAATCTTCCAACAATGTTTGAGCACAACAAGAACCGTTCGTTTTCATATACTTCACCAGAGAGAAAGAAAATAAGGTAAAGGAAACAAAATATACTAGAGATGAGACATATAATGAACCGTTTTTCGTTGTAGGTCAGAGAAACAAACGAAAGTTGATACTGTGGAAGATATTTCTGTAGTTGAAACTGAAAATATGCCTGGAACTTCAGGAGGTTCGAGAAGCCCTTCTAGAACTCTCAAAGAAGATTTGCCTGGGACTTCAGTAGGAAGTATGAGTTTTCCAAGCTCTGCTCAACAAAATGCTGAAATGTACTTTCTGCAAAAAGAAAATGAAGAGCTTCACACAAAATTGGAACACTTGAATGTTAGTTTTTCATTTGAACACATACAAAAAAAGGATAAACTGATAAATATGTATACTGGAATACCCAATCAGTATCTCTTTGAAGCAATGTTTAGCTTATTTGAAAACATTAATCTATCCTATTATCTAGGATGGAATGTGGTAAATATCAGTAAGAAAGATCAGCTCTTGATAACTCTAATGAAATTGAGACTGAATCTTCTTCATTCTGATTTAGCATGTCGTTTCAATTGCAGTTCCACGACATTATCTAATATTGTCTTGACATGGATTTATGTGCTCCATGAAGTTTTGGTTGAGCAACTAATGGCAAACATTCCCTCAAGGAGCAAAAATAAATCCTGTCTTCCGTCATGTTTCAGTACCTTCACAAACTGCCGCATTGTACTGGATTGCACTGAAGTGAAATGTGTCAGACCTACTTCCATGGAGAAACAAAGATTAACCTACAGTTCCTATAAGCATATGAACACATTGAAAGCCCTGATAGGGGTTGCTCCAAATGGAGTGGTCACTTATGTTAGTGATCTGTACCCAGGCTCCACTTCTGATAAAAAAATTGTAGAGGATTCTGGTATTTTGAAAAGATGGAAACTGGGGATCTCATATTAGCTGACAAAGGTTTCCTTATAAAAGATTTATTACCTCAGGGAGTATCTGTGAATATCCCGTCATTTTTAACAACTGCACAATTTACACCTCAGCAAGCAATTCAAACAACAACAATAGCTAGGGCTCGAATTCATGTGGAGAGAGCAATCAGGCGAATAAAATGTTTCTCAATATTGAACTCTATACCACATTCACTGTTTGAGCAATCTTCGATGATAATAAGAATTTGTGGTGCTTTGACGAATATGCAATTTCCACTTATATCTGAAGTTGAACAATTATATGAGTGAATATTTTATTTAAGGAAATTTAAGGTTTATATAATACAAACTTGGGTTCCATAACAGAAAAAATATATTTATTATTTTACAAAAAGTTACTTGTGACATCTATAGTCAATTGTTAAACAAGTTACTTTTTGTAATATACTGTTGTTGCCTTTCGGCATTAATTTTGAGTGGATTCGATTTGATTTCGAGAGCTTCCAGAAATCCTTTCTATTGACTGGGTTACCACGAAACAACTGTCAAAGGTTGGAACTCTCGGAATCAAATCGAAATATACTCTATTTTCACATTTATTATTTTATATATTATGAACATATATTTAGACATAATTAAAACTACTAAAATTACATTTTTATATTTTAATCTTAGAGATATTTTACATTTATGTACTACAACTATGTTTTCATTCCACAAATTTACATTGAATAAAAATTATGAAAAAACAATAGTTTATATATCAGCCTGTTCTCCTCCAAGCAGAAACTTGACAAAGTGGGCGAGATAAAACTATCAAGATATTTATATTACTTTCAAAGTCTCCCACTTTTATCTTAACAATCACAACTTCTTGGAGAGTCCGAATAACCAAGTGACAAATTTTTCTCTTTGTAAAAGCAAGCTGTCCTTGGATTTGGAAAAAATAGTCGCAGAAATGATATATTCTGTGGACGATTTGATTTCGTCCATCATGGACATAGCCCTATACTTGAAGGGGTATTTCACCTCAACTATGGCATCCTCTCCTATTAATCCATCTGGGCTTGCCCCCAAAAATCCACATGAATGCAACCACAGCCCAGTTCAAATAACTTTTACTCCTAAAGCTTTCTCTACAGCAGCTATACCTTCTGCTTCATGTTCTCGCCCCCACTGAACAGATTTGATGTGGTCCGAATTGCATGCTCCTGAAACAATGTTAAAATTTTATATTTTCAATTACTATTTGTATCAAAAACCTACCAGCTAATCTTTTGAATGAGGATTCAGGAAAATGGTTCCTCTCACAAGCACCCAAAACTACTCCAAAGTTGCTGGCTGTGAGACGATGTTTTCTACAAAAAAGCCATTTTTCATTTTGTGCTTGACCAATTGTTAGTTGAGACACCTCAAGAATCTTCTCATGTGACATCTGCAATTTTTCACAGAAATACTTCATTTTGTCAATAGTTTTGAAGTATGTGTCATTGAATATTATATCCTCAATGCTAACTAAAAGACTCTCATTACTTTCTTCAGGTTCGCTTGACAAGAGCCATGTAAATCCAACTGAACCATCAAATATGCCCAGTTTACTTTTAAATCCTTCGATTTCTTATGCAGTCAAGTCTCTCTCTGTCAATCAATGTACCTTTGGAGAATACAATTGCGTTATTCTTTTCACTTCAAATGATAAGGATGTATCTTTCTTACCGCTCCACGTGCAAGCCTTGTCTGTTACAGACACATTATGGTGTCCAAATATTACTAATGCTGCCATGTGATGACACATGAACTGCCCTCTTGGACAGGTACATTCTGCATCTTCAATCACCCACTCGGAATTGAATTGAATCTGAAAAGAGTGTGAATATTTCAATTGTTTTCATTTAATATTTTTATTACCTTACCTGCACTTTATACGTTTTATCACGCATACTAAAATGAACAAACCCCTTCAAAATCTTGATTACAGAATCGAATATCATGTTTTCAACATGGACCGATTCCACTGCATTTTCTCCTCTAGATATCAGTTTTTCATCATCCTTGAAATAACGCATGATAGCTGACAACTTGATAACATGATAACGTGGTTTCCACCAAGTTTTTGGTACAATGATGAACTTGTATCAAAAATTAGAGTTTATTTCAAATAAATCCACCGATAAACACTGAAATTACATAACCTCAATTATTTTTAACAAGTTTTTATTTAAATTTTATAGCTTTCCTCACCTGTTTCTATTTTTCATATAATAAATATCACCTCGTTCTTCACATAAATTATAACAAAATTCGTTAACTCTCAAAAACACTTTAGATATTGGTGTTTGAAAATTTCCTTATGGACTTTTACATGTAAACAAAATTTGTTTGGAAACAAATCAGAAGTACCAACCTGACAGTGACGTCACACTTTTCCGGTCTATACCAGACAAAAACCAATGTCAAAACTCATGTCACCGGTCCGGTAAGCAGTGGTAACTTTTGTCTATTTACGGAACATATCCCAAATTGGTGTGCAAATCCATCTCTCTCTAATTTCGTTTGTCTTGTCTAACCTTCCCATCTGTATATTTTCTAATCTGTGCTTTGGACCACCTACTCCATTTAGACAGTGACAGTTGACACTTATGACAGCACCCAGTGTTGACAGGTGTGACAGCGACAGGACAGGGTTCAAATGTTGAATGTTTTGAGGTTTTGATTTTTGAAATCGGTTAAATACAATTTTACATTGAAAAATAGACAAAAATGTCTAGCGTTGTGGATACCCTTATTGAAATGGGCTTTAGTAAACAAAGAGCGTGAGTAAAAATTGATTTTGAACCTTTTCAACAACATAACCTATATTGAATTATCAAAATAGCGAATTAGCTGTAAGCAGAACCGGAGCTCAAGATGTACAAGATGCAATGGACTGGCTATTATCTAATGATGAAGAAGTTCCGGAGGAAAATTCACCTTTAGAATCTAAGACACCGTCTGAACAAACCCCAGAAACTTGTATGGTAGCAACTGTACCAGAGGAACCTACAGCCTCTGCGGCCATGTCAATAAAATGTGACGATTGCGGAAAATTATTCAAGTCAAACGAGGAGATTGAATTTCATGCTGCGAAATCTGGTAAGCAAGTAGAGAGAATAGTAATATACTATCAGAAACAAGGTTCTAGTTAAAGCATTACTTCATAATTGGTAATATTTTATTATTATATTAGCAAGTCCATTATATATTTTTTAATCAGACCAGAGCTGTGAGAAGTATTATTGTGTACCCTTTCACCTAGGAACCTAATGAGAATTTTATTTAAAATGGTTAACCACTACTTTAAAGGTCTGAAAAACCATAAACCGGTAGCAGTATTATTAGAGTGTAACTAGCAAGTAGTATTGTCATCAAGTAAGACATCTCTAAGCTTCGGTAAAGTTGTACATGGTATAATTGGTATCGGGAATTTTCTATCAAAATTTTTAATACCAAACTCACGAAACTGATATTAGGTTGTCTACTGTGAACGAGAATGAATTCGCGAATGTGAAAACTTACTTAGGTTTTCAAAGCAAGAAGCACGAATACTCTTAAAACTCTTCTCATTCGAAATGACAAATTGCACATTTGTGGTTTTGGCATGGAACTGACAATAAATCCTTGGTATTTAAAACCTCATTTAATAATTATTTTCTCTTATTTCATTATATTGAGCATCTAGCATAAATAGGAATCATTATTGTATTTTAACTCGTACCTGTAGTGAATTCGTGTCTTTGGATGCATTTTGTCAATTGTATTATTCCTTGGTCAGAAGAAAACTGGAATACTGCAGTCAAGTATGGAATCCATATCACCAACAATTTCGGCAATTGAGATGGTACAAAGGAAGTTGAAATACTTATTTTATAAAAAATATAAACGCTACCCTGAAAGGAAAGTTATGATCTTCTGTTGAGTGATTTCAAAACAGTCATTAAAAAAAAAGAAGAGAAATCAGTGATCTACTATTTATATACAAACTTATCCACAACACCATAGATTCTTCAACATTACTCTCACTAATCAACTTCAGTACAATCCTCCCGGTATCACAATACATTCCACTTCAATGTACGGAATACACAACATCACTTTCATTCTCCGATAAATTCTATGTGCAGAAACTATAATAAGCTTGGCTCAGCTGGCATTTTTTCTCACTCAGATTCAATTTAGAAAAACTGTTTCTAGTTAACTCTCTAGTCTCTGACTAACCTAAGTTCCACCAAAACTGTTAATTTGTTATTACTATTACTACTTTACATTTCACAACCACATATGTAATATTCATTACTGCTGTAATATGGGCCGTGGTGCCGTGGTGGCCGTGCTGGTAGAACGTTCGCCTTTGAAGCGAAGGGTCGAGGGTTCATAGCCTCGCATGGTCATCGGTCTCGTGCATGGCATTACACGTTAAAAGGCTGCGACTTCCCTAGCTCACACAATTCACCCAGTCTGTGGTTTCGATGGTAGTGTTGCTCAAGGACACGTGAGCACTAATTGTAGAGGATGGCCCGTTCCCTATGTTGAAATGTAGTCTCTCATTTGACGTCACCGCGATGCCCTCCGTATGGGTTTGTATATTATCAGTGTTTATAGAGAAAGAAGATTATCTATAAACAATGATATTATCTATATGTATATGATATTATAGTAAACCATTAAAAGGCATCGCGCTTACGTCACTTTACAGGCCCATAAAATCAGTCGATCGGGCCATCCTCTACAAATAATGTTCAATGTCCTTGTGTTGCTAGCATTTTTTAGCTATTTTTATTTAGATGTTGAATAAATATTGCAACAAAAAGGCTACAACAGATTGGATGTTTGAAAGAGAACATCAGGAATCAGAGGATTTAACCACCACAATCGAATCAATGCCTTTCTTTGTTGGTGTCTGATCAGTCTGACAAGGATTGAAAAATGGAAATTCCTATTAATTAAAATGAAAAAATAATTTTGTTTTGAGTATTGTTGTAATTTGGGGTTTGGAGATCAGAAATAAAACTTGTTCAGCTATCTTCACTTTAGGTCGTCTATTGATGACTCAGAATTTAGCAAGTTACAAAATGCCGGTAGGCAAAAATAACAGAAGTACACAGGTACGGTATCGATAATGTAATAATCCTCATCGTTTCAACGAAGAAATTCTATTTTATAGCTGACGCTCAAGAGACGCATGTTCGTCATTAGGACGCTGTCGCGTGGTGATTCTGACCAACATAAACTTGACATGCATTGTAATATCTCTAGCACAATAATAGTCAGCAGTTTGAAGTTCGTTTTTGAAAATACAGAGTCTCAGCTATAAGTAGAAAAATAGGATTGTTTGCAATATGACATCATGATTTTTTGGTCAACTTATACACCTCTTTGATTGAAAAACATTTTCCACTGAAAGAATGTTCAACTGTCACAAAACCCCCTGTTCAGTGGTTTAACGATGAATTGAGAACGCTAAGGGACACATTATCCGAAGTAAAATCTATCTGTAACTTTACCAGGGATTACAGTAATTTTAATATTCTGAGAAGGCACTATCAATTAAAATTAACTCATTATAAAAAACTAGCCTACGATAACTTCATCTGCGAATCAGACAACAAGGTTCGTGACAGTTGGAGACTTGTCAATTTTGAAAGGAATAAATCTAAGAAATGTACACCTGACCCTGCTATACCGGCAAATGCCTTCAATGATTATTTTTGTACCATCGCAGAAAACCTGATCGAGACAATCAATAAGGATGACGTTGATCCAAACGATTTTCTACAGGGTCTGCCTACACCGTGTTCATCCTTTTTTCTAGAGCCGGTGACAAGTCACGAAATCATTGATGCAGTACGTAACTTGAAGAATTCGAAGTGTACTGACGTATATGGGATGAACAGTGAACTTCTGAAACAAACATTGGACCTGATTATCGATCCGCTTGTTACTCTTTTCAATGCATGCATTTCAAAAGGAGAATTTCCTGATATATTAAAAGTTGCGAAAATAATACCGATATTCAAAAAAGGGGATGCTACACAACTATCAAACTACCGCCCAATATCTATAATTCCCATTTTTTCCAAAGTTTTTGAGATTATACTGAAACAGAGAATTATGAAATATTTTGAATCTAATAAATTTCTCAACTGCGGCCAATTTGGTTTTAGAACAAAATGCAGCACCACACATGCTGTTTTCAAAATCGTGAGTG
The DNA here is from genome assembly GCA_944452925.2 of Chrysolina oricalcia. Lineage (NCBI taxonomy): Eukaryota > Metazoa > Arthropoda > Insecta > Coleoptera > Chrysomelidae > Chrysolina > Chrysolina oricalcia. The sequence goes on along the minus strand of OX101820.2, from coordinate 49,255,948 downwards.
AGATAGTCGAAGGCATGGAAGAAGGCAAGAATACTTCCATTACTCTATGTGATCTATCAAGGGCCTTCGACTGTGTCTCTCACTTCACTCTAGTTAATAAACTGCGGTTTTATGGCGTCAGAGGTATATCTCTTGATTTGATACAGTCCTACCTGAGTGACAGAAAACAAGCAGTATATATAAATGAGACATGTTCTGACTTTCAAACTATTTCACATGGGGTACCTCAGGGATCAGTTCTTGGCCCGTCACTCTTCATTATATACGTAAACGATCTCTTTCACTTCATGTACCCTAATAAATGTATTGCTTACGCCGATGACACGACATTAATACACTCTTCCACTCATGCAGATAGTCTTTTAAACACCATGACAGATTCTTTGAATAGGGCACAGAACTGGTTTAATGCAAATAACCTCAAATTAAACAACAATAAAACGCAAAAACTGATTTTCAATAAAGGCATTGCGGGCAATGAAAAGAGTGTCAAGCTTCTCGGAGTACTTATCGATGATAGACTATCATGGTCATCACATATAGAACAGTTATGTCATAAATTATCAAGTTCAATATTTCTTTTGCGCAATTTGAAAAATCAAATCTGCGACAACACTGTACGGTCGTGTTATTTCTCTTTCTTCCACACACATATTAATTACGGCATACTGTTATGGGGAAACTCTGTTCACTCATGTAAAGTCTTTAAAATGCAGAAAAAAGCAATAAGAATCATTGCTGGTGCTGGTTACAGGGACCATTGTCAACAATTCTTCAAAGATCTCGCTATTATGCCTGTTCCTTCCTTATTTATTTATAATACTCTTCTAGAAATTCACAGAAATAAAAATAATTTTTGTTCCAATTCTGATTTTCACGATTATCAAACTCGTGCAGCGCACGACATAAGACCTTCCCGATATAGGCTCAACAAATCTCAGATGAATTCTCTGAATGTTAGACTCTACAATTTTTTGCCTCAAGAGTTCAAGATGCTCAATTACAATTGTTTCAAATTAAAACTCAAACGATATTTACTGTTCCACTGTTTTTACTCTATCGACGAATATCTGAGAGCACCCCCACTTCTCAATCTTGTGTCCTGACTCTGATTTCGACATTAAGTCATGTTTTCGATTTTATATATTGTTATGTCTGTTTGTGTTATTTTAGTTGTATTTTTAAATGACTTTTAATTAATGTTTTGTACCTGATTGACTTGCCAAAAACATAATTGTAACTTGGTCAAATAAATTCTATTCTATTCTATTCTATTCTATTCTATTCATATTTTTCAAGATTTTTTATAAAAGCTTGCCTTTATATTTTTTATTTTATAATTTTTATTCATCGTAGGTTTTTCAAACTCTGAAAAAATATTTCCATCAATTTACAATAATTGAGAATATTTAATTTTCAAATTTTCTAATGTTATGCGACACTGGAAAATGTTTAAATTAATATTTTCATTATAGCTCCTGAACCGTACAAGTAAATGAAAAAAATCAAGTAAACAAAAAGATGTTAAATGAAACAACATTGATTATTCCTTTCTCATGATATGTCAGTGGCGGCGGAAAAAAAAATCTGAAGGGTTGAACAAAGCTTGACTCTGAAAAAAGGAGGACCCTGTGAATTATTTGAGAAATGCATTATTTTGTATCATGTGTACTATTGAATGGATTTGAACTGATTATTGTCGAAAATGTCGAAGTTAACTCTAAAAAATCTTGAAAAAAAAAATTATTTTCATAACCCTGTATCTCGAAAAACAAGCCGTTTGGGACATATGTTTATATGAACTTTTTGTCCTGAAAACATTCAAAGAATCACCTTCCGAAGTTTGTCAACGTACTTAATTAACACCATGTATGCAACTTGGTGGTTTATTGATCGTTATACAGCTTAAAATTGAGAAAAACCGAAAAGTCTCTCTGATAATTTTCTCAATATTTTCAATAGTTGTAAAAAAAAATAAAACTGATATTAATGAATTAATTTTGTAGTGTAATTAAGTATTCAAATATTTTATAATAAATAATTAAATAAAAACTACTTTTTGTTATGAAAATAATGAAGAATGTTGAAAATATTGAGAAAATCATGATTCATAGAGAATTTTTTTCTTAATCGGTTTAACGATCAATAAACCACCAAGTTACATAGACCGTTTAAAAGTAGATATTTCAACAATCAAAATGATCACTTATAGATAGACCTTCGAAAACTAGTCGTCTTCTGAATTGCAAAAAAATAATTCACATTCAACACCCAAAAAGTCATATTCCTACAAACAAATGTTCTTGTAAAAATAAAATCTGTATTCCGCTACAAAAAAATTACAGCTTACTTGAAATATAATAAGTGATATTCCCACCAAACTCCGTAAAAAAAAATATTTTTGCGCGAGAAAATAATTAAAAACTGAAAAATTGTTTTTTTTTTCGATTTTCCCGCAAAATTTGAGGTAATGTGGAAAAATGTTCGATACAAAAGTTGTAGTTTTCATTTTCAACAACTTTGCTATTCAACTTTTTTCGATAGGTCAACTTTCGTCGACAATCGCGAAAAACCGTGAAATATCACTTTCACCCCTAAAAGTTCACCCCGTTCTACCCTTCTCAATTTTTTTTACTCCAATTTATTTTTCCTGTCATTCAAATAATATTTTGCTCCTCTTCCAGTAGGTCTCATGCTGTTAATATTTTTTTATCTCAAAAATGCATCAGCACTGGTCTAAAATGGCATGGAAAGGCGTAGGAATCATTTCTGTGTTAGTGTTCAGGAAGTCAAAATGAGCCTCAGAAATGCTTCGTTACAGTTTGTGCAGAAAAACCGTATTAAAATTTTCATTCTTCTTCAGGTCATGCCAATTTCTCCGAATCGACAGAGGAAAAGAAACCTCTTACAGATGAAGAGAAGAAAGAACAGTTAGCTAAAATCGAGGCTAAGCTAAAACAACGACGATTAGAGCGTGAGGCTAGAGAAAAGGAAGAGGCCCTTCTCAAAGAAAAAAATAGAATCAAATCTGGAAAAGAACTTCTAGAAGCCAAAAAGAAGCATGAGGAGATAGAGATGAAGAAAATCATCGAACAGAGGAAAAGAGAAAAAGAGGAAGAGAGGATAGCCAAGCAGAGGGTTAGAGAACAAATTGAACAGGTAGGAGAAAAATAATTTACAGTAATCGATTTTTACTTTTCTGTTAACATGAAAAATTGTCGTTTTCAATTTAAATTCGATTATGCAGATCTCTGTTCCGAACACATTATAACAAGTTTCCTGTCTTACATTAACAAACTTAAGATGGTCACAACTCGGAGGTCACAACACACACAAAATCCAAAATTGATAATTTTTTCAAGAAATTATAAAACAACCTGAATTTTAATTTTGAAGCTTAGTGTCCAAGCGCTCTAGGTATCAGCCGTCAAAATTCATGTAGCATTAGCCTCTGAAAAGAGAACTTTTTTTGTGTGTATCAAGTCTCGACAGGCTCTTACTTGCCATGTTAAAATTAGCAAATATAATTGAGTTGCCTAGATGCCAATCCTCAAACATACATTGTTTGCGTCTGGACCTCAAATAATCCATGAAGATCAGTACAATACATGAGAATAAATGATCCAGGTCCGTATTACGAAAAAAATTACCTGAAAAAATAATAGCCATTTTATATAGCACAAAAAGTTTTCGTGACGAAGCGCTTTTGGATTTTCAATATCATGAGAAATAGAAATAGAAAAATAATGAAAACTGAAAGAAAAAAAAATTCCCTGATAATCTCAAAAACCGCGAAAAATATGTCGGAAATCTTAGAGGCATATTCTTTGTTACCCAGTTACGCAACTTAGCCCCAACTTAACCGAGGCTGTATTTCTAACTGTTTCTGAGATCGATGTAGCATGGCGATCATTTGCAACGTCCTGTATACAGAAATACAGAGAAAGAGCTTGATGAGAACATTCCTTGAGAAACAAAAATAATAACACACTCCGCAGAGTGTTCCATAGGGTATAGCCTGTGCGAGTAGAAGACGGCTATTATTATTATTTTTCAGTAGCGCACCTGGGCAACTTACTGATTTTTTATGGCGCATTTACTTTTCATATAAGAAAAAAAAATTTCATGTGCCAGATCTCAATCCAACCTCCAATTCTAGTTGAAATTTCCGCTCGGCTATCTGGCCACCCTAATGGACATAAACATAAATAGCTTACTTTTCAGCCTAGAATCTTCTGGTGATGAGAAAAAGAGACGTGTATCCTTATGAAAATACAAAGTTTTCGTATTCCCAATATAGCTAATTTCGGCGCATTTTTATGTATGCATTTTTGTAAAATATACTCAAAGATTTGGAAACTTATAAGACCTAACTGTGCAAACCCTGAAAATATTTGGCATGGCTCATGGATTTTGAAAAGTAATAGTCCGCAAGCCCTCGTACAAAATCTTAAGTGATAACCAGCAAGTTGTAACTTTGTATACTGTTTAAGTATGCCGAGTCCGACAAGATTTCGCAGAGAGGACACCTTGACAGTGGTAAGTTTTCCTTTGGCTTTCTGAAAAACATGTCAATTTCGCATTTATATGTAAGGTAATGACCAGAATTTAGTTTGTAAGTTAAAGTGAAATATATTTACTAAAAGTAATCTAAAAAAAATTGTCCGACAAAAAGTTTCGGTACTTCTAGTTTGTCCCCCACTCTGAACGTGTCGATTTCACGACTTGTAAGTTGGCGACAAGCAGCAATCTGAGTTTTGTAGGAGCATACAATAATTAAATGAGATTTTTTGTAAAGTTGTCAGGAAAGGGTTTTCAAACTACTCGCGTCACGGTCGTGGTGTTGTGCGGTGTGCCTACGAACGAGTACTGGATGCAATTTTTTCAGATGAAAATAATGCTGGTGATCCCAAGTACCCTAATGTGGCCATCCTGGTGAAGGTAACTCTCGCACTTTCCCATAGAAATCAGGGGCGTTTTAAAGGTCAGAAGCGCCTTATGCTAAAAATTAATCGGCGCCTGTAGCCAGTGAAATTTTATTTCACAGAGGAGGCTTGTTCAATTGTTGTTCGGAAATGTGTCAGCTTGAATCGAGAAAATATCCAATGTATGTAATAGTCCAAGATCCCAGAGCCGTCAGACATTACTTATTTTTAAACGAACGAAATGTGTACAATTGAGTAGTGTTAGTATGTACTATGTTCGCATGCCTACCTGCTAGCTTGTCCAGATGACCATTTTTCAGATATTAGGGAATCAAGGTACGTAAAAACTACTCACTTAGTTGAATTGCCAGTCTACTTGAATTATTTTTGTAACCCATGGTGGATCAGTGGACAGAGTAACTAGCTACCACCCCGGAGCTCCGAGTTCAATCTCGTCTCCAACAATTTTTTTTTAAACCCAGCAGACGCATCACACTAAGATTAGCCATCTCGGTTGGAAACGGCTTCGACTCTAGGAGGATTTTTGTTCAAAAAGAAGTTTAAAAGAAAACAGAATTTTGGTAAATAAAAGGTTTTGTTAAGATTTTCTTATGAGTAAAATCCCAGGGCCTTTAGACATAACTTATTTTTGAATAGATGAAGACTTAGGTTCTGAGTGGTGTCTCATGTACTTCTAATACCTGCGTGCTTGTGGAGTTCGCTCTGTGACACCTGGGCAGGTACCTAACTTGAATTTGTATGGCTGATTTTTATATATATATTTTGTAGAATATCACTGTTAAGTAATTTCAAAACTGTCAGGCGCTTTCCATATACCAGAACTTTTGACAAACGCTTTAAAGCTCCTCAAATTACTTCAGAGTGATATTCAACAAATTATACATGAAAATCAGCCACACAAATTTAAGTTAAATAACTCTTAATTTTAGTTACCTTTCTCACCTGGTACCTGCCCAGGTGTCAAAGAGCGAACTCCACAAGCACGCAGGTATTAAAAGTAAATGAGACACCACTCAGGACCTAAGTCTTCATCTTTTCAAAAATAAGTTATGTCTGAAGGCCCTGGGATTTTACTCATAAGGAAATCTTAACAAAATCTTTTATTTACCAAAATTCTGTTTTCAGTTGCAATACCACAAGAGAGTGAGAATAAAGTGAAAATAAATCGACAGATTTATTTTTAATGTGGAGAATTATTTTCTACTTTTTCGAACTCTCGTGTGGTATTCGATAGATTATTTTTTGATGCCCCAATCATAGACACATTCTTTATATAACATTTTTATTCATTAGTTTATCTAAATTCATTTTTCAATTTGCATGCAAACTGATGACAGACGTCAAATCAAAAGTATCAGTTGTTGTCACACAATAAAAACAAAATACCACGAATATTCCCGAGGCAATAATCTAAGTAGAAAATTCCCGCTATAATAATGTTGTGATTGGTTTGAAAGTACATCATAGCTTTAAATTGATGGTTTTTATTGGTTGCAAGATATGTCGAAAAATAATCTTTTAAATTTCTTTTTGAACAAAAATCCTCCCAGAGTCAAAGCCGTTTCCAGCCGAGATGGCTAACCCTAGTGTGATGCGTCTGTTGGGTTTAAAAAAAAGAGATTTGAACTCGGAGCTCCGGGGTGGTAGCTAGATACTCTGTCCACTGATCCACCATGGGTTATAGAAATAATTCTGTAGACTGGCAATTCAACTAAGTGAGTACTGTTTTTACGTACCTTGATTCCCTAATATCTGAAGAATGGTCATCTGGACAAGCTAGCAGGTAGGCATGCGAACATAGTACATACTAACACTACTCAATCGTACACATTTCGTTCGTTTAAAAATAAGTAAGGTCTGACGGCCCTGGGATCTTGCTCTATAATGAGGCATAAAAACACTATGTGAATAAAAAGTATTTTTCTCCTTTACTACACAAGTATTTTCACTTCTAGATGCGTATTTTGATAACCAAATTATCTTCATCAGTAGGAATACTAAACAGTTTAGTATTCCTTCTATGGAATTTGATATTGATTTCCCCTGAATGCGAATCCTTGTTTTTAAAAGTAGCAACTATTCGTTTGAGGACATTAATCCAGTAGTCCTTCTTTATCAGATAGTGTTTGGGTAAGTCCGTGTCAATTTTGTCAAAATCTATGGAACTACTAATGAAAGCTGTTGTATTTCTCAAATGACCTAGTGAAATTTCATGCAGACTAATTCTGTAAAAATTTGTCCAATCAGTGAAACCATGTATAAGAGACATTGTGTTTTTGTAATGAATAATTTACATTGTAAACAGATAGCAGATATGGAATTTGAATGTAAGAGCCATCGTTGACGTTATATTTTGCCAACAACTAATGTGGTAAAAAATAGATATTTTGATGCATAACGGTTCTGATTGCCATGGCAACTTTGATTTGTTTCAAAATTAATGACATCTTGGAACGGAAAATTTTTCTTTTCGTAATCAATAAACTATTCGCCTTTGTCTGGGCATATAGAGATGGATCTCCTATTAAGCTATTATAATATTTTGACTTTTGTGGGCATTGGCATCTGATGATTCTACTGTTGTAGGATTCAAAAATGGATTTAATTCTTCTAAATCTGCATCGGCAAACGGCTACTAAGAAATATTGCACCAAAAGACTATACTGATCAACAAAATATTTTTGAGAAATAATAATTTTGTCCAGTGTGTCACATCATGCAGTTTTTATGAAACTGTTAAAACTCCAGGGTATGCAGTATGCTCACATCGGACTTTCGATAGACTATTTTGACCTTCATGACCCGATGTGTCAAGAACAACACATGCTCCAGCCCGTCATGTCTTGTCAGACACACGGCACGGATTTAATCAAGATTTTGCTGTACCTACCAGTTATACAGCAAAATCTGCCTAGTTTCTAAAATCCGAACAAAGTTCAATAAATGTTCATCGGAGAGTTTCTTTAATATGGTAGTTATAATACATCCCGACATATTACATATCTGGTATGTGAATGAATAATCAATTCAGAAACACATAGCCGTTACCAGTAATAACGCCGATACAAAGTTGATGTGGATTGGACACTATTTCGTTTTTATTAAATATTCCTCTTGGAAATGTTGAAAATATGTTGAACTAATTTAACAATCCTTTTTTTAAAATTTTACGCTTAGAGTATAAATACATTTTTTATTCGAACTTGTATTCGCTTCTTTCCTTACGACACGTCTACAAGACACAAATATTCACTGCTGTTGGCTTAGCACTGTGGATGGGCGGTGGATGAATCCTTTCATTTCGTTTCAAACGCTTCAAACTTTTGGCTTTTTCTTATGATCCGCAGGCGCCCTTAATATTGGCGGCGCCTGAGGCTTTAGTCTAATCAGTCTTATGGGTAAAACGCCCCTGATAGAAATGCCTGTAGAGGCGGAATTCTCTCAGTCCGCTTCTAGGAAAATTACTCCCTTTACAAAAGCCTCCGGGACAAAAAAACGTCAATAACCCCCTAGTAAAAAATACCCCCGGTACAAAAGACCATCGGAACAAAAAACCCTCGGCACAAAAAACCCCGGAACAAGATTAACCAAAACACAATTCCACAATATAATTTGATTCCGAAAATTTTTGTTGTCAATTCTAAAATAATGAACAAATTAAAAAAATTTAAAACCTGAAAAAAAACACCCGAAAAAGAAACATTTGAATATAAGACAGGTCAGTCTCATTAAATTGATTTGAAAACAACGCACGCTTTCGGCATACCTTTCAAATTAAAAAAGTAAAAGTAATCGGATGCTAGCTGCGCTTGCATTTTATGAATTATCAGAAGAAAGTGTCTCTGCCTACCGAATTCCTTAACGTAAAAAAGGGAAACAACCTAATCCAACTAACCTATCTTTCCAAGTTGCTGGTAATTCGATCACTAATTAGTATGAAAAGGTGAAATCATCATCACACTGGTTTATGGATGGTACATTCAAAACGGCCTCTGTTCTGTTCTATCAACTATACACGGTTCATACATTAGTAAATGGACAATTCAGGACAAAAACCCCCCGGACTTATACCGGGAGTTTTTTGAACCGGAGAAATTTTATACGAGGGGGTTATTGTCGGAGGGTTTAAGTACAGGGATTTTTTTCCAGGGGGTAATTTTGCACGCCGTGCCATCCAGTTTGTATCTGGATGATCATCTGAATGGATGATGAAAGAAATAGGCAAGTAGAAGGCTCAGGAGTAAGGTAATAGCTAACCTCTCCAATAAAAAGCCCAAGAAAAACTAAGCAGTAAAAGTCTGACAAGATTTATAATCTTATGTCATTTCTTAGTCATGCCATAGGGTCGTGGGTTCACCGATCTCGTGCATGGCATCACACGTTGGAAGGTAAGGGCAACGTCTTTCCTAGCTCGCACACGTCCTTCATGGACTTCAAGATTTTTTTTTAAATGTTTGAATGATCTCAGATGGTTCTGTTGTTTTTTAGAGATTTTTTTATAATGTGCCTTTCGAGTTTAAATTTTCATTTTATTTATCATGTTGTCTGTATTGCAGGAATAATGGATATAGATTCTATTTTTTGTCAAATTTACACCGTTTACCTGTAAATACGTGTATATGTTGGCCATTGTTTACAGCGAAGTGGTCGAGGTGTTAGAGCGTTTGGCTTCCACCCAGACGGTCCGGGTTCGATCCCCGGTCGTGTGTCACTGGGTTGAAGTGGTTCGGATTCCACTTTTATTTAAACTGTAGGTCCCGGATCTCCCTTGCTCGCACAAGCTCTGCTTTTGAGGGGTTTTCTCCGAAAACCTGGGAGTTTCGTAAAAACAAATTTTGTTTCCTTTTTGGCCCCATTTTTTGGAGTCACAAGTCCCTTTTTTATTTTTTTTTGCTGTAGTAAGTCGCTGGGAGCCCTGTATTTGCAGCATATGTTCTATGCCTTTCTGAACTTTCATTTCAGCCTCGTCGGAAAACTCCCGTTTAAAAATGTTCAGAAATCTAGTTCCAGTAATTCTCCATACTCAGATCGTAGTTATGTAAAGTTGTGTGCGTAAAAAAGTCGTACAGCAGTTATAGGCTATTGCGAGTCAGGCTTGTCAATCTTTATTATTAAACTTCTTATCGACTTTGACAAGTAGTGGCAAAATTCGAACTATTTTTTCAGTAACGCGCTTTTAACATTTTTCTAGTGCAATTGTTGCAATGTCTCAATTAGTGTCGTACTATGTACGACTTTTTTATGCAAACTGTACATATCGTGGTGTAAATCACAGATAAATAATAATACGGACATTTTTCTATTCTAGCATGTGAATAAATTTGTTTATAAACCTTTTCTGAAGAAAAAATCGGGAAAATTAATAAAAATAGCTGGCTTCACATGTCTAAACAAATTTCCATAGAGGAACTATACCTGCGTTTGGATCAATCACGATTATACTGACGCAGTAGTAGGTGAGCAACCAAACCGAGCAGATGTAATGATAGATAGTGAATAAAATGGCTAGTAGTGAAAAAAGTAGTGAATTTATCTACATTGATAAAAAGAGAATCAGATTAACTGCAAGAACAAATCGACGAACTCATAGAAGAAATGACAAATGTGAAAGAAAGTAATATACAATACGTCTTCTATGTAAAGGAGTGCAAATTACTGATAGAGAAAGAAAAACAACTGACAATTTTTCCGCTAATGACCATAGAAATACCTAAACTAGCAATGGCAAAAAACTATACAAATAAACCTCGTCTAAGGTCCAATTCCAAACAAATACCAGCTATTCCAAAAACTTCTGAGAACGATAACAAAAATGTATTTGAAACACTGCGAGAAAAAACTTCAAATGTGACATATATGAATTCAGGTGATAGAACAGATGGAAATTACAATAATGATGAAGTTTGGAGGCAAGTACAGGAACGACAACCAAGAAGGAAAAGTAATATAATTTTTGGCAGAGCAAATAACTCTTTTGTAGGTGTAACGAGATACATTGACTTTTACGTTTTCCGATGTTTTTTAGACAGGTGGAACTTGAAAATTACCTAAAGACAAAAAAGATTCTACATATTAAATGCGAAAAAATTGAAACGCAATATCCAGAGATATCATTCAAAATATCTATATCTCCGAACTTTATTAAACAAATTACTAATCCCGGAATAGGTGGGGGTGAAACGCTTCAACACTCCTTTTTACGGGTTGAAAAATATAAGTTATGAAATTAATTATTGGATAACTCTTAAATTAATTGTTGGAAAAAAAGTATGGCCGTTAGGTTCTGTATATCATTCTCCAAATGCGAGAATTTTGCACATATTTTGATACAATTTTACAAGAAATTGATTTTAGTCAAAATTACATATTTATTGGGGACTAATATTCGCTGGGATATCCCTAATGACATTTATACAAAAAAAAATGTAAGTAATCATTCACATTATACGGTTTTAAACAGTTTGTTGCATTTTATACTAGAGTTACAGAATATAGCGCAGGTACGATTGATTTAGTTTTTTCCAATAACTATGAAACATTGACATTATGTACTCAACATCATGAGTGTAATATTATTCAGGATTTCTATCAATTTAGGAAAATTGACTACCACAATTTAAGTGTAAAATGTATTGATAAAGAATGGATTCATAATTCTGTTGACGTAAACAAAGTCTTCACAAATTTAATGTCAAATATGAAAAAAACCCTTCATAGTGAATATCCTCAGCAAACCAGAAAAGTCAAAATAAAAAGAATGGTTGAATGAAACCCGCCAAAAATGCTATATCTGTGCTTATAACTGATTCATAATATCTAATTCTGAAGCTGATTGGTTGTCATATACTCAAAAAAGAAATAATGTTGTTAAGGTCATTCGTAGTCTTAAACAATCTCATTTTGAAAATAAAATTGATTATGTTAAAAATATTTAAAAATTATTATGGAGTAAAGTAAAGTAACAACTATTTTCAAAAATAATGTTGAGATTTATGAAAATATAGAAAATGAATTCAATGGTTATTATTGTCAGCAACTTAATGAGGTGGTGCATTTATTATAATTGAGGTTTCGTACTTAGAAAATCTAGCGGTGCGCCGAAATAATCGACTTGAAAATTTCAAAGAACTTTCACATGGAGAACTCAAAAACATTATTTTTGAGAAGCAGAATAAATTTTCGGAAGACGAAATAAATTTTAAATTAATAAAAAATACTTTTGATGTTATTGGTTATCCTCTCTTACATTGTGTACAGTTCGGAGAATTTTCCGATAATTTAAAAACCTCAGTTGTAATTCCAATACCAAAGATAACCAACACTAGGAATATTAAAGAGTATAGACCTATTAACACCTTACCTTGTTTGGAAAAAGTATTAGAGCTGTCAATCTATAAACAATTCACAACATATCTTGATACACAAAAATTACTTAATCAAAACCAGTCAGGCTTTCGAAGCGGTTTTTCATGTGAAACCGCACTGCAATAAGTACTGAATGACTTTAACTATGCTATGGGCGAAGGTAAATGTATTGTAGCGGTTTTACTAGATTTACGTCGTGTATTTGAAGATAAAAATAGAACAATTTTATTAAATAAACTCAAATATTGCAAATAAGTAGTGCTCCGCTGCTGCTACTGCTATATTCTTAACATCTAGGATTTTATATATTTACTAATGTTTATTTTTTAATGTCCCTTTTTTGTATTATCACATATCTATTCCGCCTACCTTGTATTAACATGTCTGTTTAATGTTCTTCAATGCAAATGAAATCGTCCATTAATGACCCCTATTAATGGTCGATTGGTCATTAATGGTCATTGGTCGATTTCTGTATGAAGGCACGATTGTTACATACGCAACTAAACATAAACGAATTCAGATGTTATGGACGCTAAAATGGATATTGACGATAAATTTATGTTGCCAGATGTTGCGGAAACTGCTAAAGTAGCATCTTTAACTTTATTGCCAGAAAAAAAAATAGAATTCCTTCATTTCAACAAGAGTGACGTAGACGGAAAAATATTGTAATCAACTGTTATATTAAAATGCGATTGATGATCTCGAAAATTAACGCGCTCGCTTCGCTCACTCGTATTTTTCACACTAGCAACTCTGGCGACCAACGACAGAAACTTCATTGCGCATTCACCGTCTTAATAAGACATTCCCCTGAAACTGCAGTAGTACAACTGTTGTATAAATATTGCAGGATCTGCACCGTCAAAAGCCTTTGTTGGATCACAGAAAATTGCTTTAACAGTTTCGCAACCATATACCTCAGTAAACTAAACAAATGGGCTTTTATAGTAATGTAAAAAGTATATAAAACAATCTTAAAAAATTAACTTTAATGCTAAAAAGCGTGCTTGATATCAGTTATCTTGGATCGAATTTACTCAATTTACATCCTTTTTAAAGATTTATTCCCATTTATTTTATTTATTTTGTACTCTTTATCAACAATTTTGTCGCATGTTTCTGAGCTTATATTAAATTGCAACTCACATTAATATAGTAGCTTTGTATTTCCAAGCTAACGGGTTGAAGAATACCGTAGAACCATAGTAACTCATTAGTTGAACATCATTTAAATGTTGCCATCTATTTTGCAATATTGAGACATTTAAACAGATATAATGAATTATTGAAAAGAACTGAACAAATAAAGTATCTTGGTATTTGGATCGATGAAAAATTGAAATGGGATAAACATATTGAGGTCTCAACTAAAAAAATGTCTTCAATCATTGATGCTTTGAAGATGTCCTAAACTTGATAAAAAAATTATTAATATGATTCTATATTCTCACATACTAAGTTGTATTACCTATTTGATAAACATTTGGGGATCTTGTTTCAAAAATAATTTTAATAAAATATCAGCATTATATGGGAAACCTTGAAAGTACTGTATCGTCTCCCATTTGACATACCAACTAATAAACTATTTACAATTACAGACAAATTTTCTTTAGATGCATTGTATAAAATAAATACTCTAAAAATTGCATTCAACTCTTATCTTTCCAGGATAAACTCGCCAGAAAAGCGAAATTTGGCGGTAGCTGTACAGTCCCTCCTACCGAGGCCGTTGCAATACCTGCCCCTCCCAAACCTGTGGTGACGATGACTACAGCAAAAGCCAGTTATTCAGAGGTTAAACTGCAAATAAGGATGCCAGATGGCTCGGGATTAACCGAGACATTTGGGGCTAAGGAACCGCTATCTGCTGTCCGGCTTTACATTCAGATGCATGGGAGGATAACCGAGGGCCCTTTCAATTTGATGACAAATTTTCCAAAAAAGGTGTTTGGAACCGACGATTATGATAAACCCCTAGATTCACTAGGTGAGTCATGTATATTATCATTCAATCAATCAATATATACTTTATTGTCCAAGAATAAATTCTTATTGACACAGTGTCATAAATAATCATTAAAACAATACAAAAGTGCACATATACAAGTGAAGTATAAAAGTGAAAATATAAAAGTTAGTCGATGAGAGAGATAAAATTAATGTGTATAAACAAATATATCACAAAAAAGTAAAAACATACGTCTATATGCTCTAAAATGCCTAATATATAAATACATCACAAAAAAGTAAAAACATACGTCTATATGCGCTGAAATGCCTAATATACAAATCTAGGATGCACTTAAGAGACCACAAAGTCATCACTTGAGTTTTATACTTGAAGCGTATCGTTGTAAAACTCGTCCAAAGCATTCTTTAAATAGAACATAGTTAGTCAATGCCTGTGGAAAAGGTATTGGACACAAACGCGAGTGTCATCTAGCGTGATTAGTTACAAACATGAATATTTGACGTCATTTTAATGCAGGTTTCTTCAAAAAACCCTGATTTTAATGCTTTTCCATTGTTTTAATCAAGTTACGACATGACTTGGATGCCAGATCACTGAAGTTACGACATGACTTGGATGCGAGCTCACTATCGCCATCTACATGTCGCATCCATTTTGATCCAATTATAATCCCATAAGGTTGACTATCTTCTATATAAACAATGTCCAAAGTGTAGTATGCCTTATCCAACAGTAACTCTTTGACAATTTTCCTGATTTTTATTTCTGAAGTTAGATTTTTGATGTTCTGAGGTAGATGATTGAAAACTTTTTTTTGAGTTATAAATCAATGAATTCTTAACTTGAGTAGTGTTGGGCTTAGGGAGATCAATATTACAGGTCTGTCTAGTCGGAAAACGAGAATTTCTTATGGAGTTACTGTTTAACTTATGTTTTTTAAACCTCAAACACACAGTCTCAAGTATAAATATGGAGGGAAGGGTCATTATTCTGTGTTTTGAATAGGGGCCGACATGAATCTCTGAAGCCAGCCCTGCAAACATACCGAACAGCTCCTTTTTGGAGCATAAGTACTGTCTAACATTTATTTATTTATTTATTTATTCGAAATTTGGGATACTAACAGGTTATTACCCATTCAAGCATCCACTAATACAATCAGTTACAGAGATAACATTCTTGTCTAAACAAATACAAAAATACACCTAATTATATCGAAAGTATGAAAATGAAATATATGAAATACGGGAAAAATAGTAAGCATTCTCATTTATGATTACAAGTTACTTATTATCGTGACATTAGGAAATAAAAATGTTTTTTACAGTTTTTTTAAAGGAATATAAGGATATGGAAAAAATGTCTACATCATTGCAATATTTGTTGAATGAATAACACATTCTGGTCATTGGAGAATTTTTTCCTAAATTTGTTTTATAATTGGGGCACGCTAATAATTGTCTATTCCTGGTATACCTTTGAGGAACATGATAAGATATCATTGACACTAATTTCGGTGAGTCATAACAGTTTGTTAATATTTTGTAAATGATAAGTAAATCACTGATAATTCTTCGTTGTTCGAGAAGTTGTATCTTATAGTGGGTACGAATTTCACTAATACCTGTAGTTACATATATATTAGTCATTTTAAAATGGAGGAATCTAACAAATCTATTCTGAAGCCTTTCTAATCGTACTTTATGTATGTTATAATATGGGTTCCATATGACACTAGCAAAATTTAATTTGCTGTAAACAAATGAGTAGTAAACTGATTTTATTGCCACTTCATTGTTGAAGTCCCTACACATTCTGCAAAAGAAACCTAAGGCTCTACTGCAGGAATTAATTACATAGTCAAGATGTGGATTAAAACTCATTTTAGAATCGAAATATACTCCAAGGTCTTTGATTTGATCTACTCTATTTATTACTTTATCATTTATGAATATTGAAATTCAATGGGCGTACTGCTTCTGCTGAATGATATACAAGCACATTTCTTAACATTAAGTTTCAATCTGTTGCGATTACAGTAATTTGTAAATTTTGATAGATCTTCTTGAATCTTCGTACAGTCCCTATAAATAAGAAAAAAGTTCCCATAAACACATGTCCGCAAGTTGTTCGTTTCTAAGATACAGAGTGTCAAAGTTTAATTATTATATTTGTTTTTTTGTTAATAAATGCCAAATTATTTGTGATATTCGAGTAAAGTTTGGTATCTGGGATGATTTTTCAATGACTAAATCAAATTTTGTGTTAATTGTAAAAAAACTAATTTCTAATTCAATTTATTTTGTATTAAATAATCTTGTCATTCAAAATCACTTGCATCGATTATTTCAAATCTCAATAACTCGAAAACAGTTGCTCGCAGTGACCTCTATCAAGAATTTATTTTTTAGACAAACAATAATAAATATTCCCCGATACCAAATTTTACCCAAATATCAAAATTATTTTGAAATTAATCACAACAAAATAGAAATAAGAATTCAACTTTGATACTCTGTATCTCAGAAAAGAATAACTTGTGGACATATCTTTATAGGAACTTTTCTTCTTATTTTGATGTCAGCAATACGCTCCTAAATTTTCTACACGTACTTAAGAAACACCCTGTATATTGGAATGAAGACAGCGTTTTTTAAACAGCATGGGAACGTGCCTTTCTCAAAAGATATGTTAATTGCCTCCGCTAGAGCATCCAATGCTCTAATCGGTAGTTGTTCTAGAATTTTTATAGATATTCCAACCAGATGCCGTTTTGTTTTTTATTTCAGCGAATACTTCTTTCAATAGAGGACTTCGGATAAGGATTCAGTGATGCCACCACACAACTTTTGGCTTTAAAACTACTGGCACGTTTTTCGGCATTTTTTCTTCATGTCAGGGTTCCTGGCACCCTCAGGAACCCCGTAATATGATTGAAATTGTTCGTAACGACGGAAATATTGAGATTTTCCATAAAATACAAAACACTAGGGACTTTAATTTTGTTTAGGGATTTTTCTTTCAAAATGGCGCTAAATTCAAAACTAGAGCTAGAGTTTTGTTATTGAAAGAGGTATTGTGTAGTCTAGGAAGTGCTGGATAAAGCCACCATGGGGTCCGTAGCAAATGTGAACAAGAGGCCCTTGATTTGCATTAAGTATTAAAGTATAGAACATAAAATAAAACAGCACATTTACAAAAAGACTTTCCGTGATTTAATCCGAGCAAATTTGGAGATAACACTCGTCAAATCAATATTTCTAAGTTAATCACTTTCTATGTTCATTATATTGGGGTTGTTTGATGTTCTTGTCCCATTGTGCTCCTTAACACATTTTCAAAACGCTTTAACGTTGAAAAAGAACATTCTCCGCTGTAGTTGGTGATTATCAAAATCAAGTGAATGCGAAACACTATTCCATTATTTGGGAAACACGATTCCAATGAATTTTATGTCAACAGTTTATATACTTGAAGTTCTTGAGCCTCGTGCTTTTTCTTTCTGCTGTCAATATCAGCAGCCACATCTGTTTTCAGCAGCTTCGCAAACTGCACCAGTTCATTGCCCAGACTGTCTTCCACATCGTCTAGGAAATAATTGACGACAGTTCTTTTTAAGATCTTTTCTGCCGAAGTATTCCAAATACACCAGTCACTTGATGGTAAGCTTCCATGCATTTAGCTAATGCAGACAATTACAACAATAAAAACATGAATTTCAAAACGTTGTCCAGGTGTTTGATGTTCTACAACTTCTTCGAGTGTAGAGCCTTCTGTTATGAGGTCTGTGAGTAGAGCTGCTGCTGAAATGGTAGTACTTTGTATTTTGCTTGGGTTTTCTTGAAGTCGATTGCTGATATTCTTCTCAGCCAATTAGGGCTTTGGCTTTTGCCTTTATATCTGAAAATTTGGATCGTATTGCTTGGAAGTAGCCTTGTAATGATTTATAAAGAGCGTTCCCGTAGCATTTGGTTACTGGCTAATTTGCTCACTGGTACTTGGTAGCATGCTAGCTGGCAAATGCGGCACTGGTGTAGGGTTATTTCTTTGTCAATGCACATTCGTTCCATGAAAAAGTTCAAAAGTAGAAATGATATTCAACCATTTTAACAGTTATGATTAAAATGTAACACATACCCACAAAACTGAAACAAAATATAAATTCTGTGATGTAACCTCAAAGTATTCAGGCCAAGAGCATTTTAATCAGAAAGGTAATAAGGTTTGTTGGTCCGTGAAAGTTACCACTCAGAATATTTTCTAGATCGATCAACTATTTGGCAACTAGGAAACGTGAAATACGCATTTTTTTTTTAAATTCAGGAAAATGATATATTTTGTAATTAGCGCCATTTTGTGAGAAAAATCCCTATGGTTTTGTATTTTATGGAAAATCTCAATATTCCCGTCGTTATGAACAATTTCAATCATATTACGGGGTTCCTGAGGCTGCCAGGAACCCTGACATGAAGAAAACTTGCCGAAAAACGTGCCAGTAGTTTTAAAGCCAAAAGTTGTGTGGTGGCATGACTGAATCCTTATCCGAAGTCCTCTATTCATGGCGGTCTGTGGGAGTAAAAAACATTCCCCGTATAGTTCATGGGGTCTTCCGTGACTGCTATGGCGACTGTACTATAAAATGTATTTAACTCAGTACAAGACGGTATGCTGGTATTGGTTAAGGCACTATTTGCTCTTCTTAGGTCATTAATTATTGCCCAGCTTCCTTTTGTATATTGTTTGATTCCAATAATCTGTTTTTAAAGTATCTTTTTTTAGCTTCAAGAATAGTAGTTCTATATAAAGTTCTGTATTTATTGAAGTATGGGAGAAACCAACTATTTGTGGAAACAAATTTTCTGATACGATGAAGGGACCGTAGGTTTTTAGAGGAGATTCGCAGACCTTTAGATATCCAAGGTTTTCTGTGCTTTTTATTTTTAATGAGGCGACAAGGGAAAGCTTTGTTAAAGTTATGCACCAAGTTTGTGTGGAAATCAGTCAAGGGATCGTTGTGATTGAGTATAGTATTCCATTGGGTGGCGCAGTTCAAAGTTTCGAATTTATTGTAGTTACTCGTGGAGTAAATACGTCCAAAATGTTTCGCCACTATAGCTTTTGTTCCTGAAACCGGGAATGTGAATAGGATTGCCTCGTGGTCAGATATACCAGCATTTACCACATTGCAAGACGTGTTGGGATATTAGAACATACATAATCAATAATAGAGGCAGAATACTGGGAATATATTGTCGGAGCATGTACATGCATTGTAAGATTTAGAGAATCAAATAGATTTTGTATTGATGAACTATGAGGACAACTGGTATTTCAGAAATTTATGTTGAAGTCACCCGTTAATAGTAAAGAAGTTTGGGGAGTAAATTTAGTCAAGAGGAGTTTTTCTATGAAAGTGTTAACATGGGGGAGAACGATACAAGCAGAGTATTATTTATTTATTCTTAGATTATATTAGATACAGGTTTACCCCTTAGTCAACTTTTAGCAGATATGTTCATAAACAATTTGGAGACCACTATAGTAACTTCCGACTTGGGAAAAAAACATTTTCGTTTTTGACGATATTCTTGTCTATTTCAGAGGTACCACATGACAGCTAAACCAGTCAATGTCTTTTATTTCATAAAGTAGTTTCGGTGATATCGATCAAAACGGTTTCTGTTCCATTTTTGTACTTTGAACCGTTCAAAAGTGAATAAAGGGGGGGGGGGGGTACTATTTAAAGACTGATCGTCGCTTTCTTGCGTATTAGTAAAGTAACCGCACAGTTCAATTTGGAATGCAATACAAACCAATGTACATGCTGATTCATTATCAGCCACTAACAGATTTTGTATTATGAAGCAAGCCTTCTGATGACAATGTTTATGTATACATGTTTTAAGACTAGATAATAAGATATCGAGTCATTATGTTTACATTTATGATTGTCATATTTATTACATTTTCAGTTCAGTATAATAAATCAAAGGAACTTTGTGACTTCATGCTATTTTAATTTCAGGTCTGGCACCAACAGCAGTTCTCATCGTTAAGAAAAACTAAACTTCTAGTGCTCTAGTCTTATAATGCAACTGGTGGATTGAATGAAGAAGCACTGAGCTGACTTGAATAAAATTTATGCATTTTCATATGTAAATTATATTTTTTCCATTTTTTGCCTGTTGTCAGTTCAAAATAAAATTATTTATACTGATATGTTTTTGAGTGTGGCCGTATATAATTGTATATTAAAAATGGTGTTTAAATTTTTCTATGACAATTTCAATTATACAGTCCCTTCCCTGTATAAAATGACGGGGAGGAGCGCCTCTTCTGAAAGTCAATTTTAAAAAGTATCATATGGCAAGTAATATGTCATTTGAAAGCTCGATCCATGTCGTTATCAACGACTCCAGCTCAATTAAATTATTTTTACTCATTTATGAGTATTAAGCATTCACGCAAAAATCCTAGAATGGGGTTTCAACAATTCAATGCAAAAAGAAATTAATCGTGTATTTTCTCTAGAAAGACCGATCTCTCAGTGCCCAGTATAATTAAGTCAGTAGTATCCATGCTCCATTTCAATGCTTGTTATTACCATCTCTTTCATGGGAAAACCATGAGGTCCGTTGCCAAAGTACCTCTCAATAAGTTGGTTTTATTTTGTGTCAAGAGCTATTTCACTTCCCGTCAACTGATTATTTATAAGACATAGATCCTACCTGTCCTGGAATACCATTCCTATACATGGAGTACAGCCCCTAAAAACACTTATCTGGAACACCGCAGAAAGGTTGACGACCTGTCTGTTTTATAGATATTTTCATAGACGATGTTCTTCTGAAGTATAGTCTATCGTTCCAACGCTAGCGGTTCCATCAAAACAGATCCGTCGAGCTCAGTCATCTCTTCCCTTTGGAGACATGCCGAATATCTGTTTCCCAAGGCTCGTTCTTCCAACGAACGGCAAAGCTTTGGAACTGATTGCCTCGGAGGTGTTCCCTGAGGCATACAAACTAAAGAAATTCAATAAAAGAGTATTGCAAATTTAGAATTATACTCTTTTACTATTCATGAAGAACGTAAACTTGAACTGTTTGTATGTAGTAGGACCCTTTTTGAGGTTATTTAGTAGATTTCACTACAATTTTCTTGTACCAAAGGTACAAATTAAAAAAAACCGCAAAAAATACATAAAAATAAAACCGCGCATAGATACAATAAAACCGTGCCGCACTCGTTTGAATGCACGAAACGCACTCCGATTGGCCTGACGTCAGCGATTCGATTGTGAGTCCTGCGCCAAAACGAAAACAGGTGCATTCTCTTCGCATTGAACTCTGGCACTTTCGAAGTAAATCCTTGTGTTTCCTGTGTTGATTGTTCTACTGGCTACTGCATGATGGAAGAGGGTTTTCAAAACGCTGATTCCCTTAATTTACCAACAGTAGGTGTTGTTATGGTAATAATAATAATAAATAATCTTTATTTCATGGAATATTTCATATGTATAACATGGATAAATACAAAACAAAAAATGAAAATAAGCGTCATAAACAGAATCACAGTAGATCATGTGAGCGGGATTAGAGCTATGTGTATATATGTAGATAATAGTCATCTAGGGAGTAAGGCTCAAGATCAATAAGTGCCTTCTTAACTTCTTTTTTGAACTTGCTGATGCTCTTCAAAGTTTTTATACTGTTTGGTAATTTATTGTAAAATTTTATCGATGCATATGACGGATGCATTTCTGATATTACTAATCTGTGTAGCGGAAAATTTAAATTGGTATTACGTGCTGGATATCTTTCATTGGGTCTATGTTCAGATAAGTTTGTATTTTTAAACAAATACAGAACACATTCATATATATATAATGCATAGATTGTCATTATGTTGTTTCTTTTGAAAACACCTCTGCAGGTTTCACGAAATTTCATTTTGAACATAGCTCTCTTTTGAATGCAAAATAAGTCATTAATATTACTTTGGGATCCCCAGAATATTATTCCAAATTTAGCACAGGATTCAAAATTTGCAAAGTATATAATTTTTAAGGATTTTTCGTTAAGGTATTTGCTTATGACTCTAATGCTATAGCATATCTGGTTCAGTTTTGCTCCTAAGCTTATGATATGGGCGTTCCATTGTAAATGTTCCTCTATAAAGACTCCCAGAAATTTGGTATTATTTTGAATTTTGATTTCATTGTTTAGTATGTATATATTTTCAGGTGTTTCAATTCTTTGTTGTTTGGTCCTGAAAAATATAGCGTTGGTTTTCTCAACATTTAGTATCAACTTATTTTTTGTAAACCAGTCATAAATGTTTCTCGTTACGTTCTGCGTTTTTCGTATTAGGTCTGGATAATCTGAACTTGAAACCAACAAGTTAGTGTCATCTACATAGTTAGTTAGATGTGCAGAAGCATTAAAACCATTTAAGATTTCCAAAATATCATTCATGAAAATTATGAAAAGTGCTGGTCCTGTTATGCTACCTTGAGGGACTCCTATCTTGATGTATTTTAAGTTAGATTTAGTTGCCTGTCCATCATTCACAATTTTGACTCTCTGTTGACGATGTGTTAGATAGGATTCAAACCAATCTAAAGCATTTCCTCTAATGCCATATTTTTCAAGTTTTATCAATAAGTAGTCATGATTCAAGCAGTTGTGTCTGATTTCTTAACAGAGTGCCAAAACCTGAATCAACCGCAAACAAATGGAGTAAAGGCTAACAGTAACTATTTTGATAATTCATTGTATGGCAGAGACTATATGTATAGCGATTCTGCTACCAATAATGGTGATGCTAATATGTACATTTGTTTCAAATTCATTTTCAACTTTTATATAGAATTTGTCAAGAGTGTAAAAATCTATAATTCAGCTGAAAATAGCGGCAATAAAATAAGTTAGGTGAGGTATGGCAATTTCTGAATGAAAGTATATGGCACTTCAGTGTTTATTAAAATAACATATTTTTCAAAATCAGTAGCTAATGACAATGTTTGGTTTACTTCGATTTTAGTTTGCTTGGATTTCGTGTTGATATTTACAAATAGTGGTAAATAATAGGTATGTGTTTCTATAATTCAAACCGCAGTTCATGATTTTTGCTAATAATAATAATTGTCATACACTGTTTAGAACCTTTGGTATAGTAATGACACCTCGACGGGAAGATTAAACTCAGGTTAATCTGAGATTAAACTTGGTTTAATCTTCCTATTGAGGATGATCACTTGGTGATTGGAACACGGTGACGAGGTATTAAAAATAATGGTTTGGTGTTGTGCTAAAACTCCAGTATATTCAATGATAGTAAGTAATAATAATTTGAAAATATTGTAGTTCCGCCCGGGTAAGCTACGGTGATTCTGCTATTGGCTACGTCCAAGTCAAACGAATAGGAAAAAACCGCATAGTACGGGCCAGAATTTGTCCAGAACAAAGCATTTTGCTACTGAAAAAAAACAACAATATATTTTTTTTCTTTGGTGTTTTGGCATCGACTGCTATGGTCATTAGCCATGTGTTCTTTATAGGCCTTGTTACTAACTCCATACGCCACTTTAGGAGCAGCACTGTTAATTGGAACGCAACAGTGAATCGAGCAGGACTCACCCTAGTAAAGCCACAAGATTTTAATAATTCAATCGGTTAAATTAAATTAAAAGATCCCAGCCCAACCAGGGTTCGAACTCCGGACCTTTCGACTCAGAGTCGGACGCTCTAACCACTGCGCCACGCCCCGACATAAACAACAATATTGTCTACAGAAAAATTCATAAAAGCTGAAAATGTTGGAAAGAAATTAAAGCAGACTCCTATAACTCTCCCAAATACCGACAGGTTTATTGAAGAAGAAAAATTCAACTAAGTCTAAATTTACGGTAGCATTTGGACTTAGAATTTTGAAATCCCTAATGCGTTTAATGATACGTTCAATATGAATTCGGACACTAGCTATTCTCTTGCAAGACATCATCCCGTGATATTTTATCTTCATTTGCAACACTATGTGGTCTAACTAATGTACAATTTTTTTTCTATGTAAGAAAGTGTAATTTTTTAAAAATCTTCTGTCAGCCATTACAACACTGTTTTCAGGAACTTCATTCAGAAATCCACAAACCTCAAATATGGCGAGGTCACTAGTACGCCCGCCGTATCAGTTTGGATTTCAGGAACATAAAAACACCCATGATGCGGTGTTTACATTTCTATACGAGGTCTACTCAAACATCAATGGTGGAGATGTTGCGGCGGCAGTGTTTTGTGATCTAACAAAAGCCTTTGACTGCGTGGATCACGAGATACTCTTGCGGAAACTAAATCACTATGGATGTAAAGGAGTGACTCTGCAATGGTTCAAATCATATCTCATAGGTCGAAGACAAACAGTAAAATCAAATACAAATGAATACTCGAAGCAAATTGAGATCAATTCTGGTGTGCCTCAAGGATCTGTATTGGGTCCCATACTTTTCCTGATATATGTTAATGATCTCACAAATATTGACTTGACTGGTAAAGTAACACTCTTCGCAGATGATACCACGATTTTGTGGCACAGTAAAACAGAAGAAGATCTGAAGGAAAAAATATCTGTAGATGTAAAAAAGATCAAGTTATGGTGTGACTCGAATCTTCTATCCTTCAATATAAATAAAACAAATATAGTTACTTTTAGATGCTCACTTGATAATTTTTCCTTTGATAACGGAGTCATTGAAAATACAGACTGCACCAAATTCTTGGGAGATAAAAAATTAAAATTTGATAGGCATGTCGAGCAACTCAAAAGTAAAGTATCCTCTGGATGCTATGCAGTGAGGGTAATTTCAAAAGAGCTTGGATCCCAGACTGCTAAAACAGCATATTATGCCTTAATCGAGTCACATTTAAGGTACGGGATACCTTTCTGGGGAGTGTGTACCCTAGACCAACTAGAAACTGTGCAGGTGCTTCAAAAAAGAGCAATTCGATATATTTATAAAGCTAAACCTCGCGACTCATGTAGGCCATTGTTTAAAGAAAATAAAATTTTGACAGTGACATCTTTGTTTATATTAGAGACCGTATGCTTGGTGAGGAAACACTTCACCAAATTTGACAGTGCTCAGTCTAATTATTCCACACGCCACAGCATTAATAGTTTGAAACTGCCGATACCCAGCACGTCTTTGGTGAGAGATTCCTTGTATTACAATGGTGTTAAAATGTATAACCACTTGCCAAACCATGTTAGGGGTACATTAATGGATATTGAAATATTCAGGAAAACTGTCAAAGAACTACTGAAGCTCAGACCATATTACAGCCTTAAAGAATTCTACGATGACTCAATCTGAATACTTCTCGAATGTCCTAATATAGGTATGGGTATACTGATTAGAATTTTTGTGATTACCTCACTCTCATTAGGTCTGCTTATATATTCAAGTTTGTGTTGTTTCTATACCTATGTATGTTTCGACAAAAACATTTGTTCAATGTTTTTATTCAATGTTCTATTACAGTAATTTTAATGCTATAGTTGTATATTTATATTTATTTTATATATAACACTCTTTACTGACTTCATGCTTTGTCGACAAGAAGAAATTCTTTAATGACAATAAAGTATATTTATTATTATTATTATTATTATTATCCTTCTGACACAAAATTGAACTGGAGTTGACGAAATCAGATACATTTATATTATTTAAATCTTTTTATTTATTTTATTTATTATGTTTACGTTGGTTTAACTGTTTATTATAGATTTTGATTATTTTATTATTCATTATCTCGAGGCAGTCTATAATTGATTGTACATTTGAAAACGTTATTCTAAATTGAATTGGTGGGCTAAAATCATAGAGGTCCGTCGAAATATTTTACATGTACATGACTTTAGTATTCCAAATAAGTCACAAATTTTCGCAAATGAATCGTTCGTTTTAATTTTATATGATGTTGAATATACATAAATTTTTTCTACAAACTTCTGGTTTCCAATAGCTCTAGAAACTTTTCTTTTGGTTTGGGTACGCCCGTGAACATTCGCAATTTTTTATTCGTCCATAAACATAACCGGCTTATTTTGTTCATCATTCAACTTATTACTTCTGTCACTGATACCGCCACTCAAATGAAAACTTTCTGATAACTAGGAACTACCTGTAGTAACGTCTGCGACCTCTGATGTATTACTGTCACTCTTGAAACACAAACGTTTTTGTTTGTCTCTGCTCGGAACGACGGGAACCGCAAATGTAATAGGCGATGTTCCAACATTTTTTATAGCTTTTGGAAATGTTACCTGTATGGCTTTGCTACGATAGTGAATTACGTGAGCCTGGCTAGAAAAGTCTATCTTAAACATTGAGTCATCGGAGCCTTCGGGTAAATTTGATGTACTCGGTTGTATTAGCATTGTTGAATCATCATTATCAATAGAGCTCTTGCGTATATTCAATTCAACTTCATTCAAAATTTTAGAAATTTTCCTTTTTCTTGATCTTATTTCGCTACTCAAACTGCCAACTGAAAATATGCAGTACTACTCCCGGCTTCATTCGAGCTTTAACTTTACTAAACTTAAATTCATTATAGTTTTCCATATCTTCTGCAATCTGTAAACATTAAATTATTAAATATTTCGTTAGTAATACTGCAAGTTTTACTCTAACTCACGTTGAAATGATCTTCACAACAAAAAAACTCTTTTCACTGACACATCTTCCATCTTCTTACAGCAGTACTTACACCATTTCTTTTTTTTGAAAGATTTCGAGGAACTGTTATAAATATTTTCCCCATATTATTTTTCGATGTTTACACATCCAGGAACAAAAATACTAGACTACAAGCCCATATAACGATTTGGAGGGGGCATTTGACCCAGGATGAAACATATTCAGGACGATGCTGCTATATGAAAGAATAACTTTAGGCACTATGCCGTCAATTCTTGGTGGTGCAAATGATTGTAATAATAATAATCATTTTTCATCTGAAGATGTGCTTTTCCGACAAAATATTAGAACTAATTTAAACGAAATCCAGCAAAACCCACAGCTGTAAATGATCAACACATAAAAGCGCGATCATACTATCAAAGCAACGACGTCAATCGCTGCTAGCCTCGTGCAGGGTACGTTTTCTAGCATAGCTGATTTCGTCATTTTTGTTTTGCGTTTATTCGATTAAAAATTAGTGGACATACCTATTAAAGCAATATTCATTTTCGAGACACTAGGCTTGACGTCTTGAACGCCACAGCCGTTATTGTGACCGCCCCGATACTTTCCTATGGTACCACAGCGGTCACAATGACCTCCTGACTTTGGACCTCCACTGCGGATGATTTAAACATTTTTTTTTCACCAAGGGGTCTTGGTAATCAACATGTCTGGAAAATAGTAGGTAAATGAGATCAGAGGGAAACCAGGTTTAAGTAGTGAAAGCCTTACTGCTGAAGAGTTAAATGAATATAGTACCACAATGGTTGAAAATTTTCTTGAAACAATAAGTTCCACTGAACTGACAGAAACTTTTGAAAATAAACATGAAACCCACAACTGAAAACGAAATTACAACAGTTATGAAAACCTTAAAAACTAGAAGTAGTATGGATGCGAACAATATCAGTACAAAAATAATAAAACTTGTCCCTGAAACTTTGGCTAAACCTCTTACCATCTGATCCCTGTATTTTTCTTCCAATGTTCTGGCAATTCACCACCCAACTGAATTTGCAAATGAATCGTGACAGGGACATACAAAATGAACAAGCTTTATAATTCATCCTATTTTCAGCTCCCAGTAAATAGTCCATGTGTGGTGAATCTGACGGTTAAAGTCAGCGGCATCTGGGAGATAATAGAGCAAGTTTTATAACGAATTGATCGTTCTCTATAGTCTCGATTTTGTTATTGATCAAAAAATTGTAGACCAAGAAGAGTTGTTGAGTATAAGTTATAAAGCTCTCTTAATCAACGTATTTGATTATTAAACTATAGATGTTGAGAAAATATTTTATTTTCAATTTCATAAAATTTTTAGAAATTATCAGCCCAACAAAGGCAAAAATTATAAAATTTTCAACTATAAAAATTAACTACAATTTTACCCACATCAAGTTGTGAGCCAAATGAGAAATTTCAAAAGCCTGTAAATTCCTACATAATGCATTTCTTCTTCATAATAATAATATTGCCTCAAAGCATTATCAGCATAATCCAACTGGTAAGAGATAGCACTACTTGGTACGTCAGCAAAATACATGACAGGTTTTTTCAAGTTGCAGTTGCTCAATATAGATCCTTTTATTTTGTGAACAGGGTTAGATGGATCACAATCTATAAGATCAAAAGTTTTGTTGAGGCAGATCCGAATTTCGTTGATCATTGAGTTCTTTGTTATCCTATCAACAACACACTGTACCATCGGGTTCACTTTTGTCACTGCTTTCACAGCGCCATATATCTGTTCAGGTGTGTAGCCAGTACTCCGAGGGACGATATTACTTTTCTCCAAGATATTTGTGAGCTTGAATTGATTGTTCCATGTCAACCCCTGTGTAAAAAAATTGGTAACACTATCCAAAGATGGCAAAGTTGAAGAGCATGTACCATGCTTATCCCATTCATGCTTCCAAAATGAATATAGCTTTGTATTAGCTTCTACATTGGTCCAATGCTGCTCGAGATCTCCCATAAGAGGATCTAGTTGGCTAGGGTCAAAGTGCATCGCTGAGGGACAGAAAAATGGCCCTTCCTTACCCATTTTTGTTGGCCATATTCCATGTATGGTCCACTGACTTTTGTCGTTGGGTAGGTTGCAAGTGTTGTCAGGTTTGGTTTCTTCCCACTGACTACAAGAAGTGATGGGCCATCTCTGTGAGAACATCAAGTAGTCCCAGTCATGGTAGGGGGTCGGTTTGGGTTTGGGACCATGTGTTCCAAAAGATTGATATGAGCTAAAAAACAAAATATCGTGTATTTTGACTATTTTTCATAAAGTCAAATGATGTTACTTATAAAGGGTCTTCAATTCGAGATCATATTGATAGGATCAAAATAGTACCAGAACTTTAATAAATTCTTTTTCAATACCGCAAAACGACAACATAACATTTCTATACATTTTCTCGTTACTTGAACACTCGGTAAAATGACAATCTTCATAAAATTTGACCTAAAAGTGCTGAAAACATTTTATATAATGGCTTGAGACACTGAGGGACTCATAAACATAAATGGTAATGTACACGTATTTTCAAAATAACAAAAATACAACAGTACAGAGAAAATAATCCATGAAATGAAAATGTACACTTGAAAGGCATAATAACAAGAAATAAAAAAAATTCCTTCAAGAAAACCAGAACTGAACATAATAAAAAAAAAAAACTCTTGAACAACAGCACTTTTATGTTCTTAAAGTATAGGTATTGTACTACACCAGATTATAAAACTTGTCTTTTAATGTCTACTGTTTCTTGGGCTTTTTGTATGAGAGAGTACTGATTATCATAGTCTTCCACTTTTCTACATATTTCTGCAGCCCTTCCACGCTGTTTTCTTTGTCATTGGCTCCTGTAGCGATAGGCATGTATCTCCTCAAACATTAACAAATATTGAAATACATACATACATAAAAGACTGCTGGATAGAGTCACGCCAATTTTTCATCCTATAATACAGTGCAAGTGTATCATCAGCTTGAACTGTGATATTTCCAGTTGCGACAGGGTAGTCATTTGAGAATAGGACCCTAGTATTCTGATTTTGATTAATTTCTCAGAAATTTTACTGAGTGTTGGGAGTAATGATATAGCCCTATAGTTTGACACTGCCATCCTATTTCCAGATTTGAAAAGAGGCTTGATAACTACGATTTTGTATAGTTTCCGAAAAGTACCTTGAATAACTTTAATTGTGATGTACGTGTAGGTTTCACCAGTAGCTGACAATATTTTGTTATCGTATCCTAATTAATTTTATCTATGCCTGGAGCTTTATTAGAATTCAATTCATTAATGATTTTAACCACCTGATTC
Organism: Chrysolina oricalcia; assembly: GCA_944452925.2. Classification (NCBI taxonomy): domain Eukaryota; kingdom Metazoa; phylum Arthropoda; class Insecta; order Coleoptera; family Chrysomelidae; genus Chrysolina; species Chrysolina oricalcia. Next base: position 49,225,588 of record OX101820.2, on the reverse strand, counting down.
GTGAAGGTAAATATAATTTTTAACTCTTCTGACATTATATATTTTTTTAATTTCTCCTAACTTTTGCTGCTAATTATTCTGCCCCGATATCAGTAAAATGGTTATCACAAATTGCAACTCGATCTGCTTCCATCACCTTTATATCATCAGAACTCTTACTTTGTACTTTTTCCACACCTCCAATATGTTTTGGGTAAGTCTGGTTCTTGGCTATTTCTTTTATATTATAATAATCAGTTTTTGATTTCTCAATTAAGATACTCAGAGTATTTTTGTACTGTTTGAATTCATTAAGAATGTCTCTGTTTTTTTGTACCTTTTTGTATCGTTGATTTTTTTTTGTTTACGGATTTGACTAGACTATTTGTTATTCGTGGGTTTTGTTTTACTGAATTTCTTTTGATTTTTACAGTTGCACTACTTGCTTCTGTGGTTTAGAAGCCTCTTAGTGAGTAGTTCAATAATATTTTCAACTTTAGTTTCAGAATATAACTAATTCTAGCAAATTTTCATTATTCAAAATACTTCTCAAAACTTCAAAGTTTATATAACTTCTGGAATGTCTGTGATTCATTATTTCCCGTTTTTGAGATATTAAATCATAGTGAAGAATTTGGGAGTGGTGACCAGAAAGATTTGATTTTAATATGATTGGATGGATAGTATCAAGATCACTCTTTGTATTAATGAATATACGTTTTGCTGTGCCCTTGTACACGCGTTTCTTTATTGATTAATAACATATAACCATGCTCGTGCATTATATTGAGGTATTCATTACTATTGTCATTTTCTTCCAGAATATATGCCCCCAATAACTTTATATCCGCATCTCCCTCTAGATATGTATGAAGGCAATAGGACATGTCGCAGGTGACCTATAAATTGAAATTATGTTGAAAGAAGGAATGTAATGAGTTTGCGAGATTTTTTTTTGCATAAACGACCACACCATATTTCCTGTTTAAATCTCCTTTGGTATAAATCATATCATAGCCTGCCAAATTGTACAAGTCATGATTGTATATTCGCCAAGTCTCAGTGAGTATGATATCAAACCCCATTCTGAACGCCAGGAGCATAACTTGCATTTCACCAAAAAAAAAAAAATACTATTATGAAAAACATTTTAATTGAAATATCCACATCTATTGATTAGTTCAAAACAAACCTCAAATTCGGCAGAGACTCTTGTTTTCAGCAGGTTTTGACCAATACAACAAATTACCAGTTGAAGTTAAATGAAGTCCATCTCTGGATAGTTTTGAAAGTAAGCTTTTAGAAAACTATAAGAACAATGTGGTTAAAATATTGTAGTCTTTCATGTACGTTGAAAATTTCAAACCAATATTATTTAATTCGTGAATTAAAGTATTTCCACTCACATGCATATACCTATTTTCAAATATTTTTTTCTAGTGGTCATTTTGTTTTTAAGGCAAATGAATTTGTACATTCGGGTTTACCATTCAACAGATATTGATCAATCTGACTTTCCATATAAATAAGCAACCTGCATTGCCTAATCTTCCTGAAAAACCGGTCCACAAGGAACTTTCTGATGTATGAGTTGAGAACTGAACATCTACTGGGGATCATAAACACTACTGCCAAATATATACAATTCTTGATTACAGTTAAAAGATAACCAGAGTAGTTGAAGCACCTGCTAATTTAGTTATAACACTTGAATCTCTTCAGGTGTCGCCTAGCTTCTGACTTTAAGCTCCTACAATGAATAAAGAATTGAAAAGCATCAGAGATACAAAGAAATTTAGAATCTCCGGTATTACATATCTGAAACTAAAATGCTACTATTGCTTCAACTGTTGGTAGCATTAAAACATTGCTTTTAACATTTTATTTTTATCTTATTCAACTTCATTTCATGTATATCTTACAGCTGTGAATGTATGTATCTTATGAATATTTTTCTTTTAATGTAGTTTTAAAATGTAAGTCTTCTATTGTACTGTAAAAAAAATGTTGACTCTGGACTCGATTTGGACCATTACTTCACCTTGGCCAAAGACAGAATGATCTGGTTACAATTTTTACAAAAGAGTTTTACAGATCGAAGGATGACCTACCAAGATGATTATAGCTTTTTAGATGATGTGGTGCTGCAGGTTTTCTGGGTTACCCTGCAGCTGTAAAAGTAAAAGCCTCTCTATCCTTGTCTTTTCGGATTTGAAAAATCTTCCAAGTATGAAGTTTTTTTTTCAAGTTCCTGTACACTTGTTAACTTCGATGATGAACATTTTTAACATTCTTAGACTTTTAGTTCGTCATTAGATATCTTGAGGCAGACCAGACTATTTTCCCCACAAACTTTCTGTAGATGTTTCCAGTAAAAAAGCACACTAAACATTTCAAGGTGACTAGAAAAGAAAGATCTCCATCTAAAATTATTAGGAATTGTGTGCCCACAAAAACTGCAATTCAGCAAAATGAATACATACAAATCATAATGAATTAATAACAAAGTCTAACAAAATTCAAAATAAACTAAATATTACATACCAAACGTTTTCTATCCTTAGAGCCATAAACAAAGTCAGTATAATCAATTCATTCAACATCTTTAGGACTAAAATTTACGTTAGTGTGTAAAAATATTTCCAGCAGGTGTTTCTTGGTTCTATTTTCTATTTACGTAATTTCATGTCATTTTGACAGTTGCGACAGACCATAAACAGTGAGAGAGCATAAAGATTTGTGAGAGGTCATGTTCATTTATATAAATATAATTTGTGGTCGACTTTTTTGCAAAACAAAATGATTCCTCAAAATGGAAATTTAGTAAATTTTAGCAAATATTTATTGTTTTAACTCTATGAATCCGTAATACCGATTTAATGTCAATAAATATTTGGTTAATGGAGCCGAATTACAGAGGCAATTTTCAACCAATAACCATCGAGTTGAAGTAATAGAAATGACGCTTGAGCGTGTGTGTATAAAAAAGTTACATTGTTTTTAGAAAAACGCTCTAGTAACCGGCTAATTTCAGTTATTTGTGAACTGATTGTGGCCCATGACATGGTTTTTAAACCGATTTTTTCGTGAAAGTTCATTAACAGGATTTCCCAGTAAGGACAAAGATTATTTATATAATCTACTTTTTGGTATGGAGTATGGACCTTCACCTTGACCTTGATGGAAGGGAACTGACAGAATAATTGAAAATACTCACAACAAAAATGTTTACAAATTAAATTGTTATTTACAATAATACGCACATGCATTGTCAAGTACACGCTTTGTTGGAATGTTATACATGCCATTAAAGTTGAGTAAATTCAGAATAAATTAATTTTAAAATGCATTTCTTCAAAATAATTTCTAAAATCAAATATTTACGATACCTATTAGGTCGTTTCGTCGTGTTGAGTTTACACCCATAATTTCGATTTCAAAATATATCACTGATTCTTACCTAAAAAATTCACCAAACATTTGCAAGCATCTTCGATCAATCTTCGCCAATCTTCGGATTTTCGGAAACGGGAAAACCAGTGAAACCCACAACAAAATTCATCAGTACCAATTTTCGAAATGAGAACTTCATCCAGTCCAAAATTGCCAACTTAAGATCCACGTTAGACAAAACCGATAAAAGTTTGAAGAAAGAACATTGATGAACGAATTTACATAAAAAAACAGTTCGATTCGTAGGATTCTTTTATATGAGAAAATTAGAATCTCCTATAAAAATTTCGATTGTTTGAAAAGGTTGGTGTCAAACTTTCACAAGTTAAAGTTAAAACTTTTAAATGTCAAATCAAAAGCAGAAGTTTACTATAGTCGCGTTCGGTATTATGATCTCAGAGTTGAGCAGATTTTAGTCACGTGGCCACAAAATAATCGGATCAATCTGTAATAAACGAACGAAACAGACATTGGCTTGACTTTGACATAAAGTTAACCATAAACAACATACAAATTTGCATCGTTTATTTCGTAAAGAATCTCAAAGTTTGAAATTTAAACGTTTTGAATATTACAATAACGAATACACAATAAACAATGCTAGTTTTTGTTTCGGAAAATCAAATTATTATTTTTGATGATATTGCATATAACCTCACTCTTTCAGATTGATCGTACTCGTCTGCCAAAATTCTCCGAGCAAACAGATCAATCTCGGACTAAACGGATTTGAAAAACCGAACGATCAAGATTTACCTTCCCTTAAATCGATTGCAATAAACGAACAATACAGATTAATCTGATCAGTCCGACGTAAAAACCGAATGCGCTTTATAGACAAATAAAAGGCGCTTTCCTTTGAAAGCTTGTTACTCCTGAACCCTTAGCCGCTTTCCAATTGAACCCAGTGGGTAGCACCGAGTACAACCGAGGAGCTCCTAAAGTGATCTCACAGACCACGAAAGAACATGTTTTCATTAAATAACATGTATTTCTGTCAATTGAACTGATCCTGAAGTAATCTCAGGGGTAGTTAAGGGGTCACAAGCTCTCAATAGAGGACTTCGGATAAGGATTCAGTGATGCCACCACACAACTTTTGGCTTTAAAACTACTGGCACGTTTTTCGGCATTTTTTCATGTCAGGGTTCCTGGCACCCTCAGGAACCCCGCAATATGATTGAAATTGTTCATAACGGAATATTGAGATTTTCCATAAAATACAAAACACTAGGGACTTTAATTTTGTTTAGGGATTTTTCTTTCAAAATGGCGCTAAATTCAAAACTAGAGCTAGAGTTTTGTTATTGAAAGAGGTATTGTGTAGTCTAGGAAGTGCCGGATAAAGCCACCGTGGGGTCCGTAGCAAATGTGAACAAGAGGCCCTTGATTTGCATTAAGTATTGAAGTATAGAATATAAAATAAAACAGCACATTTACAAAAAGACTTTCCGTGATTTAATCCGAGCAAATTTGGAGATAAAACTCGTCAAATCAATATTTCTAAGTTAATCACTTTCTATGTTCATTATATTGGGGTCGTTTGATGTTCTTGTCCCATTGTGCTCCTTAACATATTTTCAAAACGCTTTAACGTTGAAAAAGAACATTCTCCACTGTAGTTGGTGATTATCAAAATCAAGTGAATGCGAAATACTATTCCAACATTTGGGAAACACGATTCCAATGAAGTTTATGTCAACAGTTTATATACTTGAAGTTCTTGAGCTTCGCAAACTGCACCAGTTCATTGCCCAGACTGTCTTCCACATCGTCTAGGAAATAATTGACGACAGTTCTTTTTAAGATTTTTTCTGCCGAAGTATTCCAAATACACCAGTCACTTGATGGTAAGCTTCCATGCATTTAGCTAATGCAGACAATTACAACAATAAACACATGAATTTCAAAACGTTGTCCAGGTGTTTGATGTTCTACAACTTCTTCGAGTGTAATAGAGCCTTCTTTTATGAGGTCTGTGAGTAGAGCTGCTGCTGAAATGGCCGTACATTGTATTTTGCTTGGGTTTTCTTGAAGTCGATTGCTGATATTCTTTACAGCCAAATAGGGCTTTGGCTTTTGCCTCTATATCTGAAAATTTGGATCGTATTGCTTGGAAGTAGCCTTGTAATGATTTATAAAGAGCGTACCTTTCTCGTGTTAAGATCTTGATCGGACGACTGCAACGAAGCGTTAGTCGATTGCAAGTGTTCTAGAATTTCATTCCACGCTATAGTTATTATTTCCATTTCTAACTTTATTCATTTTCTGTAGGTGGTATAAAAAACATATCTTATTTGATAGTTTTTTTTACTTTGTGCACAGGCGCGAGGCCCCACAGGCGCGAGGCCCCCCAGGCGCGGGGCCCATAGCATTTGCTTACTGGCTAATTTGCTCACTGGTACTTGGTAGCATGCTAGCTGGCAAATGCGGTACTGAGTGTAGGGTTATTTCTTTGTCAGTGCACATTCGTTCCATGAAAAACTTGTAGAAATGATATTCCACCATTTTAACAGTTATGATTAAAATGTAACACACCCTCAAAACTGAAACAAAATACAAATTCTCTGTGAGGTAACCTCAAAGTATTCAGGCCAAGAGCATTTTAATCAGAAAGGTAATAAGGTTTGTTTGTCCGTGAAAGTTACCACTCAGAATATTTTCTAGATCGATCAACTATTTGGCAACTAGGAAACGTGAAATACGCAATTTTTTTTAAATTCAGGAAAATAATATATTTTGAAATTAGCGCCATTTTGTGAGAAAAGTCCCTAAAAAAAATTAAAGTCCCTAGGGTTTTGTATTTTATGGAAAATCTCAATATTCCCGTCGTTATGAACAATTTCAATCATATTACGGGGTTCCTGAGGCTTCCAGTAACCCTGACATGAAGAAAACTTGCCGAAAAACGTGCAAGTAGTTTTAAAGCCAAAAGTTGTGTGGTGGCATGACTGAATCCTTATCCGAAGTCCTCTATTGGAAATATTGGAATGCGCCTATGAACTGAGCGAAAACTGAACCCCAACTCAACTGAACTGAGGCGCTTTCCAATTGAAAGCTTGGTACCCATGCACAAGATAGTCTAAAATAAAAAGTTCTAGCAAATCAGAATCTTGTAGCATCAACGCGTCATAGTGGCGTACTTGGGGACATGAGTACGGGTCACAGAACTATAGGATATAGTTCTGTGGTACGTGTGGTCCACGTATCACAGAGTCGAACTCGAACCAAGGATACAAAACTGTTACAGCAGTGAACTCTCAGATATCAGAGCGCAGATTGTGCTAGTAATGCTAGTCAGTCACTGTCAAGGGAGAATGATGGCCGTGACAGGCCCATCTACGTCACAATGAATGACTCACAAATATTCTTCCATCTCTTTCTATTATCGTCACTGGGGAATAAACTCTCCTAGAGTCAGATGACGTTTATTCTCTGTTATGAATTATGAATTTGAAAAAATAAAAAATCTGCACAAAACATTGCTTATTATGAGTAGAAAATGCCTATGAAATCTGTTTTCTGTGCGATAAATGGTTCCAGAGATATTCGCAAAAAACGATTATTTTTTTTAAATTTCAACACCCTGTATCTCGAAAATGTTGAATTTTAGAGGGTATGTTAATAGAAACTTTGTTTCATATTTTTGGACGAGCTATCACATGCCGAAGTCCTGCGCATTGATTATGAAACACCCTGTTTATATAGTACTGTGGTTTCATGTTTCATCAAATCCCAATACGAAGCCAAAAAGAATATCTACAATTACTGAATTATTGTAGCATTGTTTATAGAGAAAGACTCTATAAACACTGAGTGTAGATATTCTTTGACGAAGGCACAGATTACATACCGTAGTGGTGTATGTAGTGATGATTTATCTAATTCCCAAATGAATCTGTCTATTAGACAGTTTATTATAATTGACAAATATAATTGTCTAATAGACAGATAATATAAGAGACAAATAATACCAGTCTATTATGGTGGATTTATGCAGCAGTCACAAGTCATAAGGAAGAATATTCGTCAATAATTGGTTGGTCCGTATATTCCAACCAATCACTGACGAATATTCTTTCTTATGACTTAAAACTTATGACTGCTGCATAAATCCAACATTAGATAGTAATTATAATTGACAGATAGTGTGGACCTGTGTGGACAGATTTATCTGGGAAAAAAATCACTAGTGTGCATTCATGCAGCGTCAATTTACATGTATCATGGGAACATGTATTATATGTAACAATTATATGGAACAAGTAGCGAAAATGTGACCATTTATGCAGACCAAATTAAAAATTAATAATTAGCAAGAAATGGTACCTAACCTAACTACCGTCAAATGTTCATAATAAACAACTTTTAATTTTTTTTATTTGTTTCTTAATACGTTCCATCTTTGTCTGTGCCAGGTTTACTAAAAACGACTAATAAGTGGCTGTACTGTGAGGATGTGAATGAATACCTACCATCAATGTTGAGGGTTGATGCTATCGTACCCCAAGCATTCTCTTTTTTGTTTTTATCTTTAAAATCCTTGTTCCCTTTATCATAAAGAATCGGAAATTGACGAACAAGGTCCACAAGCATAGCATCATCAAGTTCCATTTTAAAAATATTTTGGCACCAAACTTTTGAAAAAATAAAAATAAACACGTTCTTTTGTTTTGGAAAGAGTTAGGTTAAATTTCGTTGCCGGACGGGCCAATCCGCGGTCATCAGCGCACTAAGTTGCGCACAATAAGAAAATCTGGTTCAATTAATGTAAAAAGTTGGCCAACTTTGACTTGTTATGGTGGATTTATAAACTCAACTAAACTAAGAATCCAAAATTATCAATTAAGAATCAACAATAAGCAATTAAGAAGGTGTTTATAAACATCAACTAAGAAATTAAGAATTGTCATGTGGAGAAAATCGTTAACAACTATAATGAAAGCCGTCTTGGTCAACATTTCTTCTCGATCCATTGTATTGTTATTGCAAGAAAATATTCGACCAAATCACTGCAAAATATAAACAAATTCATTTTCAAACATTCATTCACCGATTTTGCGCATGCCCGTTTCCATTTTCAACTAAGACACAATTCATTCTTAGTTGAAAAGATAAAAGATAACCATCTTCTTAGTTGCTAATTCTTAATTTAATTGACAGCTGAAAGTTTATAAAACACTGATGGGGTTTCCTTGTATTCATCTTTCTTAATTCTTAGTTGTTAATTTAATTCTTAGTTTAGTTGAGTTTATAAATCCACCATTACTTGTTAAATGATAATTTTTAATTGTCTGCATAAACACGCTCATTGGAAAACAAGAAGTTCAACTTTTAATTGATACTTGTTCCATGATACATGTTAATTGACGCTGCATAAATGCACACTAAATCAGGCGCTTCTACGCCTTCGTAAATCAAGACTGAACTACAACTACACAATATTAGCTGCTTCCATCACAGAACTGTGGGTGTTTTCTGTGTTTTCTGTCCATTTAGCTTAAGAGGTGCGTTTCAATTTAACGTCTGACGTCCGGTAACGGACGATGTATGACGTCATAGTTGTTTCGTAGGGCGATATCTTTCGGATTGAATTTTGAAACGCTCTCCTAAATCGTGGTGTAAATAGTTGACGGTCGGACGTTCCACTCAAGAATTTTGAAACGATGGAATGAAGTTTTCGGACAGGACGTTCTAATATCGAAACGCTTCGTAAGAAAAGTTAGACGTCGGACGCACGTCGGACGTAATATTGAAACGCACCTAAGGAGTTCCTCAGAGCTACCCAGAGCGTATGACCACTATGACCATATGCGTTCCATTTAGTGGGGCTGCAAGCACTAGTTGAAATTCCCCTTGTCCCTTGAGCACCACCCGTTTTATAAAACCCCCCATACACACTCAAGCATGTTGGACGAGTATGTTGGTGAAAGTAGTTGGAGGCTGGCTCGTCGAACATGTTCGAAGGTATGTGACATCCACGAACGTAGTTGGCAGTTGGAATGCTGTGCTCGGTGTGCGGCTTGCCGATCCCGTCCAACACGATTCGAGCGTCGAACAAGTTGGTACATGTATGGTGATGTCACGAGCATGTTGGTGAATTGCAGTTGTTTCTGATGGTTGTGTTGTATGAAAGTGTGCAACAATTTGTTTTCATTTCTTCAAAATCATGTCGTTCAGTGATAATAAAAAGTTTTGGACAGAATTTATAAATATATACAGAGATCAAAGGGCCCTTTGGGACGTAAAACTCGTTATTATAAAAATCTCTGTAAAAATCTCGAATCTTTTCAGCGAGTGCATTATTTTTTCTACGATTGTTAATTATTCCTTGAAGCCCCACTAACTCTGATACTTCTTGTCTCCACTCTCCTTCAGTGATGAGCTGCCCTGTGGAAATATCTTCCCAATCAACAGCGCTTGGCGTGAAATAAGCTCGACTCTTTGTACGTAAAAAGTTATGTAGAACACAACAAGCTAATACAATTTTGTCCACTGTCTTCAAGTCCACGCGTATTGTTGTTTGTAACACCTGAAATCTGCTGGCCAAAATTCCAAACACATTTTCTACTATTCGTCTGGCACGACAGAGGCGATAGTTGAAAATTTTTTCATCGTGGGAAATCCCTTTTGCAGGATAAGGTTTCATTATATTTTCCTTCAACGGGAATGCTTCATCTCCTATAAATACGAAAGGCAAACATATATTTCTGCTATTTGCAAAGCTAGTCGGAAAAGGAATGTTCAGTTTCTTTTCCTCCAACAGTTCACCGAAGTCTGTATTTTGAAGTACACCGCCATCTGAAACTCTACCGTTACTTCTACAGTGAACGTAAAGTAATTCATAATTGGCATTTACAACTGCGAAAAGTACAACACTATAAAAGCCCTTATAATTGAAGTAGTAGGAACCACTTTGTTTAGGTTTAATGATAGCAATATGCTTTCCGTCCATAGCACCTAAACAATTGTGAAACTGCCAAACTTTTTTAAAATCCTCCGCTATATTCATCCAATCGGCCATCGTTGAAGGAAACTGCAAAAAAAATAAAATTGAGGTCAAACCGAAAATGTATACCTTAACCTCAACATAAATGTAATACTGTATTAACCAAAACTTTTTATTTCAGGCAACACAGGCCACAACAAACACAATGGGAAGCCCTGAATATTTAGAACAACCTTCCGCCGAATCTTCATCTTCACGGCAGCATTCCGATACTGTAGACGACAGCATATACGGTCTTCCCTGACAGAAACGCAACCAACACCAACACGGTCGTCGCGTCATATTAGTAAAAAAAGAACCGTTAATACCATAGAAAAGAAAAAAGAAACATTTTTGGAAGTATAGCTACAACTGTACTGTCTCAGCAAACTAGTTGTAACGCGTTTGGAAATAATATTGCCTTTCAATTGGGAGACTTGGAACGTCGACAAAGAATAATTGCGGAGAAGCTTATAAGTGATGTTCTCTTTCACGCCAAATTGGGTAATTTAACGACTACAGTCAACTCACAGCAGGCTACAGGTTCTACTTCCATTTTTACCCAGCCACAACATTTCCAGCGTTCCCAAAACGTCTCAACAATGCCGCATTCATCTCATTTCCCTCCTCATAACCGCCAAATAATGTATCAAAATCCTACGACACATCTGAATTATTTACCAACGCCAAGAACTGAACTTCATATCATAGATGTATCTTCCAGTAGGTCTACTACAAATACAACAGTACCAACGCCTCTCAGCTCGCGTGAGGACGGATGCAGTAACTCCTCGTACACTCGCTCCGATCCACCTAGGCAGGATGAAGAGGCAAATGACGCAATGGGGGAATTTCTAGTATTTGGACAGAATAATACTGCCCATTCAGACACGTCCACATCAAATTTGAATAATATAATGTAAAATACATGTTTGTATATTAGTTATTTTTATATAAACATTTCCCTTTAAAATTTATTCGGAGATAAAGTTTAAACTACTCTGTAGGTTCTTAAGCCCATTCAACCTGAAATAAACTTCTTGCATTAGGAAATTATTTTTATTTCAAGCTACTAAAATGGGCTTTGCTACCACTTACCTTTAGGAATTCATCAGCGAGAGCATCATATATGATGGCTGTATACATGTTTCTGGTACAATTTTTCCTAATAGTTGAGGAGATATTGCACAACTGAATTTAAGATTTTCGTACGTCCGCCCTGTAGCTAAAAACTGCAATGTAGCCACTAAGCGCTCCTCAGCACTGACTGATGCTCTCATAACGGTATTTTGTTTTTCTATTCTGCCAGAAACACGTTGTAGCAGCTCACGAAAAGTAGATTCGCTCATCCGTAGATAGTTTTTAAAATCTTGAGGATCGTTTACAGCGATTTCTTTCAAAAGAGGCATATGACTAAATTTATTGCGTTCCATAAGCCTTTTTTTGACCATATATACGCCGTTTTTTCATTTTTGTTTCGTCTACGCAACAAAAACTACCCACAGTTATTGCAATGGCCGTTTCTAAATTCATTGCCACAAGTAGGCTCGCGATTTTTAATTTTGAACTGAAGTTCGCATGTTCGGTGCGTACATGTGTGGACACCGGCGAGCATGCTCGGATCGAAGTTGAGTTCGAGGTAATTTCTTCGAGCCGAGCATGCTTGCACGTGTATGGGGGGTTTAAGGGAATGAAGCACAAGTACACATAAGTCGAAACGGAAACCGCGAAAACACAGTTGTTGTGAAAAAGTCAGTGATAAAGTGTTGCTCCGATCTCAGGGGCTTAACACTCCTAAATGGAAAACGCCTATTCTGTGGCTAGTCAAGAGTCTCAAGAGTCGATTTCGATTATTTATTTCGAATTCCTAGGATTCTCAGGGTTGTCATCGTATTTATTTTTATCTGATTTTTGAATAATTTTGGTAGAAAAAAAAATCCAAGAGACTGAGATTTGAATTAGTTTATGAATAAAGTACGTTCGTGTCAATTTCTAAATATATATTGTTTACCCATCAATAAAGAATACACCTACCCACTTGAGTTTAGCATAAACACTATATTTTCATTAAGAAAAAAAAACAATAAAACCATCATCAACTTTGAAGAAGTTAATTTATGAAGAATATGAAAAATTCCTGTGAGAGAAATGGACAGCAATGCTACCAAAAAAATAGTTTTGTGGAAGACATCAAAAACAAAATAATCCCTGAATATGAGTAATATGACGCTTTATTATGTTGGTTGTATTTTGCTCATAATGAAAAATCTTACCATTAGGATATTACGAAGCATTTGTTTCAAAAACAAGGGAGAAATGGTAACTCAGTACTTGGCTTCACATATTATTATTAAGACATGAAGAGTTTTAGCATTGTTTATATAGAAGATAGTCAACCTTATGGGATTATGATTGGATCAAAATGGATGTGACATATAGATGCCGATAGCGAGCTCGCATCCAAGTCATGTCGTAACTTCAGTGATCTGGCCTCCAAGTCATGTCGTAACTTGATTGAAACAATGGGACAGCATTAAAATCAGGGTTTTTTGAAGGAACCTGCATTAAAATGACGTCAAATATTCATGTTTGTAACTAATCACGCTAGATGACACTCGCGTTTGAGTCCAACACCATTGACTATCTCACTTCTATATAAACAATGATAGAAGTAAGACAGTCAATGCCTGTGCCTCTGCCTTTTGATAGTCTCTGTAACCTGTCCTACTATCAATAAAAGCAATTTATTATTATTATTATTATTATAAATTGCATATTTGATTCGAACTAAGAAATTTTTCCGAAAAATCACAGGAGTAAAGTGGAGTCAAGGGTTTTTTTGGGAAAAAATTATAAAGGCATATTCGTTGTCCTTGGTTTGAATGAAATATGCATTTGAGACAAATATTTTGTCATTTACTACCCATTCAGCAAATTTTTCCGAAAAATCATAAGAGTAAAGTAGGGTCAAAGGGGCTTTTTTGAAAAAAAAATTATATCGTCATATTCGTTGTCCTTAGTTTGAATCAAATATGCAAGTTGAGGAGGATATTTTGTCATTTACTACCCATTCCGCAAATTTTTCCGAAAAATCACAAGAGTAAAGTGGGGTCAAGGGGTTTTTTCGGAAAGAAAATTGCAAAGGCACATTCGTTGTCCTTAGTTTGAATCAAATATGCAAGTTGAGGAAAATATTTTGTTATTTACAACCCATTCCGCAAATTTTTCCGAAAAATCACAAGAGTAAAGTGGGGTCAAGGGTTTTTTTTTTTCGGGAAAAAATCGAATAGGCGTATTTGTTGCCCTTGGTTTGAATCAAATATGTAATTTTTTGAATAAACAATGGTACAGGCCAAAACCACGTGATTGAAATGTTGCAATTTTAAGGAAACAAATTGGACAACGCGACACTCTTAACCACGCGAAAACACGAGCGAGTGAATGGCGTGTGATTGCGTGTAAATGGAAAGGTACCTAATGTAACAGCGAGGGTTCTGGCAAAAACCATTTTTATCAATTTAGTGCCATATCTGGTGCGGAGAACATGAGACAGTTTTGTCATTATCATTGAAATATAAATATTCCATTAGTCAAGCCATTCAGAAGAAAAAACTTTTATTTTCGTAAAGAGATCAGAAAATATTAAAGAAAATGGCAATCTTCGAATTTTTCGATTTATTGCTTGAAACTCTGTGTGTGAGTATAGAATTAAATTCCTAGTAACTTTTTCAAATCAAATTCATCGATATCTTGCCATCTTACCCCACTTTTGGCCCCTACATGGCATTTTTTCCCAATTTGCCGCCATACTAGTGGTCACGTGACATTTGTCAAAATTAAGTTTCAGGATATCTGACATGCACAAACTTTTTCCCAGAAATGGTTTTTCAAAACTCTGGTAACAAACTTTTTTTCCATATGGTACATTTTTTTTGGCGGTAACTGTATTTCGAAATTTGTGTCTGGTGGCGTAGAAGAATTACTATATAGATTGTTTCTTGAACAAAATTTTATAAGGCAGCATTCGCTGTGAGGATTTTTCTCTATTGTCACTCGAATGCTTGAAAATGGAAATATGTTTCAACAAGTTGATATCTTTAGCAGCTGAATAAATGCTATCAAAAAAGGACTGAGTCACATATATAGGGTGGGGCACCGAAAACGAAACAGATCGAATATCTTCAAAATGCATGTGTTGTGAAAAAAAATGCAAAAACACGTCGATTTTTAATTCAAAGGGGACATCTTCCTATCATAACCTTAACTTTCATACCTCTCCCCCCACCCCCCTTGGTCACTATCACCCAAACAATTTGAATTGGGAAAGTAGTAAGTGTGACACATCATTGAAGAGGTAATTTCAGAAGGAATTCAGTCATGTCAATTTTTGCTACCTAACTTTTCATTTTGGCGCCCTCTTGCGGGAAAAACAACTGTTCCGTATTCCAAATTATGATACTTCATTTGCAAGGTAATTTGTCATAAATTTGGTGACAATACATCATGGATTTTTTCTAAAGGAAAAAACAAAATGGCGACTCCAAAATGGCGGACAAGATTTGCAATTATGGTCCGATTCGATTCACAATTGATATATGTTGGTTCAGGGTCATAAATTATGATTTGTTCGTCAATGCAAAAAAAACAAGATAGTGGCTCCAAGATGGCGGACGAAATTTGTAATTATGGTCCGATTCGAATCAAAATCAGTGTGAGGATTTTAAGGGTCGGAAATTATGATTATTTTGTCAATGCAAAAAACCAAGACGGTGGACGGAATTTGTAATTGTGGTTTGATTCGATTCAAAATTGGCATATAGGGATTTTACAGATTTGTTTTGTCCCACACATACATACATACTAACTAACAGGGCAAGTTGAATGAAAGCTTTTGAAGAATAAAAATAATTGAACATTGAATAAACTTGAGGATTGGAAAACCTTGAATAAATTCGAATCCAATCATTCCAAACTGCATCAATTCACAGTAGATGCTCAAAGACTTTGCCATGGACTACCATACATAAGTAAAAGTTAGTCACGAAACGCTGTCTGACGTTTTTGAGTAATGTATGAAAAAAATTCCAATTTCTAAGTTCATACAACGGTAATTTTTTTAATTTTTGGTGTTTTCGTGAATTGCTTACATTAGCTTTCAAATTGAATATCATAAGTTGGAATACGAAACAGTTGTTTTTCCCGAAAGAGGGTGCCAAAATGAAAAGTTAGGTAGCGAACACTCACATTTCCCTATTCAAATTGTATGAGTGACGAAGGAGTGGGAGTAGTGGTGCGAAAGTTGAGGTTATGATAGGAAGATTTCCCCCTTGGATTAAAAATCTACGTGTTTTTGCATTTTTTTCACAATACATGTGTTTTGAAGAATTCGTTTTCGATGTCTGGTCGAATCGAACCACAATTACAAATTTCGCCCACCATCTTGTTTTTTGCATCAACAAAAAAAAACATAATTTCCGACCATGAAAATCCACAGATACTAATCTTGATTCGAATTGGACCATAATTACAAATTTCGTCCGCCATCTTGGAGCGACCATCTTGTTTCTTTGCAATGACAGAGAAATCGTAATTTCTGACCATGGAAACCACCACATATCAATTTTGAATCGATTCGGACCATAATTGCAAATCTTGTCCGCCATTTTGTTTTTTCTTTTAGAAAAATAACATAATGCATTTTCACCGAATTTATGTCGAATTAGCTTGCAAATGAAGTATCATAATTTGGAATACGGAACAGTTGTATTTCCCGCAAGATGGCGCCAAAATAAAAAGTTAGGTAGCAAAAATTGACAAGGCTGAATTCCTTATGAAATTACCTTTTTAATGGTGTGTCACACTCACTACTTTACCTATTCAAATTGTTTGGGTGGTAGCGACCAAGAGGTGGGGGAAGAGGTATGACAGTTGAGGTTCTGAGTGTTTTTGCATTTCATTCACAACGGATGCGTTTTGAAGATATTCGATCTGTTTTGTTTTCGGTGCCCCACCCTGTATACTTCCTTAAAAAACTAATGCTGCCGTATGATTGATATTGTATTGTATTATTATTATTGTATCATGTACTTTATTGGGTATTTATCTATTCTTAGTTTTAAGATGTTATACATTCATTTTTATTGCAACAAATTGTAATTGGGATTACCCGTTGAATAAATATATAAAATACTTGTATTATCGATTTCATTGAAATGGTCACTGTGAAATTATAGTTTATCATTTGTAGAGCTAGAGGAACTTTATGGCTATATTTAAACCAAGATTGGGGCAAGGGAAACTCGTCCGCTATTTGATGTTATGAATTTACATTTTCGCCAGAAATATGAACACCTGCCAAATTTTGAGTTAATTCGAAAACTGCTAGTGAGTCAAAATCCACTTCCAAGATTTGACGCAGACAGACATACAAACAGTCTTATTTGAATAAATGCGCGTAAAATATGCATATTCTGATCATCTACCATATCGATTTTGGAACCACCATCCCAAATTTTATCAAAAAACACATTTCCGACCCCAAAAACCCCCACATACCAATTTCAAATTGATCGCCCGCCAAAACCCTTATAAAAATGTCAAAAAGCATCCTCACCTGAATGACGATTAACTGTCATATTTTAAGTCCATTGATTAGATTCTGTCAGACAGGTACTTACAGAAACTTGACTCACAAATTCCAATCAATTAAATTTTTTAGCTTGAATAAAATTCCTGAACAAGGGTAATATTCTCAATTGAAAATAGAGAAACAACTCCTAAGCAAATGGAAACAAACCTACAATAAAAATGAATGAATGCATTAGCCGGGGAAGTAGTTGTTTCCTGTTAGGTATTACAAAAAATAGCTTAATTTTTATCGTAGGTTTGTTTCCATTTCATCATGTTCATAATTTCTTTAAAAATCATCATTCCTGAATGTGTTAGTGACAGAAAATTTTATCGACTGTAGTTTATACAGCTCAACCATGCTCGACTAGTAAATCTCCTGGATGTCAGTCAGTTCATAATTGTTTAAATGAACGGATACGTCAATAGGATATCAGCGACAATTTAGTAAGTTGGAGCAGATTGATATTCCACAAGACAACTCAGGGAGTTTCCAATCACGTATAATATCAAAATATTATCACCTAATGCGATTTATCAAAATTTTGAACCCAAGTATCCGTATATGAAATTCTGTTAGCTTTTTCATACGTCTGAACGTGAAAATAATGTTCAACCCCTCAATCCGTACCTGTTTAAATTACGTTCCATCAAGTTGGAATTAGGACCGTGTAGGGGTCACTACTGCACGGATTGAAAAATTCGAAGTTTCCACATGTTCCTGGCAGATGGCGCTGAAAATCGGCTCCAATAGATGATACACACTATACACAGGCGTTATCCTACTATGTAATCCTCATACAACGGTTCTATATAAACAATGGTTTTAGGAAACCATTTTTAGGTATCCAAATGATTGTTCAAATTTTGTGAGAGAAGTTTTGCTTGATTACAAAATCAATAGGTACATTTTAAAAAAAGGAAAATTCACTATTACATATTACCATTGTTTATATAGAAGTAAGATAGTCAATGCCTGTGTAATTGGTGTAGGACATGAATATTTTAATGCAGGTTCCTTAAAAAAAACCCTGATTTTAATGCTGTCCCATTGTTTCAATCAAGTTACGACATGACTTGGATGCGAGCTCACTATCACCATCTACATGTCGCATCCATTTTGATCCAATTATAATCCCATGAGGTTGACTATCTTCTATATAAACAATGATATTACAGATCATTAAAAAAACAGTCCATGTGCAATTCCGATAACTATGTTTTTATTATGTTACAAGTAATCACTGAGTTCTTGAACCCTGGAGAATAATGCTACAGTAAGTAGCCAACTAATGCGAATCCTGGACAAGATCTTGGTTATCAGCACATCTCTCAAGCACTTCCTTTCAGCACCGAAATTCAAATATTCATGTATTGATACCATATTTGGATTTCATTTTATCAATTTCCTCCTGTTTCTTGTCAATATCAGTCTTCTTGAAAGCTTTATTCGCCTGGTAGTACAATACAACAAGATATCGATTGCAGACATTAAAACCTGATAAATGGTCACATGCGTTTTTTGCGTCAAATATGTCTTCAAATACAACAAACGCTGTTCCTCGAGTCTCTGGAGTATTTCCCACTCTGATCTGCCTAATTGCTCCATATTTTCCAAATATATCATACATTTCTTCACCTGTGATTTTATAAGGAAGGTTTCTTACATAGAGGATTCTGTTGATTTCTGGAGGCAATCGAACCTGTAAAGAACTGGTTACAAATGAAATTTTGAATTGTTTTACACTTACATTTGCTTTTTTCTGCATTGCCAAAGCCATTTTTTGCAGTTTTTGAAAACCCCCAAACACAACAAATAGAACACAACTAACAAGTGACAACACCAGCAGACTGTCACCTGTCACCTTGTCAGCAATCAAGGTTGCCATGAATACCATGTTGCCAAATGTTTTTGAAATGTTGTGGTTGCACAAAGAGACTACGTTGATTTTATTGAAAATATGAACAGGATGTTCATAAAATCAGTTGTGGAATCATCTGCGACTGAAAGTTGGAATTCAGTCGCTATTTTCATCGTACAAGATAACCTCTCTTGGAAGGGATTCATGTTGTAAAGAGAAACATTCTCAATTTGACTAGGAGAGTTCTCTCTCTCTCTCTCAGATTTCTTGGCCTTTGCTTCCACTGTGGCACATTTGGCCAAACTACTAGGAGAGTTAAATCCAAAGCGAGTAAACTGACAGGAGGGTTTAATAAGCTCTTGCCAATCAGAATCTTGTGGCATCGACGCGTCATAGTGACGTACTTGGAAATGAGTACAGAGTCGAACTCGAACCAGGGGCCCCATTCTCAAATGTCGACTATCATATGTCACATGCGACAAAATATGTCCATCACCTTTCTCGAATATGCATTGGAAAGAGATGGAGATATTTTGTCGCATGCGACAAAGGCTAGTAGACATTTGAGAATCGCAACCCAAGAAACTGTCACATGTTCCTCTCATATATCAAGAGCTAGTCCTTCACTGTCTATGGAGAATGGCAGCCATGACATGTCCAACTACGTCACATTTCATCACAAATGTTCTTTCATCTCTTTCTATCAGTGCCCTAATTGTCTTATGGGGATTAGACCAAAGAATATCTACAATAATTGTAGATATTCTTTGATTAGACTCTCCAAATAACGTTTAGTCTCCTTGGGGTAAAGCATAAATTGAAACTGAAATGACAAATGACTTTTGTTTTAGGACACAGTTTTAAAAATATTTATTTTCGCGATGATCGTCAAAACGATGACGTAAATTGAGTATGTTATTAAACCATTTTTGAATGTGGTTCAACGCAAAAAACAGCACACAATGGAAACTGGTGAAATCACAAAATATAAAACTGGTGAAACCACAGATTACAGAAACAACTTTTTTTAAATCTGTGGTGAAACAAGTCACAAGAATGGGACTGTGACTGTGCAGGGGGTCAAGGTTATCTTAGTTATTTGAAAGTAGAAAATTATCTTATCTATCTCTTAAGCCTGCTATGGTTGAAGAATAGTATTGCATACTTCTATTTCACATTAATAACACTTCACTAGACTACTTTGCTATTGAATCATGGCGTATACTGGAAGAGTATTAGTTTATGGAGGTAGAGGTGCTCTGGGTGTTAAATGCGTCTCCCAATTTAAAGCGAATAATTATGTGAGTACAGCAACTTACATTTCTTTGTAAAATATAGTAATATTTTTCAGTGGGTTGGTTCGATTGATATGTCTGAAAATCCGGAAGCAGATGTTAATATTTTGGTGAAGAAAGAGGAAAACTTACAGCAACAGGTAAAGTTCAATTTGGTTTACCTAGCTTTTTAAGAAACGGGCCTGAAATATATGTGTTCAGCAAATTCGTATCATAAACATTTTGTTTGGATCAATATGTTTTAGCAGGTAGGTGGCCTTTCCTGTATTTTTTTTATTTACATTCAATAACTTAATTAGGAGAACACCATCGTCTGTGACTCCCTTAGCGCTCTTGAATCAATTGCTAATCCTTTCACCGAAGACCCACTAGTGAGACAAATATTCTCAATCCATCATTTACAAAACAATGGAAAGATCCCAACATTCATATCGGCTCCAAGTCACGTCAGAATAATGGGCAATGAGATTGCGGATACTGCTGCTCTAAGCGCTGCAGGAACCGAAGAAATAGATGTTTGAATCGTAAGAGTATCTGACATAAAAACTAAATTTAAATCAGTATTTGGCAAGAAGAATGGGATCTGGTGGACAACAACTTGAAATCAATAAAACCCGACATTCAGCCATGGCGTCCTCCCTGGACCTTGTCCAGACCAAATAGAGTTAGAGTACACAGGCTGAGGTTTGTCCATACCCAATTAATGCACTCTTTCAAGACCCTCCGATATGCAACCAATGTGGCAAACGAGACTGTTTAATTATATGTATATTTTCTGGCTATAGAAACACGAGACAACTTTTCAACATATCAACAATTCTCTGATAACTTCAAAGATGCTACCAAGATCCAAAACCTGATAAATTTCCTAAAAGCAATTAACAGCTTAATTGAAAATGATGAAAGACAGAGGTTGGGTTGGATGACTCAACCAGCTCATCTTCAGCTTTTTTCCTCATGTACCAGTACAATTGGAAAATAACGACCTGTTATTATTATTGTTATATTTCTACCATGATTGCAACAATAGAATACATTGAAATCATCGACCTAACAATCAAGGTGTTTGACCCATTTCAATAAATAGGTTTTAAAAGTTTCATAACATATACTAAATGATCAAGTACTCTGTAAATATTTTTGGTATTTCCTTGAGCGGTTATTTGACGGAAATAATGCTATGAATCTGCAATTTAGAACAAATGCCATTCTTTAACTCCATGGCACTTCTATTTTTATTAGTCATGTTTGAAGACTAGATTTCTCTAATTGTTCTAGACCTTTGAAAATGCTACTTATACCATTGTTTATATAGAAGATAGTCAACCTTATGGGATTATAATTGGAATTGAATCAAAATGGATGCGACATGTAGATGGCGATAATGAGTTCGCATCCAAGTCATGTCGTAACTTCAGTGATCTGGCCTCCAAGTTATGTCGTAACTTGATTGAAATAATGGGACAGCATTAAAATCAGGGTTTTTTGAAGAAACCTGCATTAAAATGGCGTCAAATATTCATGTTTGTAACTAATCACGCTAGATGACACTCGCGTTTGCGTCCAACACCAATTACACAGGCATTGACTATTACTTCTATATAAACAATGCTTATACTCTATAAAAAATAAGAGATTTTATATTTTCTATTGAGAATTGAGATCAAACTATTATCATTGTCAAGAATAATGCCTATTTAGATATAAAAAAGGTTTAATTAACATTTAAAAAAAAACATTTTTGTACTGAACTGGAAAATCAAAAATGGGACTTGAATGCTTCAAACTTGGAATATATTTTTCATTTGCCATAAAGAAGCTGAAAAAAAAACATAAGCCCTGACGTGAACATTTGCCTGTCGCAGTAGAATGTGTTATCCAAATAAGTACTGATTTTAACAACCTTGTATTTTGCATCACAGGGAAATAATAATTGTCCCTTCAATGCAAACTTATTTGCTTCAATTAATTTCTTGTTTCTAGGAAAGTTCTATTCTTGCTTCAGTGAATTCAGCACTGAATGGGTCAAAGCTTGACGGTATTTTTTGTGTAGCAGGAGGATGGGCTGGAGGAAATGCAACAAAGGGTTAGTGAAAGAAACATTAGGATTCAACAAAATAACTTATTTTTGCTTTGGTTTCCCAGATTTGGTAAAAAATGCTGAACTTATGTGGCAACAAAGCGTCTGTAGTTCACTTATCACCGCCAGCATTGCTGCAAAACACTTGAAAGATGGTGGAATTGTTCAATTTACAGGAGCAAAAGCAGCTTTAGAAGGAACCCCAGGTAAATATTTTTTCTCCATTGTCAGTCACCTATTGGCATCGAAAAAGAATTTTAATAAAAAATCGGAAATTCACAAGACTACCAGATCCCAAAACCTTAAAAAAGACACTGGTTTCAATAGATTTCTTTTAGTATAAACAACATTGCTGATTTCTTCAAAAGAAAGTGTAATGGTAACTATTAGGAGCTTATAAACAGAGAGGAAATAAAATTTTTCAATTTATACAAGTATAATTGTATAACTAGCATTTCCCACGAGTATGAAGTTTGCTGCAAATCATAACATCTGAATTCGTTTATGTTTGGTGTTAAATGACAAATCGTCCATTAATAACTAATCGTTCATTATTGAATTATTGGTTGATTTCATTTGCAGTGAAGAATATTAAACAGACTTGTTAATAATACGAGGTAGGCAGAAAATTCTATTTAAGTCACATTTGAAATCTGATTCACTTTGTGGTATATTTACCAGTCTATGTATCATAGAATGATATGCTGCTAGTTTGTGTGATTGTGGGTGCACGGAGTTTTTGGGTTTGTATACAGTTTGTGATAAATAGAGAAACTGTGTGTTATTTTTGCGGGAGATACTCAAATCTAAAAATTTTTGTGAATTATTATCATCGTCTGTTTCTGATGTGAATTCTATGTTCTAATTGAGAAAACTACTCAATTTCAACTTCCAACCCAGCAAACGAAAATATTATCAATGTATTGATACCAATATTTAAACAAGTGATTGAAGGATGTAAAGGTGATAAAGGTGAACCCATGGGGAGATCAGTTTTTTGAAAATAAAATCTATTACCAAATTTCAGGTTATGATTTCTTCTGTGGTAATTGGCATATTGAAGTTTTTATTTCCTCTCTATTTATCGCTTAAGATGAATTTTCACGTATTAAATGCCAACAACATTTTAAGAGCTTTGTAGAAAAATCGTGGACAGATGCAGGTGATAACCTGAAGTGAAGCTTTAAAATTAATGCACCATTCAAAGTCACCCTAAAGCGCAACAGCATAACATAGGAAGAGCTGCGCTCTTCCCGCCCAGGTTATGCATTTATGTGAGTGTTTATTAGGGAAATTATTATTATTTTTTACTTGCAAACATCTGTTTCATGAAATGGCACACCAAACTGCCAGACTTTTTTTTTACACTTCTTTAATTTACTTTGGGAAACCCTTCCCCTCTTTTTATTAAAAAAAACTTATTTTTTAACGGTGCATTGGTCGATTTTCAATAATTTTTCGAAACAAAACTTGGTAGGACGTATTTTCATCTATAGGTGTGCAAACTGCAATTTTTACTAGAATACTAGTTCTCTGTGTTCTCTTTGTGGACCTGGTTTACACACGGGTCAAGTGGAACAGTGGAACAGGATCTAGATTATACTGTGAAAGTCCCAGTGAAAGACCAAGGCTATTCTCTCATTCTGAACAGGCTGAAACACTCAGTGGTTCTTTTAAGTATCTGTTGGCCTTTAGTTTTTCCTCGCCATACTGCATGTGCCTTGATCTTGTAAGACATTCACAATGATTATAATGTATGAAGTGCGGTCTTGTCTGCTTCCTGACAGAACCTTCATAGGCTTTCCTCTGTAAGACTCATTAGGCTCCTATGTCTTTTGAACCGACAATGACCTGTCAGCAGACCTATCGTTATTCAAATGGCCTTCCGTTAGTGTCTCGCAGGTCTGCCGTGAATTTGGGCTAGGGTCCATCAACGACTTCCAACTGCCTCACTCTTGTGTAGTTATCCCACTATCTTGTGTTTTGGATTGCATCCATTTCAAATATAAAAGAATGTTTATATTTGATATTTGACTTTATTATACATGGTTTCATATTGATCGCAGGTCAAAAAATTATATTTAGTTAGAATTTAGGAAGATATAAATTAAAATTCACCTATTTCTGATTTTCCTCTAGAAAGTAGAAATTATTTCATAGCTGTCTTGAAGCAGTACATAATTAACATCTTCAATGCTTCGAGTAGAATATTGTAGAAATGGTAATTCAAAGAGTTATTCATAGACTTTATAAGTCGATGTAAAACCTTGGTTCTTATTTTGATTATATAATGTGAAATACCCCAAATTCTTGCAGCAATGATTGGTTATGGTATGGCAAAAGCGGCAGTCCATCATCTAACGAAATCTTTAGCTCTGAAGGATAGTGGCCTTCCTGAGGGGTCATTTGCTCTTGCTGTTCTACCTATCACACTGGACACTCCAATGAATAGAAAATGGATGCCAAAAGCGGATTTTTCATCTTGGACTTCCCTTGAATTCGTGGCACAGTGAGTATAATGCATTGAGATATCCATCCCAGTTAAGAAGTTTCCCGGACAAATAAAAAACAAATGTATATGTAACCTATATGATTATTAATTACTCTGACACAGGTATACATGTGATTTCTCATTTTTAATTTAGAAAGCATTTGCAAAGTTAGAACCTTTGAACGAGTATCTGACAGATGTAATTCTGTGATTGTAGGTTACTGTAGATGGTTTCTGTTAGATACTTGCTGATAAAATTTCTTTTGTATATGTTTCGGAAAATAGGAGTGTGGGATTTTGCTTAAAGTCAGTCTTCATTTAAATTTTGCTTCATCAAATACCACAAGGCAAAATTACTTGAGAGCATCTGAAGTCCGCTACACCTAAGATTTTATTGATATTTACTTCAATTTTGCATTGGCCAGATCATCTAATTGTATGTTTTATTGTATGTTCTAACCAACATTTCATATTATTTTGAAGGTTATTTTTGGATTGGGCTTCTGGAAAAAACCGTCCAGAAAATGGAAGTCTGCTCCAGTTGGTTACCAAAAACAACCAGACTGATGTGGTTCCATCTTAAAATGCTAAGGAGAAATGATGACGTGAAAATTTACTCTGATAATCTAGAATCTCAGTTATATTGAACCAACCTTCTTTCATAAATATTTTTATTTTATATATAATATACATCATGTTTTATGTTATTTACTGATTATAAATTGATTCATGAATGTTTCCCTTGTTATTCCAACCCTCTTTTATCAAAGTAATTATTGTTGCATCTGATATTACTGTAAAGTGATTAATTGGAACAAAAAATCTCTGAAAAGCTCAACAGTCACCAGGGACGGTCTTAGGATTTTTGACCACCAAGTAGGGAGAAATTATTATGATCGTCAAAAAATTCAAATTTGATATTTTGATGTGAATTGATTCTATTCCAATCATAGAGCCTGTAAATCAGAAAAAAAACTCAATTTGTGTGTCCATCGGCCTCACGCCTAACGTTGAGCCTATTATGTCGAAATCCATATCAGAGAGTGAGGAAACACTTTCTTAAGGTAGGCATATTTTTGGTTTTTGAAATTCTGAATTGTGAAGGTTGTTTTCATGAATAATTAAGTGATTTGGGTATAAAGGCCTTTGTGTTTAATTGATTATGAATGCTTTTGTTATAGATGATGTGAGTTGAATCAATCAAGAACCCAACGTATGGATTTTGATTCATATTATGTGATGAAATAAGCTATTTCTACAAATTAATTAGTTATTAATGCGAAAAAGTATGTACACCATTTTTGTTGAAAAACAGAAATGTCCTTGATTGGAAATATAAAAATCAGAAAAATCTGTCAAATCTAGTTTCTCGGGTGAAAAACTACATTTTTGCATTCGATCAGAGGTTCTCATTAATCATTGTAAATGTTGAATCGCGTTAAATTCAAATTGCATTTTTTTGTAATGAGAAGTAGATTATCGAATGTTGAGAGAAATAAATATACAAAAATTCAAATTGTCAAATGTTACATGATATTTGTTTCACTTCATTTCAAATATGGAGAAATGGTAGGATTGGAGGAAAAGGGACTATAATAATTCTCAACAAATTTAATTTTGTAATGTTTCATATTTATTTCTATGAAAGGAAAATTGTGGCACTTTGTTTCAAAATCTATTGATGGGAAAATAGAATAAATTTTGTGAGTGTTTTTATCAACAGTTCTCTTCTAATTTTCTAAGTTTGAGAAATTGCAATATTAAAAAATCTAATTCGGGGTTTAAATTCTTGTTATTGCTTTCATCATTTTCATTTTGTGACTCACCTCATAAGAAGCCATATCAAAAATGTGGTTTATTATGGAGCATGGAGCTGAATAATTTTTCATCCTGGAATGATGTTGCTGAAGTTTGGTGAATGAAAGTTTCCAAAATATTCGTTTCATTTGTCATAAAATCATTGGTAATTGCAAGAACCTGTCGGATTTATCTCTCAAGGAAAATACAAATATATAATATATATAAGAGTTATATGAGATGACCTTTCTTTTCTATTCAATAATTAAAAAAATTTGTGTTGAAAAATATTTTATGAATATTCAAAATTAAAAAGAAAAGGACTAGTTTGCTGAAGATTCTGATGTCTTCAATAGTGGGCAATTTGTGATAATTTTTTTACACATTTAACGACAAATCCTGATATATGTGTAACCACATTTTCTGTCATAGTATTCAAAGAGGGATGTCAGAAACAACTATGGAAAACACAGAAAACAGCACCAATGGCAAGCAATGCAATAATTGTAAAACACGAAAACAAACTAGGTATCAACAGCTGCTAAAACCTAACAATGCAGAGGCCCAAAAGCCGACACTGTTCTCTTTCTTCCCTTGATAGGGCACGACGTCACGATAGGTTTTTCGGATTTCCCACAATTACCTGCCCTATGATATTCATGACTTTATTTGGAACACACACAAATAAACTTGGCACTAACGTTACCAGAAAAAGAATTAATGCGCAAGCGCAAAGGTGATCATTCCCTATGAGTGGTCTTTCAACTAAATCTCGGACAGCGTGATTAGCGTTCTAGTGATTATTATATTTCTATGACTATAGTACTAGTATAGTACCCAAGGAGACTAAAATTTAACAAGAACTGTTTGATTCCCATAAGAAAAAGGGGACACTAGTAGAAAGAGATGAAAGAACATTTGTGACGTAGTAGGACGTGTCGTGGCCGCCGTTCTCTATAGACAGTGACGGACAAGCTCTTGGTATATGAGAGTTACTGCTGACAGTTTTGTTGCTAGGTTCTAGTTCGACTCTGTACTCATATCCAAGTACGTCACTATGACGCGTTGATGCTACAAGATTGTGATTGGCTAGAGCTTATTAAACCCTCCTTGTTCAATTTTAGTCTACAATGGACCATTTTCGTTGAGGAATGAATTGGTGACACATTCATTTTCACCGTATTGGCAGCCATGAACATATAACTATTTTAAACGTATTCATGGATGCTATCACAGAGAAAATTCCCTTTGTCTTATATCAGCTTTCACTTGAGCTTAATAATGACACCTTTGGGCATTGACACTATAACTTATTAAAACATTTTCAGCTCCATTTGTCTTTTACATGCGGTAGCCAAGGTGATTTTCAACACTGACTTTTGTATTTCAAAATAGCATCTTTATTGAAAGTTTTTTTTGTCTACGACCTCTTAGAATTCTTAATTCTTATTTTTATTTGAAACTTTCGAGTTGTTATGGAATAAGTGAATTTCGTTATTTTTAGTTGAGAACCATGAGTACAGGTCGAAAAGCATAAGGATGCCTCTGAGATGCGCAAACGATAGAAAGCGTGAGTAGATGTGCGACAAAGATCGACTACTGTTTACGGCTGGTTATCATCGGAATGTACAATCGGGAGAGACATTTTTCTGCAACACGTAGGAACGTAGATCTGAATTTTCATTAATTCCTAATGAACTGTTCGAATAATATAATTGTCTGTGATCACTGGACCGTTTATGAAAATTGCATAATTTTCCCGAAGCCATAAGTGTAAATAAAGTACGACTAGAAAAAGAATGCATCGCCACACAATATCAGAAATAGGTAAATAAATATAATAAAGAACACGAGGAACATACTAAAGAAGTTGACTAACAATATCACATGACCTCTGACCACTGCCAAATCAGCATTGTCCATGGTAACTTTTGATTTTTTGTTTCTCTTTTTATTTGGAGTTGAGAATTGTTCCATTTCACCTTTTTCAATTTTATTCATTTCTGAATTAATTTTCCTAATACTTCTAACGCAAACTCCCGTTGCGGCAGCAACTCGTTCTTGAACCTTCACAAGAGGAATACTGGTTTCACCTATCATTTGCTTCTGCCTGCATAAATTTGATGACATTACTGACAATTTCCCTACTTTGTCCACTCAGAATCTTATTTCTCACTTTACTCTTTGAAGGTATTTTCAAACACAACAAACTACACTATAACCTATCTAATAATATTTCAAAACTATACACAACACAAGGATTTCAAATTCAACACACAATCAGAATAACGCCACAATAATTTTATTCCACTGACTGTACACTCACGACGTTAACTGCTTGAATAATGCAGAGCGAGTGAGGTCCTGTCCCACTCCAGGGTTGTGTCAACTGCGCAACCAATTCTCGGAGGCATCCTTAGGCTTGTCGACCAGTAGTTGGTATTATCGCATGACAATACGGCGACGACGAACGGAGGCGCTATCCACACAGAACCCATACTTTTATAGATATAAGTATGAGTTCTGTGGCTATCCAACGAAAGCTTGTTACCCACTGAATATATGAGGCGGTTTCCAATCACTGAAATGAAATTATAATATGATGACTGGAATGCTCTTAGTTCCTCTGCGCAACCGTATAAAGTGATAACTTTAGCAGATGAAGAAAGGAGGCACATGCAATCTAGCAGAGAAATACTTTATTGCTTACTTGTATGGGGGCGAGAGAGACATTCATCTGCCCGTACGTGTTATTAGTTTCCCAATTTATGGTTTGTAAACACGCCAGTGCAGCGCGTCTTTGTATAAGTTTTATATGTTACAATCAACTCAATCTCGATTCCTCCGCCACTGCCAGGAACCACAAAACAAACACGGCGGTCTCCATGAGAAATCCAGTCGCGCATTCCAGTCATTATAATATTATAATTTCATTTCAGTGTTTCCAATCGAGAGCTTGTTACCCCTAAACTCAACCTGAACTATAATTCACCAGTCGCTTTCCCATTGTTCGAGTAACTCCTGAAATTATATCAGTGGTGGGATTATGAACTCTGGATACGAGAGCTGTCACGATACGTAGTAAAAAACGCTGTGGTTTCTTTATGGATCGACATTCATTTCGGTACGAGTCACGTCAAACTCGCAACGGGTCGAGTGTTCATAATACCCCTGAGACCACCGACTTAACCTTTAAACGTTAAGTCGGTGCCTGAGACTATGAAATATCATGTTCCAATGGACGATTCCAGTATCCCTATTCAGTGTTGCCACAAATAATTTGCTGGTTAATAATAAATAATAATAAATATTTTTTTTTAATAATAAATAATAAATATTTTATTCCTTAAAATGATCATTTCACAATGACATAGGAATCGTCAGATTGAACATGAAACACATAAATGTATAAATACACAATACATAAATTACTAATATAGACACAATACATGATAGACAGTAGATCTACGCGGGAGTGAATGAGTACTCAAAATATTCGTCAATGGAATAAAAACAACGCTCCAGAAGATATTCTTTGACCTTTCTTTTGAAGGTAGAAATTAAACGTATACTCTTTATATCTGGAGGCAGGCAGTTGAATAACTTCGAACCAATTAAAGTGGGTGACTTTTGAAACAACGTTGTGCGGTGTTGTTGTAATTTAATAAGATTTCCATTTCTTGTTGGATAGTTGTGGCACTTGGAGTTAGTTTCAAACTCAGACTCGCGCTTTTTTACATAAAGCAAACAACTGTATATGTAAATAGATGGTAATGGTAAAATGTTTTTTCCTTTGAAAACAGGTCTACATGAATCTGTGTGACAAAGACCGTATAACATACGTATTATTCGCTTCTGAGCTATAAAAGCGCGAGTTATGTTATTTCCATTGCCCCACAGAAGTATATTGTAGGAGAGAACAGAATTTACCATTGCGTGGTAAACATCTAATAGATTTTTCTCGTCCAACACTTTCTTAAGTTGTAAGAGAGCATAAAAACTACTGCTGATTCTCTTACAAACGTAATTGACGTGAAATTTCCAACTCAAATCAGAGTCAATGTAGATTCCTAAAAATTTCGTAGTTACTGATGGATGTATTGCCACCTCATTAATTTCAACATGTATGTCTTGTTCAATGTGTTTTTTTCCAAAAAATTGAACCAGCACCGTTTTATCTGCATTCAGAATTAGTCTGTTAGAGCGACACCATACTGAGAAGTTCCTACCTATCATATTGAGTTTGTCTTGCAGTTCAACGAGACTATCAGCTTCTGCTGAAATAGAGGTATCATCAGCAAAAAGAGATAATGATGTTGTTCCTATATGTTGTGGTAGGTCATTGATATAAATCAAGAATAGCAAAGGTCCCAAGACTGAGCCCTGTGGAACCCCAACGTCCACATTGAATAGATCTGAGTCCGTATCATCCCATTTCACATATATTTTCCTGAACTTCATATAGGATATAATCCATGCAAGGAATTTCCCCCTAATACCCACTGCATATAATTTGTCGGCAAGTATATCAACATTTATAGAGTCGAATGCCTTGGAGAAGTCGAAACCTCTTGACATTTTTTAGACTTTTCTGATATGGTTCAGGGTCGAAACGGATACAATTTTCAATTATAAAGAATCACGAATGTTCCCGGATACATGAATCGAAGTAACATTGATGAAATGGACAAAATAAAAATATCCTAGGGAATTTTATCTGTCATATTGAAAAACGTTCTAGCGTGAAATTCCCTAGAATATTTTTTGACAATATCATTTATGATTGGATTGGTTGGTCCGTAAATTCCAACCAATCATTGACGAATATTCTTCCTTATGACTGCTGCATAAATCCACCATTAGTACTCTGTGGTGCAATTACGAACACTCGATCCATCGTGAGTTTGACATATGTCAGATTTGAGCAATTATGAAAACCGATACAATTCAAAATATATTGCAACATGAGTCGATATTAATGGTCTATATGGTAGATATAATTCCATTCTATCTCTTTTCAAAGAAATTTCATGATTTTCATTTCGTTTCGAATCGAGAACATCCATTATTCTAGCCTACGGATCGTGACAGCTGAAGTATCGAGTGTTCATAATCCCACCCCTGATTCGCATATCCCACTGAAATGAAATTATAAAAAATTTCATTTCAGTGGCATATCCGGGAACATTCAGGAATCTTTCTTATTAAAAATTGTATCTATTCCAACTCTGAACCATATCAGAAGAGGCCTGGAAAATGTCAGTCAATTCAACCAGAAAATCAATCCTGGCAACACTGAATATAGGTGCGGGATTCGTCCATTAAATACCACGTAAGCTGTCATGTTTTCTTTATAATTTTATGTGCAGAGTGTTACTCAGATTTGGTATAAAAATCTACTTCACTTTCAGTTACCAATCTACTACATTTTCTGGCAACATTGGTAACAGCTGATAAAATCATCTATTTCTTAATATCTATTTATGTATCAAGGGCGTAAAGTAGGCGTTTATGGCCTGCGGCGTGGATGATGGCCTTCAACGCATTTTACGCACGTGATACATACAAAATTTTATGCACTAGCGGTTTTATAGCGCGAATCACAAATACTGACTTGAATTGCAATGGTCTACACGTTTCATACGTTATGCATACAATAATTAAGGGTAACATAATATGAGGAATGTGAAACTATAGTAGCTGAGTGCTATATTGGAGAATCTATTTCAAATAAACAGATCATCACCGAAAAAATTGCCAACGATTAGGAACAAACGTTAGAAAGAGTATTGCTCTATTGTACTGAAATGATTCTAATTCGTGTTAGGAATTGCATGAAATGATGTGTGAGTATAGACAATTTGAAAATTTTGTCTACTTTACGGACCAATGCGCCCACGGGCGGTAAAGTGACACTTTACGCCCGGCGGACCGGGCGGTAAAGTGTACTTTACCGCCCGCTAGTGCATAAAATAATTTTTGAGTATTTTTATCTTTGACAGTCTGAAAATGAACAAAAAAAAATTCAAGATCTGTATAAGTGTAGGTCAAACTAATCAATTTGCCCCAAAGTTACTGCATTTACAACGTTATTTAATTTTGTCAGTAACATCTTATTCTAAAAATAACTGAAAAATACTTCTCTTTTTCAAAAAAGGTTGACGTCTCTGAAACTATAGCTGCCTCTGTTATCAAAACTTGCTAAAAATTATATTTTTATTGTGGTTATCTAACAAATAATCTAATGTCAAATTTTCGTCGGACTTAATTCATGAATGGGAATTGAATCACCCCCATTTCTTCTTCGTACTTCATTGATAAACGCTTTTTCCATTTGTTGAACAAGTCTC
Source organism: Chrysolina oricalcia (assembly GCA_944452925.2). Classification (NCBI taxonomy): domain Eukaryota; kingdom Metazoa; phylum Arthropoda; class Insecta; order Coleoptera; family Chrysomelidae; genus Chrysolina; species Chrysolina oricalcia. Next base: position 49,192,666 of record OX101820.2, on the reverse strand, counting down.
TCAAAAAATATCGATGCCACTTGCGAGTACAAAGCAGATTTGAACTCAAATCGTATATAGAAGTCTATTATACAGGACTTGGGATTGCTCTGTAGCCCTGAGCTGAACATCCACATTGTCTCAAGGTAATTGAAGAGGTTTCCATCTGTGCAAATTGCTTGTACTGAATTTGGCTCATCAAGTATAACTTTGGACGTGTAATTTTCCACAATTGGTGGAAATCCAATTTCTAAATTCGCCTTGAGCTGGTTTGGTCGACTAGCAAGAATTGTGGATTTAGTACAAAATGGTAAAAATTCTTTATAGTGTTTCACATCTGCAACTACTTCATACATTTCATTCTTGGAAAAACTGTAAAATAAGGTAAAATTCATCGGATTGAAAAATGTGTAAAGGAAAACCTAAACCTACCCAATCAATTTCCTGGCCATATATTCTCGTCTTTTGTCCTGGGTTTGTATTGTTTGGAAGAAACAACGATATCCCAGTTTAGGATACCGTAATATATTTTTGGTAATTGGTACTCGCATAGCGTCATATTTATCAAATTTTGGAAACCACAAATAAATTTTAATTCATCCTTATCACAGAAGTTATCACCTGTTATCCATCATCCGTGCACGAAACAATTGTTTTGTGCATCCGTGACACATGACACAGCGTTGACAGTTTGCCACTGCAATTTTTTTTGTACTAGATTGTGTTTCAAAATTGTTCTAAATTGAAAAAATCACAGATATTTTAGGTCATGTATTACTTCTGAGGTGCGTTTCAATTTAACGTCTGTCGTCCGGTAACGGACGATGTATGACGTCATAGTTGTTTCGTCGGGCGATATCTGTCGGATTGAATTTTGAAACGCTCTCCTAAATCGTGGGGTAAATAGTTGACGGTCGGACGTTCCACTCAAGAATTTTAGTATCGAAACGCTTCATAAGAAAAGTTATACGTCGGACGTACGTCGGACGTAATATTGAAACGCACCTCTGGGGCCCTATTCTCAAATGTCGACTACCATATGCCGCATGCAACAAAATATCGCCTTTCTCGAATTTGAATTGAAAGAGATGGAGATATTTTGTCGCATGCGACATAGGCTAGTAGACATTTGAGAATCGCACCCCCGGAGGATGATATAAAACGATAATAATGCGAACCACACGACTCACGTATCTAAGGCCACATAGAGTTCTAAACAAGATGTTAGTCGCTTTCCTACCCCTAAACTGATCGTAGAGTAACTCTTGAAGTGATCTCACAGACCACAAAAAACATGTTTCCATCAAATACCATATATTCAGTTCGGTTCAGGGGACAAGCTATCATCAATTGAAAAGCGCCTCTTAACTGAAAAGCTGGATTTGGCTGCGTCAAGTCACCGGTCGGACAAGGCACGTGCGTTCAGTATGAAGTATGACGATGAGTCGGACCGATCAGATGATTGAAAATATTGCTCACATACATACAGTTCTAATTAGGTCGTCAAGTCAACCAAATGACTGCGCTGGTCTAATCATATTGGTCAGACCGGAGACTTGACTCAGCCTTTTATTTGGAACATCAGTTTTCCTGGTATTTGAGATCCGTTCAGGGTTTATCCGGAGTAATTCATCGGAGTAGTGGGACAACCTGCGTTCTAAAACACGCATGCGCATTGACGAAGCACGCTGGGTTCACCGCGTGACGTTGGGTGTTGCCGGATTTAAAATTAAGGAGTAGAGTTACGGAGGGTGGGACGTTGCCGGTTTTTAAATTTAATTATGGAAGAAAAATGATATACACGGTGTAGCAACGTAACATGACAGAAAAAACAGTTTGTCAAAAATCGAATTATATACAGGGTGTTTCAAAATACATCGGAAAAATGAATCATCACATCATTGGAGCATCGCATCATTGGGGCATCATGGCTGCTGCCATACAGGGTGTACCATCATAGTATTTAAGAGAAAAAAACATGGCTGCTGCCATACAGGGTGTACCATCATAGTATTTAAGAGAAAAAAACATGGCTGCTGCCATACAGGGTGTACCATCAAAGTATTTAAGAGAAAAAAACATGGCAGCTGTCAAATTTGGTATACCGGGTGAACCAACACAACATTTAAGAGAAAAAAACGCCTGTCAAATGACATGAGACAGAGAAAAAAATGGCACAGGATGTCTCATAAACGTGCATCGTGACGGGGTCCGTCATTTTTAAAGTGCGATACCAATTCGTTTTCAAGGAATACATCAGAGCCATCTGTCGTTCAATATATACATTAATGATATTTTGGATTTGTACGAATCATCAAAAAATAAACACTTCCGGTTTCAAAAAATTAAGATAGAAGAAAAGTAATAGTAAATTCGGATTACCCACATCGAGGAGAGTCCAAATCTGCAATAAAATGGCTACTTCCGGTTCAAACCGGAAATGACACTTCCGGTCGTCCGATTTTGATGATTTTGACATCAATAGATTCGTTTGGATGTCGAGAAACATTTTTAAGCATTTTCCGAGGTCAAAAGGGCATAGGAGGCTATCTCCGTTATTAGTAAAGTTACAGAAACGTGCGGGTACTCTAAGAAGACAACTTTCATGGGAGATCAAGAAAATAATAGAATTTGCGTACGTCAACTGCCATAAGGGCCGTAAACCGCACATATTAATGCGTTATGTACTTATTGCTTAAATCTTAGAAGCTGATTCGTAAGTTTAGTAAAATGGGTGTACCAACTCGACATTTATGAGAAAAAAACATGGCAGCTGTCAAATTTGGTATACCGGATGTCTCAAAATACATCGATTATAGAAAAAAACATGGCGGCTGTCAAATTTGGTATACCGGGTGTCTCAAAATACATCGATTAGGAGAAAAAAAAAACATGGCTGATGCCATACAGGGTGTACCATCATAGTATTTAAGAGAAAAAAAACATGGCTGCTGCCATACAGGGGGTACCATCATAGTATTTAAGAGAAAAAAACATGGTTGCTACCATACAGGGTGTACCAACTTGGCATTTAAGAGAAAAAAACATGGCAGCTATGAAAATTGGTATACCAGGTGAACCAACGCAACATTTAAGAGAAAAAAACATGGCTGATTGTCAAATGACATGAGACAGAGAAAAAAAACATGGCAGCTGTCAAATTTGGTATACAGTATGTCTCAAAATACAGCGATTAAGAGAAAAAATACATGGCTGCTGCTATACAGGGTGTACCATCATAGTATTTAAGAGAAAAAACATGGCTGCTACCGTACAGGGTGTACCAACTTGGCATTTAAGAGAAAAAAACATGGCAGCTATGAAAATTGGTATACCGGGTGAACCAACGCAACATCTAAGAGAAAAAAACATGGCTGTTTGTCAAATGACATGAGACAGAGAAAAAAAACATGGCAGCTGTCAAATTTGGTATACAGGATGTCTCAAAATACATCGATTAAGAGAAAAAATAAATGGTGGTTGGTTGTCAACGTATATACAGGGTGTCCTACAACATTTGAGAGAAAAACATGATGAATCATTAAGAGAAAAAACATGGCTGCATGAGTGATGGAAGAACGCTTCAATGGACATATGGAGATTCGAAACAACTACTTGCCCATGCAGTGATTGAATTACATCCGACATCTAAATGTGTAATAAGAGGACGTTTGGACCATTCATTTGGGAAAAAAAAACATAGCGGAGTCTGATTGGTCAAAGCTCATTATAGTAGTGCCATTGGGTAGTTGAAGTAATCACCAATAGAATGGTATCTGAAGAGTACAGACAGAAGGTTGAGGATTCTTTCGTTCCAAAAAACAATTAAAATAACAAACTCTAAAATGTGTACAAAATTTGACGAATTCAGCGGTTTTCACGTTCCAAAAAATGATTAAAATTACAAGCGTTAAAAATTTACGTTTACATGTATTTCTTATGGAGATTTGACATTTCAGAATCGTTCAAAATTATCGTTTTTGCTTCCCAAAAAACAAGTAAAATTAGAAGCGTTAAAACACTTAAAAAATGCAACGAAAATAGATGTTTTCGCGTCCCAAAAAACAAGTAAAATTAGAAGCGTTAAAACACGTAAAAAATGCAACGAAAACATGTGTTTTCATGTTCGAAAAAACAAATTAGAAGCGTTAAAACAGGTACAAAATGCAACGAAAACATGTGTTTTCATGTTCGAAAAAACATATAAAATTTGAAACGCTGAAACACATAAAATATGTAACGAAAACATGCGTTTTCGTGTTCCAAAAAACAACTAAAATTACGGACGCCAAAAATACACTTTTACATGTAATTCTTATGGACAATAGGTATTTCAAAATTGCACAAAATGATCGTTTTCGCGTCCCAAAAAACAGCTAAAATTTGAGACGCTGAAACATGTAAAAAATGCAACGAAAATAGACATTTTCGCGTCCCAAAAAACGAGTAAAATTATAAGCGTTAAAACAAGTAAAAAATCCCATCAAAAAGTACCAGTTATCACACTTATATAGTAAATTTTACTCAATTGCACTTAGCTTTGGGTATTTTGGTGGTTATGAGGCTTCAACTACTCGCACTCAGTTCTGGGCGCTTTGTATTTAATATTAAAAATTACCATTTAGTTATCAGTTTGTATAGTAAATTTTCATAAAGTGAAGTTAGATAGATAAATCGAAAAGGATGTTAGGTGTGGGATTTGAACCCACGCTCCCTTTCGGGAATCGCAACTTAACGCCACAACGCCTTAGACCGCTCAGCCAACCTAACTTATAAGTATACATAATGAAATGTTGGTATTGTAGGATAGGGTAAAAAATTCAAACATCTTGAATACAAAATTTAGGGATTTTCATTTCGGTAATATATGACAGGCATTTGTAAAGAATATCTACGTTTCGGAGGCTGAAATTGTAGTTGGTGCGGCGATTGCGACGAATGTATGCATACAAGGTGAGATGCCATCATTGATGCTGAATGTGGGAACCATCCATAACGTATTATCATAATCCTCCAAGTTGACAACACGTGTAGGTAGGTCCAATTGTTGGAATTTCGCAGTAAGATAGTCACGTTTTTGAAGTCCTCGCACATAAATAACATCAACATCATGTAGATTTTTCTTGAGGATGGCATCCAATTGATGATATTCCACAAAACCGGAGGAATACCGCAATCCGTGAACGTTTCGTTCCAAGAATCAATGAAAAGTCGACCATTTTTCTTCAATAGTTGATGTGTTGAGTGATCTTTGTATCAAGGTTTTTTTGTATACAAATTGATGAGAACGTCAATATACACAAAAAAATGCGAACAAAATAGACGTTCCTAACGCTCCAAAAAAATGGTAGATTTAAAAAGCGTTTGAACTCGCAAAAATGTGAACAGAATATACGTTTTACGCGTTTCAAAAAAGATAAAAAATACGAACGTCAATTCACGCAAAAATACGTACAAAAATAGCCGTTTTCGCATTCATTATTACTACGAAAATTAAGGCATACAAAATACACGTTTACATGTATTTCTTATGTAGATTTGACATTTCTAAATTGTTCAAAATGGACGTTATTACACGTTACAAATAAAATAAACGCCAATTCACTCAAATAATATGACCAAAATGTTTATTACATTCAAAATTGGAATTTTAAAAGAGCAATTCACGCAAAAATGAGTATCAACAACATGTTGAGCTTACGTCGTGGACGTAAAAAAGGTAAGAGCTTCGGTCGGTAGCGAATATTTCTATAGAACAATCCATAAAAAAGCATGAGTTTTCGTGATTTCGTGTATGGTGATAGTGGCCACAGAACGGATCTTAGAGGCACAAAACAAAACTCGATTATTACAACCGACGTACTTTCCGTTGAGTTATTATCGCATTTCCTGTGAGCGAAAACCCAGAAATGAACATGTTATTCATAGTTATTTTGTGACCAGTACCGGCATCATTTTAAGTATGTGTAGTTTGTAATTCAATATAATATGGATTATGTTTGAAAGTACAGATGATTTTGAGGTAAGTGGGTTTCAGTTAATCATGTAGCAACGTAGTCTAAAGTTGACAATAATTGATCATTCAGTCGAGAAAACATAATTTCAGCAAATATCGTGTTTTATTATTGGAGTTATCACCATTGTGTGGTTTAGGGTGATAGGCGTTTATATTTCATATCTTGAATTTATCCAGGAAATTATTCATTTTACTTCAGTTAGCATCTACAAAAATTTATTTCGTGTTGTCGATTTTCACAATGTTCATTTTGAATAAAGTCCGTTTTGGATACATAAGTCCATTATGATTTTTTTTTGAGATAGTCAGTTTTATTAAATATAGGGGTTTTTACAAATTATTAGAGTCTAATTTCAAAATAAGATAACATTTTCGACATATGTGTTTAATTATCTGAAATGTGATTGAGTGGAATTTTCATAGTTTTAGCTGTGAGGCATGGTGACGTCATTATTGGTTAATTGATTATTTTATCTACAATAATTTTTTATATAAACATATATTCATAAATGGGAATCACTCTCAAAAGTACAGCTTTCAAATCAGATAATAAACCTTTATCGGGACATGATACAATATTCGTATAAAAAAAATCAAATTCGATGATTTGGATCAAACGAAAAGAACACAAAATATCTTGAAAATAGTGGTAATAATTATAAAAGAAATTAGATGACGTCATATAAAGTATGGACGACTGTACATAAATTATGTTTGCAGCAGATTTCAAGCTTGACGCGTCAGAAGAAATGAAATGAAACGGGATGAATCAATGAAATTATGAAAATAGTAATAAATATAAAGGTCAGCGCATTGAAATATACGTATGGAAGGGATCAAATTCAACGATTTGGATGAAACGATGAAACGACACAAAAAATCAAGAAAATAATGATGATAATAATAAAAAATGTAGAAGACATCATATTATACAGTATAGAAGGCTGTTAATAAATTATGCTTGCGGCAGATTTCAAGCTCAACGCGTCAGAAGTAACGAAATGAAACGGGATGAATCAAAGAAATTATGAAAATAATAATAGTAATAAATGTAGAGGTTGAAATAAATATGGAAGGTATCAAATTCGATGATTTGAATGAAACGAAACGACACAAGTTATGAAAATAATGACAATGATAATAAAAATGCGGTCGACGTCATATACCGTAGGCGTCCGACGGGTATCAAGCTTGACGCGTTGGAAGAAACAAAACGATATGAAATGAAAGGAAGCGAAAATGAATTAATGAAATCATTAAAATAATTGTGTTGATGAGAAATAGAGACAGCGCATAAATTACGCGTTCGACAGGTTTAGAGATCAACGCATTGAACGAAACGTCGCGTCGTGAAAATAATAATAATACTACGAAATATAGAGAACAACAACTAATAACCTATGTGTCTGACTTGACGTGTTGAAAAAACGAATCGCAATGAAACGAAAAGGTAACGTGAAAAAATAAAATGCCAACGAGATTCAAAATGAAAAAATTGAGGTGAAAAAAAAAGGTATGGAACGATGGGAAAAGATGCATTCAAGGAACAGTTTCATGGACATTTCGTAATCACAGTGTTTCTCGAGAGACAATAACATATAAAAAACAAATGAGACACCAAATTTTATATTCATTAGATTTGGTTTCAATTAAATAAGTCTCATGCAGTGTGTTAGCAAGAGAGTTTGTGAGAAATAAATCATAGAGAAATTTCAGTAAGCAAGTTTGTTAGAAAGACACCCATCAAAGACGTTTAATATCCAACAGTTTTTCGCAGTGACGGCAGATCTCGTTCATAACTCCACTTTGTGAATTCGATAGCTTCGGGTTTTTTTTTTAACGTGTTGCAAGAGTATAATCCTCGTTCCTATATGAAAATGGTGTTTGGTTGCCTAAGAGATGATACCTTTAGGGGAACCAAAAAAATCAACCCTCTATAAAATACATCAATTCCGTGCCATTGTTTATTCACATTATTTCCAATGACATCTTGGGCATTTTTCTATAAATTCCATTTAAGTTCTTGTGGAATTCCTCTGAACGTTTTTGATCTGATTTGAGTATTCCTCAAGGAACCATTACATAATCAGACACCAAATTTAACGTGCGGGTGGAAGGATTAATCAGATTGGTATTCAATTGAACTCAATTCAATTCAGGTGTTGTGTTATGTTCCAATTAAGTAAGCTGGTTTGTGAGCGAGATGTCACTGACAAAGACATCAACTTTGACACAAGATTCATCAGATTGGTTTCCATCAAACGAAAGGCTCGTGCAGTTTGGTACTATAAAAGTATGTGAGAAATACATCACCAACGAAAAGAATTACTCTAAATGTTAAATATTTTCAAGTGAATCGTATGTTATTGCTTCCCAGTGGAAATGAGCCGAAAGACTTGAGGTAATATCGAGAGGAATATTTTCGACTGAACTATGTATCGATTCAGATGTGAAGTTTCACCAAAATGAATGATATATTCAGATCATTTTTGTTGAAATTGCTTATAGCCAAAGCACCATTTACAAACTCACCAAACTCACTCAAATAAATAGTTCCAGATGATTTTTGATGACAAATATCTTGACTGAAAACACTACTACGCATGCCCCGTGTGAATACATATTTTCCTTCGAATTGACAAAAAAATTAAACAATAGTGATCATCGAAGAAGGAGTTCAGAATTGGTTTTCTCTTCAAAATTATCTATTACCAAAAAGTCCACTGCTTGAATAGCTGAAGAGGTAATTCCTTCTATCGAAAAAACGGAGTTATACAGCGAATTGGAGTTTTAATAATATTCCTCCAAAAAACACTCGAAGACATAGCCTGTGCGGGTGGAAAATGGTTGTAATTATTATTATTTGCCAGGGCGCACCAAGTCGACTTATTCACTTTACAGCTGTAGGAAAACTCGGATAACTTATCCCACCACCATTACAAAAACGAACATGTGAATTACAAGAACAAAATCAAAAATATCAAAATATCAATGAGGATTTGAGAATTCAAGCTAAAAGAACCATGTAACAATTTGTTATTCAAGGATTAGCACAACGAAAATAAGGTAGTTCAGACGAAATATACATGAAGTTGATAGTAGAATAGTTCCAGAATCGTCAAATCAACCAAAAAAAGACTTGTTATGAATATGTGCCAAACCGAAATAACTCTTTGAAGGAAATGCGGGATCACATCATACAACAATATCAAGAAATTCCTTGGGGGAAGAATGGTGCATGACAAAACAATACGGATAGTTGAAATGTGCTAAAAAAATTTCTTTCAAATACACCACTCCGATAATGAGTCTTCGGAACAAAATTCAAGAGTTGCATTATCACCGATGTTACGGCTTTAAGTTTGTCAACCGTACAAAGACAGAAATCAAATGTTTGAGTGAAGAAGACTAACGTAAAAAATATAGGAATAATTGTGAATATTTCTTTCAAGTGTCGAAATTTGAAAGTAATCTCGAGTTTTCACGGCTGGGAAGATTATTCTGTTTCAACTCAACAAGCATTGTGGTATATGTTTCAGTAGAGTGAGTTGGTGCATGAGCAAGATTTCATCGACGAAGACACTAAATTTGATGTGTGTTAGTAGACAAATTTGTGAGAAATATATCACCGACGAGAGAATCTTCTTCAATAAGTATCAAGATGACTTGAAATATTTCCAAGTGAATTGTAAGAGTTGTCCGTAGGTAGATTTCATGGGCGGAAAGACAATTCGCTCTCAATTCAACATTGTGTTATGGTTGAAATGTACATATGAAAGTCGGAAGTGAGCTTCTGTTGGTGCGCACGCACACCAACAGAATCTCCTGGTGGCTATCAAATTCGGTATACCGTTTCAATTCTGTCGTGTACGACGCCGCTCATGCTATATCCCAAACGGAGAGGAGGGACACCACCGCTCTGGTAGGGAGGCATGAGCGGCGTCGTACACGACAGAATTGAAACGGTATACCGAATTTGATAGCCACCAGGAGATTCTGTTGGTGTGCGTGCGCACCAACAGAAGCTCACTTCCGACTTTCATATGTACATTTCAACCATAACACAATGTTGAATTGAAAGCGAATTGTCTTTCCGCCCATGAAATCTACCTACGGACAACTCTTACAATTCACTTGGAAATATTTCAAGTCATCTTGATACTTATTGAAGAAGATTCTCTCGTCGGTGATATATTTCTCACAAATTTGTCTACTAACACACATCAAATTTAGTGCCTTCGTCGATGAAATCTTGCTCATGCACCAACTCACTCTACTGAAACATATACCACAATGCTTGTTGAGTTGAAACAGAATAATCTTCCCAGCCGTGAAATCTCGAGATTACTTTCAAATTTCGACACTTGAAAGAAATATTCACAATTATTCCAATATTTTTTACGTTAGTCTTCTTCACTCAAACATTTGATTTCTGTCTTTGTACGGTTGACAAACTTAAAGCCGTAACATCGGTGATAATGCAACTCTTGAATTTTGTTCCGAAGACTCATTATCGGAGTGGTGTATTTGAAAGAAATTTTTTTAGCACATTTCAACCATCCGTATTGTTTTGTCATGCACCATTCTTCCCCCAAGGAATTTCTTGATATTGTTGTATGATGTGATCCCGCATTTCCTTCAAAGAGTTATTTCGGTTTGGCACATATTCATAACAAGTCTTTTTTTTGGTTGATTTGACGATTCTGGAACTATTCTACTATCAACTTCATGTATATTTCGTCTGAACTACCTTATTTTCGTTGTGCTAATCCTTGAATAACAAATTGTTACATGGTTCTTTTAGCTTGAATTCTCAAATCCTCATTGATATTTTGATATTTTTGATTTTGTTCTTGTAATTCACATGTTCGTTTTTGTAATGGTGGTGGGATAAGTTATCCGAGTTTTCCTACAGCTGTAAAGTGAATAAGTCGACTTGGTGCGCCCTGGCAAATAATAATAATTACAACCATTTTCCACCCGCACAGGCTATGTCTTCGAGTGTTTTTTGGAGGAATATTATTAAAACTCCAATTCGCTGTATAACTCCGTTTTTTCGATAGAAGGAATTACCTCTTCAGCTATTCAAGCAGTGGACTTTTTGGTAATAGATAATTTTGAAGAGAAAACCAATTCTGAACTCCTTCTTCGATGATCACTATTGTTTAATTTTTTTGTCAATTCGAAGGAAAATATGTATTCACACGGGGCATGCGTAGTAGTGTTTTCAGTCAAGATATTTGTCATCAAAAATCATCTGGAACTATTTATTTGAGTGAGTTTGGTGAGTTTGTAAATGGTGCTTTGGCTATAAGCAATTTCAACAAAAATGATCTGAATATATCATTCATTTTGGTGAAACTTCACATCTGAATCGATACATAGTTCAGTCGAAAATAGTCCTCTCGATATTACCTCAAGTCTTTCGGCTCATTTCCACTGGGAAGCAATAACATACGATTCACTTGAAAATATTTAACATTTAGAGTAATTCTTTTCGTTGGTGATGTATTTCTCACATACTTTTATAGTACCAAACTGCACGAGCCTTTCGTTTGATGGAAACCAATCTGATGAATCTTGTGTCAAAGTTGATGTCTTTGTCAGTGACATCTCGCTCACAAACCAGCTTACTTAATTGGAACATAACACAACACCTGAATTGAATTGAGTTCAATTGAATACCAATCTGATTAATCCTTCCACCCGCACGTTAAATTTGGTGTCTGATTATGTAATGGTTCCTTGAGGAATACTCAAATCAGATCAAAAACGTTCAGAGGAATTCCACAAGAACTTAAATGGAATTTATAGAAAAATGCCCAAGATGTCATTGGAAATAATGTGAATAAACAATGGCACGGAATTGATGTATTTTATAGAGGGTTGATTTTTTTGGTTCCCCTAAAGGTATCATCTCATAGGCAACCAAACACCATTTTCATATAGGAACGAGGATTATATACTCTTGCAACACGTTAAAAAAAAACCCGAAGCTATCGAATTCACAAAGTGGAGTTATGAACGAGATCTGCCGTCACTGCGAAAAACTGTTGGATATTAAACGTCTTTGATGGGTGTCTTTCTAACAAACTTGCTTACTGAAATTTCTCTATGATTTATTTCTCACAAACTCTCTTGCTAACACACTGCATGAGACTTATTTAATTGAAACCAAATCTATTGAATATAAAATTTGGTGTCTCATTTGTTTTTTATATGTTATTGTCTCTCGAGAAACACTGTGATTACGAAATGTCCATGAAACTGTTCCTTGAATGCATCTTTTCCCATCGTTCCATACCTTTTTTTTTCACCTCAATTTTTTCATTTTGAATCTCGTTGGCATTTTATTTTTTCACGTTACCTTTTCGTTTCATTGCGATTCGTTTTTTCAACACGTCAAGTCAGACACATAGGTTATTAGTTGTTGTTCTCTATATTTCGTAGTATTATTATTATTTTCACGACGCGACGTTTCGTTCAATGCGTTGATCTCTAAACCTGTCGAACGCGTAATTTATGCGCTGTCTCTATTTCTCATCAACACAATTATTTTAATGATTTCATTAATTCATTTTCGCTTCCTTTCATTTCATATCGTTTTGTTTCTTCCAACGCGTCAAGCTTGATACCCGTCGGACGCCTACGGTATATGACGTCGACCGCATTTTTATTATCATTGTCATTATTTTCATAACTTTTTGTGTCGTTTCGTTTCATTCAAATCATCGAATTTGATACCTTCCATATTTATTTCAACCTCTACATTTATTACTATTATTATTTTCATAATTTCTTTGATTCATCCCGTTTCATTTCGTTACTTCTGACGCGTTGAGCTTGAAATCTGCCGCAAGCCTTCTATACTGTATAATATGATGTCTTCTATATTTTTTATTATTATCATCATTATTTTCTTGATTTTTTGTGTCGTTTCATCGTTTCATCCAAATCGTTGAATTTGATCCCTTCCATACGTATATTTCTATGCGCTGACCTCTATATTTATTACTATTTTCATAATTTCATTGATTCATCCCGTTTCATTTCATTTCTTCTGACGCGTCAAGCTTGAAATCTGCTGCAAACATAATTTATGTACAGTCGTCCATACTTTATATGACGTCATCTAATTTCTTTTATAATTATTACCACTATTTTCAAGATATTTTGTGTTCTTTTCGTTTGATCCAAATCATCGAATTTGATTTTTTTTATACGAATATTGTATCATGTCCCGATAAAGGTTTATTATCTGATTTGAAAGCTGTACTTTTGAGAGTGATTCCCATTTATGAATATATGTTTATATAAAAAATTATTGTAGATAAAATAATCAATTAACCAATAATGACGTCACCATGCCTCACAGCTAAAACTTTTATGAAAATTCCACTCAATCACATTTCAGATAATTAAACACATATGTCGAAAATGTTATCTTATTTTGAAATTAGACTCTAATAATTTGTAAAAACCCCTATATTTAATAAAACTGACTATCTCAAAAAAAAATCATAATGGACTTATGTATCCAAAACGGACTTTATTCAAAATGAACATTGTGAAAATCGACAACACGAAATAAATTTTTGTAGATGCTAACTGAAGTAAAATGAATAATTTCCTGGATAAATTCAAGATATGAAATATAAACGCCTATCGCCCTAAACCACACAATGGTGATAACTCCAATAATAAAACACGATATTTGCTGAAATTATGTTTTCTCGACTGAATGATCAATTATTGTCATCTTTAGACTACGTTGCTACATGATTAACTGAAACCCACTTACCTCAAAATCATCTGTACTTTCAAACATAATCCATATTATATTGAATTACAAACTACACATACTTAAAATGATGCCGGTACTGGTCACAAAATAACTATGAATAACATGTTCATTTCTGGGTTTTCGCTCACAGGAAATGCGATAATAACTCAACGGAAAGTACGTCGGTTGTAATAATCGAGTTTTGTTTTGTGCCTCTAAGATCCGTTCTGTGGCCACTATCACCATACACGAAATCACGAAAACTCATGCTTTTTTATGGATTGTTCTATAGAAATATTCGCTACCGACCGAAGCTCTTACCTTTTTTACGTCCACGACGTAAGCTCAACATGTTGTTGATACTCATTTTTGCGTGAATTGCTCTTTTAAAATTCCAATTTTGAATGTAATAAACATTTTGGTCATATTATTTGAGTGAATTGGCGTTTATTTTATTTGTAACGTGTAATAACGTCCATTTTGAACAATTTAGAAATGTCAAATCTACATAAGAAATACATGTAAACGTGTATTTTGTATGCCTTAATTTTCGTCGTAATAATGAATGCGAAAACGGCTATTTTTGTACGTATTTTTGCGTGAATTGACGTTCGTATTTTTTATCTTTTTTGAAACGCGTAAAACGTATATTCTGTTCACATTTTTGCGAGTTCAAACGCTTTTTAAATCTACCATTTTTTTGGAGCGTTAGGAACGTCTATTTTGTTCGCATTTTTTTGTGTATATTGACGTTCTCATCAATTTGTATACAAAAAAACCTTGATACAAAGATCACTCAACACATCAACCATTGAAGAAAAATGGTCGACTTTTCATTGATTCTTGGAACGAAACGTTCACGGATTGCGGTATTCCTCCGGTTTTGTGGAATATCATCAATTGAATGCCATCCTCAAGAAAAATCTACATGATGTTGATGTCATTTATGTGCGAGGACTTCAAAAACGTGACTATCTTACTGCGAAATTCCAACAATTGGACCTACCTACACGTGTTGTCAACTTGGAGGATTATGATAATACGTTATGGATGGTTCCCACATTCAGCATCAATGATGGCATCTCACCTTGTATGCATACATTCGTCGCAATCGCCGCACCAACTACAATTTCAGCCTCCGAAACGTAGATATTCTTTACAAATGCCTGTCATATATTACCGAAATGAAAATGCCTAAATTTTGTATTCAAGATGTTTGAATTTTTTACCCTATCCTACAATACCAACATTTCATTATGTATACTTATAAGTTAGGTTGGCTGAGCGGTCTAAGGCGTTGTGGCGTTAAGTTGCGATTCCCGAAAGGGAGCGTGGGTTCAAATCCCACACCTAACATCCTTTTCGATTTATCTATCTAACTTCACTTTATGAAAATTTACTATACAAACTGATAACTAAATGGTAATTTTTAATATTAAATACAAAGCGCCCAGAACTGAGTGCGAGTAGTTGAAGCCTCATAACCATCAAAATACCCAAAGCTAAGTGCAATTGAGTAAAATTTACTATATAAGTGTGATAACTGGTACTTTTTGATGGGATTTTTTACTTGTTTTAACGCTTATAATTTTACTCGTTTTTTGGGACGCGAAAACGTCTATTTTCGTTGCATTTTTTACGTGTTTCAGCGTTTCAAATTTTAGCTGTTTTTTGGGACGCGAAAACGATCATTTTGTGCAATTTTGAAATGCCTATTGTCCATAAGAATTACATGTAAAAGTGTATTTTTGGCGTCCGTAATTTTAGTTGTTTTTTGGAACACGAAAACGCATGTTTTCGTTACATATTTTATGTGTTTCAGCGTTTCAAATTTTATATGTTTTTTCGAACATGAAAACACATGTTTTCGTTGCATTTTGTACGTGTTTTAACGCTTCTAATTTGTTTTTTCGAACATGAAAACACATGTTTTCGTTGCATTTTTTACGTGTTTTAACGCTTCTAATTTTACTTGTTTTTTGGGACGCGAAAACATCTATTTTCGTTGCATTTTTTAAGTGTTTTAACGCTTCTAATTTTACTTGTTTTTTGGGAAGCAAAAACGATAATTTTGAACGATTCTGAAATGTCAAATCTCCATAAGAAATACATGTAAACGTAAATTTTTAACGCTTGTAATTTTAATCATTTTTTGGAACGTGAAAACCGCTGAATTCGTCAAATTTTGTACACATTTTAGCGTTTGTTATTTTAATTGTTTTTTGGAACGAAAGAATCCTCAACCTTCTGTCTGTACTCTTCAGATACCATTCTATTGGTGATTACTTCAACTACCCAATGGCACTACTATAATGAGCTTTGACCAATCAGACTCCGTTATGTTTTTTTTCCCAAATGAATGGTCCAAACGTCCTCTTATTACACATTTAGATGTCGGATGTAATTCAATCACTGCATGGGCAAGTAGTTGTTTCGAATCTCCATATGTCCATTGAAGCGTTCTTCCATCACTCATGCAGCCATGTTTTTTCTCTTAATGATTCATCATGTTTTTTCTCTCAAATGTTGTAGGACACCCTGTATATACGTTGACAACCAACCACCATTTATTTTTTCTCTTAATCGATGTATTTTGAGACATCCTGTATACCAAATTTGACAGCTGCCATGTTTTTTTTTCTCTGTCTCATGTCATTTGACAAACAGCCATGTTTTTTCTCTTAAATGTTGCGTTGGTTCACCCGGTATACCAATTTTCATAGCTGCCATGTTTTTTTCTCTTAAATGCCAAGTTGGTACACCCTGTACGGTAGCAGCCATGTTTTTTCTCTTAAATACTATGATGGTACACCCTGTATAGCAGCAGCCATGTATTTTTTCTCTTAATCGCTGTATTTTGAGACATCCTGTATACCAAATTTGACAGCTGCCATGTTTTTTTTCTCTGTCTCATGTCATTTGACAATCAGCCATGTTTTTTTCTCTTAAATGTTGCGTTGGTTCACCTGGTATACCAATTTTCATAGCTGCCATGTTTTTTTCTCTTAAATGCCAAGTTGGTACACCCTGTATGGTAGCAACCATGTTTTTTTCTCTTAAATACTATGATGGTACCCCCTGTATGGCAGCAGCCATGTTTTTTTCTCTTAAATACTATGATGGTACACCCTGTATGGCATCAGCCATGTTTTTTTTTTTTCTCCTAATCGATGTATTTTGAGACACCCGGTATACCAAATTTGACAGCCGCCATGTTTTTTTCTATAATCGATGTATTTTGAGACATCCGGTATACCAAATTTGACAGCTGCCATGTTTTTTTCTCATAAATGTCGAGTTGGTACACCCATTTTACTAAACTTACGAATCAGCTTCTAAGATTTAAGCAATAAGTACATAACGCATTAATATGTGAGGTTTACGGCCCTTATGGCAGTTGACGTACGCAAATTCTATTATTTTCTAGATCTCCCATGAAAGTTGTCTTCTTAGAGTACCCGCACGTTTCTGTAACTTTACTAATAACGGAGATAGCCTCCTATGCCCTTTTGACCTCGGAAAATGCTTAAAAATGTTTCTCGACATCCAAACGAATCTATTGATGTCAAAATCATCAAAATCGGGCGACCGGAAGTGCCATTTCCGGTTTGAACCGGAAGTAGCCATTTTATTGCAGATTTGGACTCTCCTCGATGTGGGTAATCCGAATTTACTATTACTTTTCTTCTATCTTAATTTTTTGAAACCGGAAGTGTTTATTTTTTGATGATTCGTTCAAATCCAAAATATCATTAATGTATATATTGAACGACAGATGGCTCTGATGTATTCCTTGAAAACGAATTGGTATCGCACTTTAAAAATGACGGACCCCGTCACGATGCACGTTTATGAGACACCCTGTGACATTTTTTTCTCTGTCTCATGTCATTTGACAGGCGTTTTTTTCTCTTAAATGTTGTGTTGGTTCACCCGGTATACCAAATTTGACAGCTGCCATGTTTTTTTCTCTGAAATACTTTGATGGTACACCCTGTATGGCAGCAGCCATGTTTTTTTCTCTTAAATACTATGATGGTACACCCTGTATGGCAGCAGCCATGTTTTTTTCTCTTAAATACTATGATGGTACACCCTGTATGGCAGCAGCCATGATGCCCCAATGATGCGATGCTCCAATGATGTGATGATTCATGTATTTTGAAACACCCTGTATATAATTCGATTTTTGACAAACTGTTTTTTCTGTCATGTTACGTTGCTACACCGTGTATATCTTTTTTCTTCCATAATTAAATTTAAAAACCGGCAACGTCCCACCCTCCGTAACTCTACTCCTTAATTTTAAATCCGGCAACACCCAACGTCACACGGTGAACCCAGCGAGCTTCGTCAATGCGCATGCGTGTTTTAGAACGCAGGTTGTCCCACTACTCATCGGTGCTGTTACAATTGGAAAGCGGCAGTTTTTTCATTTTCGTTGTACTGACGTACTAAATGCACAGAACTTAAACTTAAACACAGAGTTGAGTTCTGTGAAATTTGAGTGAAATGTACTAGAAAATTACAATTGTACTAGAAACGGTAACCTGACAGCACGACTAGCACTACAACCCGGGCACAGAATATTGAACTACACAGAAGCGAAGCTAAAGTCGGCACCTTTGATGTTGAGGGGGCAAATTTTGGTAACCTTGAAATGATATGTTGAGTGAAATCATGCTTCGCACACTGAGAAAAATTACTTTATTCATCATTCAAGAATACTACTTGCTACACACAGAAAACGAATTCAAAACAACATCAGTAAAGTCTCGTTCATACCCTCGCGAATTTCGCAATTTTTCTGCAAATAAAATGACTGCCGACAAGTGTTAACGGTTGAATGTTTTGATGAATAATTTAAAGTCATTCCATAATCTTCTACACGTTATCCCATCATTAATAAAATAAATAAATAAATAAAATATCCTTACCTTCTCCAAATACAGTAAAAATCCGATAGAAAATAAGTACTTCCATGGCTAGCACCATGACGGGCATTTATTCAATAAATCTGCTATTTGATACAGGATGCGCTTGCAAATTTGTCACTGACGACAAACAAATTTTCTCAAATGTAATCAGTAATTTTTGGTAGGTACTGGAGAATGGAAACATTATTGAAATCCCATCTCGTATAGTTTTGTTACAATTAGCATGTCTAGTTTTGTCGAATTTCTGTATTTCCCAATGTAAAAGGTGGCATTATAATTTGCGAGACAAAAAAATGATAACGCTGGATATCAAAAACTGACGTTCCTCAAGCAGTTGACAGCAGGAAGAGCACTGACAGGTTTGATGTGAAGCGAAAGCGCTTCTATAATGACTGCTTTTGACTGGAATCAACTATTTCAATTTTGCAGCAAATCCAGTCGTTAACAATAATACTATATTTGGAAAATGTTTTACATTTACAAGACAGAGACAAAAAAGAAAACATAAATCGAATCAACGTCAATCATGTTTTACTTGAGAAATTTTTCACATTAAAATATTCATGAATTGTATATCGTTGTAAATTGATCAGAAAAAGCTTCTAAATTTTAAATGTGTTGAGACTTTCACAAGTTTTGATTGATTTGAATTCTCTCTTGTCGGAAAATTTTCAGACTTGGCATTATTTCACTGATTTACCATCGTATTCAAAAGGCATTCATGTGGGCATGTTGAATATGAAATAAGTATTTCGTTTCTCTAAACCTTAATGATATTCATTCAGAATAGTCATCTGCATTTAGAGTTTATTAAGTATATTATGAATGCAGACTGCGGATTCTCAGATTTTCACTTTATTGTTGAGCCAAAGCCTTGAAGTTATCAAATAAAACTCAGTATGTAGACATTTCACAATATCCCTAAAATCCCATAAAAACAACAAATAAAATTTTGAGTGCAATACTTTTTAAATTTATTTACTAAATCTTCGGTCTTTCGGAAAGGAAAAGAGACTAATTACTTCTTGGTCATATCTGGAAGAACATCCACGATATAAACACACACAGTACCTCCTTTCGACGCCATTTCAGAATTATTGTTACAAAATAAGCAAACATAACTAAATTTCACTGCCGGGTGCTTAGATATAAATAGGGTTGAATGCTTGAATGTTTAATTAATAGTTAGTCTCTCTCTCTCTCTGTATTTGGTTAGTCGTTGCTTCCTTCGAACAGGCGCATTTGACCACGCCCTGCTGCGGAAAATCCGTTCCCATCCGGCCTTTAACCGGCGTACACAGCAAGGTTTCATCAGGGGAATGCAGTTGTCTTGCTCTAGGCAATCCTGCATCCCATAATTTTTATTTAACAAAACACTTCATTTATAATCTGTCAAATGCACGTCTTTAAGACTGCGGACATCACACACATTAACCTGACTTCCAACACAAGACCCAAGGAAATTAAACAATATCTGTATTATTGTTTAATTTCCTTGCACAAGACCGCCGTCTGATCTCAACCACTGCCGAGGTGCGTTTCAATTTAACGTCTGTCGTCCGGTAACGGACGATGTATGACGTCATAGTTGTTTCGTCGGGCGATATCTGTCAGATTGAATTTTGAAACGCTCTCCTAAATCGTGGGGTAAATAGTTGACGGTCGGACGTTCCACTCAAGAATTTTGAAACGATGGAATGAAGTTTTCGGACAAGACGTTCTAATATCGAAACGCTTCATAAGAAAAGTTAAACGTCGGACGTAATATTGAAACGCACCTCCGGAAGTCGAATTCAATAATTAGTCATTACTGTCAAAATCTTTGTTTACCTGATCACAATGACAAGTGACAAGAATCATGCATATTAAATGGTGGCTGCGTTCGAGCAAAATGGCTTAGCTTCGCTTCTGTGTAGTTCAATATTCTGTGACCCGGGGTTGGAAGAACACTCGATACGAAAGCTGTCACGATCCGAAGGATAAAATTCGATTCATAACGAAATCGGAATTATGAAAGTTCTTTGAATCGAGAACAGATTATGAAATAGAGTTTTGAATTGAGTTGGGGTAGATAGAAGAGATAAACAGAAAGGACAAGCACGTATTTTGAATCGTATTGGGTTTCATAATAATGAATGTCGAGTCACATCAAACTGTCACTATTACGAGTGTTATGACGGGATGTTTGAATGGCAAAACAGGTCATGCAAGTTAAGTTGAAAACGCGTAAATTATTAACTACGGAGTAGTATTTTGTAACTTGGACCGTATTTTAGTATGATACTTGGTTTGGTCAAATATTTATTTTGTGGGGTCAAAAAAATGGCCATTTATCAACTTCAAACACCTTATTTCAAAAACTTATCATATCCCGCTGCCAAAATGTGTAATGATTTTAAAACATATGCCCTATAGGGTTTTGGTAGTGATAAATATAATGATCAATGAACAAGCAAAATTGGCGCTAACCCGTGGAACATGACAATAATAATACTTTATTTTCTCAAAGACATGCATAAACACGTTTAGATTCAACACTTCCCTATTTCTCAACTCATTTGAGGGCATGTGGTGACTCTTCGGACCCACGCGACACTTATGCCGATCGGTTTCCGTCTGATTCTTATTCCATGAAATATCTCGTTTGGTATGCTCGCCATACGCTAAACTATCGTTAAAATACGTGATTTCTTCATACAATCAACAATAACCAACTATTTTCTGACAAGTTCTATACGAGTATATGCATGTATTCAAGAAAAAAAAAGTATTATTATTGTTATGTTTGCTAAGTTTGCTTGTTCATTGATCATTATATTTAGGTAGCCGAGTAGTTAAAGCGATATTGTTTCAATCACTTATAGCTGCCAGTCAAAGGTTCAAACCCTAGCGACTGCAGAACTTTTTCTGATGGCCCGAGAAAGTGCTAGATATCGCACGTAAAAAGGTATGACCTCGTTAATCCTTAGCTTGCACAAGTTTCGACTTCTGAAGGCGACGACAGCTGGTTAACGAAAAAAACAATTTTAAGCAATAACTACCAAAACCCTAAAGGGCATACGTTATAAAATCATTACACATTTTGGCACCGGTCTGATGGACTAATATGATTGAGGTATGACCTTCTACATTTTTGTTCAGGTCAAACTCTTGAACAAATATTAACTAAAACCAGAACTGAACTTTGATATAGTCAAAAACTACAAATTTTTGAACTGAATAGAGATGAAACTACAATAGAAAATTTCACCAAATAGGGAAATATAAAAAGTAAATGAACTGTTTTGTAAAACATATATGAAATAGAATTTTAAATAGTGTGAGGATTTCATTACCTTCATCTCATTCACAATACTGAATAGTTCACCAGTTTATTTTCTTAGTCGTTCAAGTTCAGGATGCCTCCATAGCCGTATGATTACACAACACCCCGTTTGACGAGAATTTTAGGGTTCCATAATCTAGATTACGGAATATCAAACACAAAGACAAATTTATTAAAATTATTTAATTGTTTTTCAAAACATTAAAATAAAAATATCTATACAAATAACAATAAAAATTATAATATCAATAGGTCAGTACGAGATTGTTATCTATTAATTAATATGTAAGTCACAGTGGATTGTGGCGACAGTCGAATTTATTATGCTTATTAGGGGTGCATTAATTGTTTATTGCAAAACTTTCTCAATATCTTTTAAATATTTTTCTTAAACTTTTGGCACTTGATGCCACAACCATGTTTTCGAATAAATGTTTCTCAAAAGGAATCATTATTGCCACATAGCTTCTTTGAGTAATATCATGTAGAAAATTAATTAGGTATAGAATCCGGCTGCGTATTTTCACTTCATTTTCTATGAGCAAACCAAGCAGTAACTGTTTGGGACCCAACAATAATAGTTCTATCATTCTACTTCAATGAAATTCATTACACTGATATTAAGTTTTTTATACTATGGAAGGTAAAAATTCCGGAAAAAGAGAAATAACGAATTTTCCTTGACAAAAATGACCTTCAACCAACATAAATATATGTCAACTACAAATTTATAGGCTGGTGCCAAAACGAATTTTAAACGATAAAAATAAGAAAAAAAGTAACAGGCAATAGGAACAGGTGGAAAATGTTGAGGTTTCAACTTGAAAAAAAAAATTGTAAACACGAAAACACTCAAAATGGTGAAATGAGGATGCAGTTTAGGGGTTGAAAACGGGTTTTTTGCGATTTGCGGCAAAACGTGACTTCCTAACGAAAAATGTTCAATAGTAAAGTAGTAGAAAAACACAATCATTTATTGCGAGAAACAATGAAATACTGAAAAATCGGTTTTCCGCCATTTTGCCGGTTAATTTGAGATTATGTCAAAAAGTGCTGAATACAAAAGTTTTCGATTTATTTATACAACTTTTTCATTGAACATTTTCCGCTAGGTCATCCCCATTTCACCATTTTGAATGTTTTCGTGTTTAAATATATTTTTTCCTTAAAGTTGGAACCTCAACAACATTTTCCAGCTGGTCCTTGTCTGTAACTTTTTTCTTTTTCACAAAAATTATAGTCACCAGTCTATTAATCGCCCCAGCTATTTAAAAATCACCGACCTATTTGGTCATGATTTTAATCTTATTTGCTGCATCACTCTACAAAACTATGGACACCTGGGTATGAGTATGTGTTAGACACTCTCTCGAACAGTTCATGAACTGTTTGCCTGGTAGTGTCAAAGAACATAATTGAAGTTGACAGAGATATTTCTTTTTTTGTTTTTTCTAGTCGAATTTATTTCCTTTAACGTTCAACAGGTAAATTATTGAAAACATTTTCAATAAAACCCTATTATGGTTTCAAGCAACAGGTAAATTATTGTTTGAAGGTTGTATACGATGTAGTAACTTCTCTCTCTCTCTTAATTTTTGTCCGTGAGCTTCCTTTCGGCGCTATATGGACATACCTCGATGCGAGAAGTCCGTTCCCATCCGGCCTTTAACCGGCGTATACAGCGACGCTGTATCGGAGGAATGCAGAGCCTTGCTCTAGGCAATGCTGCATTCCATGTTATATTGGCACTTTTTTATATTTTTGCTGGCACATTTTAACCATAACCTTTACGCTATGGTTTTACGGCGGACTTAAATGCACGTTCTTTAGACGGCGGACATTACAACACATTAACCTGACTTCCATCACGAGGCCGCCATCTGAGCTCTACCGCTGCCGGAAGTCGAATGTTGTAGTAACTTGATTACTTGCATTACGGATTGCCATCGTCTTAATGGTTGAAAGATTTCTACTTCTTTCAATTTTTCACTACGTTTCAAATGCTTGAATCTGCAATCGTCTTCAGGTGAATACTGACAAATTAAGAAACTACACCATGTTTTATAGGTCTGTCGGTATGGTGTAATTACGTTGTAATTACGCGCATTCTTGTGGCGCGCGCGCGCTGAAAGAACAAACACTGGTATCCTCACCTCTGTTTACAGGAAGAAGACACACACTGGACAGTGTCTCAACTACAGCTCCAATCACCCGAATTCAACGAAGAGGGGCACTGTAAGAACGTTGGTGGAGAGAACGATGTGTATTTGCAACAACCAGGAGTCTCTGGATGCGGAAATAGACCACATCAAAAAGGACCCACGCCAAAAGGGATATTCCGAGAAACTCATAGGAGAAGTTCAGAAACAACTCCAAAGGACCAAGACGATCGAAGAACGACCACAAAACCCCGTTGTTGTCCTTCCCTACATCACGGGTATCTCCGAGAAGATCAGAAGGATCGGAAACAAATACAACATCAAGAGTTGCTTTCAATCCAGCAGTACCTTACGAAGCTTCCTCACCAAGACGAAACCAGAGAACAG
The DNA here is from genome assembly GCA_944452925.2 of Chrysolina oricalcia. Taxonomy (NCBI): domain Eukaryota; kingdom Metazoa; phylum Arthropoda; class Insecta; order Coleoptera; family Chrysomelidae; genus Chrysolina; species Chrysolina oricalcia. The sequence continues at coordinate 49,168,080 of OX101820.2, read as the reverse complement.
AATCCAGCAAATATTGTATTTACAAGGTCCCATGCGAATGTGCAGATTCATATTTAAATACAAAATATCTTTGTTAGTTGTATCTGTCAAAAATAAATTGAAACATTCCAATTTAAGATTGACATTAAATCAAATTAATCATAGCCATTCAACAAGGCAAGCTAATGATTTATCTCTCATTAAGGTTAAAACAGATATTAGCAAAATATCTATTTATCATAATGGTATTATTCAATATAATAATGTACCCAAGTTCCTCAAACTCACAAAAAGTTCAACAGCTTTCAAAATTGAATTGAAGAAATATTTATTAACATAATAACATTATTTTCCCCTTTTAAATATTTCTATATCTTATTCATTTCCCCTTCACAATTAATTCTGCTTTTACCGCTTATTCATCATGTACGTATAAATTACCAATGTTTTCGATACATCAATTAATGTTCCCTGTTATAAAAATATTGTTTCTTGGGAATAATAAATGTTATTATTATTATATCGGAGAGACCAAGAGGCCATTATCTGTGAGAATAGCTGAACATAAAAAGTGAACGGGGGAAACATCTAAATCGGTAATTGCCGACCACGCATGGACAGAGCAACACCGAATTCTTTGGGACGAGGCTAATGTTCTTCATAGAGAGGAACATTGGTTCAAACGCAAATTTATTGAAACCGCCTGTATCGAAGCCAATGGTGCCTTTAGTCAACCGAGCGTGGAAATTAAAAACGTATGGAAACCGCTATTGGACCGTTTTGGAGGGAGAAAAAGAGCGAAAAACACGCGCGTAATTACAACATACCGGCAGACCCATACAACATCGTGTAGATTCTTAATTTGTCAGTATTTACCTGAAGACGATTGCAGATGCAAGCAATTGAAACGTATTGAAAAATTGAAAGATCAAGACGATTGAAGTCCCCAATAAAACCCTTTTACAGTTTGAAGCAAATAAAATAGCTATTTACATACCAAGGGAGGAAAATCATGCTTTTCCTCCCGCGGATAGTTTGATGCCCGACGCGAAGCGGAGGGCATTAATATCCACGGGAGGAAAAACATTTTCCTCCTGAGGTATGTATATAGTTTTTTCTACTACCTTTAAGGTCGTCATTTTCATAACGTCCTAAAAATTATAATGCGTGGTTACTTATAAGAACAACTGCAGAAAGTTGTGGAACTATATAATGCGGCTATATGACAAAATATTAAGTAAGCGTTGCGTCGTCGTCATCGTGTTGACAACGATTTGTTGCTATGGCGTTGTTTGGTAATACAAACATAACAGTTGTCATAAGCTGTCACGTTGTTTACCCTTTTAAGTTGCTTCTAAGTTTTGAAAATGAGTTCTAGCAAAGAAGACCAAAAGATCTCGCTGAAGAGGCAAAATTGATTTCTTCCTGATAAATCGAGAGGAATAGTACTATTTTCCTCCCGGCGGGAGGAAAAGTACTATTTTACTCCCGGCGGGAGGAAAGGTACCATTTTCCTCCCTTCTTTAGGGGTCGAAAATAAAGTTTTCTATGGTAGTAGAAAAAACTGTTTCTACCGTATTTGGATCCACAATCAATCTGTAATTCCCGTTGAAGTCTGATAAGACTTATTTTCGATATTTAATAGTTTTACATAATTTGGTACTTGAAATTTCTGAATTTTCAAGTGCCAATGAAAGTTTTTGCAAGATTCAATCCACTGTGCTAGAAAAAATTAAATGATTTATATACATTTCGGTGGATAAAATCTCAATGGTAGTAGCATGAGTTTATGTTATAAAATTTGCCTATAGATCATATAAAGAATAATTAAAATGAATGTTACAACCCTGAATAGTTATTGGATTGTGAACTATTTCTTCTTGAGGAAAACATATTTGTCTTATTCTGGAGATCTTCTCGCTGGTCCCTATAACAGATAACAATAATAGTAAATAGGTCCAGGATTTAAAAAAATTGAAGTAGAAAAAATATTCACAGTATCCAACAGCCCAACTGATAATGCAGCCATTCAAGAGATTTTTTTGCAAGCAAGTAAAAACATGATCAAATAAGTGAAAAACTTGTCCATGATCATGTAAAATTAATTATGAAATAATCCACATGATAAATATTCATAATATATACATATAAAGAAAGAAAAAAATAGCAAAATGAACTTGAATGTATGCTTAAATAACATTGGTCACATTTTGTATAAATAAAAACAATAACGAAAAACTAAGTTGGTACTGATTAAAACATCAAATTATTATAAATCTTTTTACCTATATAAATGGCATGTTGTTGCATCAAAGTTGTAGAGAACTTTTCAGTTGATATCCAACCATCCATTTTATTCTTTGTTTCATATTTATGTTGTATACGATTATCAATTTGAAAATTTTTTCTTATGTAAACTGTCGATGCTTTATAAAATAATTGTTTGACAGATAAAATTTTATATTTTTTAGAGGTAACTAGTAATCCGTTTTTTCATATTCTCTATTTGCAAATATTCTTGAATAACGGCGATATACATTTCTAAATAATTTCTCGCAATTGCTGTTTACGAATAGCAGATACTAAAATAGGACAAGACAAGACGCCATCTCCATCTGCACAAGCAGAGGTTGCCCACAAGGGGGAGAGAGATGGGAGGCAAATTCGAGAGCATTCTCTGTGATATAGTTCAGACGGGTCTAGACCAATGACATATTACGGATCGACTCCGTTATTTACATTTCGGGCTGGGGTCACATTCTAAGCACAACTTTTATTGCAGCTTGTTTCGCGGAAAGTAGTTGCCAGTCAACCTAAAAGTCGACAAAGCTATATTTCTGCTGAATCATCTGTTTATATACAATGTATATATGAAAATTACATAAAATAATATCTTATTCTCCACTTTAAAACTAACATTTCGGTACACCAATTTGGATTCATACCCATTTTACCGTTTATTTTAATTTATTCTACACATATATATTTAGCTGTATTCATTTATTTTGCTATTGTTGTAGATTTAAACTCTAGTTGACTGACTAAAATAATTTATTTAACGAAATTCAATGATTCACAGTACTCTAATTTACATAACAATCACTCTAGTATTTATATTCGACTTTCACTTCACTGACTGTCCGTCCGTCTGCTGCGTAGTTCTTTTTATATCGAACGCCCACTTCTCCGAAAGCTTATGAAATTTCTCGTGAAGCCTCGAATCTTCCAGATTCTTCTCGGCGCATAGCGCAACAACAGTTAGCCGCGGCCGAGTGCCGGCTACGTAAGAGTTCAGGTCCGGCATCGCCCGCAGCTTCGCCACATTGCCCCCTTCTTAGAGATATTTCGTCCCGAAATGTCTTCCTTGGAGTGTGTCGATATTTGCAGAATTCCCCACATCTGCATCGTGAAGTTAGATGGAAATAACACTCCACAGTCTTCATGTTAGGTCGTGGAATAGGATTACAGCAAACCAAAATCTGGATGCCGCTGGATCGGAATATCGTCTCCAACATACTTCTTATAACTCTCCAATCCAGCCCATCAATACCACAGGATAATTTTGGGATTGCCAAGTCCACCAGATTCTGGTTCACCATCGTATCTCTCAGTTGGGTGAGGCTCCTCCAGACATCTTCATAGGACGGTTTATCTTGGGAATGCTTCTTGGTCACCAGGTAGTAAATGTTCCTCTGGCCCTTCTTCAGCTGTAGCACACCTCCAATTTCTGGATTCTGTTTCCGTAGTGTTTGGAGTTGGCCAAATTTCTTGGAGAACACTACAGCGATGCCCCTGGACATTCGAAGATCTTCTGCGACGCAGTGTGCTAGGGCGTAATCGACTGGCACTTTGAAAAGGTCCCGTGGCTCCTCCCGAGTTACCCCGTGTGACACTTTCTGTCCATTTGAATATAAGGACATGAATTTCTGGAACGTCATCGCATCCTCTGGTGGTCTGAGGGTGCGGACTTGGTCATGATTTCCAGCGTAAGGGGCCAACCTGTTGAAATGAACGACCCTGGGTTTACCTCTGGGTGGCTTGTGGATTCGGTAAAGCAGGTCGTTTATCCTCTTGATGATCTTGTACGGACCTTCCCATGAATTCCGTAATTTCGGTGACAGGCCCCGGCGACGCATCGGGTTGTACAGCCAAACTAGGTCACCAACCTGAAATCCTCCAGCATCGGCATTGATGTCATAAGTCGCTTTCATTCGGTCGCTGGCACTCTGGATGTTCAAACGGACTCGTTCGTGGATGTCCTCCATTCGCTGCCGGAGTTTGCTGACGTAGTCCTCTCCCGCGGTATCCTGTCCTGGTGGCATCCCAAACTTTAGGTCACAGGGAAGTCGCAGCTCTCGGCCCATTATGATACTTGCAGGGGTTTGGCCGGTCGACTCGTGTACTGCGGAACGGTAGGCCATCAGGAACAAATGGAGATACTGGTCCCAGTCTTTTTGATGGTCAGAGACTACCTTGGACAAGTGGCGATTGATAGTCCTGTTCATCCTCTCAACCATTCCATCGGACTGTGGATGTAGAGCTGTGGTTCTCGTCTTTCGGATGTTCAGCATCTGGCACATTTCTTGGAACAAATTGGATTCAAAATTTCTGCCTTGGTCCGAGTGCAGCTCCAAGGGGACGCCGAATCGACATATCCACTCTTTCACCAAGACGTCCGCGACGGTGATGGCTTCCTGGTTGGGCAGGGCATAGGCTTCGGCCCACTTGCTGAAATAGTCCATTGCCACAAGGATGTATTTATTTCCGTGATCTAATACAGGGAACGGGCCGGCGATGTCAATGGCGATTCTTTCGAATGGACTACCTACGTTATACTGACGCATCGGGGCCTTGGGTAGTGTCCGAGGTCCATTGCTGGCAGCGCAAACAGCACACTTTCTGCACCAGTCATTGACATCAACTTGACAATTGACCCAGTAAAACCGTTGCCTTACTTTCTGCAGGGTCTTCGTCACACCCAGATGTCCTCCAGCAACTCCATCATGGATCTCTCGGAGTACTTCCTGCCTTCTGTTCTTGGGCACCACTATCTGACGTCTGTCTTCCCCACCATCTTCGGACTCCAATACACGTTTCAGGACCCCATTGTCCAGGGTAAGGGAATTCCATTAGGCCCAGTAGGATTTGACTGCTGGGGAATATCTTGCGATTTCCTGCCATGTCGGTCTTTGATTACTTTTTTTCCAGCCGACGACTAAACCAAGATCTGGATCGCTTTCTTGGTCTTTCTGGACCTCGTTGTCATTCCAGTTGTTGTCAACTGCCGTGGTTCTACAAATCGCTGCTTCCTTCTCTTCTGCTCGTCGGCAGTGTGAGCAGTCGTCTGGGCATGGTTTCCTTGACAGAGCATCTGCGTTCTTGTGGCCACTCCCTGCTCGATGTTCGATCTCGAAGTCGAATTCTTGGAGTCTTTCGATCCAACGTGCTACTTGGCCCTCGGGGTTTTTGAACTGTAGAAGCCACTTAAGGGCTGCGTGGTCGGTTCTTAACAGGAATCTTCTCCCGTACACGTATTTATAAAAGTGTTCTACTCCCTTGACAACAGCCAACAGTTCTCGTCTGGTGACACAGTAGTTACGCTCCGGTTTACTGAGAGTTTTACTGAAGTATCCTATGACCTTCTCTTGCCCATCCTGGATCTGGGACAAGACAGCTCCAAGTCCCACGTTGCTGGCATCTGTGTCCAAAATGAATTTTCCACTCGGAAGGGGATAACTTAGAATCGGTGCATTGATCAATGCCCTCTTCAGCGTCTTGAACGAGTCTTGGCATTCTTCGGACCATTGGAATTTTGTTTGACCTTCCGTGAGCCTGGTCAGTGGTTTAGCGATGTTGGCAAACCCCAGCACATATCGGCGATAGTATGTGCACAAACCAAGGAAACTACGTAGTTGGTGTATGTCTTTCGGGATAGGCCACTCCTTCACTGCTTTAATCTTCTCGTCATCCACTGCTACTCCGCGTCCAGAGACAACATGGCCAAGGTAACGTACTTCTTTTTGGAACAGGTGGCATTTCTTGGGGCTCAGCTTCAATCCAGAGTTTCTCAGTCGCATGAATACCTCCTCCAGGTCTTCGAACGATTTGCCAACTACAATAATGTCATCGAGATATACCAGACACGTCCTCCGTGAGAGTCCTTTCAGAACCGTCTCCATCAATCTCTCGAATGTTGCTGGAGCATTACAAAGTCCGAATGGCATAACGGTGAAATGCCACAGTCCCGAGCCGATGGTGAAGGCTGTCTTTTCTCTATCTTCTCGAGCCAGTTCTACCTGCCAGTATCCACTCTTCAGATCAAGGGTCGAGAAAATCGTGGAGCCGGCCAACGTGTCTAGGGTGTCGTCTATTCTCGGAAGAGGATAACTGTCTTTCTTCGTCACGTTGTTCAGTTGACGATAATCTACGCAAAAGCGTGTTGATCCGTCTTTCTTCTTCACCAGCACGACTGGAGAGGACCATGGACTGTCGGATGGTTCAATAACTCCATATTTCCCCATATTACTGACTATTTTGTCAGCCTCTTCTTTCTTGGCAAGAGGAAGTCTTCTAGCTGATTGTCGGATTGGTCGGGCATCCCCAGTATCAATTTTATGTTGGACTACATTCGTTCGACCCCCTTTTCCTTGTCCGGTATCGAAGATGTCTTGGTACTTCTTGACTAATTCTCTCAATCTGGGCTGTTGGGCTGGTTTAATGCCCTTGGAAGAGATGGTAACCAATTTTTCCAGTTCCGCTGTCAGGTTGTTGTCTTGACTAACAGTACCGTGTACACTCCTAATCACAGAGGAAATTGACGAACAGTGCCCCAAAACAGTTCCTTTCTTCAAGGTCACTGGGTAACAATTGACATTCATTACCCTTACTGGCACAAATTTATCAGCACGCAACAAAGTCTTGCCTAGTGCAATACCTCGTCCAATTTTCTGATCATGAAGCTTGGGCTCGAACATCACCACGCTTCCATTGCTCGCACCTCCGTCCAAGCGAGCCTCCAGTATGGTCTCAGCCCTCTCGGGTACACTTACATCTTCAACCAGCAGAACACGAATCATCTCTTCACTTCTTCCATGTAGCACCAGTTCTTCTCCGTTCAGACGTAGGACGCCATCTTTGAAGTTCAATTCAAACCCTCTGGAATTCATGATGTCCATTCCAATAATTGCGTCGTCCTCAATGTCCGCTACTAATGCCCGATGTTTCACTTTTGTGCTGCCTAGAATCAGTTCAATCGGTAGCTCACCATGTACAGTGGCCGGCTCTCCTGTTGCTGTGCGTAGCTTCCAGGATGATGGTTCCATTCTCTCTGGTGTTTTAATAAAAGCAGGTCCAAGGATTGTCCTAGTCGCACCAGTATCCAGCAGCATTGCGCAAGGCTTGTTGTTGATGAACCCGTCTACGAAGGCTCCTTTGTTCTGTCGTTGGAGGACAGCGACATATGCGTTGTTCACCGGGGCTTTCTGAGTATAGGACGACGATTGCCACTTCTCAACAACCTTCGTTGGTCTCGACCTCTTGAGGGTTGGACATTGACTACGCACGTGTCCAAGTTTCCTACAGTTCCGGCATCTCACTAGTCTTCTCTCAGGCAACATTTCCTTCACGATCTTTCTTATGGCAGCTTCCAGGTTAGTGGGTCTTCTTCAATAACTCGGACTTCACTTTGGCTTCTGCAGGATTGCTTCGCCGCCTCAAATTCCAAAGCGCGTGCAAGTGCATCCACGAGATGTGTTGGACGAGCTAGTGTTAATGCTTGTCTCGTTTCCTGGTCATGAAGTCCTTCTAAGAATTCCTGAACTGCTAGTCGTTCCATTACCTTTTCTGGAGTAGCTGGGTATGCAAGGCGAACCAAGTGTGCAATGTCGGCTTCAAATTCCTGTAGGGATTCGCTTGACTACTGGCAGCGGTTTTTGAGCTGTGAGTGGTATACATGTTCTAGATGAGTCTGTCCATACCGTAATTCTAGATGTTTGATCAGCTGCTCGTAGTCCTCTTGTTCTTGAGCCGTGAGGGTTTGTAAGATATTCGTTGCTTCTCCACGCAACGCAAAGGTTAGTGCCACAACTCTATCTCCTGCATTCCATCCATTCGCCTTTGCTGCAGCTTGTCGGCGGTAGTTTGCCCATGGTGTTTTCCCATCAAACTGAGGTGGTTTCATAGAGAGTTTTCCTGTTTCCGAACTGATCTTCACATCTTTCAGACCCTTTTGTACATCATCCAAGTTCAAACTCAGTTCCAGCATTGAATTTTCGTTGACAGAATCTGTGGTGTGGGTAGTATCATTCTGGTTTTCCAACTTACTGATTTTCTCCTTCAATTTGTTGATTTCTTCCTCGATTCCGCCTCTGATTTCGTCACTAATTGGTTCCTTCAATTTTCCCATCTCTTCCTCAATTTCATCTTTGATGCCGCCTCTGATTTCATCACTGATGGTTTCCTTCAATTTCCCCATCTCTTGCTCAATTCCATCTTTGATTTTCTCCATCTCTGTCTCAACAGTCCCCATTCTTTCTTCTAATCGATTCGCCATGCCACAAAGTTCTTCTTTCATGTTCTTCGAGTTTTCTAGAAGCTCTTCCCTTAAACCCTTCGAATTTTCTAGAATCTCTTCTCTCAAATTCCTCGAACTATCTTGAAATTCTTCTTTCAGACTATTCGAATTTTCCAGAAGTTTTTCTTGAAGATTTTCTTCCAATTTTCTCGAACTCTCTTGAAGTTTTTCTTGAAGTTTTTCTTCCAGATTATTCGAATTTTCTAGCAGCTTTTCTTCCAGATTTTTCGAACTTTCTTGAAGTTTTTCTTCCAGGTTTCTTGAATTTTGTTGCAGTTCTTCTTTCATTGATTTGGAATTTTCATCGAGTTTATTCATTATGGAACCCAAATCAATTCCAGAAACTTCGAATAAAAATGTTTCTGGGTCCTCGCCCTCCTGAACTAATCCCTCGGCAAGTCTTGTTTGAAGCACGGCCTTTTTACCACTTGTGTCAAGTTCCCTCTCCTCCAGTTCTTGCTTCAATTCCGCAACCTTCAATTCAACCAGGCGAACTTTCCTCGAACACATTTTGTCTTAGTCTATGTCTATTTCACGGGTCACCAGTCTATTATTATTATTATTGTCTATTTCACACAGTCTATTTCCCGGACACCAGTCTATTATTATTATTATTGTCTATTTCGCACGCGAGAAGTGTCACTTCACGAAAAATGTTTATCAGTCACTGACTATTTTCGCGAAAACAATTGTCCAAAATACACAAGCTGTCTACTTACACGAACACTGTATTTTATCTCTAACAATCGCACTTCTGATCACCACTGTAATAGATTTAAACTCTAGTTGACTGACTAAAATAATTTATTTAACGAAATTCAATGATTCACAGTACTCTAATTTACATAACAATCACTCTAGTATTTATATTCGACTTTCACTTCACTGACTGTCCGTCCGTCTGCTGCGTAGTTCTTTTTATATCGAACGCCCACTTCTCCGAAAGCTTATGAAATTTCTCGTGAAGCCTCGAATCTTCCAGATTCTTCTCGGTGCATAGCGCAACAGTTAGCCGCGGCCGAGTGCCGGCTACGTAAGAGTTCAGGTCCGGCATCGCCCGCAGCTTCGCCACACTATTGATCAAATAAACCAATCAATAAATTATCATATCATCCATACTGCCAGACTCACAAATCAACACTCAGCTGCTCTATTTCTAGACACCAACAAAACATTTGACAGTGTTTGGCATGAAGGAATCCTATAAAAACTACAGATTAAACATTCCCTACTCCTATGCCTACTCTTCAACATCAAGAATTTTCTAAGCAACAGAACGTTAAAAATAAAAGTTGTAAATTCCTTTTCACAACAATTTTCCACAAATGAAAGAGTTCCAAAGGGTTAGCCACTCACTATCACCTCTCCTATGCAATATTTATTGCCATGATATTTATAACTATTATTTAAGAAAGAATTTGATAAGAGCCTTCCACACTTTAATATGCAGATGATACCGTAGTAGTCCCATATAACAAAACCCCTTACTCACAGTAGAAACATTTCAACACCTCATCAAACATAGTGGGCAAATGGTTCAATATCTGGCGCTTGTATTCTACTCAACAATATCTCAATTCATTATTTTTCCCCACAATCCAGCAGCAAATTTTCTCACTACCAACCTAAATAACCATATCCTGGAACGCAGACCATCAGAAAATTACCTAGGATAAAAAATATGAACCAAATACTTGACTTCAAAACAACCAAGAAATCATTATATAAAATGACATGCTGCTACTAAACAATCTTAAAGCAGCAGAAACGTTCACCCTGCAATGCATAAAAAATCTTTCAAACATTCTCTTATTTGAAGTAGCCGAATTCAACCAATCAATGATAGACTTGCTGACCTCACACAAAGATTCTCAGAGAAAAACATTAATTTTAATATTCTAAACAAAGGAGGGTATGCTTTTCTGGGTCCTATGCTCCCGGTCCTAAGAATTTGCACACTCATAGATCTGTGAAAAAGAATCAATTTCCCAAAATTTTAACTTTCAAACCATTCCGGATCATATGGAAATAAGTTCTTTTACAGCAGAGTTTGTGATGGAAAAAAATGATAAAATACATTTTGGCAACACAACTCATCTTGGGTTTCGATGTAATACTTATTAAAATACAAGCATCCACTCTAACAATCCTCTTCATAACCCTCCTAATCCTCTGCTTTATCAAATGACCAATGTCATTCCAATACAGGATCGTCTACAACATCTCCCCAGGAAGTTTTTACAAAAACAAGAAAACAATGAGATAACCACCAAATATGCTCTGAGAATAAACCCTAATGTGCATCAAAGCCAGCACTATCCAGAAGAAACCTTCCTGGAAAAACTGTCATATTTTTCAGCCAATAATCAACAATAGTTCTATACTTTTATCAAGATCATGTCGAATTTTTTATTTTATATGTGAATACGAATTATTTGATTTTTTTTCAAATAGGATAAGCTTTGAAATTTTTTTATTTTTTAACCATATATTATTATAAAACAAAATTGTATTTAATGGGCAGAAGGACCTCGGTCGATAGCCATTTGAATTGAATGTAATTCTGATTCAATAAAAAACATTTATTATTGTTGTACAAATATCCAGAAAAGACAATTTGGGTAATAATATCAGAGACAGAATAATTTCCGATTTTTTTCATGTGTCTTAATACGAATAATGTGAAATTATTGTTCATTGGCTAAAGTAAAGGATCTCAGTCGATGATCTTTTGGTAATTACCATCAAATAACGTTTATTACTATTATTAATTAATCATTTCGTCAGTGTTCAAAATATTAAAATCCCTTTCAATATTCAGTAGTAAACTGTAGCAAACAAAAGTGAATTCATATTAATAATTAAATAATTAGTCTTACTTGAAGAATGATAAATGTTGTTCCAACAAAAATCTGTTGTTGCAATTTGCTAATTCAGGCCAGTGGGCAATGATCTTTCTCAAATATATCTGCAATCTTTTTCTTCTATCTTCGACCAACGTTGAATCCTATGATGGGAACTCATTCAGATAATGGAAATATACAACTGATTATATTTTTATTACCTTTTTACCTATTCTTTTCTTCGGTGGAAAATCAAAAGTTCCTACAGCAGAATCCAACTTCTTCAAATCAGTATGTAAAGCATGGAACTGAGCATATCTTCGATAGATATTCCATTCATCGTGGCCTGCTCTGAGAAATATCTGATAAACATGGTGAGAATTTGACCCAGAACCTAAAAAACAACGAAATCAAGTTGGTTAGGGAATTTTCCTTAACTCTTATATGAATATCATTTCCTTTTTGAACCCATCAGAGTGTCCATGACTTGTCAAGATGAAATAAATTTTATCTTTTTCAATGTTAATCAATCATGATCGTTTTTAATCAAAGTTTTAAAGTATTATACCAAGAGTTTTGTTTTGTGTGACATGTTATTTTATAAATCAGGGCGAGTGAAAGGGATAACTAATCTCACTTTCAGTTCCTGATGAAGAGCCAATAAAGACTCGGAAGCTTGAACAGAAACGAGAGTTCACTTTATTTCCACCCCCTTGTTGACTGCATACCCAAATTTAACGGATTCTTTAACTTAGATAGTCGTCTAACCTTCACACATCTTTTTATTTGTATATCTATTTATCTAATATGATAGGTCATGTTAGATATACAATAACCTAGAATTAATTCTTGGGAGCCCTGAGAGAGAATTTAATTATATTCGAAAAGTAGACAAAAAAACATAATTTTTTTTTCAGCTTTATATTGATTTCCCTATCAGCTAACAACCGAAATAAATGGGTTTTCCCTTTACCACACAGTTTTATTACCATTGCCTAGATTCATATTAATTTATCACTGACACTATATTTGAGTAATATAAGTTGTCATTATCTGAATTAAAAATATCTAGAAAGAAGAACTGGAGAAATTTGAATTACTACTTCAGAGAAGGGACCAGGAAATTATAATTTGTCCACCTTTAACAATATTAAAGCTACTCAAAATAGCAATTTAAAATTAGTAGAACTAAAGAGCCAGTTTGGCAAACAAAGAAACATGATATCTTTTAGATGTCATCTTGAAAAAAATCCGTTAGACAATAGCATAATTGAAAATAAAATGACATTAAAATACCTTGGACTTTATCTGGATAATTCGGTGAAATCTGAACAGCATATTGAAATTTTATGTAAAAAGCTCTCTTTGGGTTGCTACGCATTGAGAGTTGTCTCAAATGAATAAGGACTTTCAGTTTCAAAACCAGTTTATCATTCTCTTATTGAATTGCATCTAAGATATGGTATTGCATTTTGGGGAGTTAGCTGTAGTCATCGTTTACAGACTGTCCTAATTTTGCAAAAGCGTGCTTTCCGGTATTTATGCAAAGTAAAATATAGCGATTCATGCAGACCTCTCTTTTTCACTTAAACATAAAATTCTAACAGTTATTGCTATTTTCATACTTGAAACTGTTTGTTTGATACACAAACACTAAACAAAGTTCTCTATTGGCAACAGTTCTTCTGGTCGTAGTACCAGACAGAGTAATGATTTAAAACTTCCAATTACAAAAAGTACACTTATCAAAAAACCGATATTTTATAATGGATGAAAGATGTTTAATCACCTTCCAATAAATATTAAAAGTATCACATCACTATTTCGTTTCAGAAAAGATGTAAAAAGTTTGTTATCAGAGAGAGTATATTATAGTCTGCAAGAGTTTTATGATGATAGTTTTTAAAAGTCATCATTTTGGTTCATGAATCGAGCTTAGTTAGAGTTTTAACATTTTTATGTCACTCACACTTCGACTAACATTTTTTTTCTGATTTCATGTGCATCCTCCTCATCTGATGAAGAAATGGTGATCGGGCTGGAATGGCAGAGATGGAGAAGTCCTTGATGAATGAGCATGTATTATGTTTAATTGTTGTATTGTTCCATTCCCTCATTCACCAAGGACCATATGGTAGTATTGTAGGTTTTTTCCGGGTTTTTCCCTGCAGTTGAAATAGCAAATGCACCCCATTTTTCTTTTTTATTTGTTAAGTCGTCCCGGAGCGCATATAGTGGCGGTGTTCCCTTTTTAAGTATTAATTTAATTTCCATAAAATTTTCAGCATTATCTTTAATACAATGAAGCTTTGTCAATACGTTCATCATTAACTTCCGACAATAAAGCATATTTTGACTTCGACTTTGAAAATGTTTAAAGTTGACCACCTTTACATTTTTCTCAAAAACAAAGCTGATGTTGATTTACTACCTGTTAGAAAGGCTGACGGAATCCAAACATTTACACTTCCCATGGATTCTGAGCCCATTTCATCCAAAGACATGGGTCCTCTAAGCACCTCTATTTCATTTCTGAGTTTCTCTATCAAAGATTCTTTTATTAGGAGATTTTGCTGGAGCATAACATTGAAATCCATCAGTTCTGCATGCATCTCTGCTACCTAGATAATGATTAATAATTATTAATATGAAAATACGAGAACAGCAAACTAGTTCTATATATCTCGAATCAATTATGAGATTGAAATGAATTCATTGTTCTTCAAAGGCCTAGATAGCTTCAATAAGATACCTGATGAAATGAAAAATACAAGTTCCATGAAAGTATTTTAAAATTCTGTAAAATGTAATTATCCTCTAAAAAATATATTACATTATTTATATATTAAAAATTAAGTTTTTTATCTATTTGTTCAGGTAAATAGTAAAAACCGGGACTGTTGGGATAACATCATGAGAACTAAGGATAAGAACAAGGCAGGAATTGGTTTTATTGTTGTAAAAGCGACTAAGAATTTATTTTTATATGAATCCATACAGTTATATGATAAATATGAAACCCAGCGACTATGCAAATAAAAAACTAGTACCGGCCCTGACAATCTGGCTATATGACACCTTCTCTCAACACTCTCCATTTGTTATGAATATGTTTACTTTATGAATGGATTATATTGAAGTGTATTATTGGGCATTGAATAAATTAGCCATCCAGAAAAACAACCTTTCATTCATAGATGTATTATCTAAAAACATCATGAGTGTCTTATGAATATAATACGATTTGGATTAAATGTATGTTATTTGCATGTTTGTGGGAATTCTTTAGATGAATAAATATGTCTGTCTTCAACTCATTATAAAACACTTTCTTGGACAGAGACATACTTTTAATATCCAGGATATTGAATATTGAATGTAAATTAGAAATACCATACCTGTACTAACTTCTTCTCGAACAGCTTTGCCTCTCCTTTATAGTCAGGCTGAATCTCAATATTTAAGCCCTCTAACAACTCTCCGACACCCTCACTATCACTTCTGAGCATCTGTATGGCACTCATATACTTTTTCACTTGCTCTTTGAGTCCCTCATTTTCTTTCTTCAGCAACATGATTTTCTCCTCTTTCATACTAATTTCTTTTTTATTTTTAGTCTCCACGGAGGTGAGAAGAGCACTAATATCTGCTGGTACTTCGATAGTATCGTTAGATGATTCGGGAGAATCAAAATTTGTGTTAATCTCAACCGATACAGGTGTGAGTTCTCCAATTTCTGATTGAGTTACAGGCCTTAGGGAATCAGGTGGCACCATCGAATATTTATCGCGTGTCCCGCTATTTTCTATGGAGATTTTTCTGATGGTGCTGGACCGCCTTTCTTTTTCTTCCTGGTCCCGTTCCATTTGTCTGAGTGACCTTATAATCAAAAATTAAAAAAAAATCAACTTTTTGAGACTGGCGAATAAGTTTTTCTTGAAACGTCGTCTTGAATATTTAGTTATTTGCCGGTGACGGACAAAATAAGAAAATGCATCGGGGCGAACAGAGTTGAGTACTATCTATCACTTATCACTCGCTTCACACAACATGGTGATCAGAGGATTTGCGTCAAAATCTCTCTAATAAAAATGAATATTACATGTGTAAATATTGTAAAAAATCTGTTATGAACAAAATGAAATGGACAAAATGCAAAGAAATATTCCATACCAGCATGAAAAAATCCATTCGAGGCAGAAATGTAATAAGTGAATATGTGATGCTGGGGAAAAATCAAGGTGGATCGTGTAAGTTTACTTATAGTTACATTGAGAAATGGTTTCACTTGGAAAAATATAGTTTCATTGAGAAATGGTTTCACTTGGAAACTAAAATTTAGTAGGTGAACTCAGAAAGGACTGTAGTACTAATTGAATATATTGAGATTGATTTCATTTCGAGAATTGCCAAAACAATATCAATAAGGAATTTTTATAACTCAAGTTGACGAAACAGTGCCAGTTGTCAGTAGGTACCATAAACTTCAACTTCTCTTTCTTGAATTCCTGATTAGATTTTCATTCAAGTTCTTTTTTCAGAATTGAGAAAGCAATGGCTTTCAATAATGACTAGTTTAGTGGAAAATTATGACAATCGAGTGTGCAGTGTGAATATTGATATTTTCACTAGGACTGCCAATCTTTTCTGAATTGTTGATATTATCAACCCATTTTATCAATTTTTAGATTCATTTTCGAACCAATGGTGTCGAGCAACAGACCAGAAATAGGTATTTGAAAGTGGAGGCTTATCTTAATAAGCACTTACAAATTGCAAAAATGGAACCTTGCCTTTCGAACAGAAGATTAAAAATTCTATATTGACTTATCTTAAGAAAATTGGTTAGACTATAAAGAAGGTAGTTAGTGTTAGTATTTTGGTAATCTTGTTAGAATAGCTGTTTCATCAAAGTGAATGGAAATATTTCTTTGGTTCAACAATGCCATGTGGGGGTCAAACTTCACATTCAGATTTGTGAAAACTGAATTTTTTTTATTTATACAACACTATCTCAAAAAACTTTGCCATTTACGGTAGGAATCCAAAAGAAAAGAGTACATTATCTAAAGGAACTTTCATAATCAAACAAATAAGAGTCTACAAAAATGTAATATTGTAAATGAGTGTCTGAAATGCAATATTTAAATCATGTAAATATATTTTTGAGTGTTTTTCAATGTGTCTGTTATTGAAGTTTCCTGACGTTTTTGGAAAGGAATTGTGTTCAAACCAGAATGTACAATTGATTTTTGGACAGAGCTTGATTTCATCTGAGAGGCTTTCAGCAAATATATTTGACATATTCACGAATAGTCACTTCTGTAAGATTCAAATTCGGTAATCGATATTATTTGGGTTTTGAGTTGTTAGCAGTCAACCGACGCTGTTCTGTAATTCTAGTTAATTATACACCAGTCAATTTCAATCCATAAAAAAATAGAAGTAGTAGTTGGTGTATATCCATTCAACAAGATATCATGATATACTGACTTTCAAAAAGAACAAAACTCCTTTTTTGAGAAAATAACATATAACCCAAATTTTTCTAGTTTTTCTTCCAAAAGTATCGTTTCTCTTGCGCATTTGTGGGTTATTTGTAACCCATTGGCCATACCTGCAAGAAGGCCAAAGCCTTATAGAATTCAGTGACCCTATTTCATTCACTTCAGGGTCTGCAATACTTTCATGTTATGAATGAAACAGGAATGTAATTTTGATAACGTCGGTAGTAGTCTAGTATTTCTAATCTCAATTGGAACGGCTATAAAAATAAGAGCACTCGGCAAATGGGAAATTTATATACTAGTTTTTAACTTCAAGGCTTTCCTGGTACAAAAGTTCTGTGGTGTGACAAGTACAAAAAGTTCTGTAGTATGAACCTAGCCGCCCAGATTATTAGTAAAGGCGATCAAAAATATTTGAGGAATACATTTTTTTTACTTGTTTCTTTGGCATCAACTTCTTTGGTCATTAGCCATGCCATATGCCACCTTAGGAGCAGCACTCTTAATTGGAACGCAACAGTGAATCGTGCAGAACTGACCCCAGTCGAGCCACGAGATTTTAATAATTTAATCGATAAAATTAAATTTAAAAAATCACAGCTCCAATTGTGTATTATTTCGAAAAACGCTGAATTATTTCCAAGCTTTTATTAAACTTGCCTTGTTTGTTTCTCTGTTTATTTATTTCTTTATTTGTATATACGGTTGAACTCTTACTAGTGAATTTTGACCCACTTCTAGTCGTCCGATCAACAAGTTTGACAGGTGTTTAGGATTCCTGTGACAACGTATAATGAAATTTTGAATTTGAACTGTGACAATTTGTTTTTAAAGTACAAACGGATTCGGATTGGAACAAAATAAGGTCTCTTGGCAATTCTTACGACCCGATCGGATCATTAGTACTGGAGAAAAACTGGAAAATTTTGTGATTTTTTTAAAAATTCATAACTACGCCATATTTCAAGTTGTAGGGTGTGCACAAAATAGGCGCTGTCGGACAATTTTTGGCACAATTGCAATTTGAATTTTTATTTTCTAGTAACGTCTGAAGGCTCTAGTAATAGTACAATTTCAATTTCTCGAACAGATATTGAAAGTAGAAGTATAGTACCACAAAACTATATTCCCATTTTGCGCTACAATGCTGCGAAATGGGTGAAAAATGCTTGCAAACATGACTGAAAACGACCGAGCCCGCGTAAGCGGTCGAGTAGTAGGAGAGACCGACCGCCTGTTACTAATGAACCGATCGGAAAACAGAACAGAATGTAACAAGGATTGTTTTTCATGTGACGGCACAAGTCGGTTTCCTACTAGTATTTTTGTTAAAAAATCACTCATCACAAAATATTCACTAGAAGAATATCGAAATAGAAGTCCAATAAAGATTCCACTGCCACTGGCGCTGGAATAATATTTTCGTATTCTGTGGTAAATGAGGATTTCCCTATTTCACATCATTTCAGGACAACCTAACTGGCATGTTGCCAAGTGCTCCAATATAACTACGAATCTCTAGACTAATCTTATTTTACCTTTGTTGGACATGACAGTAATGAAAATAGCAAAAATGCTTTTTCGATATAAATAATTCAAAAATCATTTTTTTCTGAATAATTTCCAAAACAAATTTGGCAGTCCAAGACAGCCATTACATCGAATGCGTAACTTTATCGGCAACAGCTCCCACCGTTCAGTAGGGTCAGTATTAGAAATTAATTTTGACTATAATTTCTCATTTGCACGGTGGGAGACTTGGATAAATATTCAATAAAATGTATGGATATCGGATAACCAAGCCATATTTATCGGCGTCCTTAATCAGCTATTCAATACACAGGAAGATAAGCATGACATGGAAACCAACTTACTAAGGAAAATCATATTCAAACTTGAAAGTAAGAAAATGATTTTATAACAAAACTATAATGTATTAAAGGAAAAGGTCGGATATTTGGAAGAATCAATTTCACAAAAGAAATCTACTACAAAAAAACATAAATGAGATCATCTGCAAAAACCACAAATGAAAAAAACAAAATCAGCCATGAGTAGTCACTTATCTCCAAACGGTAAACAAATAATAAATGAACATACCAAACAAATAGAATGAGATATGGAGATAACTTCAAACCCAATAAAAACAGCTATTGTATCAGAAGCAGGATATTCTAAAATACAAGGGGTTCCCGTGTTGTAGCAGACGGACTATCGAAGGAACTTATGAAAAACCACACAAAACAAAAATGCAATGAGATCATAAATTTGGCAAGTTATGATCTCGAAACTGATGAAAAGAACAATAAATCGAAATGGGAGCCTACAGAAAAGAAAATGACTGGTGGAACAAGCAATTACTCAAAAATTCAAAGGTGAAAATCCAGAAATGTGGCTTTTTACAACAGAATTCCTCAAGATGTAACAGAATGAGACATAAGGGAATAGCTAGGAACAAAAACAGAAAGGGAGAGAAAATAATTTATTGCCAAAAACTGATGACAACTGTTGATAGCAGATTTAATTACTTTATGGTAGCAGAGGATTTGAATCTCAAAGACGAGTTTTATGCCCACTCATTCTGGCCAACAGGGATAGTATTCAGAAGGTTTGGTTTCAAACTATATTGCGAAAAATAAGGAATAAGATGTTTTTGATGTCAATACAAATGATATTTGTATATGTAAATTTGTATGTGAACATTACCAAATCAAACATATGGTCCTTCGAGCCAGATCATCTGTTTGATTCGGTAATGCAGAAATATGTCTACTGATGGTGAAATATATTGTAAAAAATAAGTTGTGTTTTTGCTTCTGGTTTTTTATTATGTTGTTGTTCTTGTTACTAATAATTGAAATATTCGTATCTAGTATTCAAATATATATATATATATATATATATATATATATATATATATATATATATATATATATATATATATATATATATTTATATATATAAAAGTGTCCTACAGTGCAGTTCTTTTTATTTTTAAAGAAAAACATATCTTTACCGATATTCAGTAATTGAAAGTTACTAGCATGATAAAGCTAAGTATAATATTTCTGAGATATAAGAAGTTTCATAGATATAAAAAAAATGCAAAAAACGTTTAAAGGACTCTGAACTTTGTGAAGTGGCGACCGGTTATATTTTCTGAAACTTTGGTATGTTGTACTTGACCCAGTAACCAAAAGTCTTGATGGGCCCAACTCAATCCTATGACTAGTTTTCTAGTTAAATTTGAAAATTGCCGAGTTGTTCGGATTGTTTTTATTTTTAATTTACGAGATAGAATGCATTTCTGTTATATACACTCGTTTATTACTTGCTTTAGTAACACATAAGTAAATTCGTTCAAATAAAAAATATTTATATTTACAAGGTGATTCACAAGTATATTCCGGTAGGTTTTTTGCAAAATTTCACTTTTTCTACGGTTAAGTCTGGGAAGCATATTTTGAAGAGAAAACATTTCACAGTACACATTTCTTATACAGTGTTTTTGATAGAGAGAACCACAATATAAAATAATGTGCTTCAAAATATACCAGGTGGTTTATCTGTAGGAAGGTATACTATTTTAAGAAAATTACAAAAACCATTAACATCCTGTATTCTAAAATATCCCTGGTCAAATGTAACCACTTCAGTATATAATAATTTTAATAAACTTTCGAATATAGTATTAAATAGTTTTGTGGAAAATTATGGAAATATGCACAAGTTGATAGATAATGTAAAAGGAATTTTGAGAAGTTTGGGGTTGTTTAACCCCTTCATTCAGTAATTTTCAACGCTTCAATAGTGTGTAGAAAAATTGTAAACAATTCTGGAACTGGCCAGTTTTGGATCTATATTTATTAGAGAATTTTCTATAAATAAAAGGTAGTCAACATTTTCGAATTTTCAATACTCAATGATTTAAAAAAATGTGTAATAACTTTTAACAGGTTTTCAATCACCAATAATTGCGTATTATTCAAAAATACTGAGTGTGTGGTGCAGCTTTACTTCAAAGTTAGCCCCTACCCGTTTCCACGAAACCAGGGAATGTATTTTTTTTATTGGGACGCAAATTTGTTATAAATGTGTACAATATGTAATAGCATTTTTTGGAGTGTGCTATCAATGTTGGTGTAGCTTTCAGTTAATAATTTTTATGGCAAAGCTGCCAGAGGCTACCTTATAACTCAGGGTTACATGCTCAGTAAATTTCAACTTGTTGTTTGTGATTTGCTGACTACAATATGGTTTTACAAGTACAAAATAGATATCAAAGTCAAGCTAGAAAGTGACTATATTTGTTTTATTTGAGTTAAAACAGAAAATTGGAGTCACACCATTGCTTAATTTGAACTAAATCTGAACTGAAAATAAGAATGATTTGTTCATCAAATAATCATTATTGGAATTCAGTTATATGTATTTTCACTAACAACTAAGGGCTGTAAATCAGTTTTGGTTTTAAACTTCCGAAATGTAATTACATTCAACCAGCTCACAATTTATACAGTGTGTCCCACTTACCATGCTCACCATAGGTATCTTTTTAATGGTAAGAGATACGAGGTCAGTTAAATGACACCAAATGTGGAGTTTATTAAGGCCAACTAAAATGTGAAAAAATATTTTGATAAAATCTATTCGTTTTTGTTTTATACGCAAATAACAAATTTTGATCATTTTCATGTCTCTTGCAAGTGAATTTTGACCTACTTCTGGCGGTCCTAATAACTTGAAATTTGGCAGATGTTCATAATTCCGGTGACAATGCACTATGAAATTTTTATTGAAATAAAAAATTAAAAATGGCGGCTCCTCTAATATGGCGGACGAGATTTGTGATTATGGTCCGAATCCATTCAAAATTGGTATGTGGGGGTTTTTGAGGTCAGAGATCATGATTTTTTTGTTAAAATTTATAAATTCAAGATGGCGACTTCAAAATAGTTCTTGTTTTTGTATAAATGACGATAACTCCGTTGTTATCAGCAAAAAACTATTACTGTGACATATCATCTGTAAGAGAAAAAAAAGTTATTTATAACTAAGTTATAGTGAGCTATGACCTACATTCGAAAAATTAAAGTTGGTACTGATATCTCAAATTCTAGAAGAGTTGGTATGAATTTCATATTTTTTTCGAAATCTCATTGAAAAACTGCTATAAGAACGTGAAATTCCTATTCGAATATTTTCATAAATAAAGAAGTTACGGAGGAGACATGAAAATGATCAAAATCTGTTTTTTGCGTATAAAACAAAAACGAATAGATTTGAACAAATTATTTTTTCACATTATAGTTGGCCTTGATAAACTCCACATTTGGTGTCATTTAACTGACCCTGTATCTCTCACCATTGAAAAGATACCCATGGTGAGCATGGTAAGTGGGACACACTGTATACTGTAATAACCTGAAGACGATTATAGATACAAGCAACTGAAACGTCGTGAAATACCTACAATCAATTAAGAAATACACAACTAGAGTCATATAGTCCAGTAAACGATAAACCTTTCTGAAAATGGTTAATTTGAAAACTATTTGATAGTTTAATCTTCTAGTACTATTTAGCTGAGGAATAGATATCAAATCCATAATTTCAATTTTGTTACCTAGATTTTTCTTCATCAATTTGGTTGAGGTATACTTTGGATTTGTTCCTGGAAGACGTGCTATCTCCTAGGGATGTGTTATCTGATGCAGTGCTACTTGAACTAGATGGAATACCATTGGAAAGAGAACTATCATCTTCATCATCAAATGAGATAAACTGACGGGCAACTTTGCGTTTCTTTTTTTCCTTCAATTTTTCTTTAGTTTCTGGAAATGAGAGAAATAAACTGTGGAGAACAATTGAATAATTTATGTCTGAATAAATTCCTCATGAAATTTATTAGATATATTTGGAGTTAGTATTTGATGGAAATCAGGGGTGCAATTACGAACACTCGATCCGTAGTAAGTTTGACATATGTCAGATTTTATCAATTATAAAAACGAATACAATTCAAAATATATTGCAACTTGAGTCGATATCAATGGTCTATATGGTAGATATAATTCCATTCTATCTTTATTCAAAGATATTTCATAATTTCGACTTCGTTTCGAATCGGGAACAACCATCGTTCTAGACTACGTATCGTGACAGCTCTCTTATCGAGTGTTCATAATCCCACCCCAGATCAGAAACCAAAGTTCCAGACTAAAAACAGCTTACTCTTACTTCGTAAAAATCATTGGAAAATACTGAAAACCAAGCTATAAAAAAGAGTAAGAATGTTTATTTTCCGATTTTTTGCAATCAGATACTAATATACCCTGCTGCACTTGAGTGCACATGGTCACCATACACAATGATGTATTTTTTTTCTCTAACTATATACTTATGTCTGTGAATCTTACCTGGCATTGGGGCATCTATAATGGGTTCCACTTTACTCTTATGAACCTCAGGTCTGGGCGTGACCCCACTGTTTAATTCTGGCTTATCGATACTAACTGCAAACAATATTGAATTCAAGCCTGAAAACCAATGTATAAGAACGATGCACAGCATTTAAAATTATTTTTATTACCAGCTGCCATGTTGGGCAGCATACTATTTTTTTCATCATCACGTAGGATTGACCAAGACTCATAATACTCCTTCAGTATCTCTGCATTGCTTAGAAGAATATGACAGTACCTTGAAAGAAGAATGGTGAAGAATTCGATGACAAAGTACTATGAAATAGAAATGTTTACCTCTCTAGTGAACGTTCATTAAGAGCAGATCTAAGCCAGGCTCTTCCACGCCCTGTATCTGTCCAAATTTGCTTCAAACCTATGTACCTCTCCTGTTCATGCTTCGTTAAATGTTTTTTAATAAATGGCCAAAACGCTAAAAATTCAATAATTAGTGATAGATATTAAAATTAAAGGTGTCTTCACTTACATAAACCCTCATTTCCAATACTTAGGGTTTGCACAAGTATATCTGACACCTGCTTCAAAGATGATGAGTTCTGATCTATGGTACTTTGAAGTTTACTTTTCAAACCATATAGGAAGACAGCTTCAAAGCAAACACAAATTGCTGCTACACAACTGTCAAATTCAGTAGCAAGCTCAGTTTTTCCCCCAAACCTTCTTTGACATTCTTGGACACACTCAAGTAGTTGTTTGAGGAGTTTGTCAGCCTCATTTACTTTCTGACCAGTTCGTGATGTATCAACTGCAGACATCAGCCTTAAGGTCTTGAAAGTAGAAAAACAATAGAAATCATGCAAGTTCCAACGTCATAGTCTCATACCATAATAAATTATGTACTGCCCAATAACCTTGATATTTGTTCATCAGTATCCATGTCATACCTAAACAACACTTGGAAACTCAACACCAAATAAAAAGTCTGATTTGTTATCAAATAATATTTAATAACATTGAAAATTTCCAACCTTTCCATGTAACGTCGTTTTAGTATGACAGTGACAATAGTGACACTAGTGACAATGACACTTGTGACAGTGACACTAGTGACAACTGGCAGTAGTGACTAGTGACACTGTTGTTCATTGGTCATAGACTGAAATGAAATTATAATATGATGACTGGAATGCTCTAGTTCCTCTGCGCACCCGTATAAAGTGATAACTCTAGGAAAGAAGAAAGGAGGCACATACAATCTAGCAGAGAAATACTTTATTGCTTACTTGTATGGGTGCGAGAGAGACATTCATCCGCACGTACGTGTTATTAGTTTCCCAATTTATGGTTTGTAAACACGTCAGTGCAGTGCAGTGCGTCTTTGTATCAGTTTTATATGTTACAATCAACTCAATCTCGATTCCTCCGCCACTGCCAGGAGGCACAAAACAAACATGGCGGCCTCCATTTCATTTCAGTGGTCATAGACCAAAGAGACTAAACTAACAAGGAGGGTTTAATATAATAAGCTCTATCCAATCAGAATCTTGTAGCATCAACGCGTCATAGGGACGTACTTGGATATGAGTACTGAGTCGAACTCGAACCAAGCAACAAAACTGTCAGCAGTAACTCTCATATACCAAGAGCTAGTCCGTCACTGTCTATAGAGAACGGCGGCCATGACCATATATCTAAGATATATGGCCATGACACGTCCAACTACGTCACAATTCGTCACAAATGTTCTTTCATCTCTTTCCACTAGTGTCCCCATTGTCTTATGGGGATTAAACTCTCCTTGTTAAATTTTAGTCTCCTTGGATTAAACTCTCCTTGTTAAATAACAGTCTCCTTGTGTTTAGTCTCCTTGGTCATGGACAACAATAAAACTCAATAGGGAGGCTTTCTGCGATTGGTCACTGTAATGGTGGTAAGATTTGAAAGTGCTTAAAATAACTAACCTTACATGAACAGAATAAACATACAAAATTGTTACTGATGACTATTCATCCAAAATTCAGAAATCGTGTCTGCTGTGTGGTTTACTGTGTTTTGTAGTGTAATTTGACACTCTACATTCCCAGCAAACACACTTGTTACATTTACGTGAATGTGACATAAAATTAACGGAACATATTTATGTAAAATAGTTACGTAAATACTCCATCACATTTCTAAGATAGTTAAACCGCATATTTACGTAAATTTTTTATGTGAGTATGTCGTAGCTAATACGTAAAAACTTACGGTAAATATAGTATCTTCTGTTTTACTTAAGTGCTACGTAAAGTTGTTATACTGTCAAAAATATATGGAACATCCTGTACATTGAAATATTTCATTATCATTCAATACGTGGGTAACCGTTTTACCTTCTACAATTCAGTACGTGAGCGAAGATATTTTATTTTTGAGACACAACTTGTCCTCAACAGAACATAAACAAGAGTTTTCAAAAAGGCCACTGATAGTTCGATCTGGTAGTCGAGTTTAGAGTTCTGCCGTGCCCACAGCTATGGGGGGAGTTTGGAAGATCAGATATTAGATAGAAGGAAAATGTTTCTTAAATGTTAATGCCGATATGTATTGTAAGTAAAGATCTTTTTTAAAATTATTCATTCAATCAATAACTAGTCTAGGAGAGATTCTTCAATTCTTTAATTCATTAATTCTTCATTGATTATTTCCTTCATTAATTTCAATCGTCTTAATCTCATATTTGTACATAGTAAAATAAATGTTTTTATATTTTTCTAAAGTGTTTTAAATCTATGAATGATCAGTATCTACCTAGTTAGTCGTGAATCAACCCCAATTCACGACAATACTCCAATTACGGTAGACCCTCTGGTGTCGAGTTTTGAACCTATACATAAAGTACATCGTAATTATTGTTTTCATCGAAATTCCTAAGATTTTGGGTATTGTTTGGGTGCATTTTGTTGAATCTGTAGTAATTATGAATTAGTGATGAAATTCTGGTACGTATATGTATATTTATATATGGTGAATATTCTTGAAAGTGGTTTGATTTTCACCACTTTAGCGCTGGCACCTAGTTTTAAATCCCTAATTTATATTGGCAATACTGCGGAAGGTCCGCTGTGTGATATCTGTTGGTAACTTCCACACTTCCAGACTTTTTGACAACTGACAGTCTGACAATTTCTAGAGTCTCCGTGTTTTAGCTGTTTTTATATCAAAACATTTTGTTTATTTGAGTGTCTCTTATTTAATTGTTTTTTATTCGGAAAATTAACGATATTATCACCAAACTGTGAAACTACGTAAGTAAATAAATTAATACAAAATGCCTCGAGATTTCCCCAACCTTTCTAAAAAACACAAGTGCTGTTGAACACAAATCAGCAGCAATAATATTTTCCTGTTTTGAATATATTTGTATATCACTTGTTGATTAATGATTTATTTATTGTAGGAACAGCTATAACTTTGGAAACATTATACGAGGAAATTGGTAATAATTATTTTTTTCACTAAAAAATTAAACTATTATTGTTCTGTTTTTTAGTTAAACTGAGAACTATTTGTGTTTCAAATAAAAAGTTTTTAAACACAATTTACAATAAAGTCAATTCCTTGGAGTTTGGCCATCAGCCAAACCTTCAGAAAGAAAAACTGAAAAATATTCCAATGAAAACTATCGATGAAGTTCAGGAGTTCGAACTCCAGTTAGAAAATGACGATGTGAAAACTTCTTTGGTAAGTTTTATATTATATTACAAAATCCTAATTCGCTCTACATTTTTTCTTTCATTCAAGTCAGTGGGTATAGCACATACTTGAAAAAATAGAAATACATTTCAATTCACAGTCAGCTCTGGAAGTTAAATCTTTTTACTTTTATTTTTTGAATCAATAACCTGGGAACAGATTTGTCATTCCACTCTGACGAATCTTAGGGAGATTGAAAAATCTGGAAAATTTATACATTTGGCTTTTATTTCATTTAACTGAATATACTTTCATTTTAGACCCATCTCTTCAAAACTTTGGGTGGAAGAGATGCGAAAGACCACCTATATAGATGCCTTGGACAATTATTTGCCAATGCGTTGGCTACTCATTATTCCTGGTTCGGACAAAGGGGAAATTACAAAGCTAAAGATTTATACTCCATAAAAATATTAACAGGTAATATATATTAAACTCTGATTGCCAAAAATCGTTATTATTAATGTTTTCAGAGAGTATTGTTAGCAATCATTCTGGTATATCATACGCGGACATAGATAAATATGCTGCGGAATGGTTCCGATTGAGCCGCCAAACGCTCAATAGGGAAATAAAGAAAACAAATGCAGAAGCCAATAAATAATCTTGACAGAAAAATGGAAATAATGATTTCAATCATAATTGACAGAAAAAGGGAAATAGTGATTTCGTTTTATTTTCAATACCAAAATAAATTGTGATTTTAGCAATTAGAGGAATTAAATAGTTTATTTTTTTTGAGCTGAACTTTTATTTTCTCCATTGTAATCTGGCAGTATGAATTTACCAATAATCCCTGGATGGATGCTGTGGTGTCACACAATCAATAATTGTACAAATAACCCCTTCACCACACCAGCTCACTTTACACCTACATGCACATTTCGATAACTAAAAGTTATCATTATCAGTGGGTAATCTACACAGTGTAGATTATAGTAGTTATCAAAATGTGCATATGAGTAGGTCTAAAGTGAGTAGTGTGGTGAAGAGGTTATTTGTACAATTTTTGATAGTGATCATCTATATAGCAATGATGTCAAAGTTACATAACAAGTAGTGTATGTTAAGTAATATTTATGTCAGTTTGTTACATTTGTTATGTAATATTTATTGAATAGAATAATATAAAATATATGTGAAGTAGTTACGTCATAGTTATGTAAAAGTTACATAACATCTGATGTGAATTATGTAATATTTATGTCAGTTTGTTACATTTTTTACGTAATATTTATTAAATAAAATCATATAAAATATATGTAAAGTAGTTAGATCAGTGTTATATAAAAATGAGGTTGAATTTGTGGCAGACATTTCGCCATAACAGGGACGTGAATTTTACATAACATAGTTACGTAACAAGTAATATTAGTTATGTAACAGTCATGTCAATTTTACATCATTGTGTTTGCTGGGTTTTGTATCGAAGTGCAGTGTAGTTATACAATGGAGTGTGTCAATCAAACTGACAAACTAGCACTAAACTCTTGTGTAAATTACGAGTGTTACACTTCGATGCAAAGTAAAGAACCTTATTATGTCTCTGAATTTCCCACTATAATGTTATCTTAATTATTCGATGAAAACTAGAAATCCATTAAATGAGACACGGCATCCTATCCCAAGGTGGGTCATATGTCATGGGTGAGATAACGAACACCTGATAGTGGGCGATTACGAACACTCGATCTGTAGCGAGTTTGACGTGGCTCCATTTTCATTTAGGTTTGAGCAATTATGAAACCCAATACGATGCAGACTAAGATGTGGCTCGAAAGGATACTGAGTGCTTGTCTTTTCTGTCAATGGCATCTCCTCTCTACCTAAACTCAATCCAAAACATTCCACTATTCAGGGGACAGGTAGCCGAGTGCTTAAAGCGTCGATGTTTCAATCACTTTGGCTGCCAGTCGAAGGTTCAAACCCAAGCGACTGCAGAAATCATTCTGATGGCCCGAGAAAGTGCTAGGAATCGCACGTAAAAAGGTAAGAACTCGTTAATTCTGACTCACACAAGTTTCGACTGATGAGGACTGCCGTTCGTAAGGGAACGACAGCTGGTTAACGGAAAAACTATTTTTTGAACAATTCAAAATCATAACAGGTGTTCTCGATTAAAGAACTTTCATATTTTTGATTTCGTTTCTAAACGAGTGCAGATATCGTCCTATCCTACAGATCGTTACATCTTTCGTATCGTTTGCTCATAATCCAACCCCCGATGCATTGTTATCTTCGGCCAGAAATACAAAAATAAAAATTTCAAAGTTGGAGTATATCCAAGTGTGGAGCTCAGTTAGGCTCCGCCCACCAGTGTCTTTGCTTCGGCATTGGCCGGAACAAATGTACACATTTTGTATTTAAGAAGCCCGTTTTGGCTGGAATAACCAGTCATCCGGGAGCCACTAAAGTGCTCAGTTGTTGTTTTGAGAGTACTTCTCAAGTGTGGTAGCCCGGGTGGCTCACACAATTACCTATAGTTGGTAAAAGTATTTCTGGCCTTGGACTTGAGGAATCTACAAGCCTGGTATAGTGTATGGAACCTCGTTGGGAACACCAACACTATACAAAAGAATTCGTAACAACGTAACAACTCCTACGATGCTGTTCCTGACTGCCATAATCCAAAGAAGAGTTCCGGAGTTGCTGGACAACTGCGACGAAGCTGTACTTGTGGTGTAGAGCTAGCCGGATGAGGCGAAACATCCAAATTTCGATGCCCAAGTACACGCATTTTGTTGTCATGGCGCCCAACGTGGGGCTCAGCATTTGTAGATACATTTGTGTTGCACTCCAGTGGGAGGCAGGGCCCCGAAAAACTCCAGTAACCCGGACTTGTACTTATCGGAAAGTTTTCTTGGATGCACTTTCGAGACGATTCTGAAGCGAGTTATGCCAGTGGAACTGAGTACCCATATCCTTCGTGGGTTCGAATGGTATCGTACTATTCCCGCAACCAACCAGTTGTTCCCATGCCAGGAGGCTGGGGTAATTCGACACAGTGGAAGCTGCCTCGCCAACGGTTGGTTGTCCTTAGCCAGTGGGCAAGGGCGAAGAGGTATGAGGTATCTCTTTAGAAGCTGGGTAACGAGCGTATGTGGAAATATGTAACATTCCAGTTACATAAAAGTCTCGTAAAGGAGTATCCTGGAATCCCTACGATAAGTTGGAAGCAAGAAGACCTGCAAGATAGACAGCCAGGAGCAGTAATAATTTTATTTCTTTCAGGTACTTGTAGAAACCAATAAAGGCCCAAGGCCCATGTACGAAAAAAAATAATAGGTCCTTTTCAGGACAACCCAACGAGGTTCCATCAATATACCAAGCGATTCCTTGAAGGGGGGACGTGTTATCTTCGGCCAGAAATACAAAAATAAAAATTTCAAAGTTGGAGTATATCCAAGTGTGGAGCTCAGTTAGGCTCCGCCCACCAGTGTCTTTGCTTCGGCATTGGCCGGAACAAATGTACACATTTTGTATTTAAGAAGCCCGTTTTGGCTGGAATAACCAGTCATCCGGGAGCCACTAAAGTGCTCAGTTGTTGTTTTGAGAGTACTTCTCAAGTGTGGTAGCCCGGGTGGCTCACACAATTACCTATAGTTGGTAAAAGTATTTCTGGCCTTGGACTTGAGGAATCTACAAGCCTGGTATAGTGTATGGAACCTCGTTGGGAACACCAACACTATACAAAAGAATTCGTAACAACGTAACAACTCCTACGATGCTGTTCCTGACTGCCATAATCCAAAGAAGAGTTCCGGAGTTGCTGGACAACTGCGACGAAGCTGTACTTGTGGTGTAGAGCTAGCCGGATGAGGCGAAACATCCAAATTTCGATGCCCAAGTACACGCATTTTGTTGTCAGCATATCGACATATCCAAAGAGACTAAACTAACAGAAGGGTTTAGTAAGCTCTAGCCAATCAGAATCTTGTAGCATCTACGCGTCATAGTGACGTACTTGGATATGAGTACAGAGTCGAACTCGAACCAAGTAACAAAACTGTTAGCAGTAACTCTCATCTACCAAGAGCTAGTCCGTCACTGTCT
The DNA here is from genome assembly GCA_944452925.2 of Chrysolina oricalcia. Lineage (NCBI taxonomy): Eukaryota > Metazoa > Arthropoda > Insecta > Coleoptera > Chrysomelidae > Chrysolina > Chrysolina oricalcia. Next base: position 49,136,966 of record OX101820.2, on the reverse strand, counting down.
ATAGAGAACTGCGGCCATGACATGTCCAACTACGTGACATTTCGACACAAAAAAGGTTTCTTCATTTCTTTCTATTAGTGCCCCCATTGTCTTATGGGGATTAGAGTCTCCTGTTAAATAATGTTTAGTCTCCTAGCTTGGCCTGCGATGGCATCTCGAAAGAGTTGTAATCTATTCGGGGCTGCTCCGGCCACTGAAATGAAATTATAATATGATGATTATGATGATTATAATTTCATTTCAGTGCCTCCGGCACAAGGACTGTTGTAACTTGTAAGATAGGCAACCCAAGATGCAAGTTGCCTTGATGGTTGCATGCACATTGGCTCGATGAAAAGAATTCTCCTCAGCAGAGACTATGCAATAAAATGCACGGCATAAGCGCTTCCACCAATGCTAGATTATTATTGATTTTGGGTGAATCGTTTTTAAGTCGCTAACAATTTTGAATGGTTATTATACAAAAAAGTCCTACTTTACTGGTATCATACTTGTATCATAAATAGCTATTTTCTACGACAGTGCGTAAACTAAGCTTTTACGTACTGCTGACAGTGCGTAAAGTAATACTTTTTCGCACAAGTGCGTAAAAAAATCACCTGTGCGTAAAATCATCAACTGTGCGTAAAGTAATTTTTTACACACTGTTCATACATTTATGCATTTTTGAAAAATGCAGTATCTTGCGTCAATTATAACTCGGAAGTCTTTATTTGATAATACGACGACAATTCATATCATTAAACATTTAAATTAATGATATATTTGCTACAATTTGGCAATATGATAACTGTCGAAGAAAAAACTTTGTATGAAACACTTTCGTAAAGGGCTTTTTTGTACTCGCGTGTTTGTTGAACTCGGCTGCGCCTCATTCAACAAACTTCACGCTCATACAAAAATATCCTACTTTACGAACTTGTATCATAAATAGCTATTTTCTTCGACAGTTAAATATATTGACAAATTGTAGCTACTGTTGAATGTTTTTCATATGAAGTTTTCAATTTTCGTCGTATTGTCAAATGACTATTTTAAAAATGTATCAACAATGCGTAAAACATTATTTTACGCACAGTTGATGATTTTACGCACATTTGAACATTTTAGGCACATTTGATTTTTTTATCTTACCTTAAAATTCACGACAATGGAGTATTCTTGACCTTGTTAGTTCGTGAAATTATCTTAATAAATACTCGTGCTCACCGTACTATCGAAAATTCTGTCAGAAATCCTAAACTCGATAAAATTGTTTCGAGGTATACGAGGATATATTGAAAAATTCTTAGCCTACTATAGAACCAAACAAAATTTCAATGTCAAAATATTTTATTACTCAACATATTCTCCTCTTAATTGGATACATTCATTACAGCGAACCTGCAACGTCTCTAGACCTTTCAAAAAAAAATGTTTCTTCTTGCTCTGCAAACCAAACCTCCACAGCTTTTATTACCTACTCGTTGGAAGAAATTTTACTACTTTTTAAACTTTTTTTCAATTGATGAAAGAGATGATAGTCGGACGGAGCCAAATCTGGCGAATAAGGGGGGTGTTCTAGTAATTCAAACCCTAAATCACGAATTTTTTGCATGGCAACATGAGATTTGTGTGCAGGGGCGTTGTCCTGCAAAAACAAAACACCTTTGGATAGCTTTCCACGACTTTTCTCTTTATTTTTCCCGTAGAGTGGTCAGTACTGTCGAATAGTAATCTACAGTTATTGTTCTACCCTTATCCAAAAAATCAATCATGATTACTCCATGGCAATCCCAAAAAACTGAAGCAAGAACTTTTCCAGCAGATTTTTGGACACGAAACTTCTTAGGTCTTGGAGAACCGGAGTGTCGCCATTCCATCGATTGTTGCTTTGTTTCTGGATCGTAGAAATGTACCCAAGTCTCATCCATAGTAACAATTCGGTTTAAGAAGTCTACATCGTTTTCAAATCGAGCACAGAGCGAACGCGATACTACTACCCTTGCACGCTTTTGGTCAACATTAAAACATTTGGGGATCCATTTTGCAGCAATTTTTCTCATGTCCAAATTGACGTGAACTATATATGATGAACGCGTTCGTATGAAATGTTCAGTGCTTCAGATATCCGTTTTAGCCCAATTCGACGGTCTGTTAAAATCATGTCATGAACTGCATCGATATTTTAGGGGACTGACACAGAAACTGGCCTTCCCGATCGGTCATCATCTTCAATGGAAAATTGACCTCTTTTGAAGCTTGCAATCCAATTTTTCACGGTCATATACGAAGGACATTGATCACCAAGGGTACTAAGCATATCTTCGTAAATCTGCTTAACTCTTAACCCTTTTAAATATAGGTACTGGATGAGGGCTCGATACTCCAATTTTTCGATATTCACAATTTCGGTGGACAAATTTTTTCTTTTAATTTATTGCGTAACTCTGGTTTACTTTTTTGACGTCAAACTTCACACAGACACTTCTAACAAGTTATTGTTCGTTGCTATGGTAACGCAATATTTTGTTTATGCAGGGAACTGGTCTAGGCTAACTAGATATCAAAACATCCTCGTACTGGGTATTTCACTTCTCATGGAAACACCCTCGTATCTTCCGTTATTTTTGACGTAGAACCATGGAATTTTCAGAACCTATAGATACCCTAGAAAAGAACTAACTGCACAAAAAGAGTCATCCTACGTGATATACACTGCACGCCAACAACGATGGAACCACCCATTTTTTCCGGAGAATTATATTAGGGTGCAAAATTGTCCCGAAATTCCTTCGGATTCGTGTTCAGGATCCCCAAATTACTACTAATACACCTGTCTCCAAAAAAATTTCAGTTCTGAAAAATTCTAATTTGTTTCACTTCTCATGGAAACGCCCCCGTATCTTCTGTAATTTTCGACGTAGAACCATGAAATTTTCAGGATAGATACACTAGAAAGGAACTAATCCTATATATACAGATACGCTGCACGCCAGCAGGGATGGAATCACCCAATTTTCCATCGCTACTGGCGAAAATAACGGAAGATGCGGGGGCGTTTCCATAAGAAGTGAGACCAATTAGAATTTTTCAGGACTGAAAGCTTTTCAGGAGACAGGTGTATTAGTAGTAATTTGGGGATCCTGAACACTAATCCGAAGGAATTTCTGGCCAATTTTGCTCCCTAATATAACTTTCCGGAAAAATAGGTGGTTCCATCACTGCTAGCGTGCAGTGTATATCACGTGTAGGATGACCCTTTTTGTGAAGTGAGTTCATTTCCAGTGTATTTATCGATCCTACAAATTTCATGGTACTACGTCAAAAATTACGAAAGATACGAGGGTGTTTCCATGAGAAGTGTAACACACTGTGTAGTTCCAATCCTGCGAGACAAAATACACTCAATAACCAAAACGTATCAAATGAACCGAATTCAGTTTGTGTCCATTGATGGCACAGGTAGTAAGAGAATTAAAGGCAACAGCGGTGTCCTACAAGGGTCTGTTCTGGGACCTCTGTTGTACTCTCTGGTGGTGTTCTCTCTTCGCCTAGCGGGTCGACTAGTCCCTATTTCACTTTTGCACGGTTTCGCTGCACATTGGATCAGATTTACAGCAATTTGAGTTAACTGTGAATCGTGACCTAGATACTCTGAATTAATGGCTGCTTTGCAACAATTAAATTGAAAACTAACACAGAGAAAAATATGGTATTTGAAGAAAAAAAAACAGAAGAGTATAACTTTCTACTGGAAGTAAATGAAAATGTCATAGTAAAGTCACATGCAACTAAATATTTAGGACTCTTGGTCGATCAAATGAAATTGGTGGACCCATATTGAAAAATGTACCCAAAAAATGTAATCAATGTTAGGTGCAATATACGGATGCTCACCATTCTTACAGGTCTCATTCGGAAATCAAATTAATACGCCTACATTGTAACCAATTTAACTTATTTGATTAATATCTGAGGAACATGTGATGTAACCAATTTTAAAAATGTTCAAACATAAAAAAATGCATGTAGAAAATTTCTATTCCGGAAGGACTATAGAACACCCATTAACACCCTCTATGCTTTAAAATATTTATTAGAATTGTTGAATATTTATTATGAATTGAATATAATAAAAGGGGAAGAAGTAATATTCATTTAACAACAATTCGTACCTATAAAGCCTATAACAATCCCTTAACACAGGCCATATTGACTTTAAATTCAATTCCTCAGCATGTTAGTAAGAAAACAAACCTTATTTAATTTGTCAAAGAATTGAACATTTTTCAAATTACCAAATCATATTCTTAAAGTAAATAAAACAGTTTTTATTGAGGACAGTGTTTATCAAGCCACATTAGGAATGTACAACAAGGAATAGTAGTAGTAGTAGTGCAACAAGTGGGGCACGAGCCTGAAGGGCGAGTGCCGCAAACAGTACTTTCCACACATGTTTCACACTATACTTTTCCTACAACTGCAAAAATTAAAAAAATACAAGTAATATACCTCAATATTTATTTTTTCGTACAACTGCACAGCTACAGTAACATTAAAGTATCCTACTTTATCAACAAAATACTTAGTTAATGAAAATCAATTCAAAACATTAAACTTAAATGGAAAGGAAGTTAAAGTTTCAGTAACCTAAGTTTCTTGGAACAATAATAGATAACTGACTAACTTATGGGCCTCAAATATTGACTTCACATGTTCAAAATTGGACAAAGTAACCTTTGCCCTATTGTAGTTAAAACTGAACTAACTAAGGAATGCACTAGTGTATTCATCATGCAAAAGCGAATTATCAGAATAATTTTCAATCTTGAGTACAGAGAAACATGCAAAAATAGATTCAGAAATGAAAGAATGCTTGGTTTACCTTATTTATATAAAATATTAATTCACATTCACCAGAATCTCGCAAAACTTATCTTAAATGAGAATGTTCATAACTATTCAACGAGACAAAAACACACATTATCTACATTATCTACGCAACATTTATCTAAATATAAAAAGTCGCCAGAATGTGTTGGAAGTACGTAATCTTTACAACAGACTACCTAAAAAAATAAAGAATATAAAGCAAAACAATGTTTACTAAATAGAGTATAGCTACTTGAGACATTCTACTACAGTATTGAGAAATATGAAGAAGATTCTCTGACAGTCACATAAATTCATGTATACATAATGTAGTTGTCAGTACCTTATTTTTGCCATTTTGAATGTGTATGATAATGTTAAATAGTAGTATGTTTTTATACTCTGTCTGCTTATTCAAGACAAAGTATATACTGTCATACTTATACCAAAACATTACTGTCTGGGTACTAGATACTGGATCAGACAGGGTTTATATAAAGCAAAAAGGCACTGCTATAAAACTTCCTGTAAAGAGACTCCGAAATAATTAAATATTTAATTTAATTTTAAAAATATTAGCACATATTCATGTGAACAAAGGATTCTTACAAATGAGGACTGAAATGTAGAATTATAATAGATACCTATAACGAATAAAAATACGATCACTACACAAAAACATAATCACGTAAATTATGAAGAATCTTTTTAATTTGTTGCCATTCGCAAACACACAGGATAGTAAATTGCTATACCTAAGTAACAGGGCACAATCCATTTGAAATCTTATACCTGATTTTCAATACAAAGGACAATAAATTTTAACAAAATACTCAACAATGAGTTTCTATATTACTCACGCACGCAAAACCGTTGAAATTTTGACTAATGAAAATGAGAATTTATAAACGATGACTAAATCTATATCTTTCCAGTGGTGTGAAAGTCAAGGAGGGCGGATTAAGGGTACAAACACCTGAATAGCATCAACATTTCAAAATGAATTCTATGAATGACTTACCACGTTACATCGGAAAATGATGAGACGTATTTGAATTATTCCGGAAAAGATTTTTTTACCACTTTCAACACCCTGTAACTCAGTTAACACTCATTTTAGAGGATATGTTTATGGCAATTTTTAGTCTTAAAATGAAGTGAGGATTCTGCCGTATGAGTTCGTTCCCTTTATTATTGGATACCGTGTATATTGGCCACCTGTCACGGAGCTGAAGTGGTTCGGATTCCACTCTTATTCAAACATTAGGTCCCGGATCTCCCTTGCTCGCACAAGCTCTGATTTTGAGAGTTTCGTTAAAACAAATTTTCCAAATTTTACAAAAAATATGTGCGTATGTGTGTTTCCCAATTTTCATTCAGATACGTTATTCAGATTTTTTTTATATTTATGTTCCACTCGAAACCAGTGCTTTCTTTACACATAGTATTCATTTATTGAAGCTCTACTGCCAGTTTCTATTTGTAACTTGCATTTTTATATTCTGTATATTTGGTGAATAAATAATAATACTAACATCATATTTTTGGGATAGCTCAATCTCCCCGTACATGGTACATGGGGCACATGACTCGGAGGGATTTCAAGTTGTTTCTTGCAACAAGACATCAAGAGCAATGTAACTAATTCTAAACCCCAATTACAGCAGGAATCAGTAGAATAAATAACATTCACCCAGTGTAGAAGATTGTGCTTGTATACAGGAAATTTTCATTTAGTTCATAAATTTGAGACGTTCATAATGCAAGTCATTCTATATTTAAAATCATTGACGTATTTCCGGAGTAAAAATCATAATATTCCAATTTGCGGCTTCAATTTTCTGATTTATTATTCGAAGATAGGGATTTACATACCTAATTATTTTCCATTAGATATTCACGATCTATTTATAATTCAATAATTGTTGATAGTAAATTATGAAACCATTTAGTTACCACAAACAACAAAACAAAAAATCCACTGAGTCCCAAAAGTCATCACAGAGGAAACGGATAATCATATTCAACACCTACGCATGTTGAGAATCCGGAAAATTCTCAAGAACGATAAAAGACCTACCATGATGACGCCATTGGAAAACTAGGAATTTAAAGTATTATCAGATATTCCTTTGTTTGCATCTCGTAGTAATTCCATTCCACTGTGTTTCCAGATATGAATCCTGGTGCTTTTCAGCATACTCTATTCTGTAACAACGACAAGGTTAGAATGAAAATTCGATGCTATAGTGGTAGGTAATAGATAGACATATTTATTCAGCCAAAATACACATAAGTATAATCGATTGGATTTTAGAATAATATACAGATATCAGCGATTTTGTATCAAACATATTCTTGAGAGATTTTATCATGTAAACTCTATGTTCTGGCAATATGAAGAGTGAGTCGATCATTGTTCCCAAGAATTTTGTCGAACTGACCAATTTTAAAGGTTCGTTTCGGAAACTGAGATTGAGGTCATGTAGACTTCGAGATAAAGGACCCCGCACCATTCTTATGGGTTTCTGGGTCCCGGTGAAATTGGCTGAAACTGTAGTATGTTATTCTCTTCATTACCCTGATCAAAAGTTCCCATGGGCCCAACTCGATCCTATGACTAGTTTTCGGGTTACAGCCCCTCAATGATATGATTTTGTACCTATGAGTGTAAGTACGACAAAACATATTTTTGTGCATCTGTGCCTCGTAATGAGTTTTTATTATGAACTGTACTTTCAGAATCATTTCGTTTATTGAATACTCAAATCACTTGAACACGAACAATAGGGTGTTGACTGAATTCATGACAAGTCATTGTCCAGAATTTAGTCTACACCCTGTGGTCCGTATTCCAGTAATTTAGGTATTCATCAAAATAAATTATTGTGAAGGTACAATTTATTTCGTACAAAATCATATCTTTGAGGCGCTGTAACCCGAAAGCTAGTCATAGGATCGAATTCAGCCCATAGGAACTTTTGATCAGGGTGATGAAGAAAATAACATACTACAGTTTCAGCCAATTCCACCGGGACCCCGAAACCCATAAGAATGGTGCGGGAACCTTTGCAAATTGCATGCATACTGTTTTGTTCAGGTTCACAATGAGATATTTTTTCCATGACCTATATGTTAGTGGGAAGATCATTTACACATAGTAGGGATATTAGCGGTCCAAGAACGCTACCTTGAGGGATTCCTGTATTCACGAGGAACTTATCAGACAGTAAGTTATAATGCTTTACTTGAAAACATCTATCCGTCAAAAAAGACACAAGCAACTTGTTATTTCTTCGAATGCCTATGTTGAAAAGTTTTTCTGCTACAAATGTGGAGTTCAAAGGCCCTACTCAAGTCAAAGACAATTCCTATAACATTATTTTTTTGTCAATTAAATCGTTTAAACGACGTTGAATTGAGCGTTGCAGTTTCTGTCGAATGATTTTTCCTGAACACAGGTTGGCAGTCTGTCATCAGATCGAACATTTCCAGGTAATCATGTATGCTGATAGATACGAGTTTTTCAAAAAGTTTTGAGATCGCGCTGATATGGGATATTGGACGATAATTCTCTATGTTTTTGCTGGCACCATTCTTTAGTATTGGGACTAGGAATAGCAATCTTGAGAAGATCAGGATATTCTCCACAAGAAACACATAAATTCATAATATGCTATATTACTTCTGATAGAATATCTACATTGTTTGACCAGTTTTGTGGAAACTTCATCATATGTCCTGTGCTTTTTATATTGGATAGTGAGACTATCACTTTTTTACATATTCTGGTGTTACGGGTTGAGAGAACATAGTTATATTGAGATTCGCCATTGTCGTACAGCTATCTGGATTATTTCCCGGGAAATGTGTTATGATAGTCAATTATGTTTGAAAACAATGTTTCCCTGACTTCTACCTCCATCGTCACTGATATTTTTCTGATTGTGATTCAGGACTATACGTTTACTAACAGTTGATGGGGATGGCTGCTTGATAATTTTCCAAAGAGTTATGCTTTTGTTGCTGTAATCATTGACTTCTTTTGATTATAGCTTGTTTAAAAAAAATCCTTAATTCTATTTAAAAATTTTTAGTTCCAAAGCAAAATATACACGAGCCGTTATCTTGGATTTTTGAATGTTGACAATGTAATCATAAAATCCGTCCTGACACACCCTCACATACCAATTTTCAAAAGTTTCACAAAACTCGTCCGCAATCTGGATATTATGAATTTTGACAAATATTCATAATCTCCGATACCGAATATCCCCACAAATCAATTTTGAATAGAATCTGATCATAATTCCAAAACGCCTCCGACATCTTGGAGCCGCCATATTGCATTGTCAACCAAACCAAACGTGTATGCAAAATTTCAGCTCAAACGGTTGGGATACCTGGTTTAAAATTCAGTTGCCAGATTTGATCCACACATATACTAACTTTAATAACATGGCAAGTTAAATAAAAGCTTGTAACGTAAAAGGAAAACAGCCAAATATGTCCAGAGATTTAATTTATTCAATCGAGTAGAATTTTCAAATAATGGATATTTGGTGGGAATACATCAATTCAAGAAATTACCTAAATACCAAAATAATGTCAATTTCACTTGACGCGCGTATCGTCAGGAAATAATAATGATAGTAATAACCTCATGTACCAAAAAAAAACAGAAAATGGAATTTGGTGAAAAGGCGGAGTGTCAGCAGAAGGTGTTTTTCAACTCAACCTTTTCAACAATTACAAAAAGCGGATAATGAACATTCATATGTTATTATATTACCTATAATATATATCAAGATGAATAATGAATTGGTAGTTTATAGTACTGAAACATGATGATGGAAAAAAATACATAACCAAATCATATCAGAGCTCGTATCAAGCTATAAGGTAGGTAGGGCACATTTTATTCCTGTCAATTTTTGCTTAGAAGTAGTTTTGATTTATTTTTTGAGTTAAGCCCATGGTATAACCTAAATTCACTGAGTAGTGAATTGTAATATTTTGGTGCGATATGCGAGAAGCTTCGAGTGAATATTGAAGTGCGATGTTTGTTTCTCTATGCTTTAGAGGTAATGGGCATCAGACTGTAAGAAGGCATAGACTCAATCACCAAATATTTATACAGTGAGCACGTAAAGGTTGGAACAAATTCGTTAAACGCTGGATATGGCCATTAGGAGAAATAAGCTCAGACACATCGATTTTATTTTTCAGTTACGCATTTTTTAATCTAATCATATTCTTGATGACGTAATCACTGTTCGAGTTATGACGTCATTATACATTTTTTTTAATGGCATTACCCTATTTTGATAATACTTTCAAAAAGAACGCATTTTTCTGTGTATGAATGTCATATTTTTTCTTATGTTACATAACCTTATGTTCGAGAAATAAAAGATATTTCATTATTCATAGTAATGTAATATTCGATCTGTTAACGTAAACTTTTGACTTAAGGGATCCCCACAAAAAATCTAGGGGGGTTAGATCATGAGATCTAGCTGGCTATTCTAAAAATCATCGATTACTATCGAAATCATCTTCATTAAGTTCATGATTCATATGAGTATTTTCTTGAAATGATAGTAATACATCCAACTGTTGATCTTCCGTAACGCCTGGACGACCTTTCGTATAATTATCACCGACATTGTCCAAATTTCTAAATTTTGCTTCGACTTTGATCGCTGTCCAATGTGTAATAGGTCTATCGGGATATTTATAGTTAAATAAGTCACAAACCTCAGCTTGCGTACTATAGTCTTATCCCCATAACCTGCAATCATTAAAATATCTTTGCGTCATTTTTCGCTTTTCGCATGGTGTCGATAACTTATTTATACCACAATTATTAGATAGCTAACTATTATTGATAAGCCGAATTTTAGAAACATATTTACTTACAGTCAGTGTCTAGTTGCATTGGAGCAATCAATGAGTCAATGAGTCTGTTTTAAAATGACTAAAAAAGAATAAGTGGCATCCATATGAAGTGAAAGTAATTCATGAACTTAATGAAGATTATTTCGATCGCAGGATTTTTAGATCTAACCCCACTAAATTTTTTTTTGTGGGGATACCTCAAGTCAAAATTTCACGTTAACAGACGTAATATTACATTATTGTGAATAATGAAATATCTTTTATTTCTCGAACATGCGGTTATGTAACATAAGAAAAAATATGACATCCATACACAGAAAAATGCGTTCTTTTTGAAGGTATTATCAAAATAGGGTATTGCCATTTGAAAAAAATTATGATGACGTCATAACTTGAACAAGGATGACGTCATCAAAAATATAAGTAGGCCAAAAAATGCGCCACCGAAAAATAAAATCGACTTGTCTCAGCTTATTTTCCCTAATGGCCATATCAAGCGTTTAACGAATTTGTTCCAACCTTTACGTGCTCACTGTATACAGAAAAGAAGCGGACCTAATGTAGATCCCTGAGGTAAACCTTTAGCCAACACTTTCGATAATAGGGCTTTGACTGCGGCCAGCTAAATAATTCTGTATCAAGTGGACTGCGCTATTCGAAAATCTAAAGAAGTTAGGTTTTTGACAAAGTATTTCATGGCCCAAGGTAAAAAAAAATTGTTATTTCCGTCAACCGATTGCACCCCTACGCGCAACCCTCGGAAGTCTTCGAGAGACTTGTGTGAAAGGGAAGACGCAGCCCTTAGCTTTTAACGTATGCCATGCACGAGACCGATGACCATGCGAGGTTTTGAACCTTCGACCTTCCGCTCCAAAGGAGAACGCTCTACCACCACGGCCACCACGGCCCATGGTCCAAGGTGTCGAAAGCTTTAGTGTAATCGAGCAAAACCAGACAGGTTAGCTTGTGGTCGTCTGTGGTCCTAAAAATATCACCAATAATCGCTAAAAGAGTAGTATGTTGCGTTCGGAAACCTGAAACAAAATTTAGTATATTATGCTCAAACACATATGAAGTGATCTGATCTTTCATTAGTATTTCGGCAACCTCAGATAGAGATGGGAGGATGCTGATGGGTCGGAGATCTGAAAAATCTGAGGGAATGTTTCATTTGGGTAGAGGCATAACCCAAGCATGTTTCCATTCTTCGGGGAATACACCTTTACCAAAATCGTTTTCACAATATTCACAACACGAATGAATCATAGGAATTGAGATGTTGTCAGACCCGGTGGCATTAGTTTTGATTTTATAAAAATATTCTTTCAGCAATTCACTGGTAATTACGGAGAAGTTGAAACTATCTACGTTTTGGGTTATGTCGTATACTTCAAGTAGCGACAACTGTGCCTCGGAAAGGGCATGCTAGGACATCATAATTTTTACCTTGTTTTCTAACATACAATTTTGAATTTTACATGATAAAGCCAGATGATCGGATATTCCGTGGACATCAGAGATATTAGTAGAAGTTACTTGTGTCGGATGAAAACTACACCATCAGAATATCCAACAGTGGCTGACTATTGGATTAGATGCGGAACAGTAGAATGGCCAGCTAGATCTCCAGATCTAAGGGCGATAAGTTTTTGATGGTGTTATCAAAGTTGATTTCACTAGACTGATAAATATGTCAAAGAAGAGGATAGAGTTGGCAATGAAATTAAAATAATTGGCCGAGATAATTACAAACGTTCTGAAGGATTTTTAGGGTTGCCCAAGAAGAAAATGACAATTTAAACATCTGACTTAACAAAATATTTTGTGATCGTATCAGTTCATTGCATCAATACTTACCAGTAGTTGATACATTTTTTTCTCCTATACTTTCTACAAATCAGTTAATTTAGACGAAAATTTGTAGAAATATGTCTTTTTTGGTGTCGAATGAGCATTATTTTTTCACTATTCAGTAGACGACTAGTTTTTCAATTAGGTACATTTTTCGAAAAAAATACCCTTATCTTCCACGAACAATTGTCTTGGTGTTTTTTGGTATTTCGAAAGTCTATACGTGATTATTTTAATGTCTACTTGAAAAAGGTCTATGTAACTTGGTGGTTTATTGATCGTCAAACCGCTTAAAATTGAGGAAAACAACAAAAAACAAATCTCTCTGAATCATGATTTTCTCAATATTTTCAATACATTTAAAAGATAATAAAAACGATATTAATAAAAATATTTTTTTTAGTATAATTATGTATTCAAATATTGTTTTATAAATAATTCAACATAAACTACTTTTTGTTATAAAAATAATGAATAAAGTCGAAAATCATTGAAAATATTGAGAAAATCATGATTCAGAGAAAAAATAATCACTTATAGACCTTCGAAATACAAATAAAACACCAAGACAATTGTTCGCGGAAGATATGGGTATTTTTTCCTAAAAATGTATATAACTCGAAAACTAGTCGTCTTCTGAATTGCGAAAAAATCTTGCTCATTCGACACCAGAAAAGCATATTATTTAAAAAATTCATCCAAATTAAATCATATAAACGCAAGAATAAAATTAAATACTGAAAAATCGGGTTTTCGCCATTTTGACGGTTAATTTGAGGTTATGTTAGAAAGTGTTGAATACGAAAGTGAACTATTGTATACAGAAAAAATTATAGCTTTCGAATGACACTTTTCTGAAAATGGGGGTTGCTCTTTAGTAATATTGCCGAAACTCTCATAACTGGCACAATTATGAAGTGACACAAAATAATTGAATAATGTTAAAACAAGCGATTTTTCTCTTCAGGCTCTCATATTTTACGTGCTCAGAGTATATCATTCTGAGTGTATTACAATGAGTACATGAAAGATTAAATACATACATGCCAAAGCTGGGTAAATTCAGTTACTTTAAAAGTAATTACAATTAAACGATACTATTTCAAAAAAGGAACTAATTACAGTCACAAAGTACATCATGAAAATAAGAATTACTAATTACTTTTTTGTAATTACTTTTCGGGTAAAACAATACATTATGATAAAATTGAGGAACCCTAACATTCATAATTTTTAAATGTAATCATTTATGAAAAACGGAATCAACGTGATAATAATAAAAAACTCAATAGTTTTTTTACTCAGAACAAAAAAGTTACATCAATACAAAAGTTTGGGTACTTTTAAATCATACATCATACAGCATAAATCGGGCATCATATGTCTGGGGCCGTTTGGTCAAAGAGATAAAACAGTTAACTGTTTTATCAAAAAAAAATTTTATATTCGTTGATCAGGTCTGGTCAAAAAGTGTTTTATTTATTATAGTAGTAAAATCAATACTTTTCGAATAGGGAAATGTTATAAAAATTAACCAACTATATTCAAAATATTCAAGTAGAAATCTATTAATTGTTGGACTAAGTATCAGACCCTTTTCAACGAGATATACCTCGTTGAAATTTATTGATATTTTTTACTTTCTTTACAGATTGATGACGTCCATATTTGCGAGGTCTGGTTATAATTTCACAGTACTTTTTATAGTGTTACTTTTCATTTTAACCCGTTTTTCAAAATTAGTGTCGGAGAGCGCATTCTTCCTGGGATTGTTTACCATTGTGGCCCAGAACAGGGAATTTCACAAAGGAAATTTCGTGTTCAAAAACCCATATAAGAGTAACTGTAATTAGAAAAAGTTATTGTACTTATAAATTTAATTGTAATTGGAGAAAGTAATTGTAGCTGAAAAAGTAAGTATACTTATAAGAAGTAATTGTAATTACGTTATTTGAATAACATAATTACAAATTACAATTCCTGCACAGATTTTGCTGGAATTAAAATTTCAAATTTCTTAAAAAAGTACTAAAATACAATTACAAATTATACGAAAAAAAGTAATTGTAATTAATAATTACTTTTAAACTATTAAGAATTACCGAGCTCTGATACACGCTATAATGCAATATTTTAAATTTAGTTTGTAGTCATTTTCCAACAAATAATCTAATATCGGTTTCACTTTTCATTATCTACCTCGTACATAATCTCGATAATGACCATATGGCATCGAAAGATATTGCCTGCTTCCTATCCGTATATCTCGAATTGCCCATACTTCATCAAAACTCGATGGAGGACGACCATGGGACGAAAAGGGCACCCTCACATTTATAAAAACACGTATAAAAAACGCGGTAAAAAATGTGAAGGTAAAAAATTGCCGAAGGCCACCTTGTGTCTTGGCGAATCGAGGAAGAGCAGATGAGGAAGGGTTGCACTTACCTATCCCACAGGGTGTACCGTTACTTTAACCCCCGCGGTCGACGATAACCTTCCGCATTCCTTTCCCAACCGGCTTCAAAGACGTTCAAAATCGAGGTAGGGTCAAAAAATATTGGGATATTCAGTTCACATTATACAGTATGTGTTGGAGCATGTTGCTGACGTCAAAATAAGAAGAAAAGTTCCTATAAACATAGGTCCGCAAGTTATTCGTTTCTGAGATACAGAGTGTCAAAGTTAAATGCTTTTATTTGTTTTTTGTGAATAAACGTCAAAATAATTGTGATATTCGAGTAAACTTTGGTATCTGGGAGTACTTTCCAATGACAATATCAAATTTTATGTTAGTTTGTCTCTTTCGTGGGGTGGCCTTCATGTCTTTTTTAGTAATTTGTCATAACTTTTTTCGACGTACCTGTATGTCGTTTTCAAGTGGAAAAATTTATTTTTCGTACATTTTTGTGTAAAAAAGATATTCTTGGTAGAGGACGCTGCGAGTTATTGGAATTTGAAATGAACAATGGAAGTGATTTTAAATGACAAGATGTTTAAATTCATAATAAATATAATTAGTTGAGATCATTTTCGTAAAGTTCGTAAAGTAGGACTTTTTTGTATGAGCGTGAAGTTTGTTGAATGAGGCGCAGCCAAGTTCAACAAACACGCGAGTACAAAAAAGCCCTCCACGAAAGTGTTTCATGCAAAGTTTTTTCTTCGACAGTTATCATATTGCCAAATTGTAGCAATTATATCATTAATTTGAATGTTTAATGATATTAATTGTCGTCTTATTATCAAAGAAAGACTTCCGAGTTATATTTGACGCAAAATACTGTATTTTTCAAAAATGCATAAATGTATGAACAGTGTGTAAAAAATTACTTTACGCACAGTTGATGATTTTACGCACAGTTGATTTTTTACGCATTTGTTCGAAAAAGTATTACTTTACGCACTGTCAGCAGTGCGTAAAAGCTTAGTTTACGCACAGAAAAATATATTTTTTCAAATACGAAAGTTACAGGGTGGAAAATTCATGGCTCACCTGGTTAGTGATTCACATGAGACCAACGAGACGAGATTTTCATAAATAATAATAAGTCTCGTCTCGCAGTCTCCATTCTCGTCTTGTCTCACTTATCATACGAGACTCTCGTAAAAGTATCGAAATCTCGTCATTCATAATCCTATTGTTTCTGAACAACAAGTAATACTCAAATACTTGCTACAATGTAAGAGTCGGAAGAAAAAAGTACAATTGTTGAAAAATAACATGATGGATATGAGAGTAATACATCTAAACAAAATAAAAACTCAACATAATTTTAGGATTGAACTAAGTAAAGAAGTCAAAATAAAAGAACAACAGCCCCCTTGGTCGCACATGATTTTGTTTTTCACCCAGTCGTTTAGGCATAATACATCGTGCAGATTCATTAAGGCGATTTAGATGTTCTTGGTATTATATAATAATTTTTAACATTTTTTTATTAAATCAAATTAATGTAGTGAATACAATATCTTCAACAAAAAAATTGTTATACTTTTAAGTTCATATTCAAGATAGGTATTATAAAAATGTGTTTTTAAAAAGTTTTTCATTTTTATTTTTAGTAGGTTTTCAAGTCCGCACGTAGAAATATTCACCTGCGAGACTCTCATACGAGACGCGAGACCTCATGCACGAGACTCGAGTCGAGACCAATGAAAGTATCGTCTTGTCTTGTCCGAGTATCGTCTCGAGTCTCGTCTCGGAAATGAGACGAGACCATGCCAGACTCTCAAATATGAGACTCTACACCTGGTGGTATTGGTTTCAGATTACTAGATATATTTAAACATTATTTTTACGTGAAAAGTTGCTTCATTCAGAGAAATATCTAAAGTAACCTTTTTCATTTTTTTCTATTGTTAACGGTTTTTGTGCGGTTGCCATTTGGTAAAAAATTAGTTCTGCAAATTTTAAAAATTAAATTTTATTTATAGCTATCTATAGTCCACTGATAAAAAATAAATTTGAAAATAAAAATAAAGTGTTGGTTAAAAAAAGTGACAAGTGATACATGGTTGTATACACAATATCTGGTGGAGACAAAAAAAAGAAAATATACTAGGCGTCGCTTTTACAAATCGAAAGTTTACTTCCGGTGAAAAAGAAAGTTGCATGATGCTGGGTATCTTGCTAAAAAATGCAGTTTTAGGTTGTATATAGATCCTCTGAGTTTCATTTCATCATCTTGAAACACAAAAAAGTTATTGAGGCGAGCCACCTTCCGCGGACATCAGGTATGGTGATATAACAATTCTGGAAAAACCACATTCAAAACTATCCAGAATTAGTAGCGAAGGTTATCGTCGCAGAATCAGTTAAAATCGAACCTCCCAGTGTTTGCCGTTGTAGACGAATCGTCAGGAAGAATAAAATTACTTCAAGACAATGGCCTACAACCTCATCGATTATGAAATCCTTCTTCCTCTCATCAAGAATTCTGAACATTGAGAGGAAAAGATCGAAGATTCAATTTCAGTAAGTTTTCGAAAAATGATTATCATTGGAATGGAGTAAGGTATTTCCAAACGAAATAAAGAACGTTTTCCAGCTCTGTTTCCGAATATACCTGAACAGACTTCTGAAATAATCTAACAAATGTCTTAGGAGCGGTCTATTTTTTAGTTTTGGCCATATGAAAGTAAACCTTGTTGCCTTCACTGAACTTCTTATGAAGAGGAAAAGTAGGTAGATCACGGGCGTAGTCAGGTTTCAGTATTGGGGGAGGGGGTTTAAAAAATTAAAATGACAAAAAAGTGTAACATTAGTATTCATGTGAAAAAAATGCGAACGTATTATAAAATTATTCTTCTGTTTTTCTTTTTAAATACATGTACTACTTCATCCGCATCAATTTCTGTTCCATAATGTATATTCATAAGAACCAAATCGTTCAATCTGTTTTCACTGGTTGTGTTACGTAAATAGTTTTTCAGTCTTCTTAGGCTTGAAAAAGTCCTTTCTGGAGTAGCAGTGGAAACAGGTATGGTGGCCAAAATTTGTAACAATGTGTAAATGTTTTCGGTCGCACTTATCTAGGCATTCCAAAGCAGATTTTGGAGTAAGAAAGGTGCTTTTCATCACTGCTTTCCACACATCTAGTTTTGCTTTGACTACAGATGTACTTCTTTCGGGAAGCACTGACGAGTACATACAAATTGTCTCTTCAATTCCAGAATTGGCTGCGAAATTTAGAGGTAACACACCAGATAGTGCCGTCACTACTTTACGGTGCTTCGTAAACCTTTCATTTAATTGTTGAATTGTGTGATCAAGGAATGGAATGAAGAAATTTATTCTGTAATACGAGCATATATCCGATGCAGGAATGTTTAAGCGGTTCACTTGCCTTCCGACTAAGCGTGGCATCTGCAGTATACCACCATTTTCTTCAAGCAAAACCTTTGCTTCTTCATAGAGATGAGGATACTCGTCATCAGCTTTATTTCTCAGAAGTTGCAAGGTATTAACAACATCATCTACGTGGCTGAATGCTGTAATCAGGTCGGTGTTAGTTGCATGCAGCTGTTTCGATAGCGACAATGCATAGCTCATGACTTTCTCAAGAATCACTAAGGACATCACAAAATTCGAGGATCGAAGTGTGTTAAGCAATTGGACGGCTTGTTGCGATGTTTCCTTATTATGGCTAGATTGGAGTTCGTCGAGAGCATTCACAATCGCTGAATAAATTTCTTTGAATCTCATGACAGCTTCATTTCTGTGGACCTATCGTGTTTTCGCACATTGCAAGCAGGCTTTTTTGGTGATCGGCGGGTAACAACTCTCGAATTTTGTCTTTCAAAACAGCATTGCGTTGAGCCAAGGTTGAGAGAGTGTGCACTACAGTGTACATAAAGAGCAAGAGCACATTCTTGACGTACATATTCCTGGGCACCGTGCAAATACCCACTCATGGCTGCAGCCCCGTCGTAACCTTGACCAAACACATGAGAACATTCAAGTCCATGTTTTTTCAAAGCTGTAATAATGAGATTTGCTAGACCGGATCCTGTGATGTCAACAGTTGGAATGTACTCGAGAAACATCTCCCTAACTTTATGATTTTTAGCATCTTTTGAATCAACATACCAACAAGCACAGCGAGACTTCTCCACTCGCGCGATGTCAGTCGTTTCGTCAGCGAGAATAGCAAAAAATTGGGCTTTCTTTACTTCTTCGATTATCTTATTTTGAATTATTTCACCACAAATGTCTATTACTTCGTTTTGGATCTGAGGGCTTGTGTAAAGAGCATTCTTCTGAGAAGTGGCCAAATGCTCAGAAATATCTTTATCCCCAGACAGCTCCATACCGCAACAGTGCCCGAAAATTACCATCATTTTGCAGTGGCTGTACAGGTTCTGAAAAAGCCTGCGAAGACATATTTCAAATATTTCTAGTGCATTTTTCCACTTGCAAAATGGCTCGGTTACGAGCTGGCCAATTCGCTGATGGCCGCCTTTACCTTCATCAAGCGAACGTCCCATTACGACGCAAATTCTGCAGAATGCTCCACTTTTATATTCAGAATATGACAGCCAGCCAGTGCAATCTTTCCAGCCAGGGAAATCTTTCCATCCTTTTCAGTTGAAAGCGTAAATTTCGTTTTATGGAAATGGGAAACTTATAATCTTTGGACGGGGTCCAAGGCACTTTTAAAATTTGGGCTTTTAAATATTCATCCACAATTTCGTCTTGATTCGAGTAAAAACCAACGTCCAGTTTAGCTACAGGATGAAAAGATGATGTAACCGGCAAGCTGGTCGGTTAGGGCTAAATGTAGGCTCGGTGGTCGTAGCCATGAAACAGGGCGCCGGAGCCACTGACTCGATTTCGTCGTTCGATATTGTAACTGAAGTCGAAAGCTCGCTTATCATCACAGTCTCATTGCCAGCAGCAAGCAAGCTTGTTGTAGGTTCGGTGACCAACTGCGCTTTTCCAGTAGAAACCGCTTGACCACACCACTTTTTCCAGTAGTCCATACCCTTGAGCTTATCGCCTTTTCTTTTCTCTTTCTCCATTTCTCCAAAATGTGACACTCGTGCCCTAGAAAAAAATATTACAAATAAATAAGAGGTAATATTGATATAAAAATATCAGAAATCAATTAAGTAAGTAACGCGAGAGTCGTCCTTGGAGAGAAAAAGAAAAAAGTACGTGTCTCATCATTAGGTACCTACCCAGCAAACACATCTGTGACATGACATCTCTGAGATGTCGCAATGAGGTAACACGGCGATATCAAAAACGTTGCATCGCTGCGATGTACCGAAGCAAATACATCTGTGACATGACATTTCTGAGATGTCACAATGAGGCAACAGTACGATATTACATACGTTGCATCTATGCTAATCTATGACTTGTCATCTCTAAGATTTTACAAATTTCTCCTCGCCGCGATGATGTTATCGTCATATGTGTTTTTTACGATGTCAACAATGAACGCCGGCATTGCACATGCGCTTGAGATTCGTAAATTTCTATATTCGTTCATTTTTCTTCTCGATCATAAACATTGAGCATAACCAAAAATGGCTTGTTGCACCAAGTTCGATTAACTAATGGTCATAGTAATTTAATAAATGTTTAATATCCTGTGACAAAGCTGTGAAAATAACTTATTCTAGGAATAGTTCTCAGGATAAAAGTAAGTACCAATAATTTTTCGCTTGAAACTATAGCAAAGCGTTCATTTTCCTCTTTCTCTTATCGTCATAAAAGACAGATGATAAAGTTTTATTGTTTTAGGTATCATTATTTTTTACTCTTGGAAAATGGTTCGATTAGAACAATGTTGTATCATTTTGAGTACATTATATTTATTGAAAATAAAATGTTTTAATACATATTTTCCACCCAAAGCTTTTCTTCACTGATATATTTTCCTTTGTATTACCTAACCCCTACGTGACAAAAGTACATCGCTGTGATGTCACATGTTCACATACCTCTGATATCAATATGGAATCATCTCGTATACATCGCAAAAACTCATCGCAGTTACATCTCAAAAAATATATCGTTGTTACATCGCAGAACTTGTTGCAGCGACGTCGCATGGATGAATCTTGAGCGGGACAAAATAACATCCCTCCGACATCGCAGCGACGTCTATTCGACATAGAATGCGATATCGCAGGTCACATTGTTACATCGCTGCGATGCATCTGTGATGTAACTGTGTTTGCTGGGTACTTAAATAAAATTTATATTGTTCTATCGTGGTGGCATTTAACATGTGTAAATTCATCATGAATGATAAATAAAGAGGAAATAAAATCTTCCAATTTACACAAAAAATATATACTTGTAACGTGCTTACAATTGTTTCGACACACGGTGTCATCATCTGAGCGAGTTATCAACTAAAGAAACGTCAAAATCACCTTAAATATTAAAATAACATGCATGAAATTTCACTAATGACAATTGCAGGTATGAAATTTCCTAATGACATATCTTTTAGTTTCTTTAGTTGATAACTCGCTCAGATGATGACACCGTGTGTCGAAACAATTGTAAGCACGTTACAAGTATATATTTTTTGTGTAAATTGGAAGATTTTATTTCCTCTTTATTTATCATTCAAAATTTATATTGTAAAATTACAATTTACTTACTTCTGTTATGAGACCAGTAAATCACGAAGTGAAATCACAACCAGAGCCAGTACATAGTGCAATATCACACAAATGACAAATAACTTCGTCCACAAAGCAGTGCAGTTTACACTGTAAATTCACTCGGCAATCGGAGGTGAATGGCGTTAGGCGTTACTCGATAGCCGATCCGAATTCCGAACCGACTGAACGCAACGGTTGCATGTGTGATTGTGTGGCGCGGGGTACAGCTCGAAAACAGTCGAATGCTACCGAATGAATGCGATGATGCGGGCGGTGTCATTGGATATTCGGCAGCGGGTGGTAGCGCGGCAACTTCAAAATATTTATGTACCTAATAATAAATAATGGCTGTGGAACAACAAGTGTTAAAATTTCAACGTAAATTTATGTGATATTTTTAATTTTTCGGGGGGGGGGGGGGGGGGGGGGGGGTTGAACCCCTAAAACCCCCCTGGCTACGCCCGTGAAGTAGATATTGGAATTCTATTTGAAGGTTTGGATTTTGTTCCTCTGCAACGAATTCAGTAGCGTTATCGCTCGATAAACAAACGAAAGGGTGAATAGATGAGTTCGTCTAGTCTGGTAAATCAATTATAATCTCGTTCTGGATTTTCATCGTCTCAACAGAATGTGTGATTTTGCGCCTCTACTGGATTCGATGTAGGCAGACTCCTTGACTTCCCATTTACTCTTCACTAATTAGAATGATTGCATCAGACAACATAATTCGATGGTGCTCGGTCCGGACGTGGTCAGCTCTCTTCTCTTCACGTTGGCCTTTCTTTTGGTGTTCAGTTAATCGGAGAATGGTCTCTTTGTCCATCGATGTTAATCTTCACGTTCACTTAGGTTCTCGTGAATACAGTTCTTGCCGAATTTTGTTCCATTATTTGGTTTTGTCTTGGCAAGAAATCTCCGTAAAGTAAGGCCAGCTTGAAAGCAGCTCTTGATGTTGCACTTGTTTTCGATCCTTCTGTTCTCCTCTCCGAGCAATAAAAGATAGTTTTCCTCTGACGTTTTGGTTACCTCAGTGTAGGTCCTCTCTGAGTTATTTTTTTCCGCATCTAGGACTCCTGATCGTTGCATGTATACATTGCCCTTTCTATCAATATTAACGAAGTGCTGTGGTGGTCGTGGTGGTCGTGCATGGTATCACACGTTAAAAGGCAAGGGCTGCATCTTCCCTAGCTCGCACAAGTCTCTTGAAGACTGACTGAGGTTTGCGCATAGGAGTAAACCTGTTGACAGAAATATCACTAACAACAATCTCATTCTTTGTTGAACTCGGATGATTTGAGTAGTAGTTGAGGATATTACCCGATACGAGTATTTTTCCTATAAACACAGGCGCTGAAGTTATTGTCTATGTTTTCAATTTTCACATCGAGGAAAAGTTGGGTACTGTTGGTTTTGGTTTACATTGTGAACTCAATAACAATCCTCTCTCATGCTGTTTATTCTTGAGAAGAAGTAAGGGAGGTCGTGTATAGTTGTAAAAAAGTTTACAATATATTTGTTTTGAGACTATGTGTCCAACTTAGAAAGCGACTGAAATGATCAGATGTATGTTGAACAGGTAATAAACTGAGAAAATTAAAATGTAACGTAGCCCAACAAAATATTATAATTGTACTTATGAGTGGGACAATTGTAACATGTATGGGGGGTAAAATGTAACAGAGTCGGATACAATAGACCTTATAGGCCCGCCTATAATAGAATAGAACAGAGAATAAAATTGTCGATTATAACTGTTATTTGTGAAAAAAAAAAAAACAGAATACATGTTGAATACATTCCGAAATCTTAGAACGAAAATAGTAATTTTTGTACTAAGTGCATAAAATGAGTATTTTTCAAGAGCATATGATGAGAAGTTCAAAGTTCCAAGATCGACATTGAAGAGAAATTGGCAAAGTCTACTAATATAAGGCCACTTAGAAGATCGAAGATGCACCTTCAATGTAGATACAATATCTTTGAGATCAGTCGTTCGCCTGGACCTCATACTAACATCTGCGAAGCCGATGAGAAGGAATATAGTTTTGGAAAGGGCTACGGTACAACCCGCACCAATCATTGGAGAAACGCTTATTAGTCCTAGTTTACCATGGAAATAATGGATGAATTTGTTTTGGGTCTGGATATCATGGAGCAGAATGACTTCATCCTTAGTATAAGAAAAAAAAAATTGCGGATTGGCAATGAATAAATCTTCCAGAGCAAGTACATTCAGAAAATCCATCCCATGATGATCTTTGTTGAAAAAACATCCACAATCAGAAAAATTCCGAAATCATGGCCAGACTGAAAGGAGATCCTGAAGATTTAAGCACTGAAATTATTGAAAATGTTGAATACCACCAAGATGGAATTTTAATTGCCCTATGTCTTGGGAACACAGAACGACAAATACATGTTAGGGTTGCTGATACCAACGGAAAACAAAGCCTTTCTGAAGAAAAACGATCAATTGGGCTTCTGCAAACCCATCACTCGAGTTATCAATTGTGGAAACTGAACTCGAGTACGTTCTTCGAAGAAAAACAGACAATATGGATGGAAGAACAATTATTATTAACATTTAACAAACTGATGGAATCCACGGAATATCTAGCACTGGAAGAAAGGCAGAAGGCCAAAGAAATATTTGGTATTCATCGAAACATTTTCTTTTCAAATACATCAACGGGACGTACCAATCTAATTCAACACCGGCTATGCCCGACCAATCCGACAGGCTCCTAGGAGACTACCATTTGCCAAACAGAGAGAGGTAGCCGACATGATAAACAACATGCTGGAGGATGACATAATTGAATAATCTGTAATATATTTCATTACCCTGTATAGGTTAGGAGGGTTGCTAAGGGTTTTGAGGGAGAAAAGGGAAGGTTGTTGTTCTTGATGTCAGAGTGTTTTGGGAAAAACTTCTCTTCAGATTATTTTGCATGTTATTTGAATTATTAAAGTTTGGTTGTCTTTCACGTGTTTGGCGTCAACTATCACTGACAAACCCAAAATATTGCCAACAAATCCACAAGCACGTGGTCTTCATTGGTAGTATTGATAACTGAAAAGGATGGATCAAGCCGATTTTGTGTTGACCATCGTCGAATGAATGACGTAGCGATGAACATAATTTTCAATGTTGGATATGAAAAGCGGATACTGGCAAGTGGAAGATTCTGCGAAATTCGAGGCTGTTAGAGTTGGCCACGTCCCAGAGACATGAAGTAAGAAGTTTCCGATGCACTCACTATCGAAAATTCGTCCTGGATTTTGGTAAAAACGCTGGATAATTTTGTGATTTGATGAAGGACTAATCTGTGATAAACTTTTTCTCTTTGATTTATATTGAACAACTACTGAATCACAATATAGTTATTAACGTTACAAGGTCGATATGCAGCAAATAACGGATGAGGTTGAATATTGTAATCCGAGGAGCAGCCGAGGATTATAACAACTGAATCCGTTATTTGCGTATCGGCCGTGTGTCGTTCAAGACTTTTCGTAATCCCGCTGAAAGATTACATTTTGATTCAGAGGAAAGAACGAACCACGTACCTCGTAATTCTATAGAAAAATCCCAACATCGTGTTGTCATGGAACAGCCTAACAATATCACAACAATATTTTAAACAATGTCAGTTTTTTGTGTTCGCGAGTTCGCTTTAACAACGACCATGGATGAAATTGAAGAAATTGAGGAACAAAATCAAATTTGTTTAGAAATATTGGGAGAATCATGTGCAGCCCTATACGAAAGGAAAATTAGAGGTTTATTCTCCTAACTCGCTGTGGACCAAGATTTCATTGTTGAAACTTGCTTTGAAAGTTTATGACAACATTGACATTTTAAGGTTAGTTATTTTAAATCGTAAACCATATTGGAGTATTACTTACAGAAATGGTATTTTCAGATTTGAAATAGTATATTGTGTATCTAGTGCGTGAAGTATACTTTTTTACGCGAGTGTGGAAGTTTGTGGAACGAGCCGCAGGTGAATTTCACAATCCGCACGATCGTAAAAAAGTCTTCACGCACGTGGTGCACACTATACTTTTTCTACGACCTTTTACTTAGAGATTGAATTAAAGGAAAATTTGACTAATTTTCTTTATTACAATAATAATTATTATGAACAGTTATATTGCAATTTTGTAAATTGTCAAAATGTACATTTACTTTCTCTTTCTCTACAAAATTAGTGCTGCTTGTACTGTTGGTATTGACAACACAACTACGATTATTCTCAGTTGTTAAGATTTTATTGCAGACATCTATCTTTTTAGTTAGGGATTCTTCCACGTAGGCTTCTGCCACTGAGGATGATTTCCAGCCGCCGTGTTTTTTAGCGTTAGGAGATCTCCTCCACCTTCGACTAATAAAGACGCAGATGAACGCCGTAGGCTGTGCCCGGTAAATTCGTTGGGATTGGGGAGTTTCAAAAATGTGGCAACTTCTGAAGGAGTTGATGGGAGTACTTCAATGCTGTCCATCAGGAATTTGCGTGAAATACACGGCTAATCGGTTTAAATCAAAATTTCGTCGTACTATTTATTAATTCAGAGGGTAATTAATTACTATTTACGGTCTATTAACTGATGTAACTCTGAACTTCACTCTGCGGGAACTGTCATATTTGTCAATTTCTCTCGCCACCGCTACCTAGACCAGCGACCGGTGTGTGAATTTCTATTGACTCTTATGGCACCGGTGCGTGAAATAAATCCCATAAGAAAAGCATGGCACTTCACACACCGATTCGTGAAATGAAGCTTTACACATTTTTATCGATGTGTGACGTTAGTAATTCACATACGGGAGTAGAAAAAATATTTTTTGTTCTTGAGACGAAAGTCTGATGGATACACACCAAAGGAAGCAAAAATTTTGTCTAAAGAAGAAGTAACCAAGTTTTTGTTGGAGGCAGATGATCATGCAAGGTTGCTTGAAAAGGTTGTATTAATGTGTGGTATTTTTAGCGCCTGTAGACGTGACGAACTTGTTAAGCTGACTGTGGATGATTTTGACAGCACCAGTACCAGAGTTTTGGTTACATTGAGGTATACTACAAAAAAAAAGAACCAGTTATTTGTCATTCCCAAAGAAGGACTTCCTTTTTATGCATATGGTTTATACCAAATATACGCAGATTTGCGGCCTTCAAATTTGGAAATATTGGCGATTCCTTATTGGTTATAGGAATGGTAAATGTGTAAAACAAGTTGTGGGCCTTCATACTATTGGAGCTGTTCCAAAGAAGATTGCAGCATTCTTAAAACTGGAAAATCATCAGCTCTACACGGGGCACTAGTTTCGCAGATCCTCGGCTACTATGCTTGTAGAAAATGATGGCGATCTACTATCGGTATCGTATATTGAAATTTCAGTTTCAAAGAGAATGGAGATAACGAGACGACAACTATTCCATAGTAATGAGGCCACACCGAAAACAAGTTCAAATACTGATGCTATCGATGAAATAGAAATTTCAAATAATAACAATTGTCAAATTACTATTCAAATTTATAAATAGTTAGTATTTTTTTCCTTGGTGTTTTGGATCGACTGCTATGGGTTGACTGCTATGGGTTAGCCATGTGTTCTGGATAGACCTTGTTACTAACTCCATACGCCACTTTAGAAGCAGCACTGTTCATTTTTAACGCAACAGTGAATCGTGGAGGATTATTCCCAGCCGACACGAGCCTCAATCATTCAGACTTTCACATCTGAAAATCTGGGAATCGAACCTGCATCCTCTCGGTTACTAGGCGAACGCTTAACCACTGCGCTAATTCCCGCCCTAAAATAGTTGGTATTTTTTTTTCTTTGGTGTCTTGGCATCGACCGCTATGGTCATTAATTAGTATTATTATAATTATTGCTATTGTAAGCATTATAAAGTTTTGAAATACATATTTGAACACGTGATTTTTTAACGGTCGCCAGCCATTAAAAAATCTTAACGGACGGAGGCTGTTAGCATTAATTTTTCAATTGTCATCTAAATACCGTTAAATCAAAATAACAGTATGGGATTAGGAAAAAACTTGAATGGATAACGTTGAAGTTCAGTGTCACAATTCGATGAAGTCTCAGTGAAAACTTGATGACAACTATTATACAACTTGATCAAAATGTCTTTCTTGGTAATAATAAGGCCAGAATTTGCCCATAATAATGGAATTATAGAAATTGTTCAATCGCCAAGCAACTCCATCGCTTGACTGAGAACAACTATGAGTTTGATTGGAGCTCTGATTGTCAACATTCATTCACTGAATTGAGAAAGAAATTTCAACTCTACCTATTTCAGCATATTCACGAGAGAAAGGCACATTCAGTTTGGACTGTGATGCGTCTCAACAAGGCATCGGATCTGTTTTATCTCAGGAATAGGATGGCGAAGAGAAAGTAGTAGCCTACTTTAGTACAGGCAGATCAAAGCCAAAAGAAACTACTGTCTTAATCAAAGCCATTGAACATTTCCACAACAATCAAAGAATTGGTATACCGCTTCTGCTCACCCCAAGGAGCAACCCATCATTTTAGATCATGAATCGAGCATATTTACAGGTCTATTCACTATCTTTTAAGGATATCGTTAGCAGTCGTTACCAAGCGATAAGCCGTTAAATAACGATAAAATCACAGAATCGTATTCTGTTTCTTCATCGTTATTTAACGATATGTCGTTGCCAAAACATCGCTGAGCAGACGACACCTATTTGGCTGTCGTAACTGTCAACGGTGATAGACGTGTTCAGCAAAAAATTATTCTCACTCGTCCTTTGCAAAATTCAAATAGTAATCCAATAGAAATGAATCAGTTCGAGCTGGACGTATTGGTTGTAAATGTATCTGTTGTCCCGTAGAGAGTTGAATAGGAGATTCAATAGATGGTCGATACCCCTGAAGAAAATTTTTGGAAATATTTTAGATTAACCAGAGAACTGGCGTGGGAGTTATTTAACGAAATTAGTGATCACTCTGCAATGTCCCTCAGGAATACGAGGATACCTTAAGAGGCCATGAGCGCGATAATATTTGGGACGGTTTTTTTGGGTAAAAGAGTCGATAACTCAAAGACGGTTCGTCGTATCGATTTCAAACAGAGACAGGCTTTTAGAGGATGTTCAATTCTATACACCTACGTCTGCGGCAGCACCTCACGATGCTTTTCACAGATAATCGAGGTAGCGGCATTCGAGGTAGTCTTCAATTAAAATTTGAAGCAATCTTCATCCAATCGAAATGAATTTGGTATCAAAAGAAAAGTAAAACGTTAATCTATGTACGTGCTGTAATGTTTTTTTAAAATTATTCGCTTATCTACCCAATAAATTGCTTCAAAGTAACTGCATTTTTGGGATATTTTTGAGATTTTTTTGTGAAAAAGTGGATTGAAATTTCAATTTCCATTACAGCACGTACCTAGAATCGAACGACCTCTAGAATCCTGCCGTTTTTTGAAATCGATACGTCGAACCGTTTTTGAGTTATCAATTGGCTCTTTTACCCTAAAATGCGTCCCAAATATGATAGCGCAAATGGCCTCTTAAGTTATACAAGTGAACAAAAAATAGTTAATTTCCATTCAATAACCAATTGCACAGTTTTCTTTTAGCTTTATATGTTTTTGCTCATGGTAATTACCAGAAGTCTATGGCAAAAGATGAATCGTGTGTCATGTCCCACTCTTTGTAGGCAGCAGGTGTATTCACGAAGTATCAGTAATATTGGTTGTTTATTTGGCCCCTTTATTTATATGAAATTCTCAACATAGCTGTTCAGTTTGGCTGTTAGGAGGTGCCAAGTTTCTTTGAGAATTTCTGGTTAACTTGGTTCATACTTATTTGTTAGAAACCACTAGTTTTTTTTTCAATTCATCCAAATATAAGGAAAATTGTTGCCTATAAAATAGCTTTACTCTTTTCTTCCTCACAATTTCGTATTATTCACCAATTTCCATAGCTGATTCTAATTTCTATCAAATAATCAAATAACTGAAACAGACAGTTTCAAAATTTTATTTTCATCTATCACTCAGTCACAAAACATGAATTTACTTGTACTACCCTTCTCAAAAATTCATCAGGTTTCTCGTTATTCATTTGCTAGCGACTGAAGCTGTAACGACAGTGTTCTCAGAATATGAATTTCTGAATTGTCGTTTAGATTGACGTTGTCGTAAATTGAACTACAATCGTTAATCAACGACTCGTTAAATAACGACTTTTTAGAGAATAGGTCTGTTAAAGTTTTAACATTTTTTCCCCATCATCCACACTTGGATGAAAAGTTTTTTCTGATTTCATGTGCATCATCTGATGAAGAACTGAAGATCACAGGCTGGAATGGCAGAGAGTGGCAGAGATGAATCAGTATTTGTGCTTAATTGTCCTATTGTTTCATCCCCTTATTCATCAAGAACTATATGGGGTAATAGGGGTTTTTCCTGATGGTTGGAATAGCAAATTCGCCACCTTCTTCAAGTTGCCCCGGAGCGCATATAGTGGTGGTCTTCCCTCTCATCTGGGATGATGTGCGGATGGTAGGGAGTATCAACATTGTAATTTATAATTAATAAATTAATTTCAATTAATTTTAATATTATCTATCTAAAGCATTCTTCAAAACTTATTCAATAACTGCCTTGTTAGTCAGTGAACGTATCATTTGAGATTATCATTTTGAGAGCGCCATCTGATCATCACACATTAAATTCCTAGCTACATCCTGTAAAACATTAATAGACATATTCGACCACACAGCGCCTGAAGCATTCCAGCTTCCCCAACAATTTCATCTCAGACACAGATGATATAAATTTATAAATAACCATCCCAATGCAGCGTCAGCATTTCACTTGCACTTTTAATTCGATCTATAACTATTTTCTATGTTTTATTTTACCGAAGTACACAGGGCTAAATCACGCACTCATCTTCAACTCACATTTTATACAGCTTTCAAGTCCTTAAAACATATTCATCGTAGTTGCGCAGCCTGAATTGCCTGAATTATTCTTTAATGGGCAGATAGCCATCATGGTTTACGATTTTTTGTAATTGTAGACTCACATTCCTAAGTGATGATCTCTTTAAAATGTAATTATTGCATGAACATCTTTACTATATCCTCAACTTGTTAAGTGTTGGGCGGTTATTCAGTTATGACGTGAGTCTTCTTCGTTAACATTGGGTGGATTTTGATTTTATTGTTTGAAGTCGTTAATTGTTGTTTTTTGACGTTGAAACCCATTCAATAATGGTTTTAAAAACGCTTACAGTTCCACAGGCTATCGGTGATCGTTATTTTATTGTCAGGTTGGTAATAAATTATGTTTTTAAATGTTTGAAACACTGAACTGATACACTGATATCTGTTAACACTGTCAAGTGTCAAATTCAATTTTCATAAATTTGAATTTTTCGAAAAAGTATTTGCAAATGAATCGTGCCTGTTGCAAATGTTGTGTTCCATTTTGCTGGAATTACTACGATTATACAAAACAAAAAAATACCATTTCACAGATTCCCGCAAACTAAAGAACTTGCGTAAAAATGATTGTTCCATTTGCATCTTCCCATCGATGACCTAGAATTCCTTCATCGTAAAAGAATTTTTTGGAGATCATTTCAAGGAGAGTGGGAGATTGCAGAAGCGGAAGACACCATTTTTGTCAAGACTCTGTTCTGTTGTTGAGTTCCATTCTCATGTATGCATTCGAAATTTGAGAAAACAGTTTCTTTTCTTTCTAGACTCCATTATCTGAAAATGATCTCAATACTCCAACCAAAGAAGGTGGAAGAATAACTAATGATTCTGTTTCTTGTAACTCTGTTGGTCAGATTTACTTT
Source organism: Chrysolina oricalcia (assembly GCA_944452925.2). Taxonomy (NCBI): domain Eukaryota; kingdom Metazoa; phylum Arthropoda; class Insecta; order Coleoptera; family Chrysomelidae; genus Chrysolina; species Chrysolina oricalcia. The sequence continues at coordinate 49,105,358 of OX101820.2, read as the reverse complement.
TGTAACCCTGATGTTGGTGAGTTAATTAAATTGGAGTCATTTTCTGTTAGAAACTGTTAATGAGGAACGTAATACTGTGGTTTAGAAGTTGATTCTGGCCACTACTACATACTTTGGCCACAAATTTGACGACGGTTGCTTGAATAGAATGTTTTCTTTTGAATTAGATCTTTTCGAGCCTCTGGAGACACCATAAATCTTTTTTTACCGAAAAGCAACTAGGTATTCATAATTCGACAGATCTCGTTGGGAGTTTTCATTCAATTAATTCCAAATCATCACTTGACGTGGTGTTGCAGAATGTTCCGGGTTTCCAACTTCATTTGGCTAAAAATTCTATGGCAATGTGGCAATTCCATTCAACTTCTCTACACAAGATCAGTGCTAACACCGGTGTAGTTTCCTGCCAATTTCATTCATGTTTTGTTTCCAAATTTTACCGACATATTTGCTTCATTTTCAAATCGAGTGAATCTTGACAAATTATTGGGAATTGCGATTTTTATCATCACATCCACTTATTAATAAAACCGTAGAATCAAAATTATCATCTTGCAGTAAAAAAATGCTCTAATAGTCTGTTCAATCCAATTCAAACCCAATTCTACCAACAAAACAAGTAACTGTCCAATAATTATCCAGAATATATTGAGATTTTCAGTTCTTGGACATGGTATCCAGCAATTGTTTTTCTATACACGGTGAAACATGATGCGAGTAATACTGTTAACAAGCTCACATTCCATTTATATTAAATTTGCTTTACTGTCATTGGACACATGTCCAATAACTGAATAGAACCTGCAAATGTCTATTATTGGACATATTATTTTTCTCAGATAGACATAATGCCATCAAAACATAGAAAATATGATGAAACCTTAATCGAAAAGGCTCTGAAAGGACTGGAAACGATTGGAAATTCCTGTTGAAAAGTAGCTGAGAAGTATGGAATACCAAAATCAACTATGAAATTCAAAATTAAGCATCCGGAACATGAGTCTACATTTGATTCATCTCCTGTACATATACCTTAGGAGGAAGAGACTTTAGTTCAGTAGTAGGATTATAGAAACTAAATGATAAATACAGCAAAGTGTGCTATCATCCGATATCAACTCGGTATCTGAAGCTTCTACTTTGGTTAGTAGAAATATTGATGCCGACTATTCAAATGGTTCTCTGTGGCATTCCAACGATTAAAACTCATCTATCAACTTTATCTTACCCGAACTGAATAATGAACTGAAGGAAAATCCCTCCCCTTCAGTTAATTTATCAGGAATTGTACCAAATAGAATTTGGTCAGAGTCAGAGTTGATGGACTACTTGAAAACGTGAGACCAAGAGATTTCCACTCGCTATTACAGCAAAACGTTTTCAAGAAATGCAAATTAGAAAAAGAGAAATGCAATAGGAGGAAGAAATAAAGGACCAAGATCACTACTCAATACGTCCTCTGGCTTCTTCATGACAAATAACTTTCAAATTATTTCAAAATATTTTTCAGTATTCCAATATGCTCTAAAGACTGTAGGAGAAGATGATGACTGACAGTGCCAAAAACTTACGATAAGTTTATGAATATGCACAGAGATGGTTTCCTTTCATTCAAAGCATCGGTAACATTTGATGTTAACGACAGAATAGCATCTTGAGTTGAACTGATTTCTCTAAATCCAAATTGGCTGTTTGAAATTATTTTATATTTATTGAGAAATGAAACAAGCCCATTTTTAATGATCTTTTCAAATACCTTCGATAGATGATCAACTAAAGATATTGGACGATAATTTGTAATAACAGATTCCCCTTTTCAGAAGTGGTATTATGATCGATTTTTTAAAGCCAGTAGGGAATATCCCTTCTTCCACACATCGATTGACACTATGAGTTAGAGCACCCACAATGTGAATTTATATCAGTTTTATAGTTTTCGATTTTGAATCATCACACCCTGTTGCCTTGTTATTCTTGAGCACTAATATTCTATTTATTTCGAGTCAATTGATTTAAAAAAGAAATGGAATCGAAATGGACGACCTTTTAATTTCGAAATTTCGTGTCGTTTTTGATCTTCTTAAGCAAGAGTTCTTCCCGATTCGATATTATCGATTTGTTTTTTATAAAAATTGGATTTTGCCTTGCGGATTTATTTCAGATCATCATTTTGACCATTTACAACTTTTGATGAAAATATATACAGTGACCGCCAAAAAGTATATACCATATGGGAAAAAAATTTGTTGTTAGAGTACTGGAGAAATATTTCTGTGGGAAAGTTTGTGCATGTCCGATAACATAAAAATAGATTTTGACTCATGTCACATGACCACTAGTAAGGCAGAAAATTGGAAAAAATACCATGAAGAGGACAAAAGTGGAGGCAGATGGCAAGATATCGAAAAAAGTAAATTGAAAAAGTTGCTTGGAATTTAATTTTATACTCACACACAGAGTTTCAAGCAAATAATCGAAAAAATTTCAAACTTCAATTTTTTGAAAATATTTTTCGATGTCTTTATAAAAATCAAAGTTTTTTCTGAATGGCTTGACTATAGTGGAACATTTGTATTTTGATGATAATGTCGAAATTCTGTCATTTTCTCGGTACCAGATGGCACTAAATTGAAAAAATCGGTTTTTGCCAGAACCCTCGATGTTACATTGGTTCGTATCTAACAATTCTGTCAGAATTCCAAGACTTTTGTGATGATATGGCAATCTAGAAACATCATGTTTTCTGAAGTTTTAATAATAATGCTGCATGAGCGTTTACTTTGACATAAAATTTAAGCCTATTTAATTTGATGCACTATTTTCAAGTTTATGTGCAAAGCGAAATGCTCATGCACGATTATCATTGAAACTTGATTATAATCAGGAACTAAAATGTCCTTTGTTTGCTATATCACCACTAGCCGTGGATTTCTGATGTAACTGTTATATACGAACCAATGTAACAGCGAGGGTTCTGATAAAAACCATATTTTTCAATTTATTGTCATCTGGTGCGGAGAAAATGGGAGACTTTCGTCATTATTATCATCAAAACAGAAGTGTTTCACTATAGTCAAGCCATTCAGAAAAAAATACTTTGATTTTTGTAAAGAGATCAGAAAATATTTAAAACAAATCTGATTTATTGCATGAAACTCTGTATATGAGTAAAAAATTAATTTCCAAGCAACTTTTTCAATTAACTTTTTTTGATATCTCGCCATCTTACCCCACGTTTGGCCTCTTCATGGTGTTATTTTCCAATTTGCCGCCATACTAGGGGTCACGTGAAATTTGTCAAAATCGATTTTTAGGTCATCGGACATGCACAAACTTTTTCCCAGAAATTTTTTTCCAATCCTCTAACAATAAACTTTTTCCCATATGGTACATACTTTTTGGCGGTCACTGTATTTTTTGACACTTCCAACTCCCTGCAACTCAGTAGTACTTATCGTAGAGAAAATGTTTGTTGGGACTATTAGCCTTAAAATGACTATATAATTATAGCAGTTCAATACTTGAAAATAATTTCTTTTCATTTTTGTTTTCAGTATTATATGTTCTTTCCTGAAGAATTTTTTTTCTCATTTTTTAATTTTAAAAATGTAAAACTGTCAAGGATATCATATAACTTCATAAGATTATCATCATCATAATTTGATTGTTACGGTAATTCAACAAACAAATAGGTATTTATGACACAAGTTCGTAAAGTAGGACTTTTTTGTATGAGCGTGAACTTTGTTGAATGAAGCGCAGCCGAGTTCAACAAACACGCGAGTACAAAAAAGCCCTTTACGAAAGTGTTTCATAGAAAGTTTTTTCTTCGACAGTTATTATATTGCCAAATTGTAGCAATTATGTCATTAATTTGAATGTTTAATGATATGAATTGTCATCGTATTATCAAATAAAAACTTCCGAGTTATATTTGATGCAAAATACTGTATTTTTCAAAAATGCATAAATGAGTGAACAGTGTGTAAAAAATTACTTTACGAACAGTTGATGATTTTACGCACTTGTGCGAAAAAGTATTACTTTACGCACTGTCAGCAGTGCGTAAAAGCTTAGTTTACGCACTGTCATAGAAAAAATAATTTTACGATATGTTTGATTTGTGAATCTTTGGGACATTTTTCTACCTCACCTCGATTTCGTCCAAGTTAGGACCCTAAAGAGTACACGTAAAGGCACGGTGAGCTGGTCCGAGTAAGGTCGATGGCCTGTTAAAACACGCCTTTGCTTTTTATATTTTTTACCTTATCAAAAGAACGCGGGGTATTCTTCGTTCTATAGCTAGATTGCTTTGCTTCAAGCTGAAGACTGTTCAGTTAATTCTAGAGACTGAGAACTGATCATTACCAATCAAAGTTTGTTGAGGGGTCTTCGATACCAACGCTTCGAATTTGATTTTGGTCTATTTAATAGCTAAATGATTAACATTCATTTGTTCCATTTGATTTTTTTTGAAGAGGATATTGTTCGTTTGAGGGTGAGATATTGAGGTAACTCTCGATTTTATTCGGTTGTTTAGATAACTGTCTTTTCTCATTTATTCAGCCGACTCAGAAAACTGTTGGTGCTATCAGAGATCCCCGCGGAACACCAGAGTTTATAGGTAAAGTGTTACATGAAACCCTGTCAACAAAGGATAGGGAGGAAGCGGACATTCATAGCAGAGTGCAGGAGGCAGACCATGATGATGGATTATTTCCAATTTCTGGTTCTCATGAAAAATAAAAAAAATTATTAGTTAACAAACATCGTCAACATTCAACTTAGCTAATATCAGTTCGCTACCTGATTCCCCTGACATAAATAAAGAAGAAATTGCAAATCTTATGAATAAACATTACGTCACATTGGGGAAAAAGCTTGCAGAAGAAATTATCACCGATCCTGAATATATTGCCCCAAATCACAACCCGGTTTTGAATTCTCTTTTTTTACGAGCAGTTGACCAAAACGAAATAAAAACAATAATTTCTGAACCTATGAAGGCACCAGGAATTGATCACCTGACATCTGAAACTATTAAACAAATGTCTGACATGATTTCCGCACCACTAGGTGTTGTAATCAATAAATTCCCACAGCATTTAAAGAAACAATTGTATTTCCCATTTACAAAAATGGCGACAGAGAAGAAATTATCAACCACAGACTAATTTCAGTTATAACAAACTCTTCAGAGATATTCGAAAAAATACTAAAAAATCAGTTGGTTTCATTTCTCGATAACTTTGGAATAATTTCAGAAAAACAACACGGTTTCAGAAATGGTGGTTCCACCCAAGATGCCATACTGAAATTGACTCCAGAAATGTATTCAGCTCTGGACAAAAGCCAGCCCTCTGTGTCTTTCTTGACTTGTCGAAAGCATTCGACACGGAAAGCCACGACCTACTTATTGAATCGCTTGAAAATTCTGGTATCAGAGGAAAAGCTTTAGACTTGTTCAAAAGCTATCTCTCGAATACACCGCAAAAAGTTTAATTCAAAAATGACTATAGCGAATTCGAAACAGAAGAGTAGTACCGCAAGGAACCGGATTAGGACCAATCCTTTTCAAAGTATATTCAAATGATTTATTTGAGGTCAACACCGAAGGCAAAATAATCACGTTACTCAGCTTAAGAACGGGACACTTTAAAAGAGCTAGTAGAATATGACTAAATCAAGGTTTCAGAGTCGATTGTTGACCATAATCCCTAGCAAAACATTGTTTCTTCCACTTTCCATCAATAAGTCTACTTTGCCGTCTTTCACTACACTCACAGTTTCTGATGATTTTTAAATAAAGTTCTTTCCTGAATTCAAGTACATTGGTGTGATAATTGACAGTCACCTCAAGTGGAATAAGCATGTTGCACATGTTATTAAAAAACTTAATTTTTTTATTTACAAAATAAAAAACCTCAGATTTGTTTTGAATAAAACTCAACTGGAAACTATATATCAGGCATTAGTGGAATCTCATATAACTTATGGGGTAGTAGCTTGGGGAGCAGTCGTAAAAACCTTACTCAATAATTTGATGATAGCACAGAAAAAACTCATTGAAATTTTATTTTGTAAATCAAATCGATACTCCTCAGACCTTCTCTATCTGAAACTGGTATATTGGATCCAAGACAGCTATTTTTCCTGAATTTGAATGTCGAACAGCTTAAAACTAAATCCACTCTGATAATTAATGAACACCTATATAATATAAGACAGAAACATAACACTTACTTGCCTCCACCAGTCTTGAAATCTATTGGGCAGAAGAATTTTAAATTTTCAGGTCCAAACTTTACGATAGACTTCTTCGATACATGTCAAAAATTGATAATTTCAACTAGTTCAAAAATAAATTGAAAGACTACATCAAAACGATTCCGCGGGATTACATACATCTACAAATCGAATGCCCCCTCATGATAATAATATAGTACTTCAGTTAGAGTAAAATGTTTTCTTAATTATGTTTGATATAATTTTTCTCAGGTAAGTATATTGATTATTATGTACCTCTGTTTGGGTGTGTGTATGTTTGCATATAAATGAAAATGACATTTGTGATATTATCATATATCTGTTTACTTTACTTTTATTATTAATTACTAGTGATTCATAAAAATGATTATGTACCTGAAACCCTATACTTCTAATTTAGATCAATTCCCTATACTATTTATATTTATATGTACTACCCTGCATCTCTTCAACCTATAAAAGAATTTAATTTCTTACATTCGTATTTTATTGTATGTGTTTTAGGTTAGTTTATGTATTTTTACGTTGCAACGAATTTGTTTATGCAATAAAATCTTACGATTATTATAAATAGCCTCTCCCGTCCAATTCCACAGATGCTGATGTCTTCCAAAATTGATATGTTGGTGACACATTTTAATTATCCGTTTGTTGAAGAGGATTCACATCACACATCTTTGGAAGCTGTACTCAAACTGTCTACACAAAAATTATTGTCAAACAATAACTATGGAAAATTGTTATACAAGAGGAGACTACGATCGAATTAATTCTTCTTTTGATAACATCAATTGGAATAATATTTTCAATAATTCTGAAATCGAAGTGAGCGTTCAAAGATTCCAATGTTCTGAATGATGTCGAGGAGTTCGTTCCCAATCAGCTTTTCACCATTGTATGAATATAGTAGTTATTCAATGCCTGTGAAAAAGTTATTGGACTCAAACGCGAGTGTCGGCTAACGTGATTAGTTACAAACATGAATATTTGACGTCATTTTAATGAAGATTTCTTCAAAAAAAAACCTCATTTTGATGCTGTCCCATTGTTTCAATCAAGTCACGACATAGTAGTAGTAGTAGTTCTTTGGGGAGGCCGCAACCGCAGCCAGGCAAGTAGGCCCTCATGGACCCTTTTTGCCATCCCCTGTTCTCCACCTAGTTTTCCTTTTCGAACCTTTGTGACCTAATGAAGGTCAGTATGTCCGACCACTCCAAGTTGATTAGTTCCTCTTGTTGGAGTTTGTCAACTCCGAAGGTCCCAAATCTTAGCCTCCCGTATGCCTCACACTCGCCGAGGAAGTGAGAAGAAGTTTCTTCGTCTTCTTCGCATTTTCGGCAAGTGGGACTGTCTTCTATATCTATAAGTGATAGGTGTCTGCCTAACTTGTTATGTCCTGTTATTATTCCTATAAGGAGGCGTAGAGCTTGGCGATTTCTGACTAAGAGCCATGTCGTCCTTAACTTATTGGAGCCGGCCATGAAGTCTTTCGACTGCCTGCAGCCGGTGTTATCCCTCCAAAGTTTATTCAGCTCTTCTTCTGCCAACTTGTCGAGGGCTGAAGAGGTTTGGCTTCTTGCGATGCCTAGTACAGGCTCCGGTCCACAGAATGGAGTCACGACATAACTTGGAGGCCAGATCACTGAAGTTACGACATGACTTGGATGCGAGATCACTGTCGCCATCTACATGTTGCATCCATTTTAATCCAATATAAATCCCATAAGGTTGGCTAACTATCTTACTTCTATATAAACAATGTTATCACTAAAGGTTCATATCCTCATTGGTTTGCAAAGAGTTCTATCAATGATTCTATCATGGTTCTATCATGATTTGTGAAAAAGATCGGGCTCATAATAAATGGAAAAATCATAGCGCAGATAATGATCAACAATTCTCTACATTAAGGAAAAATGTCAAAACTTGCGTTAAACAAGATTTTGATAAGTACGTTACTATATCTGAAAGTAATTGAAAGTCCAACTCCGAAGTATTTTGTTCATTTGTGAAAAATAAGAGGAAATGCAGCTCTTTTCCTCGACATATAACTTACAATGATAGGCATGGTACCGATTGTCCCACTATTTGTAAAATATTTTGGGAGTGCATACGAATTCCATCCCTTCTGGAACTAGCAGACAATTTTGATGTAATATAAGTTAGTATAGAAGAAATTCTTGCTGCCCTGTCACAGTTAGAACATCGATCAAGTAATACCTATTCATAAATCTGGAGACATCAACGATGCTAGAAATTGTAGGCCGATACCATTGCTGAGTTTATTTGGTAAAATAATCGAATCTATAATTTGTTCGAAAATGTCTTTTATGGTAATAGTATATTGTGTATCTAGTAGTAAAAGTAATACATTCCCGGACGACAATGTAAAAGCATTGAAGTCTGGGAATGTGCTTTTACTATGAGGTACACATACTATTTTTTCTGAAATCGCAATCGGCATTATCAAAAACTAAGGAATTCTACATATTGTATGCGTGAATTCAATAACTGTCTAAAATGTAAACAAGCCGGCAAAAATTTTCCCGTATCGTTTTCGATACGGGAATAGTATATATTGTGTATCTAGTAGTAAAAGCAATACATTCCCGGACGACAATGTAAATTGTTGGCCGAGGCGAAGCCGAGGCCAACAAGCATTGAAGTCTGGGAATGTGCTTTTACTACGAGGTACACATACTATTTTTTCTGAAATCGCAATCAGCATTATCATAAATTGAGGATTCGAAATTACGTGCTTTCCTCTAACGTCAAAGTGACAACTATAAACCAAAGACCGATTTTGACGGCCTAGGCTGGCAAAGTACTAAGTATTAAACGGTCCGGGAAAGTTCGTTGCTTAGCAATGGACTAAAATACTGTATTAGCGTATTTTGAGGCCTGCAGTCCAAGAAAGTGGGCATTCTTGAACGATTTCAGAAAATAGTAATTTACGTAACAAGTCCGAAAAAAACTGTTTTCGGACGTGTTGCGTACACTATTTTTTCGGCAATCATGTAGAATAACAAATCAATGAGACGCATTTAGTCTAAGAGACGAAGAGAGGTCGACTTTCACCCATCTGTTTACCGGATGAAAGGATTCCAAATTTGAATATTTGAACATTTCAGTTCTTATTTGTATTATATATTGAAATTCGACCAGAAGATAGGTACCAACAGAAACATTCTAATTCTTATTTATATTAATATTTGTATTAAATTTCGAGCACTTCCCGGCCTAGTCCCGGAAGTACGTACTTCCCTGACTAGGCCGGGGAGTGCTACTTTCCCAAAGAAAAAGTGTCCGGAAGTGAACACTTCCCGGATGGTTGCCGAAAAAGTACTTTCCCGTACCGTTTAGGTCCGAAAACGGTCCGGGAAAGTTCGTTGCTTAGCAACGGACTAAAATACTAGATTAGCGTATTTTGAGGCCTGAAGTTGCTCCGAGAAAGTGGGCATTCTTGAACGATTTCAGAAAAAAAAATTTATCACTACTAATCAACACCTGTAGCCCGATTCCACATATGTTTTCGCTCAGGAATGACAATGTCAAACTGTCCATTTCTGATGAGATAATTGATTAAGGTATAACTTTGGATACCAAATCGATCTTTGACAGTCACATTGTTGAAAAACCCTCGGTTTCATATGAGAAATACCAGGGATTTTAAAAACTTCTCCTTACTGATTATGAAGTTCATTACTTGATAAAGCCTATCATTGAATACTGTAGTATAGTTTCGAACCCATCATATAAAGAATACATAAAGAGATTGGAAATGATCAATATTATAGATTATAGATTCTTCAGCTACATGCACTACTTTACATAGGAAATCTAATTAATCGCAAGGTTGTGAGCATATCTCTTAGGTGACTTCAATGACATAATATGTTTCATTTACAAAATGTTTAATAATCTCATTGATTCTAATGAATATTCAACTCTCTTTTCACTCAACTGTTCCTCATATAATATTCATCATATGCAATTTTTTTTAACTTCTCATTTTTCCACAAATTATTTTGGTGATTCTCCAATGATAAGATGGACGCTTACATTTAACACCATGTTATCTGATGACTTGGACATTTTTAAACTAAGTGTGAACTGTTTCAAAAAGAACCTGACAAAGATCTTAACAACTTGCATTGTGCATACCTAGTCGAGTTATAATGTTTACTTCAGATCTATATGCCAGACTAAGTTTTTGCTATAATGATTACACAATAATTGTAACTTTTTATTGTAATCGTATGTTATTGGGCTCGTCCAGTTGGGTAACCTATATAATTGAATAAACAAATGAATCAAAGAAAAGGAGGTAGATATATTATAAATCAATATACGAATATTTCAGTTTTATTTCAAACCCACACCAAGAAGTATTTTTCGCTTCTGAAGATGCTCCATACACCAAGCAATAGAGCATAAAATGAGTGATTTTCAAAAAAAAAAATACTAGTAGGAAACCGACATGAAAGACAGTTCGTAGTTATATTGTGTTATATTTTCGACTCGCAACTGTCATTTATTAATTTGTTATAAACATTTAAATAACAAAAAACGTGCTTTTTTAAATTATAAAATAAAAACTAATAGGGCAATCTGGTCCACAACCATGTCGGATCATTAGTAACGGAGAAAAACTGGAAAAATCGTAAAATTTTGCGATTTTTGGAAAAATTTATAACTCCTCCACTTTTCAAGAAGTAGGATTGGCCTTCCTCATGAAAGTATTGAATCTGTGTACTTTATGTGTGCACAAAACAGGCGCTGTCGGATTGTTAGTTTTGGCACAATTGCAATTCAATTTTTTTTTGCACTATCTTGCAGCTTGCCTGGATGCTCTAGTGATAGCCCGATTTCAATTTCTCGAACAGATTATGAAAGTAGAAGTATAGTTCTACAAAAAGTATATTCTCATTTTACGCTACAGTGGTGCGAAATATGTGAAAAATGCATGCAAACCGGGGGGCAGGTAGCCGAGTGGTTAAAAGCAACATTGTTTCAATCAGTCAAAGGTTCAAACCCTAGCGACTGCAGAACTTTTTCTGATGGCCCGAGAAAGTGAAAGAAATGAAAGAGAATCGCACGTAAAAAGGTAAGACCTCGTTAATCCTTAGCTCGCACAAGTTTCGATTTCTGAGGGCTACCGTTCGTAAGGGGACGACAGCTGGTTAACGGAAAAAATAATTTTAACAAAACAAACAAAAACATGACTGAAAACGGCCGAGCCCGCGTTAGCTGCCGAGTAGTAGGAGAGTTCGGGAGATAAGGGATATTCTTCTAATGAACGGTTTACGTGATAATTTCACTCGCCGTATGAAACCCTCATTTCCTGCAATATTAGTACCAATAAGGAACGTATGGCTCGATAATAGGCAGTTCCTAGCTTTCGAGCCGGTAATACCACTTTGGCATGGCAACCACGTATCCAAACAACAACGGAGAACTTAATATTAATATCATCTCGCTACTAATATGAATGTCAGTCTGACAGACTTCATGTCTATCAGGCATTATCTATCTATAACTATTGGAGAATTCACGGCAATGGAACTCTTCTTACTTTGTTGGTTCGTGAAATTATCTCAATAAATACTACTCGTGCTCACGATAGTAATTCTGTCAGAAATCAACGAGATCAAAGCAATTTGATCGAGTTTAAGATTTCTGACAGAATTATCGTGGTATTACCCCCGATAATTCGCTTCCCCTCATCTCCCGCTCCTACCACTCGATCGCTTTCACTAGCTCAGCTGTTTCCAGTCAGGTTTGCAAGCATTTTTCACTCATTTCGCAGAATTTTTGCGCAAAATGAGGATATACGTTTTGTGTTACTATACTTCTACTTTCAAAATCTGTTTGAGAAATTGGAATCGTACTATCACTAGAGCATCCAGGCACGCTGCAAGATGGTGCAAAAAAAATTCAAATTGCAATTATGTCAAAACTGATGATCAGTCAGAGCCTGTTTTGTGCACACACAAAGTACACACGATTCAATACTTTCATGAGAAGGGCCAACCCTATTTCTTGAAAAATGTCGGAGTTATGAATTTTTTTGAAAATCGTAATATTTTCCGGTTTTTCCGGTTTTCCTCCATTACTAATGATCCGACAGGGTCGTAAAATTCCGTTTTGTTCGTATTTCATTTATCTACAATTATTTCCATTGGAGCAACCGAATTGCTCTATTAGTTTTCATTTTATAAGCAAAACTTAAAAAAAACACGTTTTTTGTTATTTAAATGTTTACAACAAATTAATAAATGACAGTTGCGAGTCGAAAACATAACAGAATATAACTTCGGACTGTCTTCCATGTGACGGTACGGTCGGTTACCATGCAAAATTTGCAGTTTTAGATTTTTCATCTTAGCCGAGTTCTTCAATTTTTTTATTTGGGCAACCCTGACACCGGGCCCTACTAAAAAGTCTTCCACTCGGATTTTCCCGAAGAAAAGTCCATAACAAAGAGAAGGAACACAAAATTAAGCGTATTTGAGACGTCGAATTTTTGCGATAATCGATTTTGGGTCCCAAACTTTGTGCGCTTCAACCAAATCGTCTTCCACTTAGTCAGATGATTGATTACTAGTCATTTTCTAAACAAAATCATCATAACGGAAGACAGATATAAATCGTCGGCCCGGCCCGATTTCAAAAATATTTGGAATTTGGGGTTTTCGATGGACTTTCATCTCAGCAAACGGAAGACGTATATCTTCTCATCGCGGTTTTGTACCCGCGGCTCTCTAACTATGAGTAAATAAGCTTGATAACTTTATATTCAACATGAAGGATTTCGAAGTTTCCATCAGTTATGATCTTCTTCGAAAATACGATCTGCATACGATGAATTTACTTTCTTCCTTACGTAACCCATACGATGTATATGTATTCGGCTTTTGAATGGTCTACCTGTCTGACCTACATATACTTTAGGGCAAGATACACAATTCTATTTACAAACTCCTGAATTTTCTGATTTTCGTATCTTTATTATTTTTGATAAACCTTCCCAATGTCCTGTTTGTTCTACAGTCTACTCTCAGATTTTGATTATTTAAAAATGAAGCTAATTTTTGTGTAATTTGTCCTGAATAGGTTAAAGTTAGGCAATTACTCTCATTGTTCCGAGTATAGTGGGGTAATCTTCTTGGATAGCCTTCTTATAGAGTTTTTCAGTGATTAAATAGAAAATATTCTCACTAAAAAACTCTATAAGGAGGTTATCCAAGAAGTTATATTTCTGATGAGTGTTTATAAACAAATATACATTTTTCTTCATCCTTTTTTGGGAAATTGATGCCATTCAATCCGTGAACCGTTCATCAAAATCCTTTACTTCCCACAATCAATAATTTGTCATCTAACTTTCGATTTGTTCAGACATAACGAACATATGATCTAACAAACAAACGTTCAGATTTAATAGGAAAAATTAACAAATGAATAAAAGCACAAATCTATGTCTTCCTCCGTCATTATGAATGAAATGAATGAATCCGTTTTGAATTTATCCCTAACCTCAGTCAAAGCGATTCCGAATTGCGTAACCAAATTCGACCTTAACTAAAACTTGTACCTTTAATCATTCGTATCGTCATAACTTTCATTTTTACTCTCATAGTGTACAGGTAGTTGTGCATTTATCAAGAGTAACCGCATAGTTAATGATACGGTTCGTAACCTTCTACAAAATTATGTGAACACCTTGAACTTGAAGAATTCAGTGATGAACCAAGAATGACCTACTCAGTAGCGTGTGATTAGGGCAGATTATACGGTTACTAAGTATTTATTGAGAAGAAAATATAACACTTTTGATTTCGAACAATACTTTACAATTAATCTCATCATCATCATATAATGAAATTGAAAAAAACGAGTAACAGAACAAACAACCAATTCTGAGAATGCATGTCGAGCAGTTCGAATTGCATAACCAATAGCTGTAAGATTTACATCCCATTTCCGATGATTGCCTTGTACATATGACGAAATCATAGTCTTAACAACTCGGTTTACTCGTTCAGTCGGATCGGCACGAGGCAAATAAGAAGCAGTATATGATATTGTCGTGAATTGGGGTTGATTCACGACTAACTGGGTAGATACTGATCATTCATAGATTTAAAACACTTTAGAAAAATATAGAAACATTTATTTTACTATGTACAAATATGAGATTAAGACGATTGAAATTAATGAAGGAAATAATCAATAAAGAATTAATGAATTAAAGAATTGATGAATTAAATAATTGATGAATTAAAGAATTGATGAATCTCTCCTAGACTGGTTACTTTTGTATAAATTATTTTAGAAAGATCTATACTTACAATACATATTGGCTTAAACAGTTTATGAACATTTTCCATTTATTTAATACCGAATCTTCCAAACTCCCCCCATAGCCCTCACTAGCTGCGGGCACGGCAGAACTCTAAACTCGACTACCAGATCGAACTATCAGTGGCCTTTTTGAAAACTCTTGTTTACGTTATGTTGAGGACAAGTTGTGTTTCAAAATAAAATATCTTCGCTCACGTACTGAATTGTAAAAAGGTTACCCACGTATTGAAATATAAAATATTTTAATGTACAGGATGTTCCATATATTTTTGACAATACCCCCCCGTTCAAAATCGAGCGCCTCGAGCGATTATATTAAAACCAACTGACAATTCGATACAGGTTTACAAAAACCATTAAATTAATACCATGTAAATATAAATATACAAATAAATATGCACAGAAGAAGTCTGCTTGCACCATCTCCATTTGAATTCTTCTCCTCCTTGCTGCCTTTTCCATCTTTGACTGGTTCATTTCGGTTCCATTCCATTATACCATGGTTCATCGTTGCCTGGGTACAATAATTGGCTCATCAATTTAGTCAGGCTTGGGTTGGCTTGGCTGGACCAGGTATGGTATGACCCAAACATACTGGACAAACTGTATTTGACATCAATCTGCCTGCCGGGACTTGACATGGCTTCAGTGGACTTGACATGGATTTGCCTGCCGGGACTTGGCATGGCTTGGTCCTGTTGGACTCCATTTTGGCTCTGCTTCCCTGTATTTGGCATGTATCGGCTTGCCGGGATTTGGCATGGCTTTACTGGACATTGGCACTGCTTGGTCTGGTTGGATACCCTATTTTGGCTCAGCTTTACTAGACAACATGGAGCTTGACATGGTAGAACTTGGCTCTGCTCTATCTCACTGAATGTGAGAAGGCTCAACTCGACATGGCTATGGAAACTGTGACTTCATCACGATTCACCTGGGGATTCTCTTGGAGTGGTACAAGGCTGAAGACTCTTCCGCGTTCCTTACAGGAGGTACAGTTCCTATAATACAAAAATAAAAGTTTAGGTAAACATACTGCTATCATCTAATTTTACAACAAATACCGTACCCCAAAATATATTAAAGACCAATCAACCTTATTCTCATTATAAAATCATTATACAAGTACATGCCAACAATACAGTTTCAAAATATATTTCAAATTTTCCGACATTAATATATATATATATATATAT
Organism: Chrysolina oricalcia; assembly: GCA_944452925.2. NCBI lineage: Eukaryota > Metazoa > Arthropoda > Insecta > Coleoptera > Chrysomelidae > Chrysolina > Chrysolina oricalcia. Next base: position 49,089,528 of record OX101820.2, on the reverse strand, counting down.
ATATATTAATTATAATATAACCATTCATTCGTTTTCGAAGCATACCAATTGTCACATTCTCAATTTATCCTTGCCATTCTCTTTCTCTTTCTCTTTCACAACAATTTAAAATACCACCATTTCTCACAATACGAGGCTAATTTTGTGATGCGATACCCTGAAATTATTTGCCTAGGATTAGATACAGAATATCACAAAACAATTTCACACTCGCTTTTCACATTCAATAATATTCATTCAATTCTTTTCGACCCCATTCGTTACTTCTTACTCACTAAAACACTGTGCACAGTTTTATTATTGATTTCATACTTCACCCTTTAAATTATATTGACATGTCGGCCATGGCCTCTATACCCTTGTGTCGTTTTCCTACGAATTCTTGACTTTCTTTGAGTTCCAACTCGCCTGAAGAAAATATTGTGTGCACACATAGCTTACAATCTACCTAAAACATAAAACAAATTATTATATAATCAAGATTCATCAACAACAGGGCTCCATGGGTCGTTATATTTCAAAATGCGGCTCACGTGAATCACATCCGTTTTCGCATTTATTGTAGATCCCAGTTTTACTCTATAAGTAACTGGATTCAACTTCTCTCATCATATGTATTCCTACAACATAAAATAAATCATCATAGAATCAATACGAGTTTCAATCGTGAGTTCATTGTCAAATTATCTGACAAAACTGTGTATTTACAATACAACAAAGATTCAACGAACTCCTTTTTCATGAGCTTACTCAATACGACTTCCAATAATAGCGACTTAATCGTCAAATTCTCTGACAAAACCGTGTATATACCATATAAAGGAAAACAAATTCCTCTCTCATTATTCTGGCAACTCGTATACCAACTGCACCTATTGGGTAGGTAAACTCCAAAATAATAGTGCATCTCCATGCATTCTCTAAGCTCATCTCTTGTGATTCTTCAAAAAAAATCCATATGGTGCCACGACTTCTGGAAAGGCAGCGGCCGTACCTTTCTTGCATTTGCCATCATACTGATCTCTGCTAGGGGCTAGGGGGAAGCTGAAGATTCAGTGTAAAGTAGTAATAAATTTGTAACTACACGTTATTACTCTCATAAACTCGAAATATAACAATTTTACACAAACTATTCTTGTAAAAATCAATAGGGAAAACAACCATATTCAAATAATTATACTGAAAATAAATCGTTAGAACTTAACATCAATAGCATTTTCATTTAATCTTCATAAAATTCTCTGGAGTTTATTGCGTACGAAATAGCGTACTTTCGTCAAATAATATTTTTATTCAGAAATGCTATTGTTGCACAAAACTTGGGCGAGATTCATTCAGAAACAAAACATATGGATCAGCAATTTCTACCTAGTTGTACCGGATCTAGGTCAAGTTCAACGTTTATGAACTGCAACGTAAATACGATTGAGTTGAATTTATCACTGTACTTTCAAATAACTAACAAAATATAAATTGGACCATTATGAAGAATGAATCCAAAACTAAAGCACGGCAGCCTCCACCACTTGTCGTGAATTGGGGTTGATTCACGACTAACTAGGTAGATACTGATCATTCATAGATTTAAAACACTTTAGAAAAATATAGAAACATTTATTTTACTATGTACAAATATGAGATTAAGACGATTGAAATTAATGAAGGAAATAATCAATAAAGAATTAATGAATTAAAGAATTGATGAATTAAATAATTGATGAATTAAAGAATTGATGAATCTCTCCTAGACTGGTTACTTTTGTATAAATTATTTTAGAAAGATCTATACTTACAATACATATTGGCTTAAACAGTTTATGAACATTTTCCATTTATTTAATACCGAATATTCCAAACTCCCCCCATAGCCCTCACTAGCTGCGGGCACGGCAGAACTCTAAACTCGACTTCCAGATCGAACTATGAGTGGCCTTTTTGAAAACTCTTGTTTACGTTATGTTGAGGACAAGTTGTGTTTCAAAATAAAATATCTTCGCTCACGTACTGAATTGTAAAAAGGTTACCCACGTATTGAAATATAAAATATTTTAATGTACAGGATGTTCCATATATTTTTGACAATATATTCGTTTTATATTTTTGACACAAAGCCTGAAACTCTTTACTTTTCATAGGTCCACCATTGTCACAAATGAGATATAATGGCGCCCCATATACAAGAAAGATAGCCTCTTCCATACACTTTGAAAGTGACTTACCAGTGGCTGCACTCAACGGAAAAATAACAACATATTTACTATAAAAATCAGTAACAACCAAACAATGCAAATTGCCTTGTGATGAACGAGGAAAAGGACCCATAAAATCTAAACTTATCATTTGCCAAGGTTGCTGAATATTAGGACGAGTTCCCATAAGACCAGCAGGTGCTTTTTGCTCAGGCTTGTGCTCTGCACAAACTTTACAAGACTTGACATATTTGAGAATATCACACTTCATCTTCGGCCAGTAATAACGACTTCGAATTTACCAAAATGTTATAAAACTACCAACCTGACCAGCAGTAGGATCATCATGACAACGCACTAAAATTTCCTTTCTCTTATCTTTGGGGACGACAATTTTCCAATAATCTGACGTTCTAGATAATTCAGGAATTATACATTTCACTTGAATAAAAAATTTTATTTTCAACTCTCCAAGTGCAAAATTTCTCAGGATGGTTTTGGACTTTTTCGCACATACTTAAATCCCACATATCACTGGTTTCATCAGAGATATTCTCTTGATTATCCTCAATGGCCGCTATAGGAACAGCACGAGACAGAAAATCAGGAACTATATGGTCCTTACCTTTCCTATGGATTAATTCAAAATCATAAGGCTGCAAACGAAGGATCCATCGGCCAAGCCTACCTTGAGGTTCTTTAAGCCTTTGTAACCAGAGAAGTGAAAAGTGGTCGGTAATTACCTTGAAATGTACTCCCTCTAGATAGTGACGTAGCTTTTCAATTGCCCAAATGACAGCAAGAGCTTCTCGTTCAGTTGTGCTGTAATTTAGTTCCTGACGAGTAAGTGACCGAGAAAGATAAGTTTACTCATACCTTTTATGGAGAGTAGCCAGAAGACTATTTTTCGACAGACTTTATCATTTGTTTTGTGTTTGTTCCTGATTCATAGGTATTCATGAGGATTTTCTTCTTTTTGAAAGATCGATAACTTTCATATCCATGATTTATATTGTGATTGGTTAAATTAAATTTTAAGCGAAAAAATCAGTGAACAATTTAAATTTTTAAAAGAATTGAATAAAATACCATATCTCTAGTTATGGTCACAACAGGTAAATTTTGGATGAAGAAGTCGCCTTCTAAATCTCATTTTGTATACTAACAGGCAGGATCCATTGAAACATTTCAGACTATAACATTTTTTTTATTGAATTATTCTTAACTCAATTATATTTGCACATATGTTCTGGGGGAAGTGAAATTAAATAATAGAATAGAATAGAATAGAAGTTTATTGACCATTTAAGGTACAGGTAGTACATATGGCACGTCATAATATGTATTCAAAAAATAATTAAATAAATAAATAATTAGGAAACTAAAATAAAAATTACATATACAAAATTGGTTAAAACAGAATAAATCACCAGATACAATTAAACATTCACAAACAGAAAAATATTGTTAAAACCTACTATCAAGTAGTACATAATATGACAAGTCGTAAAATAGTTATAATAAATAATCGAGTGATATAATAACATGAATTCTATACAAATGACATAACCTTATTAAAAACAAACATAGACATTTCAACTCATAAAATTACACCAAACAAAAAAACATACTTTAAACCTATTAGACACATAACTGGGTATCACCCAAATATTCTGATATGCTGTAGAAACAATTACTCACAAGAAGATTTTTCACAGCGGATTTGAATTTGAGTTTGTCAGGAATTTGCTTGATTTTAAGTGGGAGCTTATTGTATAATTTGATTGCATTATAAAGTGGTGATCTCTCATATGCCAGTGTTCGATGTGTAGGTACCATCAAAGTTTTGCTGTTGCGTGTGTTGTGTTGATGTGCAGTTGAGAGAGTGGGTAGATATTTAAGGTTTTGTCTTGCGTACATCAGACACTTAAGGATATATATACAGGGAGCACTTAGGAGTTCATTCTGAATCATAATTGGTTTACAACTATCCATGTACCCTATTTTAAAAATCAGTCTTATTATTTTCTTTTGCATCACAAAAACTTAAAATTTGTGGCTCTACCCCAGCACAAAATATTTTGTGATATGTGTGAGTAGGCCAATGCATAATATATGGTCAGCAATCCAGCTGTATCAAGACAAAACTTCATTTGAGAAATTGCGAAATAGTCACACATAGTTCACATTTCTCAACACAAGGCTCAAAGTTTATTAGGAAGATCGTAAGTAACGATTGTTAATAATTCTGCTTCTTAGTTACAACATTTCATTAGTTTGAGTTCGATATAATTCTATACCCGTCGTGGCATCAGCCAGGGGAGTAGTTGGTTTCGGACAGGTACTTTTTATAATAGCCGACACTGTAAGTATGAGGAAGTAAAAAGGGTGAAATATCGGCCGGCAACAACTTTTTTTATAATAGCTGACACTGTAAGTATGAGGAATTAAAAAGGGTGAAATATCGGCCGGCAACAACTTTCGTTACTGAACCATCTCCCAGAAGTAGAGCTTTGTGTTCAGATATTTCAATAATGATAATGTTTGTTCAGTACTAATTTTGCAACAGATTGTTAAATAACTTCAAACAGCTCAGAACTGGATGAAAATGAAATATTGCATAATATGCTAATAATATAATAATAATGATGATTGTCTGATCGGCTGCGTGACGTACAACTCATATTTTATGTACTCCCACAAAAAAAAGTCCATAGGTGTCATATCAGGTGACCTAGCCGACTATTCAATGTGGCCACGAAGGCATATCCACCGTCTCGGATAATTCTTGTTAGGCCATTCTTGGACAGGTCTGTAGTAGTGAGGAGACGCACCATCTTCTCGAATGTTAACATCCATGGTAAATTCATTTGGGTTTGACCCAAGTACTTCTTGAATACTGTGAGAGATCTGATTTTGAAGAATATTTAAATTCAGATGCCCAGTTAAATGTTCCGCCATAAATATTGGACCTATGATATGGTCAACCAAAATTCCAGCCGGTACGTTGATCTTCTCTGGAGTTTAAGTGTGACCTTCTCGAAAAACGTGCGGATTTACGTCTGACCAATAACGCACATTCTGCCTATTTACTGTTCTATTTCGAAAAAATGTACTTTAATCACTAAAACAAATAGAGTTAATGTAACCGGAATGTTGGGTTATGCGGGTCGTCTTCTGTTAGTTGGTGCAGAATTATTAATTTAAATGGGTGGAATTTGTGTTTACTAGGATATTCTTTCACAGTGGAAGTAGATTCGTCATAATCCGTGGCTACCGTTTTCGTTGCTTGTAGCTGATTATTAATAACAACATATGCCAGAACTTCGATTCGCCTTTCTTTCGAAATATATTTTTATTCCATATCTTTTTTCCTCGGTTATGTAACCATTCCTTTGAAGTTTACTCACCAATTCCCTTAAATAGGTACGAGATACAGTTTTTTATTCTAAAGGATGAGGACGAGGCATTTGAAAATTATAAACCTACCAAAACTGTCAAAGGTATCGATATGATTAAAGTCAATATTAAGGTATGTACAAACCAGACATCAACATGTTGCCAACTGTTGGCAACATGTTGACGGATGTTGGCAACATATTTATAGGACACAACTTGTAGCTAGATACATGTGGTCAACAGTATAGCGCGTCCAAACCAAAACCAGTTGCGCGTCTATACTAAACGCAGCGTTAACTTAGAAATGGACCGGTTTACTGCTGCTGGTGTTATTAGTGCTGCTTTTATTATACAAACAAAAATGACATGAAATCGTGATTTTCAATTTTTTTTATTACAGATTTCCAGGAAGAAAACCTAATTTTTACCAAGCATTTCATTCAGTCCTACCACTTGCTCTTTTTGGTCCATATCATGTTGGATGAAGAAATAACAATCTCTCCTATGTCACAAATAACAAAGTAAAGCATCGAATATAACCTCTCTACTCTGATTGAACATCACTTGTTGACAACACCGTCCAGACTGAGCGATGTTTTCCATTTCAAATTGAAAACACGGATACATTCAACAAGCAACAAAACTTTGCCGCCCAACATCGGCACTATGTTGCCGAGTATCCATCAATTTGTTGCTAGTTCATGGGATACATGTCAACATGTATCTGGCCGAATGTTGGCCGGTCTGTACTTACCTTTAGACTGATATTGAAATCAAATGCTATTTGGAGCAAAATAACTAAGGTATAAAAAAATTAAACAGAGAACATTTTTGCGCCACGGATGTAATGGATAAAATAGTTTCTACTAAACCAGGGATTATAATATGATGCTTTTTTTGTCTTATTCAATGAATCAATCAATCAAGATATATTTTATTGTCAGAATAAGAGTTTTTGTGAACAGATCTTATATGTATAATAGTCACAATATTGACAGAATAATTGTATGACTAAGAATAAAAATGTAGTACTTAAATACATATACATACAACAGGAAATATTAGAAGTCAGAATGGACAGTGAAGACTACAAACAATCAGAGGGTTCTGTTGATTGCATTACATTACAAATAATTAAAATACATATATTTATTATCTAAAGTCCAGTTAATAGAAGGTTTAGAAGTAAATAATGTAAGTAAGAACAAGACTTCATGTGTTTTAATATGGTTATGTGATAACATGAAGAATTAAAGATACAAAAATTGAGAAAAAAGATGAAATATGGTGATAAAGTGATTATTGGGGTCATAAAGAAGTTGAAGTATCAATTTTCTCTTAATGACCTTTCTGGGCCGTCTGAAACACGTTACAATCCTTATGCCAGGAGGCAGGTTATTGTAAATTTTGACGCCATTACAGATAATAGAATCTTTCATCATAGTGTTGGTGGTCTGGGTAATGTAATGCAGTTATTTTGTCTCTAATTTATGATTACCTGGAGAATCGAACACAAAGAGTTATCTTAGATGGGAAGATCGGAGGCATCATTCGTAACCTTTGGAGTACCACAAGGATCAATTTTAGGCCCATTGCTATTCTCCCTGTATATATCTGATTTTCATAATTTTACAACTAATTGTACAATCCATCACTATGCAGACGATACACAAATATATCTTTCATTCACTCCTTCTGATCTACCACAGTCTCAAGACGACATAAATAAGGACTTGAACTCTTTGTTTGATATATCTTGTGATCACAATCTGAAACTCAATACAAGAAAATCGAAGGTTATGCTATTTGGACCCAAGAAAGCTAGAGAGTCTGCAATAAATCTGTTGGATATCAACATAGATAAAGATGTTCTTCCGATCGTGAATGTTTGCAAAACCTCGGACTTTGGTTGGATTCAGATCTACGATTCACAAAACATTCAAGTTATTTATGCCAATCATCGTACAGCGTTCTGAGGCAATTGTATCCAAATAGAGATATCCTGTCTACTAAACTTAAACTGAAATTATGCGAGTCCCTAATTTTCTCGAAATTATCTTTTTGTGATAGTATCTATGGCCCTGCTTTAGTAAAAACAGATTCCCATCGCTGGCAACGAATTCAAAACTCATGCTTGAGGTTTTCATTTGGAGTGAGGAAATATGACCACATATCCGCAAAGATGCGTGCTTCTGGTTGGTTGAGCTTAGAACAATTGAGATATGTGCATTTACTAACTCAAGGGCACAAAGTTCTGAAAACTGGTTTACCGGAATATCTCCACAAAAGATTGAAAACTTTCTCACATATCAACCAATTTTCAAATCGCAACAAGTCTACTTTAGTCATTCCAAAACATAATACATCGATTTTCAAACGTTGCTTTTCATATAATGCATGTAAACATTATAATTCACTTCCTCGGGAGTTTAGATCTTACACTCTCAATAATTTCAAGAAGCGATTGAAGATTATCATTCTATCCAGGTAGATCTTTATAACATTTCATTTCTGAAACTAGCACTGCCACCTGACCACTGCTCCAAACACTATTGTCATATTTTCATGCTATATTTATTTATTATTGAAACTAAATTTTTTGTTGTTTTCTTTTTTATGTACGATCACTGATCCACCATTATTTAGGTTCTTTTCGGGTTGAGTTGAAAAACAGCATTCTGCTGATACTCCGCCTTTCATATTTGCAGATTAGGTATTAAGGTAATTTCATATTATCATTTTATATATTTATTTATTTGTTATTATATATATATATATTTTTATTTGTTCCTGCATCTGATGAATAAAGACGAGTTATTATTATTATTATTATTATTATTATTATTATTATTATTATTATTATTATTATTATTATTATTATTATTATTATTATTATTATTATTATTATTATTATTATTATTATTATTATTATTATTATTATTATTATTATTATTATTATTATTATTATTATTATTATTATTATTATTATTATAAGAAGGTCGTATCATCTGAATAAGAATTTTTGCCGTTATGTCGAGTCGAGTCATTCCATATTTTATATTAGCAAGTTTTGAGTCTGTTGCCGATTCATCAAGTAGGATATTACTCAATCCAGACTCATGTTTCGGAAACCGTAGAGTTGGAGCTTCTGGAGCAGTATTTCGTTATTCACGCAATCAAACGCATTCTCCAACTCCAACTCCAACGTTGATTTCCCCTTTATACCTCCGACTGAAAGAAAAGTAGGGCATCGTTGGTTTCATTTTTCAATTGGAATCAATATTGAATGCGATTTTTTACCAATTTTTCTGTAATTTTGGCAAAACTTCACTGATCTGCTGATGGCGGTAGGGACCGATTTCAAAAAATTCCTGAAACAACAAATCATTTGAGAGTTGAAGGGATTCAGTTGATTTTCCACTTATCAGACGAATCCTTCATAGGATCTAACTATTCCGGATAAAAAATCTAAAGGTTGGGTAGCATTATTTATAATTTTATTCGTTATGAATTATTCTTGTATAAATTGTATGTATTACTGACAAATAAGTTTGGATAATTATTTTATAATTATTTTTTTTATCCCTGTTGTAGCATGTAAATTTTCGATACTGTAATTTCTTGATTTTTGGAAAGCTTTGTCTTCAACCGAATTTTCGTGGGTACTTTATATGTATTTCTGAGTTCTGGTTATTGAGAATATTGAGAAGGTTCGTAAATTTTTTGGGTTTACTGTGATTATAAACCAAATGTTTTGGATGTTTTCGCTTTTTTGTTTTATTATTATTTGTCAGCTGCCCGATGATATTTCAACTGTCAACTGTTTCATTTTTCGAGCTATCAGTGTAGCCAAATTAGCTTTTGGGGTGTCTGACCAGAGACAACCAAACACATCATTATTTTCAAGCTGGTCAGATTGGTCGGTTATGCATGGAACATGCAAATATTGAAATATATGAATATTGGTACCCTAACTTCCGGAAGGATGGAAAACAAGCTGTATTTCGTTCCCGATTTGGGGAGTTCGATGGTAAAATTCGTGGAAGCTACAGGTGTCTAGCCAGACAGATGTTCCTGGTTTTATTCGGCTGACGAATCCTGAATTTCTAAAGTGATCCTTTGTGGATATTTCGTTCTACCCATCTCACCATCAACTCCATGCCTATCTTGTACACTTACAACACTTTGGCGTTTGAAAACCCTGTTCCACTCCAACACCTTTTTTCTACAAGATAAAACCCTTCATGGAAGGTGAGTTTTCCAACTTTATTTTTCATCGTTTTTATGCTAGCGACTGTATAGGACAGTTATTTACTAAGAAACATGTATAGAGTTGTTGTACCCGGATGATTTTCACCCAGGGTATTGTCACGGTTCCTGTTCTGGCTGGGTACCTATCTCCCAAGCTTTGGTTAAGCCCCGCGTCTTCCTGTTGTGGATATTTATGGTATTATGGCTCCTATATGGCTCATTTGCCGAAGTGTAGACTACCTGGTTTCGTCTGATGAATTGCTGATTGCTGTTAGACATGATGAAGCCTTCTTCATTGAGAGTCTTCGTAGACTCCCTTCCCTTATCACTTCATTCCTGGTTGGCCTAGGATCGAGCCCTAAATCTTTACGGTGGTGTCACTAGAGGAACAGGTTCACTTACATTTTTTTATATAGGATGAAATTCTACAATTTCAATATTTTATTATTAAATCTTATTCAAGATTGACATTCTCAGGTTGAAGTTTATATCTTTTAACGACTATCTGTAATCCACCACATAGTACTATGCTCTGGGAAAATTGATTTCCTAATAAAATCTTGCATGTAATAAATTTAACCTCTTATGCAACAGATATCTAATAGTGAATATTATTAGAATCACAGTCTTGTTTTGGGAAACTGTTACTCTGTCCAGTGAAGATTCATTCAAGTAAAAGATTTTAATCGACCAAAATGTATTGGAGGCCTAGCGAAAGAGATGCAATTATTCACGCATCAATGGAATGAGCGATTTTCTGTGAGTGATACTTCTGAATAACATTCTCCCTTATCTCATTTATCAATAAGAATCTCCAATGGAAACTGGACATTTAATAAATAATGGACTATCTGAATGAAAATGCAAATTTTCACTTTCAAATTTTTTCTTTAAGTTATATAGGGTCTTTCTCAATATCTATCAGATGTAGTTCAATGTCCAGCGTGGCTTTTGCCTAGGAAGTAGTTGTTTTCTGTTAGATACTACAAAAAAGTAACTTCAATTTTATCGTAGAGATTTTTCCATTTCCAGATGAGTCATGTATTGATTCAATTTTCAATTGTGAATGTTTCTCTTTGAAATCTAAATTGTCATTATTCGGTTGCTCAACTTTCCAAGTCTTCGACATTGACATGTTAAAAGTTGCTGTCTTATTTTTGTGACAATTCTGGTACTGTTCAATGATATAATTCTTTTATGAAGTTTCTTGGGATAGTAATGAAGTACTACTACTACTAATTGAAATTATTGAAGAAATGGGACACCACTGCCTTAGTTTTATCTTCTGGAAAAACTTTGGTGTGATTTAAATAACCCATCGATTCCTCATTTTCTTTCGATGAAAAATAATACTGGTGTAATATGTCTATTGCTCTATTCCTTTTTTGTATTATGTAGCTATACGCCAACGTAGTTAATTTTTGGTGGTCTTTCCACCTACACTCTCTTACAAATAACAAGTTTGGATATCAAGTGTTATTTCAAAATACTCCTTCGGACTTTGTTGATTGTCTTTTGTAGAAACGAAGCGAGATTTGATAATCACAATAAGAGTTGCTCGTCATGCAGAGCAATTTAAAGAAAGGTTATTATGAAAATTAAATTATAACTACAATAGTATATGATACAAGTGTACAAGTGATCCTTTAAAATGGGTACAACGAGATTAAGGTTGCGAGTGTTTCAAAGGCACCTGTATCATGCTCTATTTTTTAATTATGCCTGCATCGTGACTCCAAAAACAGTGCTGGAAATGAACTTCAGATCAGTGTTTGGAAACTTTTCAAAAAAATTATACGAGGTGCTCAGAAATTGATGCCGAATTCGGCCATCTCGAAAATTGTGTGACTCATTTTTTTCAAATGGCAAATCCTATTTTTTCTCAACGCCAGTGGATTTTAAGCTGAGAAACAGGGGGAGTTTATGCTCACAAAACTATATTTAAATTAAACGGCTTTTGTAGAAACTTGGAAAAATTGGAAAAATTTCCGTGTGGTTATTAGAGATATCTGAAGTATTAGTAGGCTTTTTTGAAGAATCGACAAGAAACAAATGCTGAAGAGTCAACAAACAACATTTGCTTATAATTAGCGCTTAAGAGTAGTGAAATTTTTTATCCTATCCCGTTTACAATTTAAAAATGAACAGTACTTTAATTTGTTATTCATTTATGGAGAATTTGACATGGTTATTGAAAGAGTCTGTGAAACCTTCCCTCTGCGATATCTGGATAGACCAAAGCACACTCATGATACCATGACGCAGATCATTTACAAAAGTAAAACACACGGGCAGTTTTCTAAAAAGCGAAACAAATTCAAACCTGTCATCGACAATGGACGCGGATCATCCACAATGGACGAGTTCAGCCACATATTACCAACCTTGTGAACGGTCAAAAATACTCTACCACTGGAAACGCATTTTTTTCTCATTTTATTTATGCCTTTCGGTTTCCTAAATCATTTTACAATCCCCGGCTTGAAATTCCATGTCATTTGGTAGAAAATTGATAAAAAGTGATTTTGAGGTTAGTTCTGATAAAATATTGTCCGCCTGAAACAATTTTCATCGCCTTAATCTATAAGTTATTAAAAATATTTTTACTTTGAAAAGATAAATCTGGCATCGAATTGGTTTGTGCTTGTTATTTTACCATATTTGTATTCCCTACATTATGAAAATTATTGAGAAAGTACCCAGTTTTTGTAAAAAATTGTGAAAATTTTGGTTTTTCAATAAAAAACAAGCTGATTTTATTTACCGATGTTTTTTCAATTTTTCGATATAAATCATGTTTTTCAGATGGTGTTTTTAATTTTTCAGACAAATTTTAATTTCGTTCCAAACAACTATTATTTCAGAGGTTATTTGACAAATAAAACTAGAGCAAGAGTACACTACGTTACCATACAGTCATCAAAATTCAATAAAGAAACATACAACATTAAACACGCTGGATAATATTGATATAAAACAGCATTGGGCATATTTTTGATAAATTTTTATTTGATTTGATTTTACGAATTACTCTTTCAGCATGTACTCTTGTCTTTGCAGTTCTCTTCGTTAATATCTTTTCATCAGAAGGGGTGGTGTATAAAATTTCACATTAATTTCATCCAATAATTCTCTAATAGTGAATCCACGATCAGCCATAGGTAATTGCATCATTTTCCTGCAAGAGGTTCTTCAAATCGCATTGTTCAAACAGTTCTCTGACAGAAATTGCTCCTTCGTACCCTTTACTGGAATATATGATGGCACCACTCGGGCTAATTCCAACTAAAAACTTGTAACTGAAAAATGTGATTTTCTAAATGTATGGCATTTGTAAGAATATTTCAGTTCCATCACCAATCACCATATTCAAATAGTCATGTCGAAAACAAAATGATACTTTTTTTTAAACTTCTGCTGCCACTGATATGTCCCTCTTATACCAATCTTCTGGTGATACATGAACTGCCCATGTGTAAAATATAACACATATCAGAGTTTTTTTAATATTACAAGAATTGAGAGAGTTTGTCAAGGGTAAAACCACGCCTCCACCTAACTAGTGTCAAGCATAACTTTTCTCTGTTCGAAATATTTTGATGTTTGATCAGTTGTTTCTTACTTCTTTCATAGTCTTTATATGGATATTTCGAGTGGTTCATCACCAATGGATCCAAAAAACTATAATGTAGAATTTTCACTCCTGTAAAAAACTAGAAATATTAATTTTCAAAAAACTATTTGTTTATTAAAGTTGACGTCGGTTCACAGTCAGACTTAACACTTCGAAGCGATTCTTTGGAGTCTGGAAAGAGTCATGTTCTAAAAGTAACTTCTTCATGTGAAAAAGTTGGTTCTAGATCATCATTATCCGCTTCATCTGTTATTAGTACTTCAACAACTACGTCAGGCAAATCTGGCGGTGCTGAATATGAAACAGGATTTGAGTTCTCAGTCATTATTATTGAACCAGTACAAACGTATTTCATTAACATGAAATTTGAAATTTTACTGTCACAAAAAATGCACACCACCATTGTTTATTGTAGCAAAAACATTGAAACTCCAGTAACCTTGAAACTGTCTTTCTCGAAATACGTGAGGATTACTATCACTCCAGTAGGTGATGTGACTTTTGGTGGTTGAATTTTCCATTTTTCATAAATTTTGCCTGATCTGTCCAAATCAAAATGTTCGCTTTCCCGAATTTTGTTTAATATCAATTCGCAAAATTCATTCCATCTTTGATCGTCACCTGCTCTTGAATTCTGAACTAATAAGAATGAATACGGATTGTACTTATGTTTTTTTTAGAATCCTCTAAATCCTCATCATAGGTATTCCCAAATCTTTCTGCATCTACTAAGGAATTGTCGGGATACACTCTGAAGTATTCCAATACTGTATAGTCTTTCCAAAGTCAGTTGAATGAACCAAAAAATCTGAAACCATAGGCGGAGCAATCTTTATTTAATTATTTGTTTTTCTTTATTATTTACACATTTTCATATACGAATTCGAACAAACCCTGTACATTGAGTCGTATGTAAATATATTCATCTGACTTTGAAAGACTATTCTGTCCATTATCTACGACTTATTTACTTTTATCTCTTTTTTTTAACAAACTGCCCGATTGTTTTGCAATTGTGAATAAGCCGCGTCAGGGTGTCACGAGTAGGTGTTGGTCTATCCGGGTATCGTAAACGGAAGGTTTCACAGGCTCTTTTAATAACCTTGTCACATTCACCGTAAATATTAACAAATTGAAGTAATCTTACTAAATCCTAAACGGGACATGATAAATGCTTTCGATATAATTATGCTTTAGCGTCAAATTATTAGCAAATATTGTTTGTTGACACTTCAGCACTTGTTTCTTGTCGATTATTCGAAAAAGCCTACTGATAATTCAGATATTTCTAGTAACCACACGGAAATTTTTGTTTTTCTAAGATTCTATAAACTCAAATTCAAAAGGATTTAATATAGTAAACTATGAGTAACATATTTCCATCTATATCTAATTACATAGTTTCCTTCTTTCTCCTTCTCGGATGGAAAAGGGATAAGAACAGCCAGTTGTATACCGGGTGATGACTGTAGCCAGCCAACACTCGGTTTCAACGCCAAGTCCTCTTGCGGGAGACTCTTGAAACACCCCCACGGTCTTAGGGACTCCTCACCAAGCTTCCATCTTATGGCTTGCTACCCAGTTGTGTTTCTTGCTATCTAGCTTTCTCTCAGGCAGATATCTCCACGTGGTGGTTGATGGAGTTTCATCCAACACACTACTTATAAATGCTGGTGTTACGCAGAGATCCATTTTCATGTTCATGTAACTTCCGGTTCCACTGGAAGTACTAAATGGAAATGGAAGTTTTAAAGGGACACCCAGTATATTTTCACTTCTATTGTCTCTATTTGACATTCTGTATACAACCATTATCACCTGCAACTTTTTTAACCAAAATTTCTTTTAGTTCTAAAATTTATTTTTTAATCAAGAGTGCTATGTTTACGTTCAAATTACTAATTTCAGCAGTAAAATTTTTGGAAAAATACAATTTTCTGTTTTTATTCAAAATGTATGTGATTCGTGAAATTTGATTTTGGAATTGAAATTCTAATGTTTTTCAAATAACCAACCCATGTGTCTCATGTAAAAGTCGAAAGATTATGTAATTTCTGGGGAAACCCGAAGTCGTATGAAACTGGCTAACTTGTTAAAAATGCTGTTTTATGTCGTTTACAGATCTTCCAAATTTCATTCCATTATCTTCACAATGATTTCAGAGCATTTTATCATAGATATTTTTACTGGTTTTTCAGTGGCGTGTATTTTACATACTGATGACCACTCATTCAATGAGAGTCTCAACCACTTGTAGACCTTTTATGAAGAACAACAATACTTTTCCTTTAAGAACTCTTTGGTTACAGAAATATGTCTCATGAAACCAGAAACCTATGAGTTGTTAATTTTTTTCTTGTAGTGTTTTGTTTTGCAAATGATTCACAACAGGAAATTATTACAAAAGATTGTGGCTCATGAATTCTACTTGGGTGATTCAAATTGATGAACTCATTTTTTGGGACATGGAAAATTAAATGCAGCAAAAAATATTGCAACCATTGGTGTGTTTCAAAACAATATTAGAAAAATGTTC
Source organism: Chrysolina oricalcia (assembly GCA_944452925.2). Lineage (NCBI taxonomy): Eukaryota > Metazoa > Arthropoda > Insecta > Coleoptera > Chrysomelidae > Chrysolina > Chrysolina oricalcia. Next base: position 49,073,519 of record OX101820.2, on the reverse strand, counting down.
CACCTGCCTAATATTTACAGGTAGACGCACTCGCTAGCAGTATCATACAAAAAACTGTAACAATAATATGTCGGTATACACTAAACTATGCGGATTGAAACATTGTTCATCACTTCATCTTCATTTATATTCAAAAATTTCAATACAAGAGGTAATGGTAATGGGTGGGGGACGCAAGCGTCAGCGACTAGGCCCAAGTGGGCCCTTTTCGCAATCCCCTGCATCTTCACTCATCCCATGGCGGATACCTGCTCGAACCTCTTCGAAGTTCTTATGAAAGTCGAAATGTCTTTCCATTGCAATGAGTGCAATTCTTCCTTCAATACCTCTACAAAAACACACCACCATTTATTACCACCATTTCCTTCCACCATAAATTTAATGGGAGATCGTACAGCCATAGCAGACTTCCAGAGTCTAGAAAGAGGTCAACACCCTTCGTTTGTGCACTTTAGGGAATGGAAGGGTACTTTTAATCTCTCATTTGAGGCACTTTCAATCCCTCAGGAATTAAAAGTAAATTTAATACCTCAGGAATCATAAGTAGAAGAGTACTTATTAAATTTTTCAAATTTAAGGCAAAATCCATTTTTCTACATATTGTTTGATTGAAATTGGCTGAAGAATACATATCTCAAAGTATAAATTTAGTTTTTATTATTGTTTATAATTACATTTATGTTCACTGCACTATAGTTTTTCAGGCTGATAAGAGGCGGACAGTTGGAGGTTATATTTTTTGTTATTGACGTATTCTGAACATATGTGGCTATTGGTGCCGTATTTTCTGACATTGAATCTTCTAGGGTTGAAGTAATGGATAACCCTTCAGAGACACTGCCAAAAATCTGGTCTGCTATTTTTTTTTCTGGGTCAGTGAATTTTTAACGTAGCCTTCCGCAACAGTGCCACTTTTCGACCCACCATGTCTCTTTAATTGAACCAGGCTTGCTCCCGAGTCAGGAAGTAAAGATGCGCAGGTTCTGCGGAAACAATAACAATAGGTAAGCGTCCGGTAGCTTCAAAATCTCAATTTTGCAATTTTGCGAGGAAGTTGTCCAAATGTATTGTTGTCAATGGGTGAACTCATACATATTTTTGTAGGCTATAATTATGGCGATATATTTTCTTACGAATCCTGTCACATCTGTTGAATTTTCGGTAGATCTTTTGATCACGAAAGATCAATCACGACGAGTTTTGGTATCACGAACATTCACCAGAAAATAACCTTCATGGTCTGAGACGTTACTGCATTCTAGCTGCTACAGCTCCTTGCCCACGGTATGCTCCTACGACACACAAAATTAGCGCCACCTATAACAAAGTCAGTCTAGTGGGTAGAAACAAAACTGAGAACAGAGATGAATGAGACCAATTCAATTTGTAGCTAATAATACAGACTGACAAACTCTCCAATATTTTTTAAATCTAATATACGAAGTCATGTAGTCGAAACCTCTACGAGAAACTATTACCATCCACTATCACCATTTCCTTTCACCATCCCGCCTACATGAATTGGTATAAATCAAATGGGAGGTCTACATTAGACTTCCTGAATATAGCAAGGTGTCAACACCCATCGATTATGCAGGGACAAACTCAACTACGGGGTTGGAAGATGTCATCGAAATCGGGGATGGACCACTCCAAGTTTGATAATCTTTCTTTGAACCAAGAATAATATCTTTATTACATACAATACAATATAAATAGTACAATACAATACAATATAAATAAAATCCACAGAAGACATGAAATTTACAATAAAAGTGAAAAGATAATGTGGTAAAAAGAAAATTGTAATTGTGATCAAATGTCGCAAATAAATAGGGTAATCACATAAAAGGCTGAGTGAGCATGGAAATGGTATACAATTATTGTGTTGCAATATGTATTTGGTTAGTCTATTTTTTTCTTTATGTTACGTTATCCTATAGTTATACATGCAATAATATAAAAAGATAAAAAATAAGTGAATGAAGAGAGTTCTACTGGAGCGGATCATCTGTCATCCATCGTTTTTTAAGTAAAAAGTCGATGAGGACGAGGAGCACCATACGTAATATGTGAAATTTTGAAGTACCTAGGGAAGGTGAATTAGGTCTCCTGGATGATCCCGAGGATAAGGAGATCAGTTCGGTATCCTAGGATACGAATGATTTCACTATCGATGCCACTATTGAATTGTGATCCCTGGGCTTTTCCGCCTCGTCATCCCACATAAAAATTCGTGGAATGAAAAAACAGTTCTTTTCGGGACTACAAGAACGTACAATTTCATGTCACACGAATATGTGTTATGAGAAAATCAAATGGTCCTTTTCAGGACTGCAGAAACTCGTACTCTGTTTGCTTCAGATTTTCGCGTTTTCTGGAAAAATTGTGAGGCAGCAAGAATACTTGAATCAGTCAAATGAGTCAAGTTGCTACAATTGCAGTATCTGCAATTGTTTAGTAACTTTTACTTTTCTCAGTACCCTAAAATCATAAAATGATATAATAGTTACAGCTATACTTGGCGATTTCAGTTATTTGTATGTCAGAACTGAATATTAACGAATTACTTTCAATGATGGAAAGAATACTCTTTACTTTTTACTTAATAACGTGAAATGCAATTTTATTGTTAACATCGTATGGTATGCCCAGACCAGATACCATCGTTGCCTTATGCTCCTTGTTTCCTACCCTCAGGTGAATATAAGCCAATAAGCCTGAAGAAGTCCCTGTCGAGTTGGACAATTTCCGTATTAGAGTGTTCTGCTTCAGACAAAACGAATATATCGTCCGAAAAGAGAAGGAAACAGGTACAAAATATCGAGATTTACTCTTCGAACTCCGCATGCCTTACCCAAACCATTCGTTGCTGGACAATATTAAGAATGATAATGATATTATAAGCAATATTTCAATAATTCATGATTTTTTTGTCCGTTTTCTGATGAATAATATAATTTGGAAATTCTGTGCAAGATTTCAGAATTCCTAATACGAATGAAAATCTGTCAAAACCTTGATTTGAGATTTCCAAGAAACGAGCTTCAAATTCTGAATGATTTTCATCCGCCCTGTTCTTCTCTTATTATTGTCAACTCCTCGTCTACAAATGTGCGTAGAGAACATCCTAACTTCATCTAACACGCCGCGCTACCTAACGTCTTACGTTTGGCTAACTAAAGGCTGAAGACCGTTAATATGTGATGCTGACCACATATATGACATCCAGGCACGATTTTTCATACACCATATAACCATATTACCTATTCACCAATGGTGGACTGACATCAGTCTCCGCTGCACCGACGCGATTGGTTGGAGTCATGGACGTATAATATCGTATAAATACAGATGGACTCAGCATTGCCATCCCTACAACACGGATTGTTTTGAAGTCGCTCATTTTGTAGGCGCGCGGGCTGCAGGGAAGAGAGAAGGTAGCGATAGACTGTGACCTTTCCACAACCGATAGTAGCGCACGCATTTGATAAAATAGGGTTCAATCACAAAAAAAAAGCTGAATTTGAAATAGTGATGAAAATGTCAACGAAAGTGATAGAATATACATCCGATGGGACTTCGTGTGATAGTAAATCTCGTTGACTGAGTAGTACCAATCCTTAGAAAATTAGATTCACAAAGTTTTCAATATAAAAAAAAAACAATTCAACGTCGCGATTGTGGACCCTCGGCCAATTGTGTGTACCATTTTTGTTTTGAGGAAATGCCCTGTTGCCAAGTTGACCTCTTCGGATTACTGGAAATCCGATATGTAAAAACAGTTAAACGTATCAATTATAGACCCTGAACCTATTCTAATGGTACTATTTTTTTTTACGGATATGCACCGTTGCCACGTTTTGGTCACGTAGGATTACTAGAAATCTGATATGGAAAAACCAATTGGACGTCGCGGTTGTGGGCCGTCAGTCAATTGTAATGATACCATTTTTGTTTTGCGGAAATGCCCTGTGGCCAAGTTGGCCACTTCGGATTACTGGAAATCTGACATAAAAAACAATTGAACGTCTAGATTATAGACCCTCAACCTATTCTAATGATACTATTTTCGTTTTCACCTTTTCATACTGATCATTGATCGAAGAAAGAGACACGCCTTTGGCTTGTCTCTTTCTTGTGGTAATTTACAAAATGCGAGCATCTGCTGCGATTTCACTTTCTCATATCAATCAGTGATCGAATTACCAGCAGCTTGGATGGCTAGGTTGGATGACTAACCTAGTTAGGTTAGGTTGTGTCCAAAACGTCTATGAAACTTTGAATGATTTGCCGTGTGCCAAGTTATGGACACGCATTTTCGAAAAGTCAAAATGTCAAACCATTTGATTGAATAGGATATTGTGCTCTTATCCATATCAATCCCCATTCCCAGGTATCCGCGGTAATCCGAAGTGTCTTCCTTGGCAACACCGCATTTTCTCAAAATAAAAATGGCACCATTAGAATAGGCTGAAAATTTGTATTAATACTCTCCATTCACAATTTCTATAAAGCTTCTCTCAATGATTTCTCGCATCCATAACTTGGCAACAGCGCATTTCCGCAAAGTTAAAATGTCATAGCAGGAACCACCTGAAGAATAATGTCCACTTTCATTCATCTCCATATCAGATTTCCAGTAATCCGAAGTGACCAACTTGGCAACAGAGCATTTCCCCAAAACAAAAATAGTACCATTAGAATCAACTGATGGCACAAAATAGCGATGTTCAATTGTTTTATTCCATATCAGACTTTCAGTAATCCCAAGTGACCAAAACTTGGCAATGGCAACCATTAAAATAGGTTGACAATCGAGACGTTCAATAATTTTTTCCATATCAGATTTTCAGTAATCCGAATAGGCCAACTTGGCAACAGGGCATTTCTGAGGGCCCACAAATGCTACGTTCAACTTTTTTTTTACAACAGATTTCCAGTAAATAAATTTTTTACCAAAATGGCAATTTATATATTCAGTAAGTAGGTACATGCATGTATATATATATGTTTTGATCAATTTTTTGCAATCAGTGAGAAAACTTTTGAAAGATTCGCCTTCCTTCTGCATTCTCTTCATAAAGTTATATCTTTCGTATACCTCGTTCACTCGGGGATTCACATACTTTTCAATAGATTTTATTAAATAATTATAATCTCCTGTCTGACTTTGGGGAATAGAAAACGTTGATATTATTTTCGCAGCTTCAGTTCCCATCAAATTCTTGAGGACAGATATTTTCACCAAGTCAGCAGATTCATGCTGCCCTGTAGCAACAAGATAATCTTCGAATGCAGATTTCCAGAAAATCCATTCATTTGCAGCATTCCTGCCTTGCAGATCAAATTCGGGCGGTAACTTTACAAGTACTGCACCAAAGTTGGACATTTGGACAACTTTTAGAATTTGTATCCAAATTTTACTATTACAAATCGAAGCAACAATTTAAACTTATTGTTTACTCGACTGCGCCATGTTTAATACTCAATACTGAGAGAAACTATACGATAAAGAATATATGTGAAGGTACTCAAACTTCAAACATTTATTCATTAAATATCAATGTCATCGTATATGACTAGTACAGGATGTTACATATACCGAACAGGCCTCCTCTAGCTCCGAATCTAGTCATACGATCGAGTTGAGCCAACGGTGACTTTTACTCAGAATGACCACAACTTTTTTTTCCCATAAGATTTTTGCGTGGTCCTTTCCTTATTTCGCTGGTTTATTGAGAATTAACCAAAATGGGAAAGACAATGAAATTAACATTTAATTACAGAATGAGAAAACTATTGTTTTGTACCGAAGAGTTACAGCGTTTAACATATAATTATCAATGAAACAACTATATATTATATAAACAGTAACTGACAAATTTATGAGTTTTCTTTCAGGAATAGCTACTTATATGTTAAACGGAGTAACTCGTGGGACGAAACAATAGCTTTGTCCTTCTACACTTGGAAAGGTTCATGTGTTTAATATCTCAATAAAATTAGTAGATACGAACTAGATAATTTGCATATGCAACATGTACTGGGTATCCGTGATGAGTGGTTCGCCCTAATGAAAACATAAATATTGTTGTTACGAGAAGATTGAAAATTAAAAAAAAAAACGAAATCCGTCCATCAAGACATGGAACATTATGCGACAGAGTAATCATCTAATTTGATGAGGAATTCAAAAACTTTAAAAAAATTTGGTATGTCATTTAAAATAAGAAAGTTCATAGCAACTTCCGGTATAACTGGAAATGAAGAATCAACAAAAATATTTCAGATGAATCCGGGATATCATGAATACAGAAGATAGTAAACATTTTACAATTCCAGGAATTGACAAAAATATCGATCAATCAAGCTCGTCGTGAATTGCCCCATGTACATTTTCAATTTGCACATAAGACATCACAAAGGAAAAGTTTCTGCAAAAACAAGATCAAAGCCAAAATAATGGTAATTTTATGAAAAAATGCAGATAAATGAGAACATTGGGAACTGGAAATTAATGAAGTTTAATCGGAACTTATGTATATGTCAGAATACAATTCATGTGATTCAAAATACTACATGTCGATCAAATGAAATCGAATCAAGATTTTCTAAGAGGAAATCGACACAGGTGTGAGAAACAAGACATAAAAGTCAATCGACTGGTAGACATAGTAAGAGAGGCACGTTTTTTTAGTCACCGATGGCTCCACCAATCCACCAACTGCATTTTTATATTTGGTGGATTTCAGTATGACGTAACCAAGCGTTCATTTATTATCGATGTTTCTACTAAAATTGCAAACCATTCTATCGATAGCTGGATATACATGGCACAATTTTGGAGATCCAACGATAAATTGCTCAGATCGGTCGAAGAATTGATGAATTGGAGACTGGAATAAAATAAATAATAATAATTACAGTACTTTGTTCAATCAGCTTTGGATAATACAACAGCAATATGTTTATATGATTGGATAGACGAAGTGTCACTGGCAAGCAGTGTTTTTCAAGTCAACCTTGATGAATTAACTGAAATAAATCTACGGTAAGAGAGTCAGAAGTCAAAAAAATGTCAGCTAAAAATCACTTGAATGTTAAATCTCACAACAAATATTGTTGCTAGGTGATGCATAAATGCAACGTTTTAACGCAGTTCAGAATTTTATTACTCGTTTATTACTTGAAGTAAACAATATTTCATCTTCGGAACTATCAGATAATTTGCTGTTACTCCAAGATCTGAAGGCAATATATTTTCAATTTTTGCTAACAACAACATTGATGATGGATTTATGCAGCAGTCATAACTTTTTAGTCATAAGGAAGAATATTCGTTAATGATTGGTTGAACCGTTTATTCCAACCAATCATTGATGAACATTCCTATGACATATGACTTAAAACTGCTGCATAAATCCAAGGAGACTAAACGTTATTTGACCAGGAGAGTTTAATCCCCATAAGATAATGCGGGCACTTATAGAAAGAGATGAAAGAGCATTTGTGGCGAAATGTGACGTAGTTGGATATGTCATGGCCGCCATTCTCCATAGGCAGTGACGGACTAGCGCACTCCGCACTCTTGGTATATGAGAATTACATGTGACAGTTTTGTTTCTCAGTTCGAGTTCGACTCTGTATTCATGTCCAAGTACATCACTATGACGCGTCGATACTACAAGATTCTGATTGGCCATAGCTTATTAAACCCTCCTGTTAGTTTACTCTCTTTGGCATACATCCAGCATAAGTCATGATTCGATTGTCAGTTGTCACATGCAATGATGTATAGAACTGTGATTTTTATTTACCATTGGTGACTCCAACCATGGACCTAAAAAGTATTGTACTGGACCTAGCTGTTTACATCCTGGTCTGAAGTCGTGGATGGTCACAATCTGTAGTCGTGATATTGAGTTGGGCGTTGTCACATCTCATAGGTGATAAGTCTTTATCATAGACAAAATTGTTTCACTATACGTATTCCATTCGATAGCAATCGTAGAATGAAGGATTGTGATGGTGACATTATCATGCAACTTAAACCTGTATTACTTACAAGTTTTAAAATCCAAACTATCGAAAAAAATCATTACTTGCGTCTTCAAATGGTTGTGTAGAGCTTGTTGTGTCTGATCGTTTGGCAACGCTGTTGAATATCAATGTTTATGTTTTCCACAAAGTAAACTTCTGACAGTTCTCTCATATTCAGTCATTGCCTTTTTGTGAGATTATTGTTGAAATAGTGTTTTTCGAATTCATTTGTGTTATATAGTGGCAGTATAATAGACAGAGACTCTAATATCATATATATATATATATATATTATAATGAACGAATATAGTGAAGAATAAATATTCGCAGCACATCCTAGCAGACTTTGGAACACATTCAGTTGAAAATAAATCTAAATTTTGATAGACATTTCTTGGAATGTTTGGCAACCTTTTTTTTTAAATGTATCATCCAAAGACCTAATGAAGTAGTACATGTTTCGGGGGTTGTCTGTTACATTATCTCCACATACAAAGGTTTGATTAAACGTATTAACTTCATTTTGTTCGGCGAAAACATATTGATACTGTAACGCCAATGGTACTTACGAATGGAATCTGATATTCGGGTTCGAACACATGGATTGTTTGCAAACCCAACAAGATTGCACCATTACGAGTCTCTGTCTATTATACTGCCACTATATGACACAAATGAATTCGAAAAACACTATTTCAACAATAATCTTACAAAAAGGCAATGACTGAATATGAGAGAACTGTCAGAAGTTTACTTTGTGGAAAACATAAACATTGATATTCAACAGCGTTGCCAAACGATCAAACACAACAAGCTCTACACAACCATTTGAGGACGCAAGTAATGATTTTTTTCGATAGTTTGGATTCTAAAACTTGTAAGTAATACAGGTTTAAGTTGCATGATAATGTCACCATCACAATCCTTCATTCTACGATTGTTATCGAATGGAATACGTATAGTGAAACAATTTTGTCTATGATAAAGACTTATCACCTATGAGATGTGACAACGCCCAACTCAATATCACGACTACAGATTGTGTCCATCCACGACTTCAGACCAGGATGTAAACAGCTAGGTCCAGTACAATACTTTTTAGGTCCATGGTTGGAGTCACCAATGGTAAATAAAAATCACAGTTCTATACATCATTGCATGTGACAACTGACAATCGAATCATGACTTATGCTGGATGTATGCCAAAGAGAGTAAACTAACAGGAGGGTTTAATAAGCTATGGCCAATCAGAATCTTGTAGTATCGACGCGTCATAGTGATGTACTTGGACATGAATACAGAGTCGAACTCGAACTAAGAAACAAAACTGTCACATGTAATTCTCATATACCAAGAGTGCGGAGTGCGCTAGTCCGTCACTGTCTATGGAGAATGGCGGCCATGACATATCCAACTACGTCACATTTCGCCACAAATGCTCTTTCATCTCTTTCTATAAGTGCCCGCATTATCTTATGGGGATTAAACTCTCCTGGTCAAATAACGTTTAGTCTCCTTGGATTTATGCAGCAGTTTTAAGTCATATGTCATAGGAATGTTCATCAATGATTGGTTGGAATAAACGGTTCAACCAATCATTAACGAATATTCTTCCTTATGACTTAAAAGTTATGACTGCTGCATAAATCCATCATCAATGTTGTTGTTAGCAAAAATTGAGAATATATTGCCTTCAGATCTTGGAGTAACAGCAAATTATCTGATAGTTCCGAAGATGAAATATTGTTTACTTCGAGTAATAAACGAGTAATAAAATTCTGAACTGCGTTAAAACGTTGCATTTATGCATCATCTAGCAACAATATTTGTTGTGAGATTTAACATTCAAGTGATTTTTAGCTGACATTTTTTTGACTTCTGACTCTCTTACCGTAGATTTATTTCAGTTAATTCATCAAGGTTGACTTGAAAAACACTGCTTGCCAGTGACACTTCGTCTATCCAATCATATAAACATATTGCTGTTGTATTATCCAAAGCTGATTGAACAAAGTACTGTAATTATTATTATTTATTTTATTCCAGTCTCCAATTCATCAATTCTTCGACCGATCTGAGCAATTTATCGTTGGATCTCCAAAATTGTGCCGTGTATATCCAGCTATCGATAGAATGGTTTGCAATTTTAGTTGAAACATCGATAATAAATGAACGCTTGGTTACGTCATACTGAAATCCACCAAATATAAAAATGCAGTTGGTGGATTGGTGGAGCCATCGGTGACTAAAAAAACGTGCCTCTCTTACTATGTCTACCAGTCGATTGACTTTTATGTCTTGTTTCTCACACCTGTGTCGATTTCCTCTTAGAAAATCTTGATTCGATTTCATTTGATCGACATGTAGTATTTTGAATCACATGAATTGTATTCTGACATATACATAAGTTCCGATTAAACTTCATTAATTTCCATTTCCCAATGTTCTCATTTATCTGCATTTTTTCATAAAATTACCATTATTTTGGCTGTAGCTATGATTTTTTCTAAGGTGAGATCTTGTTTTTGCAGAAACTTTTCCTTTGTGATGTCTTATGTGCAAATTGAAAATGTACATGGGGCAATTCACGACGAGCTTGATTGATCGATATTTTTGTCAATTCCTGGAATTGTAAAATGTTTACTATCTTCAGTATTCATGATATCCCGGATTCATCTGAAATATTTTTGTTGATTCTTCATTTCCAGTTATACCGGAAGTTGCTATGAACTTTCTTATTTTAAATGACATACCAAATTTTTTTAAAGTTTTTGAATTCCTCATCAAATTAGATGATTACTCTGTCGCATAATGTTCCATGTCTTGATGGACGGATTTCGTTTTTTTTTTAATTTTCTATCTTCTCGTAACAACAATATTTATGTTTTCATTAGGGCGAACCACTCATCACGGATACCCAGTACATGTTGCATATGCAAATTATCTAGTTCGTATCTACTAATTTTATTGAGATATTAAACACATGAACCTTTCCAAGTGTAGAAGGACAAAACTATTGTTTCGTCCCACGAGTTACTCCGTTTAACATATAAGTAGCTATTCCTGAAAGAAAACTCATAAATTTGTCAGTTACTGTTTATATAATATACAGGGTGTCAATTTGAAAACTTCCCACCCTTATTATCTTCCTTCCAGTAAACAATATGAGTAATCGAAAAAACAGGTCAATTTTATTGTCAAGGGAGACACTTTCAAGGACTATTTGTAGCCCTCGTGGTTCAACCCCCTAGGAGGGGTAGATGTTACCCTTCGAATTTTAAATAGGAAGGGGGGTCAAGTGGCACATCATTTTGATGGGCGTTCAATTCTTGTTCCAATGGTACCCTGACTTATTATTTTTTGATGAGTATTTTCCGAAAAATTGCGTTCTAAACTAACAGAAGTAATTATTAGAACGCCTATACTGAGATGCATGGTTTGGCCAGAACTGGTTAGAATATTAGGTGGTACTAGGTATTAGGTGGTACCGTTCCAACCCTTCCAACATTAGCCATTAGCTCCAAACACTTTACATAAAAAAGTAGTCTAATAGTAAAACGTAGATGGTAGTAAAGTTGTGTTTATTAAATGCTGAATTTTTAAGTGTCATCGCAGAAATTGTACAGATAGCCTTCCTTTTTTGCTACTTCTGCTGTAAAAAGTTTCTGTTTTCCGGCAAAAAATTGGTTAGCAAATTTGAACTATGTGGTAGTATTGTGAATACCGTTGTACCTGTTGGGCTGTTTAGGAATTACTTTAATAAGTGTATAAAAGTGTAAAAATGGTTTACATTCTTCAAGACAGAATTGAAATGATTGTAATTTATGGAGAAGTTGGAAAGTGCGCACGAAGGGCGGCATGTCTTTTTAACGAAAGACATCCAAATTGTAATGTAAGTCACCGGTATGTGCTTGATTTGGTGAATAAGTTTTACGAAACTGGTTCAGTGACAAATAAAAAAAGAAATAACCCCAGAGTACTAAATGAAGCAGCTCAAATTGAAGTTTTGGAAACATTTGCTGCAGAGCCCACGACCTCCTTACGATCAGTATCAGAACAGACGGGAATGTCACGCGAGACTATAAGAAAAGCATTGAAAATGCATAAATTTCATCCATATAAAATGCAGATTCTTCAAGAGCTCCACGAGGATGATTATCATAGAAAAATAGAGTTTTGTGAAATCATGTCTCATCGAGTCAATACCATCCCTAATCTTCTGTTAAACATCTGTTTCAGCGATGAGTGTTCATTTTTTCTGAATGGCAATGTTAATAGACAAAATTGTCGCTATTGGAGTGACGAAAACCCACATATTTTTCGGGAAGGGCATACACAACACCCACAAAAAGTTAATGTTTGGGCTGGTATTCTTGAAAATGCCATTCTTGGTCCATTATTTCTGGAAGAAAACTTGACTGGCAATCTGTACCTTGATATGCTTGAAGAGACTATCGATCCTCTTATAACTCATGAGCTAGAAACTCAAATTGATGCAGAAGGTAATGAACTTTTGCAGGAGGATCTGTTACATTACCAGCAGGACGGTGCTCCACCTCATTATTTTCTTCCCGTCCGACAGTGGTTAAACGAGAGATTTCCGGGTAGATGGATTGGCAGAAGGGGATCAGTTGAATGGCCTCCGAGATCACCGGATTTAACACCCTTAGATTTCTTTCTTTGGGGGCATCTTAAATCCGTTGTTTATAAAACACAACCTTCTGATATTGACGAACTTAAAAGACGAATTACAGCAGCATGCCGGTCAATTCCTAGTGAAGTTTTCCGTAATGTTAGAGGGGAGTTCGAAAACAGACTGTATTACTGTTTAGAGCAAAATGGGCAACATTTCGAACAGCTAATAAGATAACCGTAAGTAGATTTTATGTTGGAAATGTCTTTCTCGCAAATTAAATTTATTGTGTAGAAGGAAAATAACCACCAAATAAAAAATCCCATGCGTAATAAATTTATTCCTGTCATTCAAGGGTTGGAGCGGTGCCACCAACTCTTCTAACAATTTTTATTAAAGGGAGTCAATACAATAATGCATCTCAGTATAGGCGTTCTAATAATTACTTCTGTTAGTTTAGAACGCAATTTTTCGGAAAATGCTCATCACAAAATAATAAGTCAGGGTACCATTGGAACAAGAATTGAACGCCCATCAAAATGATGTGCCACTTGACCCCCCTTCCCATTTAAAATTCTAAGGGTAACATCTACCCCTCCTAGGGGGTTGAACCACGAGGGCTACAAATAGTCCGTGAAAGTGTCCCCCTTGACAATAAAATTGACCTGTTTTTTCGATTACTCATATTGTTTACTGGAAGGAAGATATTAAGGGTGGGAAGCTTTCAAATTGACACCATGTATATTTGTTTCATTGATAATTATATGTTAAACGCTGTAACTCTTCGGTACAAAACAATAGTTTTCTCATTCTGTAATTAAATGTTAATTTCATTGTCTTTCCCATTTTGGTTAATTCTCAATAAACCAGCGAAATAAGGAAAGGACCACGCACAAATCTTATGGGAAAAAAAAGTTGTGGTCATTCTGAGTAAAAGTCACCGTTGGCTCAACTCGATCGTATGACTAGATTCGGAGCTAGAGGAGGCCTGTTCGGTATATGTAACATCCTGTACTAGTCATATACGATGACATTGATGTATAATTTAATGAATAAATGTTTGAAGTTTGAGTACCTTCACATATATTCTTTATCGTATAGTTTCTCTCAGTATTGAGTATTAAACATGGCGCAGTCGAGTAAACAATAAGTTTAAATTGTTGCTTCGATTTGTAATAGTAAAATTTGGATATAAATTCTAAAAGTTGCCCAAATGTCCAACTTTGGTGCAGTACTTGTAAAGTTACCGCCCGATTTTGATCTGCAAGGCAGGAATGCTGCAAATGAATGGATTTTCTGGAAATCTGCATTCGAAGATTATCTTGTTGCTACAGGGCAGCATGAATCTGCTGACTTGGTGAAAATATCTGTCCTCAAGAATTTGATGGGAACTGAAGCTGCGAAAATAATATCAACGTTTTCTATTCCCCAAAGTCAGACAGGAGATTATAATTATTTAATAAAATCTATTGAAAAGTATGTGAATCCCCGAGTGAACGAGGTATACGAAAGATATAACTTTATGTAGAGAATACAGAAGGAAGGCGAATCTTTCAAAAGTTTTCTCACTGATTGCAAAAAATTGATCAAAACATGCAATTACAACGATGTGGACCTTGGAGAATTTGCAGAAGAAAAAGCACTCAGAGATAAAATTTTGATGGGAATAAGAGATGCCAATACTCGAGAAGCTCTACTACGAGTAGAAAAATTAACTTTGGAGAAAGCAGTTACCTTTTGTATAACCCATGAGCAGAGCAAAAGTCAGAATAGTCAGTTCGAGCAACAAGAGGAAAACGCAGATGTTAATACTGTAAGAAACAAGAGTGGTACAGTGAGTAAAACTAGAAGAATTTATATACCTGAAAATCATAGTATTAGTAGTCGCGATCAATTTAGATGCAGTCGTTGTCAAGGTATACATGGCCGCAGAGAATGTCCCGCATACGGACAAAAATGTAAAAGATGCGGAATACTGAATAATTTCGAAAAATCTTGCCGGGTTAGAAATGTGAAATATGTAGAACAAAATTCAGAGTCTGACAGTTCCAGTGACAGCATTTTCATTCAAAGTATATATGTCCCTTCAAATGAAACGTTGAATTCAAACTGTAAAGGCGTCTGAATTTTGTGATTTTTTGAGAAAATCACGTGAATAAAAAAATATCAATATCTTATTTATATTCTATAATGTGTGCGACTGAGCATTTCTAAAATTCGCGAGAAATATTTTTCCATGATTCAGAATAAAAAACCGCTACTGATTTTCTACAGGGTTGTCAACAATATACTCAATATTTCAGTGAATGAATTCGCCCACGAGGTTATAATTTTATTGAGTTTTATCATTGAGAATCAATCAGAATGGTTTGTTGATTGACCAAAATTTAATGAAGCCAAGAATACAGAGTGTTTGGAATAAAGAAGGTCTATGTTATATATACAAGTAATTACTCCAAATGACGAATTCCATTATTTTTGAGTGAATTCAGATAAATGAAGAACATTTACATATTATTTGTAATCGGTAGTAAACTGTTGTTCAACTGAGCGTTACTAAGATCATGAATGATTCTTCTATAAAACAAAAAAAATAAACATTTTCTACAGGTAATTTCCAATATAATCAATTTTTTGGAGAAAGAATTCGCATTCGAGGCTATGAGTTGATTGAGTTAATTGAGTTAATTATTATTGATGATCGATCAGAACGAAAGTTGATCTTTCAAAACAAAATTCAAATGAAAATACATATTGTTTTATACAAGGAAGGCTCCATTCAATTTGAATAAGTGATTACTCTTCTCGAGGATTCAATCATGGCATCGAGAGCTGAAGTCATCTCCCATTAACCTAACTACGTCGTAATACCTAAAAGTTCGGCAATAGAGGACGCCAAATAATTAATTTTGTGTTTTTGTAGGATTTAGCAAGCTATAAAATATGAACATATTTTGTGAGTCACTCAAAGAAATATATACAATGTTCTGAGGATATTGAGTATATTTCCGTCGACTGTATATCTATTTGAACGAGGTGAATGGACTGAGTTTAACCATCTGAATTAAAGGATAATTTAATCATTGGCACCGAGTTATTAAACTGGCACTTGATTAAAAACCCTAGAAAAGCGAATATTGTTCATAATTTGTCCATGACATGAATATTTTTGCTTAAATTCTATTCATAAAGTATTTATGATGATATATGTGATGGTCTGTTTTTCCGAAGATTTTCTTTCTTTCAGCAATAACTTAACAACGCCACAAAATTGTCGAACAAAAAGAAATACCTCCATATGTGAAATGTTTCGCTCAGTTCAAAAATTGATGCTTTGAAGAAGCTCTCTGTGTATTTCGAAATATTTTTATAACTAGCAACAAAGTAAACCGTATAACTTTTATGAACATTTCATTGACATTATTTCATACTTCTCATGATAGGCGATATACTGTACTTCCTCCCACTAATGAGTCACCCTGTATATAACATGGATCCTTCCTTACTTCAAACAATCTGTATTCATAGCTTCATTATATTTTAGTTGATCAACAATCCATTCTGAGTGATCCTCAATGATAAACTGAATCAACTTTCAACCTAGTAGGCGAATTCATTCACTGAAGAGTTGAGTATATTTTTGACTATACTCTGTAGAAAAACAGTGGCGTTTTTTTTGTATCATGGAAAAGTATTTCTCACGCATTTTTGGAATGTCCAGTCGCAAATAATATTGAATATAAATGAGATATTGATATTTTTTTATTCTGTAAAATTTCTCCAAAAATCACAAAATGAATTATTTGGCACCCTCTTGTGCCGAATCTGGTCATACAATCGAGTTGTGCCAATAGAGACTTTCGCTCAAGATGGCCCCAGCTACAACATATAAAAAATCCAGCCATTTTCACCAAAAGACTGTTTCCCATGAGATGTGCGTGGTCCTTTCTCCATAAATTATGACTTTTGAATAATATTTACAATAACTAACTTTTATTCGTTCGATTCGATGAAACTAACATTTTCTATCGGAACAACATAACTTTTGTAATGAAATTACTGACGGGTAGACATAATAGATCCAATAAAAACTAGTTTTCGTTCAGAGGCGATACTTTTTCAGATTAGCCTGTACATATTCAATCACTAGGAATTCAATAACGATATAAGAAATAAAGGCATGGAGGAGGAGGGCCGACTCAGGACGTTGCCCCATTAAATATAAGCTAGACTTGCACCAGTCACTCCTCGACTTGGTGCTGAATGAATTTACATCTTGGATAGAGCTTCGAATTCATCATCACTTGATTTAGCAGTCAGCACTATGAATCCGCGTAGGAAGTCGACGGAATGTATTATGACGAAAGATTACCGGACATTATCGATGTGTAATAAACGGCGATTTTTGAAATGTGTAGCAAATTCAAATAGCTTATTTCAGAAACAACATTAGTCCGCGAAATGCAACTTTCGGAAAACCAAAAAAACAAAGTGAATTCGGGGAAAATCGAGACAGAAATTTTTTTACTGGAGATCAATACAAAAAGTGTAAAGAGTTAGAAATTGGATTCTGTGGTAATAATATTTTAGATTCTTAATGATGGACTGATATTGTTTCAGCAATATATTGTTTTTCCGACTAATTGAGTAGATGAATATGATGAATTTTTTTCCTATTGATTGGAACAGAACCATTGGAGTATGCCATTTCAGTCGGAAGGACAAGAGGATCTTGATTAGAATTTCTTAAAGAGAATGTTTGGGTCTGAACGCCATTGATGAACGCCCTTCCAACTACACTGTCTACATGATTTTCAGAATGAGTGAACTGCATGAACTGGCTTATTTCGAAAGATGTTTTCTGGTGTTTAGGAACAGCTCTTCGTGAGGTCTCTGAAGATATCATTGTTTTTTTGTAATTGTTAGGCCAGCACATCTTAAAATCTAAAACATTCTCAGATTGTGGAAGAACAACAAGAAATTTACCACTTTTGCTGGAGGAAGTATTAACTCTACGTATTCCTTCAAAGTATAGACACGATCACAGGTTTTAATTTTTCTTTTTAAAATAGCAAAATTTCTGTCTCAGGCCATAAAAGAATGCCCCCTGATTGGGAAATACTGCTCTATATTTTTAAATTTTCCGAAGGATACTAAGCTTGAAGAATTGTACGGTTCTTGTTTTGGCATCCGCAACCATCCATAAAAATGTGAAGGTTCTTTACTTGTCCATTACTGTAAGTCATATTAATATACTGTAATAAAAAGGAAGCAACTTCATTAGAATCTTTTAGTGTGATTCCCTCACGGTATACAAAGGAAACTGCAGTGTTATCTTTAAGATTATGTATTCCTAAGACATTAACAGTTAGCTGCCTAAGGTAAAATGTCTCCAGGCAACTATAAGTTTTGCATGTAATCTACCAATATAGCACTAACAGATTCATCTTCTCTAGACAAATCAGCCACGATTTTCATTTTTGCATAAAATTTCTTCGATCTTCGGACGTGAACAATTTTTTCTGCTACATGTACTCTTTCAGCTATTTCATTAAAAAATTTACTTTTTATTTTAGTTTCCAGTTCTTCACAGGTGCAGCATGTGTCAACTTGTGGTCGACCAACTTTGTGAGAAAAACTTTCTAAAAACACTTTTCTGTACAAGTTGTATTTCACGTCTACCTCAGGGTATTTTTCTTTAAAAAGACTGTACATAGTGATCAAATTTAATTTTGAACTTAGGTAATAGATATGTTTCTTTTTTTGCATAGTGAACTAATTTTGTAGGAAATGAAGCTATGTGCTCTCTAATAGTATCCAGCACAAACCCAGGTTTAGCATTTTCAACCTTATTTCTACCCCGCTTATCTAGTGGACTTTTGCCCTGTGAAAGCAGAGCTCCTAGTCGGCGAATCCGTTCAGAAATTAATCCTTGTATATTAGCAAAAGCCTTTTTACATAACTGGCGCTTTCTCATGCTTATGGAGACTTCATAAACATAGTTACTACCACGATCAGGGAACCTAGATTCTCCTTCATCTTCACTTAACTTGGACTGTTGAAATCAAACTCTGAAGATACACATCCTGTTTGTTCTTTGTTTCACAGCTTCGAAACTTAGCATACAATAGATTTCTCTCTTCTTCAGGTACGATCTTGTAGCACTTGTAACGTTTACATCTGAAAGAACTCAATGTAGAGTAACCCTAGATTATGAACAAACACTAGATTATAAACAAACTTACCTGCAATATTTATAATGACCGCACGCTGCGCGATCTCTGAGATGATAGAGAAATCTGCTACCTCCTCTCCAATTTCTGATAGTTTTCGGTTCTGTATATTTCGGTTCTGCCATTGTACTTCTGACTAAAAAAAATTGTTGAAATAGTTTTTTCCGTTAACCAGCTGTCGCCCCCTTACGAACGGCAGCCCTCAGAAGTAGAAACTTGTGCGAGCCAAGGATTAACGAGGTTTTACCTATTCACATGCAATTCCTAGCACTTTCTTAGGTAATCAGAGAAATGTCTGCAGTCGCCATGGTTTGAACCATCGACTGGCAGCCAAAGTGAAACAATGTCGCTTTAACCACTCGGCTACCTAGTAGGCCAAGCTATAGATAAAAGTAAGAGGCTCTTTTCACACAAAATAAAAGACGCAAACGGCCTATACCACTTCTTATAAGATAGTTTGTTAATGAAAACACCAGTTTTCGCCCCAGCAAAATCGCTTCTGGAATTTTGTAAACAAGAAATAGTGAAAAAAATTACAAATTTTTTGGTTTTTTGGAAATATCACCGAGCTTATTTAAGGAATCATTTTACAGTCAATC
This sequence comes from Chrysolina oricalcia, assembly GCA_944452925.2. Classification (NCBI taxonomy): domain Eukaryota; kingdom Metazoa; phylum Arthropoda; class Insecta; order Coleoptera; family Chrysomelidae; genus Chrysolina; species Chrysolina oricalcia. The sequence continues at coordinate 49,054,011 of OX101820.2, read as the reverse complement.
AAACTTTTGCAAAAATTTATAAAACCTACAAAATGGTTTCTTATACGCCCAGATCAGTGCATTTTCACTGAGAAAATCCGGAAAAAACTCGAAAAAGAGACCGTTTTTCAAAAATTCATAATTTTTGTAAATATTGAGGTGGACAAACGATATTGCGGAAACTGATACATAATAACATGGGGTTCAACTGTGCGCAACAGCCTACTTCTTTAAGGTCTACTGTGACTTGTTGAAGCAACCGTTGAGCTTGATCTTCAATCTTTCCCTAAGAGAAAATCGTTTTCCAAGCCTCCTCAAAATTGGCAGAGTCACCCCCTTACACAAAAGCGGCAATAAGAACAATGTAAGAAACTACAGGCCCATAACAGTCTTGTCAGCTCCGTCGAAAATATTTGAACGGGTGATATACAACCGTGTATACAATCGTGTGGACTCAGTTATAATCGACCTCAGCATGGTTTTATTCGTAATAGATCTACCACTACCAATTTGTGCGTATTTATTAATTTAGTGACGAATGGTATGAAAAATGGCATCCAAGTAGGCGTAATATACACTGACTTGGCCAAGGCCTTCGATAGAGTTAACCATGAATTAAAAGCATTCGGTTTCACAAACAATACTCTTGATTTCTTGCACTGCTATCTGTCAAACAGAATACAATTTGTATGGTTCAACAATGTATCTTCTTTCGAATTCACCGCTACCTCAGGCGTTCCTCAAGGATCGATTTTGGGGCCTCTCCTCTTCGTATTATTTGTTAATGACGTCTTCCAGTATATTGAGAATTCTCAATTTCTCCTATATGCCGATGATCTCAAGCTATTCAGAAGAGTCAAAAGCGAGAAAGACTCTGTTAAGCTTCAAGATGACCTCGATAATCTTTCGAATTACTTTTCAGTATCTGACTTATCTCTCAACGAAGCTAAATGCAAAATAATGAGTTTCACACGAAATAGGTCACCCACTGTCGATGACTATTACATTAATGGCACCAGTCTGAGGAGAATCGATGAGATGAAAGATCTTGGTATCTTTTTCTCTGGTGTGTTCAATTCCACTAGGCATATTGAATACTTACTGTCTGAATGTTCTAGGAAATTGAGCTTTGTTTTGAGATCTAGACGTGAATTCAGTCACGAATCTTGTTCAATACTTTTCAATTCCATTGTTCGATCTAAACTAGAATATGGATGTGTCATTTAGAATCCAAAGAAATTTTTATATTCCGATATGATAGAACAAATCCAAAAACGATTACTAAAAACTCTTTCCTTCAGGAAAAACAAGGTCTGTCCCTTATTTATATCTTAGTCTAACCATCTATCAGAATTTAATGTCCAACCATTGAAAGTAATTTTCGTTTTTAACGTTCTTAGAAAATTGAAAGCACCTGAAATTCTCCAAACCATTGATTTTATAGTACCTGTCATAAGACTTAGAAGAAGAGACAATCTATTTCGTGTCTCGAACGATTTATCTCCTCTCTAACAATGTCTTGAGAGTGTTAACGAAATGGTGAAAGACTGTGATCTGGATATATTTAATATTACTGAGGGACAACTCCTTCGAATGCTCTAATGTAACTGAATCTTCTCTGGAATATTTAATTTTTTTGTTCTTAACTGATTTATGGTATTCCTAACTATATTATCTTATCTCTATCTGTAGAATTGTTTTTTGTATTTTTATTGTATCTTTTACTTTATAATTGTATTTTTTAAATGTACTATTGTTTTCAATGAATTTTATGTATTAAGAAACTCTTAACAACTGTGTAACATGTATGTGGAAATCAGTATAAATACATTTATATTCTAACATGGTTTCTGTCCGATATGTAGGTTTTGAACAATCGCGTTATAAACAATTTAAGGGCAAATCTTTCTAAATGCGCCGATTTAAGGAAAATTATCTTATTCAAATTCTGTAAAAAGCATTTGGAAGAAGAGATCAATATCTGCAATTTGTATATTTTGGATTCTCACCTGAGAAGTGGGAAATGTGTTGAAAATGACACTGAAAGTTACTCTAAATGCTTCAATTTGCAGCACCCGAAGTCGCTCGTATTAACTTCAGTTCGACTTCGGATGACTTCGGATGACTTCGGACGCACTTTGAAGCGTTTTGATCAACTTTCAGTGACATTTTCAGGTGAAAATCCAAAATATACAAATTGTAGATATTGATCTCCAGAAGCCTTTTACAGAATTTGAATACGACGATTTCCCTTAAATTGGCGCATCTTGCAAGATGTGTGTACAGTTGAACAGCATATTATTATCTATCAGTCTCTGCAATATTGTTTGCCCAGCTTCAGATTTATAGAAATAAAAAAAAAATGAAAAATGGTCTCTTTTTCGAGGTATTCCCGGATTTTCTTAGTGGAAAATGCACCGATTCGGTCGTATGAAGTTCCATTGACTGTAAAACTATTCTTTGAATAATCTTTGAGATATTTCCAAAAAAACAAAAGAGATTCTTGTTTAAAAAATTCCACAAAGCGATTTTGCTGGAGTGAAAACTGGGGATTTTATTAACAAACTATCTTATAAAAATTAGTATAGGCCACTTGCGTCTTTCAAAACCTCTATAGCTTGGTCTATAGCCCCATGATGAGTTTCAATATGTCAATTTTTGGTCTGACACTTGGCAGACTTTAGCCTCTATCGATATTTTATAATTTCTACAAATTACTGTTTTTGTGATTTGCTGGTTTGATTTAATAATCGTCTTCACATTTTAATTTATTCTCTTTTGATGGTATTACAGATTTGTCTTCTTGTAATGCTCGGTTCTTCGATTTTCTGTTCTACCAAAATCCGATATGATAATTTAGGATTCTGTTATAATCAGTTATGATATTAGAAAATGGGTTATTGTAATATTTTGGTTTTACAGAGTTATCTTTCGATTATTTTCCATTTCTTTAAAATTTATTCTTACCTAGTTTATCTAGTTCTACAGAATATCTTTACTGAATTTTATAGGTTCGATACTTCTAATTCAAAGACAATTTCAATTAGACATTTTACCGTTCTGATGGATCATATGCAATCTCAGAATACTGATTATATTAAAATGTTTTTCAGACTACAAAAGTAAAACTATTACTAACAAACACTGCTATCAAATTAAATGGACTATTTGAAAATAGGGGAAACCTAAACATTTTGTTCGTACTTCTTGCCCCACTCTACCCAAATGCTCCACTTCTATATTTGAAAGATGCTTCAAATATAATGCCATCATTTTTTCCAATAATTCACCAACATGATTACATTACTTTTTTTATTCAATTCCAAAATTCTATTGAAAAATTAGGTGTCTTCTAATTTATAGGAATCTAGTGAAACGTCCCCTAGACCAATTTGATAATGAATATGCAAAAAAAACTCAGTATGTTGCATAGTAGAACTGCTTCAAAATTCGTTTTTTGTCTTTGAATGAATGTTTACTTTTCCCACAGGTTAAGTGATAATGACGTTTAAATAAACAGAATGGCGCATCTGAAAGCGTTTGAAGGAAACAGTCATCTATAAATTGAGAAAAATACCATAAAATGGGACGTATGGAGGCCACTTTCTGCAGTTTGTTGCAAAAATGCATATTTGGTTTTAGTACTAATAATAAATACTTCATTCCTGTTTCAAGAAATAAAACAATTGAATGATTGTTCACACTATGAATGACGACAATGGTATCGTTATCTAGGAAATAATTATTTTACTAGAACTAGTAATCACTTGATGTTCTCTCACGATTGGAAAAACATCCTAGCCGTGAAATACACTTTCATCAAGGTTGGAAAACACCAGCGATTTCTTATTAGAATGCAAAATGGTTCTATAGGACAGTGACAGAATAATTATATGTATAATTATTCTGGTGAATATGTCTATCCCCAGTTTTATACAAATCAACAAGTCGAAAATAACATTATTTCCAGTAATCCCGTAATGTAATAAAAGAGGGAAATATTTGACGGTAAAAAACTATTTTGGATTCCAAATATTATTATCGTCATGTCACAAACACTCACTTGATTCATTTTAATGAAAATAGTGAACTTAACACCCAGTAGAGTATGAATTCCCATGTGGATAAAATCGACAAAGTTGTCGGACCTACCCTTGCACTGATGAGTGGCAAGAACCTCGAAATACGAGGGCTGTTTGGTAACTCCGTGACTATTTGAATAAAGAAAAAAAAAATTGGCAAATAAGCGTTTTATTTTTCAACATAATCTCCTTTTAGATCAATACATTTAGTCCAGCGTTTTTCCAGTTTTTTTATTCCTTCCAAATAATAGGTTTTCTCAAGGCCCTCAAAATAGGCGTTTGTTTCGGTTATAACCTCTTCATTCGACCCAAATCTCTTACCACCCAGCCATTTCTTCAGGTTTGGGAAAAGAAAATAGTCGCAAGGGGCTAAATCTGGAGAATATGCTGGATGGGGTAGTAGTTCGTAGCCCAATTTATGAATTTTTGCCATAGTGACTACACACGTGTGCACTCGTGCATTGTCTTGATGAAGCAGCACTTTTTTTTTCGCTAAATGTGGTCGTTTTTGCCTCAAATCAATATCGAATCTGTCTAAAAGCTCTGAATAATATTCGCCGTTGATCGTTCTACCCTTCTCTAAGTAATCTATATGAATGACACCGCGTGCATCCCAAAAAACTGTGGCCATAACCTTGTTGGCTGACAGACGCACCTTAGCCTTCTTTGGTGCACGTTCACCAGTTGACACCCACTGTTTTGATTGTTCCTTGGTCTCTGGGGTATTGTGATGGATCCATGTTTCGTCTACGGTTATATAACGGCGTAAAAACTCGCCCGGATTGCGATTGAACTTTGCCAAACACTCCTTTGAAGTGGTCACACGGTTGCGCTTGTGGTCGAGTGTGAGCAATCGCGGCACCCATCTCGCGGATAGCTTCTTCATGTCCAAATATTCATGTAAAATGTGATGTACTCGCTCAGTTGAGATGCCTACAGCCTCAGCTACCTCACGTACTTTTATTCTCCGATCGTCCAATATCATTCCATGGATTTTATCGACGATTTCTGGCGTGATGACCTCTTTTGGGCGACCTGAACGTACGGCGTCACTTGTGCTGGTACGACCACAACGGAACTCAGTAAACCACTTCTCAACCATTGAAATTGATGGTGCAGAGTTCCCATAGTATTTATCAAGTCTTTCCTTGGTTTCAGTTATGGTTTTTTTACGTAAAAAATAATGCTTAATCAACACACTTTTTTCCATTTTTGTTAAAATTCACGAGGTTGTCTGCTTCTAATTGCTGTCAAACACAAACCAAATGTCGCAGCTTGCTCAAAATTTGACAGTAGTCTATTGAAAGATGGTGGTTGACAGCAGCAGTGTTACATTTAGAGTTACTGCGCGGGAAATTTAAAAAGTCACGGACTTACCAAACAAGCCTCGTATGTCTGCAGGTGGTCATCCCCAGCCAAATTAGGGATAATCTTCTGTTTGTTTACAATAAGCACTTGCAATTAAGTCTTCTTGGAAGAACGTTGCACAAATATCTGTCAGATGTAGTTCAATATCCGTCGTGGCATTAGTCAGGGAAGTAGTTGTTCTCTGTCAGATTTTGGCCTCAGATTTTCCACTTTGTGGAAATATTTAGAGAGAAGGGTACTTCGACTTTGTCGATTTTATTCACATTTATTTGTACTCTATATAGTAATAATAAATACACCGTGTAAGAACATTCACAATACAATATAATGAAAATACAAATGAAACTGAGTATGATCTGAAAGCAGCGATTTAGAGCTTTCCCGCTCATAGAAGAGAACATAGGCATATCCGCTCACCTAGGATCTAGATGAAATTGGGGTCACATGAGAATCATTATATTCATGCCACGTGCTCGCACAAGGATGTCTACAAGTAGGCTGTGTAGTGTCCGCTATAGGTAGTCCCAGTATGATAGGATACTGCATATAGACTATATCGACAAGGGCTTACGTTTTCTGCTGCATAATTACTAATATCCAATCCCTCTAAAGGAAAATCAATGGTAACAACCAATTTTCTATTGAAGAAAACCGTTTCAAATGTATTAGGTACTAAAAATTTCGGGAATTTATGAATTGATATGGTTTTCGTGCACTTTCTTCTCCCTTTGCACTTCGCACAGGTCGGCTTCTCGTCTCCATCCAAAGTTTCTTTCCTTTTGAATGAATCCAAACATTCTAAAAGTTTAAGTTGGCCTGCTCTTCGTGGTATTGAGAGGGATAGATCCCAAAATGGATCGAAAGAGACTGAACAGTGACCACAATAATTACATTTCAATGTAGATTCAAACTGGCAAACGAAGTTGTCTACAAATTTGGAATTGTCCGTCCTTAAGTATCTTGATCTTGAGCCTTCTCACTGTCACTCAATTTCTGTAGACCCTCTAACAGTAATCGTAAGAACTCTTGATCATCTTCCTGGGCAAAACCGATGAAACGAGGAGCGATTCTTTGGATTTGACATTTCAAGGAGACTGTATTTACATCTCTACCACACGAATCATCTGACCAAATTTCCTTGATCACCTGGGCAAATGCTTTGATTAAAGCTCCCTCCCTATATTTGTTAGTGTTTACATCCCTCGTGTGGGCGTCTCTCTTCAAATACTCCAATAGCCATCTTGTGTTCGATGAACACTGGATGATACTGTTCATGAAGCACGTGTTACCATTATTTTTCAACCCATTAAGACCTAGAGTTCTGCCAGTACTATGTGCTATGAGCAAGTTGGTGTTGAAGCTGTTTGTGCTGCGACCGCCACTGCTATCGTCTTCAGAATAGTCAATGATATGCTGATTGCCCTTGTCACTAGATCGGTGTGATGAGTTATCAGAGTTAAGACTGTTGGAAATAGAGTTGGATTAGGAAATGATAGATCGACTGAACTTTGGAGATGTCGTTACATCATTAAAGCGGCTTTTCCTTTTTGTTGGATTGATGAAGAATTCATCCAGTTGATGACCTGCAGGAATGGTTCCCTTTACTGATACTGCATTTCCTCTCTGAATGGCGATACTGATTCGTTGAATGAGAAAGCTGGTGGATCTTTCATCATTCGTTACTTGATGAATCTTCTTACCAATTTCTCTTATGATAAACATTGCACTAGAACCGAACACTCCATAAAATTCTATAGCTACGGGATAGAAGATGTGGTCATTTTTCAAATTTTCGTATTTTCTGTTCTTTGACTTTTCCCCAATTTCTGCTGCTGCTCCCTGACGTTCAGAAGTAGAGGCTATGTGTGAAGGAGCCATGGTATCAATGCAGGTGAAATCCCATTTGACTGGTTTACCAAATTTCCAAGGGATCAAAGACATACCATCAGGTCGTTTTCCATCTTCAAGACTTACACCAGCAGGCTCTAAGATTGATGGAATTTTAGATGTATTCAAAGACCGCTTGATCAAATCATTCACGGCGAGATCTACGACCAGCACTGAATTTGCAGCTTAAGCCATGTACTCCAGATTCGTCTACTTCAGTACCACATTTGCATTTATGGCGAACATAAAGCAAGGATCCGAGTCGAAGCCCAATAGAAATTCGGAATGTCATCAAGAAGGTTACCAAGAGTAGAAACTGGAAGCGCATGTAACCATGCACCTGATTCCTTTGAAGTTACTGCATTGAGGCGAGTCTTTTGTATTGGAGTTGCAGCTGAATCAAGCAGAATCTTCAAATTTATTTCTAGCAATGGGCGATCATACGCTCCCTGTGATTTCTTATCCGAATCTTCCAACTCTTCAATTCCATAATTTTTCACCATCAATAAAAACGGTCAGTTATTGCAGAAAAACTAGATGGCAGGATCAACCTCATCAAATCAGAGACACTATTGTAAGATGATAAGAAAGCTGGTAACTCAAGTAAAGATGCCAGACGAATACCCAAAACCTCCCATTTTAACAGGAATAGATACTTGTAGCCAACTTTCGTTGGATAATTTATTATTAGTTATCGTCTCAAGAGTACTGTATAATAAATTGTCGAATTGTAGGATTTCTCTTTCACTGTGCCATGTTGGACAACATCTAAGAATGTACATGAGTTTTGGTATTGCTAAACAATTCTTCAGCAGGAAAAATGCAGCATGAGCTGGAATTTCGGTGAGACGAGAATAAATGAGTGAAAGAGCCGTTGTTTTATCCTTGATACAGGTAGGAAGAGCCTCAACAGTGAGTGAAGCACCAAGAAGAAAACAATCAGATTTTGCAAGTTATTTCAATCCAGGGATGACAGAATGAAAATTTTCGAATATTTTTGGATTTGGAGTGTCAATTAAGAATATTTCACATTTATTCGAATTTAACTCGATACCAATTTCACTCAAGTTGGTTTTGATTTGCACTAGTAAATCCAAAATATCATTTTCTTCCCCTCCGATAGAACCATCATCAAGGTACCATCCATTGAATTCAGTATGGATTGATTTGGTCCAAACACCAATTGCTAGGCAAAATAGTGCTTGGCCTCATGAATCACTTTATTGGATTCCTCTTTGTGACAATATTACATCAGAACCAAAGTTCAGGTAAGATTTGGAACTATAGCATTGATTTATAAATGGAAAAATGTGGGGTAACAGCATCGCAGACAGCTGGAGTTCCAAAACCGTATTGTGTTGCGCGAAACAGTTCTCCTAGACTAGATTTGACATTGAAACATGCTAATTTTGCAACTAGTCGCCGATAAAACATTCCAACAGCTATTGGTCTGATACCACCATCCTTCTTTCTGAGTGCACAGAGAGATGCTCCATATAAAACTGAACAAATTCGAGGATTCACTTTTCCAGCTAGCATGAAATTGCAAAATGCAGTTAATGATGTAAGAAGTCTTTCTTTTGCACAGCCTGAAGTTTCACTAAGCATATCTTGGATATGATAAGAGAATCCAATCCTCCAGCAGAACTCAGAGAAAGATTTCACTGCAGCAATCACATCATATTTCGTTATTACCAATGGATTCTCTGCGATGACTTCTTGTTGGAATGATACATCCTCAATGGCTGCTGCTGGATGTTCAGATTTCAGTTGTGAAAATGTTGTATCATCAAAAGCTGCAATGGTATCACTTGAGCTCAAAATGATCACCGCTGATGAAAGGTCTCCATCTGAAATTTTGTTTAACACACCCTGGCCAAATTTTGTGAACGTTTACAAGGATTATTCTTTGAATGAACATTGGTAATTGGAAAAAAATAATCACTAATATTTTTCCTTATAATCGATGAAAGCGATACATTGCGTTCTCCAGTATTATCGGGAGTTCTCAAATTTTTGTACCCAAACAGAAATAAATGATTCCATGACTGAGAATTGGTCTTGATTCATTCATTAATAGTGTCACTTAGGGCATCAGCGCAACAAATCCTCACAGATTTCGGGATCCGTTTTATTATGATAACTGTTCTTTTCAAATTAGCAAGATGGGTATGAATATAGTCACTTCTTCCTGAGTTTTGTTCATCTTGAAGTTCAGCAAGAGACTGATTTTGTGAATCTACCTGCAGTGATTGGTGAATACGAGTCCTGCGAATTTTCAATCCTTTCTGATTTGAAGGATTTTTCGCAAGTGCTACAATGTGGCATTTATTCAATATGCATTAGGTAAGTATTTGATCTCGTGTACCTCCTCAATGCCATTTTGACAGTCACAGACATGAGTAGAATAATTTTTGTCACGTATTCTTATTTTATTGATATTTGCATATTCTGATTGAGTTTACGAGAAAGTGATAAATTTTGTTTTCTGTAAATTAAGAGTTAGTAAATTGAATACATCTGTTCATAAAATATTTTCACCCCCTTTTCAGCACGTCTTGTAACGGTTTCCCAGGTTAGCGCTGAAAAAGACGACGGTGTCATCAGCATAAGCCACGACATTTATAACTTCACCCAATTGTAGATTCAGGATCTCGTTAATGTAAACGTTGAAAAATAACAGCCCTAAAACAGTCCCTTGTGGTACACCATAAACAGTTATTTCTACTCTATAGTTTAATTTGCTTTGCTACTGACCACCGAATGCTTCCAATTTTTCTAGCAAGACTATATGGGGAACCGTATCAAATGCTTTTTTCAAATCAACAAAAACGGCGATCTCCTTTTTGTTTTTGTCAATTGAATAATACAATGTGTTTGCTAGCTGAAAAATAGCAATTCTTTATCTAATGATTCCATTCCATTCTGTTGTCTGCTTCCTTGAATCACAACGTTCCATTATGACAGATGTCAAATTCATAACCTGTTGTTACTTCATGGTTGTCAGATGTGAATAACTTGTTGCATGGTCTTCTTTTAAAATAAAAATAATCTTTTCAAATGTGTTTATGGAGTGGACCAACCATAGTCCCTATAACACATGTGGACCCTGCACAAAATGCAGATCATAAGGTCGTAATTAGGACCATTTGATTTTATAAATTCTATCCTTTTTAATGATGGTTTTCCACCATGCTATGGTAGGTCACATTATTTAGTGTGACTCTCAACTTTTTTGTAAACTTTTTGCTTTTCTGTAATTCGTCTTGGGCTTTAAGTGCTTTGAAAAATATGAAAAATTATAAACTCGGATATGGTCACGTGACTTTCGCTACCTGTCAAAATTGATATCATTTCAAAATAATCGTTGAAAATTGGCTTATTTATTCAAATTTAAAAAAATTAAAAAAAGTTAAGTTGTTTCTATCCAGATTTTACATCAATATTTAGAATTTGAACCTTCTATGCAAGATTACTTGCATTTTGGATGTCCATCGTCTCAATGGTTAAAAGATATCTCTTTCAAATTTTCTCACAACGTTTCGATTGCTTGAATTTCCATACGGAAAAAATCAATTTAAATTAATTTCTATCCTAAATACTTGAAGATACGTCAACTTTGCACAAAACATAACAGAAATTTTAGCAGTTTTTCTATGGAAAAACATATTTTTGTTGAAGAATCGTAATTGAAAGTTTCTTGCATAATAGATCTACTGATGGTTTAAAAGAGTTTTCTCGAAGTTACGATTTTTTTCATATTCCAGAAATTTCGTAATTATCAAAAAAATCACAAAAAGTGAAAATTGCAATAGAACGTTCAAATTTGAGATATAGGTGTAAAATCGTAATAGAAACAACATTTTCATCTAAAATTTTTTATAATAAGCCTATTTTCAGCAAATATTTTGACATGGAAGCGAAAGTCACGTGACCACATCCGAGTAGGTAATTTTTCATATTTTTCAAAGCACAACTTAACGCCCAAGTCGAATTTCAAAATATAGTATTAATAAAAGTTTTTCCCATATAATAATAATAATAATAATCGTCTTTATTGTTTCCCAGCTATAGTTTAATACATGTATTTTGTTACATTACAGAGCTAAGTTACTGAGATACAAAAGGCGAAGTTCAACTCAGCTAGCACAAGTGGGTTTACAAAACCCGCGACAATTGTTTCGCTGTACAACAGCTTCTTCAAGCGGAGAAGATATAATTATATCTTTTCCGCTTGAAGAAGCTGTTGTACAGCGAAACAATTGTCGCGGGTTTTGTAAACCTATTTATAGTGAAAATCTTTTAAACATAGTTTTATTATGGATATTAATATGGATTTTCATCAAGTAGCGGCTACATCAATTCAAAATGAGTTTTGTACTTTCTGCATTTTCTGTGCATACTGTTTGGTTAAACATGGACCATATAAAGTGTCTGAGTAGTTGAAACGCGATAGAACCAGTGCATCACAGAGAGTTGTTTTCGTCTGTTTCGTGAGTACGTGTCTGTTTCCATATATAAGTTTCAACGAAGAGTATGCAAGTTGTATTTGTTTGTTTATATGTTTCTCAAACCGCAAGTCGGAATCTATTATAACTCCAAGACTTTTGGATTCAGTTGTTAGTTGTAAGGGAACATTATCCACCATAATTGTAAGAGATTCACTTGTTTTCTGGCGGTTCATTTTTGAACCAAAAAGGATGATGTTCGATTTAGTGGCATTCAATAATAAACAGTGATCTCTTGCTAACTCAACGAACGACTCAATATCATTGTTGATAAGCGTACACGCGTTTTCTACACATTGAGGAAAAAAGCTGTGATATAGTTGGGTGTCATCAGCATAAAGGTGAAATTTACAGTGTTCTAGACAACGTAACATATTTGATTAGTAAATTGTGAACAACAATGGACCCAATATTGAACCCTGTGGCACACCTGACTTGAGTTTCAAATAGTTCGAGTAGATTCCACCCTGGCACACTTTTTGTTCTCTGTTTTTGAACATTCAAGAAGTCTGATAGCACTTCCCGATAATCCCATATAATTTAAAATTGCTAGAAGTAGGTCATAGTTTAGAGTGTCGAAAGCTCGACTAAAATCAAGAAGCACAAGTACAGAACAGAGTCCTTCATCTGTAGCCCTAATAATGTCGTCCACGATGTGCAGCAAAGCAGTGGCGCAACTATGACCTTTGCGAAACCCAGACTGTATTTCCGGAAGTAGAGAAAACCGAGAGAGATGACTTCTCAGCTGTTCTTCAACAGCTCGTTCAAAAATTTTTGATAAAGTAGGTAAGACACTAATTGCCCGCAGATCCTTAGATCCTTAGTTGGATTAGATTTTTTGGGCAATACTCTCACCACTGCTCTCCCCCACATCGCTGGAAATACGCTATGGGATAAACAAAAATTTACTATATGGGTGATATATTGTACGATATGGGGACAACACATTTTAATCAAATCAATGTTTATATCATCGCAACCTTTAGCATTCGATTTTATGTTACCTACATATAACTTTATTTGTGAATAAATCATTTATATCCTGGAAAGCAAATTCCGGTTCTACTAGATGGTTTTCCTTGTAAAAAGTTATTAGATCTTGAGATGGCTGCATGTTTGGTATAGAATTTATGAAAAAGTTATTTACATCATTTGGGTTAACCAAATGATCTGGAATTTCAATGCTTTTTTCAGGTAAAATTCCATTTGATTTTAGTGTTTTCCACATTTCTTTATTATTTTTAGTGTTCTCTAACTGATAACAAAAATATGCCTTTTTTTCTCTCTGAATAGCCTTATTTACATAATTCCTGATATCTTTATAATATTGTAGCCGTCCATCGGTTCTATTTCTTTTCAATGCTCTCAGTGCTTTATCCCTAGTGGACATCATTTGCCTTATGTTAAACGTTAGCCATGGAGCTTTGCGTTTGGTGACTCTAGATGTAGTAACGGGAGCATGTCGATCGAATAAATTTTGAAGGATATTTATCAAAAACGAAATTTTTTCATCAATGCTTTCTTGATCGTAAATCTGAAAGAATGGCATATTATATAAGTCTTTTTGAAAAAGTTCTTCATTAAAATTTTTAAAATTTCTGTATGTACACATTTTTGTAGTCCGTTTTTTATCATCAACTCTTACTTTACATTGAACTATTAAGTGATCAGAGATACCGTTACTATCGATGACACCCCCTTCCACCACAGAATATTCGTTAACTATAATCAAATCCAATAGAGTTTGGCTGTTTTTCCCTATTCTTATAGGTAAGTCAATGATTTGAGTCAAACCAAAGATTTTTACAACAGATAAAAGATTGTCTACGTGTGTATTTCCGAAATCTAGGACATTGATGTTGAAATCACCAGTACATATAATTTCATCTACAGTTGGATGAAAATGACTAAGAGTATCTTCGAATTCCTCTAAAAACAAATTTTGATCCTGTAGAGGGGCCTTGTATATTACACCCACTGCAAAAGATTTTCTATGAGAAAAAATTTTTACCCACAGTTGTTCACGAAAACGGGTAGGTTGACAGACTACTTCACTTTTCAATTTATTCGAAAGGTATATACAGACCCCCACCTCCCCGGCTCTGTCTATCCTTTCTAAATAACTTGAAACAATTTATTTTGATCAGATGATCCTGTATGTCCGCTTTCAGCCAACTGTAAAAATATCGAAATTTTCCTGTACTATAATATTCTTAACTTCTAAAAATGACGGAATCAGAGATCTAACATTCAACCCGCCTATTTTCAAATAGTTCATATCAAATTATTTCAAATTACTTCTATTTAGACTCACACAATTTTATCTCAGCAATGTACGTCTTTCAAAGCAAAAAATAAATATTTTATCGAAAGGATAAAAAAAAAATGAGAAACGAAAACGATCCTAATCTCACTCCTATCAAAAAATAAACAAGTAGCAAAAACACTAAATGGGCAGGAATAAACTGCACCATGTTGTCAATGAATTTTTCAAATATATTTGTAAAGTTGTATTAACAATTACAATTGTTGAGTAAGCTTTGCCGAAAATGATTCCGATTCACATATATAATAAAAAAAAGAAGACAGCAAAAGAAAGAGAGCGGATAAAGATGAAATATTCAGATTGAAAGTCTATCAAGATCACCTAAGGAATTGATTTTGGATACGTTTGCTTCTTCGTTGATTTTGCCAAAAATAGTTCCACGATTGGTCCATACTTTTCCATTATTACCAAATCTTCTAATGGCGGCCGTGAGAATTTGACGCTGCTGATTTGTTAGATCCTCTCTGATGATATGTCCAGTGTTTTTCAGAGATTTCTTATTTTGGTAAGCATCATTTTTACATTTGTTCGAGGTAAATCTCACAAAAATAGGTTTGGGTTTATTCAAATTCGCAGATTTCATCCTATAGCAATACTCAATGTTTTCATGATCAATACGCAGTTTCATTTTGGTTTTGAAAATATCAAGTAGTTTCGAACTACATTCTTCATTATTTTTTTCTGAGACACCATAAACTATGATATTTCGACTTTTTCGGCACTGTTCATAATTCTCTTGTTTTTCCATGAGTGTGTTAATTTGTAATTCTTGATTTTTCAATTTCTCCAACATACTCTCAGTTTTTACTTTCAACGATTGAATTTCTTCCTCAAATTTTTCATTAAGTGTTTCTGTTATAGTGGTAGTTACCTGATTAATAAATTCTTCGGATGAACAAAGTTTCAGAACTAAATTTCTGACTAATGTCTGCAGATCTTCCTCGCCCCGTTTGTTGGCTCGAGAACTCATTCAAATTTGGTTTTATGATCCGAATCAAGTACCAATTTACCAATGTAATATGGAATAATCCTTTGTGCACAATCACTACTCACTAACAAAGCTTCTAAAATAATAATAATATACAGATTTACAATACTTTTCAGACAGCACAGTGAAACACGTCTATCCCATACGAGACATTCAGGTAGAATATGATGCCAAATCTTTGAAGAACATAGTACATATTTTTTGAAATGTATCGCAAAATCTTCCCACTGTACATAAAAATTCGTTCAATCACTATATGTTTTTATTTTCGTAATATGCTCCATATACAGCACAATACCGATATTTTCATTTTAATTGCATCTTCTCCGAAGGAAACAATGCATAGATCTGTTCGAAAGAAGACTGAAGCTTTCGTGTTCTGTTTTTAAATAGGTAGGTCGACTTCTAAAACCAAATTTGGATACATCGGATGGTGGATATCTTTTTTCAAAAGCGATTGTGCTTGATATTTTAATGGCCTTTGTCAAAAATAATGACCCCGTTTTATTGCCGCGACATGAGCGCTATAAATATAGTTGGTGTTTTGGGCACTATAAAAATACCGTCAGTGTATAGCAATAAATAATAAGATTTTTTTTCCTTTCGTTATAGGAGCTGCTCTATTCATCATGTTTGTTACTAAGTTCCCGAAATGGAATTGTTTCTTATGTTTTCTTCCGTGAATAATCGATAGTATGGAGGATATAGTAAGTAACAATCGTGTATTATCATAATATCAAATGTTTAAAAAAAGGTTATGTCATTGTTAAATTATCCACGCCTTCATCGTTATTTTTGCCTATAGAAAAAAAATGCCTTTAAAAATACTTTATCTTGCATATTTAGAGGGACACAATTTTTTTAATGTAATTATATGCTTATTATTAAATTTTTAGAATGATCTTTTCTTTTTTATTTAAAAAATAAATCATGTTATCTATCTTATAACGTTTTTGAGTTATTAAACGTCGAATAAGGTGTAATAGTTGATACAGTACGGTTTTTGCAATAGCTGAAGTAATAGATTTATCAACCAATGGCAATGATTAAAAATGCTGTCATATTCTGCGACTCATTAAGCTCCATGCAAGGCATACAATAAGTTTATCCCAAACACCCACTACTACTACGCATCAAGGAAAAACTGCACGAACTACAAAATCAGGATAGAACCGTCGAAAAGGTATGGATTCCAGCTCACATTAAACATTTCATTTATTTTTCTGTCGTAATATGTTATACACTTTTATTGTAAATTTAATATAAATAAACCTTTTTGCCTTTTGCCACCTCACATTGGTATAACTGGTAATGAGAGAGCAGACACGCAGTTGCTAAAAATGCCAACATGAATCCACATTCCATCATCGTAATTAAAATCCCATACCTCGACATGAAAAGCGATATTTTCGGCTACACGAAGAATCTGTGGAGTGACAGATGACATAGAAATTCAAATAACAAGATATACCAATTAAATCCAGAGCTAAACCACACACAATACATTGGACTTCCTAGATAACAACAAGTTATCATATCACGACTCCGCATAGGCCATACGAGAATAACACACCAACTCAACTCAAAAAGGACCTTCCCAATATGTGCAATACCTGTTGAATACAACTGTAACAAATATGGGTCCTTTAATAGTGAAAATTCTTTATACAAGATAGTTTTTACATTATTTGATACCAAACAATCTAAAAAGAATAACATAGCTCAATCTGATGTTCGTTAATTTAACATTATTTATTTACCTAACACCAGGTCCAACTGAGCTACGCAGAAATGTTATATATTCTGTATATCAATCACTCCCAAAAGGCTGTTAAATATATCTGATACCAAAGAATATAAATTCTAAAAACAACAACTAATGACAATAACGTCTGCCATAACAACGGATTTGAGATTTGTATAATACACAGTAGGTTTTAGAGTTCTGCTACACAACTTAATGTGAAGCACATCCTGATAGAATGTCCTTCCTACCAGTAACAAAGAGAAGCGGCAGGACTACCCAGTGATGTACAAACGATTCTGTGCCATAAAAATTTTATATACTGACATTCTTGAAAACAATCAATGTTTTAGACAAAATATGATTTGATATGTAATGACTAATGATATAATGTACCCAGCTAATAACCTCAATGGTTGATGTGGATGAAATTGAATTAAAAAAGTACGGTTATTTAGCCCTACTACTGAACGGTTTGACGTACAAATATGGATCGTTACTACTTTTTGAAATAAAAGACATTGGATTGCTTCAAAGGGCTACTAGCAAGAGGGCACATCAATTTAAAAACTTCAAATGGCATGGGGATCAAGTAACTCATCGTTGAAAGAAGACTGAATTATCTTTTCAATCATCTAAATTATTTGGATTCGTTAGATTTTTTTTTTACCATGTGCACTCGAAATATCAATTATAAGTGTGTATCTGAATGGTACCATTATCTCGATAAATTTGAACGGTTTGATGTGGAACAATGGGACAAAAATCTTTTGAATGGTATAATCGATACTACTTAACGAGAGAAGATACAATGCAATTACTCGACAGATGGCGCTGGGGGAGCATCTAAAGGCAAAGCGCTCGAAATTGTGAAAATAAGTATCATCGAATATCAAAAGAAATTATATTGTTGAAAAGAGATTTGAATCATCTTTTTAACGATGTGTTATTTGACCACCCATGCTATTTGAAATTTTTAAATTGATGTTTGAAAGTGGTTGACAATGTATTAGTGTTAGTAGAATTTTTCTGGACTTCCATTGTCTAGAAACAAAGAAAATAAATTCTTTGCATGTGTTTGAGTCACATCTACTGTCGTTATCAAGTATGTGAATGCGACAAGATATATCAGATACTTATTATATAGCCTGCAACTGATGTACCTGCTATAAAGGTAATTATGATCTTCGTGGGGCCTCCAAAAACTGCATTTACCGTGTTCCGTCTAAATGTGGGATGGATTATGTTGGAGAAACTAAGAGGCCACTGAATGTGAGAATCGGTGAACACAAGAGAAATACTCAGCGAGGAGAAACAGCGAAGTCGAGAATAGCAGATCACGTATGGACTAATCAGCACAGCATCGCATGGTCGGAAGCAGAAGTTATCCACAAAGAACAGCATTGGTATAAGAGAAAGTTTATAGAGTCGGCTTATATTCAGAATAATGACGTGTTCAGTCAGCCGAGCATAGAGATTCGGAATGTGTGGAAGCCACTTATCACTCAGCTAGATCGATTGAGATTTCAATAAAAACTCTGTGTCAAGACCTGTCAAAATCGGTCATCAATAATAACCTTCACAAAAAAATGTCTTTGTATCACATTAATTAACATTGATGACCTGAGAGAGACCCCACGAGATCATAATTACCTTTATAGCAGGTACATCAGTTGCAGGCTATATAATAAGTATCCGAGATATCTTGTCGCATTCACACACTTTATAACGACAGTAGATGTTAACTGTTGAAACGTCGTGACTCAAACACATGCAATGAATTTATTTTCTTTGTTTCTAGACAATGGAAGTCCAGAAAAAAATTTAAATTGATGTTCCTCCCCATCCCCTTTATCGGGCAACAACAATGTCTTTTAATTCAAAAAGTAGGTACTGTTGGTGATACCATTCAAAATTGTTTTTGTTCCATAAAAGGCGCACTGTATAGGAATAGTGTCATATTTGCTTAAGTTGGTCACATATTTCATCGAAAAGCAAAAGTACCTAACAAAAAATGTTGAAATAAGAATAATTTTGATGACTTTGAAATACCCTTCTCTCCAATAATAATGATAATAAGAAGAAGATTGTAAGCGCAGCGTTTCCGGCGAGTGGAATTGCTCTTTTTTGGACAAAATCTGAAAGTTTCAGTTTTCAATCCCAATTTTATTCCCATTTACATTGAGCTCAATACGCTGATTTGACTTACTTTTCCGACCCGTGGTGATGTTAACTATGTCCCAGATAGTTTTGCCTCTATTATTCGACTCTGATACTTTCTGGTCAAAGTATCTTTTTTTATTTTCGGACAATTTGTTTTGGTATCGTTGATTGACCTCTCTGAACCATGGTCTGTACTCTGAATATTGTCTACTTAAATCTGCATATAGAGAGACTTCTTCTTTTAACCTTACAAGTTCTGGCCTAATGGCATATTGATAATTTTAATTTAGTTTTGGTATTTGCTTCTTCCAAGGAAAAGAATTTTCAAAGTGAAAATGTATAGTTTGCATGAACATTTCAAAAGCTTTCTCACAGTCAATACATCAGATCAATACATCAGACCAGTCTTCCCGTGATAAGTAAAAAAGAAATGTGTCAATATTATTATCATTTATAGCTCTCCTGTTACATATTGAGCTTTCTAATTGAATAGATGTAATGAGAGATACAAACTGGGCAAAGTGATCCGACAAATTTGATTTGATCACTTTGAAGTCCTCCACATCGGCATTATGGTTGACAATGATATTGTCTATGAGAGTTGAGGATTTTGGAGTTACTCTAGTTGCTTCATTTATTATTAGTTCTAAACCATATGACAATTATAAGATCAGAAAATGTAAATTTTAGTTTATAAAACGTAAGACAGTGTAAAACAGATTAAAAACATGAACGAATTCACATGACACTACGAGGACAGTAAGAAAAATTCAATAAACAAATAATGTAGACAAAACTAACATCAAAATAATATACAAATATACAGAGTACACAAAAAATAAGACATGGGATATGCAGTTAATATAATGAATGGAAGAATTCCTGCAAGGAGAAGTAGGGTCTCTCAGAGAGATAGTTTTTGACAGTTTTTCTAAATTCATTTTCACTCAAGTTTGCCGATCTAATGTCAACTGGTAAGTAATTATACATCTTGCTACCATTATAGAAAATAAAGTCTCTAGTAAGATTTTTAGTTGGTAATGGAAGTTTCAGACTGTAACTACTGTTGCGGGTGACATAATGATTAGTAGTCGATTCAAATTTTGATTTATGTTTATTTACCAAGCAGACCGATTCCAATATTAATAATGCTACAACTGTAAGTATTTTATTACTTGCGAATATATCTCTACGGGACTCACGGGGTCTAATTTTATAAATATATCTAATGGCCCTTTTCTGTAAAATGAGCAATTCATTGAGTAGTGTTGTTCTACACATTCCCCAAAATGGTATTCCATAACGTAGATGGAAATCAATAAGAGCGTAATATGCTATTTTGGCAGTTCCTGGTCCTAATTCATTAGAAATTACTCTCACTGAATAACATCCAGAAGAGATCTTACGTTTGAGTTGTATAACATGGTCATCGTCATCAAATTTTAAATTTTTATCTATCAGCACACCCAGAAATTTATTTCCTATGACACCTTGACCAAACGAAGGTTCATCAATTGCGCATCTAAAGGATATTAAATGGGTTTTTTTCGGCATTGAAAGATAATTTATTTGCATCGCACCACTCTTTCACACATTTCAAGTCTTCTGTTATTATATCATGGAACTCCCTGGTCTTCTTGCTTTTCCACAGTATAGTGGTATCATCTGCAAATAGAGTGAATTTACCAGAAATCTTGATTTTAGTGAAGTCGTTAACATATATCGGGAAGAGAATAGGTCCGAGCACAGATCCTTGCGGAACTCCTGATGATATTTTCTTTTCATTTGATAGTTCCGTTGTTTTAATCATCTGATATCGCCCAGAAAGACATGACTCGAACCATGTGAGAGTCACTCCTCGGCATCCGTACAGCTGAAGTTTTCTCAACAGTATTTTGTGATCAACGCAGTCAAATGCCTTTGTGAGATCACAAAATACTGCTGCTGTTGTCTTTCCAGCATTCATCTCTGATAAAAAATGAGACATTCTTATGTTTCTTATTCTGAAAACTGATTTTCACTAATTATTTTATGAATGTTAGAAAATTCTAACAGACGTTTCTTGACTATTCTTTCTATGATTTTGGCAATAGTAGGAATAAGAGAGATGGGCCGAAAATTAGACGGATCATCCAGATTTCCACCTTTGTGCAAGGGAATGATAATAGAGGTTTTCAAGAAAGAGGGAAATTCGCCAGTGTGGAGGGTTAGATTGATCAGCGATACTAGTACGTTGAGGGCACATAAAGGAAGGTTTGTATGATGATTGATTGCCGCTCGACAAAATTCCATCTTACTTCTGAATCTAATCTCTGAAATCGATAGTTCACCCGTTGTGATAATTTCGATGAATTCTATCATTTTGGTACTTTGAAATATCAATAAGACCTGTTTCTGTTCATATACTTCATGGTTTTCAGCGATACAAGTTTTTCCTGGAATGTTCAGAAAATATCACTCCCGAACCTGGATAGTGATCTGTGGCAAGGACTGGTCTGGCAGCTTGGAGTACGGAATTCATGGGTGAGTTATGGTGGATTTATGCAGCAGTCGTTTTAAGTTTTAAGTCATAAGGAAGAATATTCGTTAATGATTGGTTGAACCGTTTATTCCAAGCAATCATTGACGAACATTCTTATTACTTAAAAGTGCTGCATAAATCCACCATTATTACTCTCATTTCTTATGGTTACAATCTGTAGAAGCTCATGATTATTTGAATTCTTGCATGGATTTCTCTGGATTCGATTGTTACGAAATGTTTCAGTATTTGTATTTTCAATGACAACATGAAAGTTTATGATAGAAACTGTAAAAAAAACAGATTTTTGAGTAGGCTACTTGCTCATTTTATACAGCAGTGCCTGTGAGCTACTCAGATTGGTACTAGAGGTCGTGGGTTTCATTATGTGCCAGTTTAAAAGATAGAGATCCTTTGACAAAAATTAGATAATCGAAATTAAAGAAAATAAGGATACAATAAGGTAACTGTATGGGCACCAGGTTCTTTTTTATGAAAATACCGAAAACACGGATTTTGTCAAAGGGTGTATTTTGTGCTTGTCAACAGTAAAACAAAAAAAAATCAGAAAACACTATATTCACAGTAATTTTACAATTTAAATTGTTTATGTTTATAAATTTGAAATTACTGGTTATAAAATTGAAATGGTTTGAATTTCTAAGTTTCTAAGAAATATTCCAGGTTAAGAGGAAGAGCGCAACTCTTTCTGCTGGGAAACTGTCAGAAAGAGAGCGAACTTTGCCTTTGGATCAACTTCCTTTGTTTCTATTTTTACATCCAAGTGATGTGCATCTTCGCACTTGATTTTACCGTACTGATGAGAGCTTAAGCTCGAAACACGTGTCTAGGGTTGCACAACAATTTGAGGGTAAAGTGTTCTTTACCGCCCGCTAGTGCATAAAATATTTAAAGAAAAATTTGCCAAAGAGAAAGTCGATATGTAGATCGATTCAATCGAAGAATCAAATTCAAATTAATCGTTATAAAATATACGACCTTTCATTTCTTCGTTGTGGAAAATCAATTAATTTCCCGAAGGGAAACTCAAAACAACCAAACGCTTTAAATGCTCGCTTAAGAAAGGAACGATGAAGGGCTTCCAAGAAAGGAAATCACCTTCCCTCTCGCTCTGTTCTATCAGTGTTGCCAATGCACTAATGTTGCATTTCACTCCACAGAACAATTAAGTACATCGGAACAAACTAAAATTGGAACAAACTATCTAAATCAGATGTTCGGAATAAACTATCTCAATCAGATGTAAAATCTATTCAATTATGATATAATTCCACATGGAAATTATAAAAGGAACGCAATGTTTTACATTTCGTTACAGAATCCGGACAAAACAGGCAAGTTTTCAATGACAATTTGTAGGATTTTGAAGAAGACCAATTTGTCATAAAATAAATTGAAAATTTCATTATAGAAATCTTGAGGGATCCAAATAAGATGAATTTTTTTCTATTCCAAAAATTACTGCTGTTCAAAATTTGCCTTCTGCGTTTGTTACAACTACTATTCACTAATATAGATCGACAATAAGGATGAATGTAGAAGAATTAACTTGTGAAGGGAATTCAATTTTTTATAAAGATTTCAATATCTCAAAAACCGTTAAGATTTTCTGAGGTCAAGTTGTGGTTTTCTGATAGGTTATGACCTGGTCTATCACCCGCCACATCATGATCTATGATTTACCGAAAACCCTGTATATCATTACAGATTGATATTCCCCTATTTCGCAGTAGATACATGCATGACTTCCGAAAACGTTCAACTATCAAACATAAATCCGACCACAACAAACACAAAGAAATCGAAGAATACGAAAAATGTGCTCGGATTTACAATCATCCCTTTTATAGCTGTTGACATCTCTTGTTCGATAACCCTTTTATTGCTCTCATTTTCTACCAAACGCGGAATGTGTATCAAATTTGGTTCGAATCCAAATTAGTAAATGCAGTTTTCAGACGGGTATCAAATGTCAAATAAGGTTCGGCATGCACTGGTCGCTGGAACACGTGCGTCGGATACAAAGTGGGGGAACGCGACCCTTACCTTATGCTCGAAGCGGAGTTGCCGATAGGAGCGGAATTCTAATCTATCACAGTATTTTCGCAATTCCTTCTATACGGAATGAACCTACTCTCTTTTCACAGTACTCATCAATAACATTTTACTTCGAACAAAATTCTGCAGAACATGAAACATTTGGAACAGGGTGATTCAAAGTTAATTAAAAAATGTTGCGGAGTCCAAATACAGGCCGCCAATTATTTACTAGATGGCGTATTTTCGAAGAACATCAAATTTTTCTCAATAAAACAAAATCGATGAATAAATCACAGCAGAACCTTAGCATTTTGATATGCTTGGGCACGTTCTGGCTGTTTCGGCAATATTTTTGGCAAATAAAGTTTATCTGTGACTTTTTTTTATTTATGAGAACAAAATAAAACTAAAGCATTAATTTCTTGAAGATACCAATAAGTTCTCAAGATTTTTCTCAGTGCAACATTCTCCGGAGCTTTCAATTGACTCAACAAAATATTTTCGTAATATGCCGTAGATAAACTCCTGTTGCTGTTTTCTCCTCTACAGCCCTTACTTTGTTGTCTCTTCCTGGAAAAGTTCGTGTTATCATTCCTCTTGGCCACATATTTCTAGGAAAACTATCATCAGCAACTATGACGATATCCCTCCCTCTACTGTCAAACTAGACTAGTTTGACAGTAGACTAAGCTTCAACAGACATGTGTTACTCTGCCTGTTGAAACTTTTATCCAGGTTAATCCTGGAATAAGAATTTTTCTAAAGTGTTATTCATATGATGTCCCGTTTTTAAATTTTATATGGTCCTCTGGACACATGATATTTTTATGGTCTGGCTCTTGTACACTTGACTTCATAGTCGAAAGATTTGTGGTATGTTTATTGACTTTTCTATGGCGTTTGATTGTGTCAATCACTATTTTCTGATTCAGAAAATGCATCGCTATGGAGTCCGCTCAAGATTTGATGGGTTATACCCACAGGACCACTAAGTGTAATAATTTAAGATATTCAGTCAGTCCTTAGCTTGTAAACAGGGAGTTACACAAGGATCTATACTCGGACCACTGCTTTTTCTTATCTATGCAAATGACTTGCAGAAACAACAGATACCATATATGAGAGAGTAATGACTTTGGCTGATTTAGCCCATTTAGCACTCACTATCAGCAAAACACCATTGGTAAAATTTACAATGCAAATACCCACCGAGACTTTCAAAATCTATGAAGACAGCCAACTAGCCAACTCAGTAATGGGAATTCTAGATTATACCGGGTGACAACGAGATCACTTTCGGGCTGCCATTTTTTTATTATTTCACCCTGTAAAACGAAACTTGGCAGAGTTAATATTCGAACTGAATGTCATTTGACTGATGTAACGACAAATTTCTATAATTTCCGCTTTCCCTGGAAATGACCTTGACTTTCGAAATTTAAATGGGACACCCTGTATATCGTTTGATATTAGGATTCTTTAAATCATTCTACATCCGAATTCATAATTTTCCAATTGATTTTTACATAAATTATATTTTTAAATCAAATATCAATTTTCAATCTAGAGTGCCATGACCATCCTAAAATTTCTCTACGTCGACTCTCTATTTTCAGAAAAATCTAAAAATACTATTATCTCTGTTCGTTAGCCTAGAGAAAGGCTGAAAAGTTGTATAATCTAATTTTTTTGTATTAATTCAAAAAACTTAAATGTAACCACATCACTTTCATAACACTATTAAATGCATTATTTCAAGACGAATCCAAAAATGTATAACACATACTATCTTTCATTCCAACTTACTTTATTTAATTATTAATTTAAATTTTGCCAAATCTCGGCTGAATCTCGAAGTCATAGTTCAAAAATTAAATTATACAACTTCACAGCCTTTCTCTAGGCTAACAAACAGATATATTCTTTTTAGATTTTTATGTAAACAGAGAGTAGAAGTGGAGAAATTTTAGGATGGTCATGGCACCCTAGATTGAAAATTAAAATTTGATTTAAAAATATAATTTATGTCGAAACCAATTAAAAAATTATGAATTCGGATGTAGAATTATTGAAAGAATCCTAAAAACAAACATTATACAGGATGTCCCATTTAAATATCGAAAGTTAAGGTAATTTCCAGGGAAACCGGAAGTTGTAGAAATTTGTCGTTACACCAGTCAATTGACATTTAGTTCGAATAATAACTGTGCCAAGTTTCGTTATACTAGGTGGAAAAATAAAAAAATGGCAGCCCGAAAGTGATATCGTTGTCACCCGGTATTAAATTGATTTTTTTGTTTTAAAATTGTTTTTTCCGTTAACCAGCTGTCGTCCCCACACGAACGGCAGCCCTCAATAGTCGAAACTTGTGCGAGCCAAGGATTAACGAGGTCTCACCTTTTTACGTGCGATTCCTAGCACGATCCGAGGAGAATATCGAAAGGAGGTCCGTTGGTCACCCATCCAAACCTCGGCCTCGCATAGCGTTGCTTGGCTTCAGATTTCGGTGAACCGGCGCTCTCAGTTCGAGCTATCCCCGCGGATAAATTCTAGATTATAAACTCACTTGGAGTCTTTATATTGATTCACCATGTGAACTGAGAACTGAGAAAGAATAAGTAATAATTATTTTAAAAAATTTATGGCAAATTAACAAGACCATCCATATCCAATTAGAACTTGAGATTTGCTAATACTGAATCCCCCTGAACCTCTCTTTATCGAAAGAATCAGCTCTACCTCGGACCGAAACTATATTACAAGTTACATGCTTCTATTAAGGATTAAGTGAATATTTCCCTATTAAAGATAATAAGATAAGATAATATAATATAAGATCATATATCTTATAGGAAGAAATTGCTACACCGTTGATGAGCTTTAATAACTCCTATTTATAAAATGTAACTTAGCTCCAAATGTTTTAATCAATATTATTATGTTGCTTTCTTATTTTTAACTATTTATTTTTCCATTTTTATACTGTCTTCCTAGTAACTGTATGAAAATGTTCCTTGTGATAAGTTTATGAGCAAAATAAATATCATTACTATTATTGGTTGTTATGTGAAGTGAATAACTTTGCAGATGTTAGTACTCTCCATACCACTTTCTATTCAAAAGCTCTGATATCAGCTCGTGAAACCAAAAACCAATGTGGGAGGAATGTAAATACGAATATGGACAAATTCTATAGATGTGATCCAATAATTTGGTGGAATTCAATGCGAACCAAACACAAACATTTTTCTCTAGACAGGCCGATCTCTCAGTGGCCATGTCATTATGTCAGGAGAATAGATGCTGATAAAGTCCTCTATTTTAGTGCTCGGCAATTGTGTTGTGATAAACCATCTCCTCAAAACACCATCATTAAAATAAATCTAACGGGTTTGAGTCTGGTGGCCGTAGCAGCCATAGTATTGGCCCAAGTGGCCATATCCATCTCTGATCATACGTCCTCTATCTAAATATTCTTTTATCTGTCTGCCGTAGCGAGCAGGACACTCATTATGTTGAAACCACATGATGTGTCTGGACGGACCAAGACCAATCATGTGGCATTCAATATACCGGTCTGGCTGTTTTCTCATCATATTGCGACAAAAAGTTATTCGATTTGGGGTGCAGGTGAAGTATTTTCAAAATATCATAAACGGTTGATTTTCTCATGCCAGCTCGTCACTCGATAGTACGTACGGTGATGGACGGATCAACGAAAAAACTTTATTTGTAGCTTGACAACTCCTCTCCTCTCCTCTCAAACGAATGGCAAAGCTTTGGAACTCATTGTTTTGGGAGGTGTTCCTTGAGGCACACGGCATGCAGAAATTCAAGAAGAACACCAATTTTTACCATTGGGTCTTACGATGTTCTCTGAACATTACAGGATTTGAATGAAAAATTAGGGACCTGAGAAGCTCCTTACCTGAGCAATATATAAAATTCATAGTTATCTTTTCTCTGGTATTGGAGTTTTTTCTTAAGACAAAAAAAGTAAAAAATATATAATAATCAATAAAATCACAGTAAAATAAGACGCACACATATAACAGAAAAACGCATCAAACAGTTACCTCCACAGGGTAGGGGTAAGAGAGGGAATTTTGTGACTGCTCCGGAGTAAGGTTTGAACCTGCCTTTTTTGGGCTTTTAGCGGGCAGGCTAACGGCTCGTCTGTGCTAGTACAGATCACATGGTGTTATATGCGCGGCTTTAACAAATGTCTGCTGGGTGGTTCCTGCCTCCTCCTAGTTATGAAGGATACTTCTGTGGATTATGTGTTAGTCATCAGACGATAAGAGTTCCATAATGGTATACTGATGGATTGAATTCCCAGATAAAAATAGAAAAACCGGGTTTCGCTAGCACAAGTAGTTGATTTTTTCCGATATTGGATGCAGACTTACGCATGCGCAGGCGTAAGTTGTATTTATATCTTGCTGCAAGGGGCAGGCTTTGTTTTCATGGTACTAGACTGGCTAGCATTCCCTTGAGGTTGAGTAGGACTTTCGTAGCGTTGTTGAGTGTAGGGTTCAAGATTTGATGATGAGTTGCCCGCGTGTTTATGTATCTCTGTTGATACTGGTATGAGGCATCTGAAGCAGGAGCAAGAAGTGAATTGTCTCTGAATCGCATTAAGAAGTTTAATCGACTCAGGACGTGCTCTGAAACTACCCTGGTTTCCGTGGATATTTTCGTGGTACCTGTCAACACATGTAAGGTATATCGTAGACTTCCACAGATGATACATAATCTACCGTTTCTTTCACTGATGTGACACTTTGCTGAATCTACGTGGTTAGTTTGAAAATTGTCTTGATATTGTGTTCAGTTGAGACTTTTCTCAAGCACGTTTACGCTAATTGATTCAATTGCCGTCCTACACGTGAATTTTCTGTTCAAGGTTAAGACACCCAAAAAACATGTCAAACAGAGATCACACTGTAACTCATGCATAATTATTATTTCCCAAAATCTCCCATTTTAGAAAAAAATCTTACATTGGAAATATATAAAACTCAATATGGATTTGTTCTTGTAAAAAAAACATCCCAGTTACATGAAGGATAATAATAAATTCAGATGAAGCCATAAAAATATTGTATCGTTTCTATAAACGGTAGTTACTTTCCTTGGATAGAAAACCACATGCGAGTTCACTGAATAAAAATATAAAAATTCAACTCGATTGTTGCACTGCTACCAATTCTGTGTGCATCGGAAGATTTTTATGGAACGACACAATAACACATCAGGTTCACGACTTATGGGTATATCATGACATAACATTACTTGATGATAATAATGATGCTTCTCTGTAATAACGTAGAATGAAAATGTTCGATGACAAAGAACTGATTTAAAATAATTTTGCTAACACCATGGGTTGTTATTTGTACATTTTTCCGTCCTTTTGAACTCTAAATAGAGGTATGGAAGGCTTCAATCATGTACATTTATAATTTTCAATTATGCTTATTGATTTCCATATCCGATAAACAATTATAAAACTGAATGTCTCGATTTTTTTGAAGAAAATTGATTTTCGTGTTCTAGTGAGATTGACAACTGTGACTCTATACTGAGTACGGCAAGAGCATTGAGCCTATCTGCTGTCATTTTTGAACAAAAATAGTTCTTGACGCGTCGCATCCAAGAAAAGTTGCCTTCAAGCAATTTGTTACAGGGACACATGCACACATGCGTAGTGCGATGTTGATGTTGGGATACACAGTCTGTAAATCTACTTCGTGAAGCAATTTCAATAATTTTAAAGCTGTTTCCGAATTTTCGGGAATTAAGAAGCAGTGTGCAGCGAAATGAAGACATTAATCAGCAAAACTCTCTTTCAGATCAGATTGGTATATATTCTGTAAACTGCCTGCTTTTGCTCAAGTTTATGCTGGGCTTGAGACAGACGAATAGGTCAGGAAGAAGAATTTATCGGGAAATTTCTGATAAGCATTGCGTCGCTTTTCAAACTCACTGAAAAGTTTATCAGTTATCGTCAAGAAAGTGTTCATTCGTAGATCCTCTCGCCTGTTTAGTTTAACTTTTTCACTGGCAGATTCATCAGATCGTATCTTCCTTTTTTTCTGTCGTTTTATATCCTTCTCATACACTTGTAGCTCAGACAAGCTCAATGCTCTTTCCTCGAAATAGTTGAAGTCTTCGCGAGTATTTGTAAGAAGGATAATCAGTGACTGGTAAAGCTGTAGAGTTGTGTGTATATCTATAACTAAACCCTACAGTTTCTTGTTAGCAGCATCAATTCTGCTCAATATGAAGCCCCAATAAACTGCCATGATGGACGTTTACAATCGCTCAAGCTTGAGTCTAATACAATACCCTTACTTCATACCTGACGACAGCTTTTAGGTGCTTGTTATCTTCGAAGGAACGCAAGGCACCTAAAATGTTTTCCCATGATTCGTACAAACTCCAACAAGCATCTGCGCGTACTGACCATCGAGTCCCTGATAGACTTTTTACAGAAGGTGTTTTTACGAGTGTAGGTACATACTACTGGTACTCATTAGTGACAACTATTCAATTTATTACTCAGTTTGTTCATTTAACTTCAATTCGGCACTGTAAAACGTTTGTTTCATTTCATTTTAGTTCGGTGGAAGTTTGACGCCTTCAAAGATTTCCAACCAAAAATTTGCCGCACCCCGAAATCTGCCGACCCTAAGTTTTGCCGCCCTAGGCTGTAGCCTACTTAGCCTAGTGGGAAAACCAACCCTGGATAAAAGACAGCTTTCACTATCAGATCAGGGTTGTGGAAGTTCACCGTTATGCCATTTGTGCTCTGTAATGCTCCGGCCATATTCGAAAGATTGATGATGGCGGTTCTGAAGGGATAGGTACTACTGCGACTGAGAAACTCTGGATTGAAATTTAGAAATGACATTTGTTCCAGAAGGAAGTCCGTTATCTCGGTCACGTTGTTCCTGGCGAAGGCGTAGCAGTAAATGACCAGAAGATCAAAGCAGTCAAAGATTCGTCCATTCCAAAAGACAAACAACAGCTTCGGAGTGTTTTAGGTTTGTACACCTACTATCGCCGATATGTACTGGGGTTTGCTGACATCGCTAAACCACTAATCAGACTCACGGGAGAGAAAACACATATTCAGTGGTCCGAGGAATGCCAGGATTCGTTCAGGAAGCTGAAAGGGGCTTTGATCAACGCAGCCGTTCTAACCTTTTTGAGTAAGGACGCCAGCAATGTGGAACTTGAAGCTGTCCTCTCTCAGATCCAGGAGGGTTAGGGGAAGGTCATCGGTTACTTCAGCAAGGCCCTTAGCAAACCGGAGCGTAACTAGTGTATCACCAGGCGGAAGTGTTCGCTATTGTCAAAGGAGTGGAGCTCTTCTACAAATATGTATATGGGAGAAGATTTCTGTTGAGATCTGACCATGCGCCTCTTAAATGACTTTTACAGTTCAAAAATCCCGAGGGTCAAGTAACACGTTGGAACGAGAGACTCCAAGGATTTAACTTCGAGATCGAACATCGAGCGGGGACCAACCATAAGAATGCAGATGCCCTATCGCGGAGACCATGCCCAGATGACTGCTCAGATTACCGACGAGGAAGCCACAATTTGTAGAATCACGGCAATAGACGATAACTGGCATGACGAAATCCATAAAGACCAATAGAAAGATCCAGATCTTGGTTTAGTTATCGGTTGTAAGCATGGCAGGAAATCGCAGGTCATTCGCCAGCGGTTAAATCCTATACTGGGCATATTAGAATTCTCGATATCACGAAGATCTGATGATGGGTCCAACAATTCAACTTGAATATGCCGTATATTATGCATAAACACCATTTGACTGTTCAACTACGAATTGGCGGGAGCGCAGATTTAAATCAGAAGCTTACTTCAGCCACATTGAAGAAGACTCCAATCCTTCTAAAAGAAAATCAATGGCGACATTCAAATTACGCTTTGAAAAACATATTTTAATGGGTAACTAGACTTTTAGGGAATTTATTAATCGACAGGTTTTTCGTGCACTTCCTTTTTTCTTTGCTCTTGGAACATGTAGGTTTTTCATTATCATCCAAATTTTCTTCATTTGTAAAAGAATCGAAACATTGTGAAATACTTAGTTGGCCTGTTATTTGCGGAATCGGTAAGGAAAGGTCCTAGAATGGATCAAACGTCACTGAACAATGACCACAATATGCACACCTTAATGTAGATTTCAGTTGACCTACAGAGATGTCTTCAATCTTGGAGTAATCCATCATCAGGATTCTTGACCATAGCTCTTTAGCTTTTTCACTGTCACTTAATTTATCGTTGATTTCTATCAATGTGGGCTTTGGCCTCTCCGTAATT
This sequence comes from Chrysolina oricalcia, assembly GCA_944452925.2. NCBI lineage: Eukaryota > Metazoa > Arthropoda > Insecta > Coleoptera > Chrysomelidae > Chrysolina > Chrysolina oricalcia. The sequence continues at coordinate 49,022,026 of OX101820.2, read as the reverse complement.
CTGTTCAAGTCCTCATACAAACCATCCAGTAAGAATTGTAAGAACTCTCGAAAATCTTGCTGGACGCAACCAATAGATCGAGAGGAAGTGTTAACATTTGAAATTACCCTATATACAATAATATTGTTATTGTGACAAGATAATGAAATAGTAGTCAATTTTGATGTATACAAAGTTGTGAATAAAAGACGAACATAAGTAAACTCAGGACTGTTTATTACTTGGAAAGTATATATTCTGAAAGTGCAAATCTTTGAATTTGATTTTCCAATGCGACTACAACGTCTGATGAATCACCTAACCATATTTTCTTGATCACCATTACAAAGGCTTTCATGAAAGCTCCTTTCATACTGGAGATGGTCTTATCTATATCCTTAGTGTAGGCATCAATTTTCAAATAATCCAACAAAGATAATACTGTTCATAAAGCGAGAATTGCCAATATTTTCAAGTTTATTAAAACCGAGTGTTTTGACGTTGCTATGCACTACTGAAACCCTAAAGATGTCTGTGCTGCCTTCATCATATTTTCAATTGAGTGTCTATAAAATGGTGGTTGCCTCTGTTAGTGGAACGGCTTGATAGAGATGAGACTACTGACGATTGAATTCGAAGGAGATATGACAGATCGTGAGAGGACATTTGAAATAGTTGAAAAATCTTTCTTTTTGATAGTTCCACGTACTAGCAGCCTAAGGAGTTGTAACTATTAGATCTTCGCTCTCTTATGAGATAATTTTCACTAACACTGGGTCGGCGTAATATGGACCCTATTCAATGAAGAGTTTGATGGAGATATGGAAGATCGTGTCATTTTTGACAAATTAATATCAAGAATTTCACTAAGGAATTATCTGACCTCTCCACAGAAAAAGGCGTCATTCGAGGATTCAAGAACAATTAATTCAATTGTCGACATATAGAAGTGGTTCCCCATACGGAAGCAAAATTTTCCCTCTGAATAGCAATACTAACTCTTTGGAACAAAAATGAAGTGGCTCAACTATCACTGGTCACTTCTGTTATTCGTCTGCCTATGTCTTTAAAGAACTTCATTGGGACCGAACACTCCAAATGTTTCAAGTACAACAAGAGATAAAAATAATAGAGTTGTTAATTTCTTCCCTCAATAATCAAATGACAAGATTGTTGACAATTCATTTAACATTCAAATGTTCCAATGGTGATTTGGTATAATTGATAAAATGATCTACATTTCGGATGTTATAGAAACTGCTTTTAGCCAGTATAATTTATGTAATTCGATATCATAGATTGAATGAATGGATGATGCAGGAGTTTTCGAAGGAGAGGTTTGAGGAAACAGGAAGAATAGAGCACGAGATGTAGGTAAACAAAACGTGGAAGGAAGAGAATACAAATTAGCGAGTTCGTGAACTGTTGAGAAGGTTTCCAGAGCTCATGCCCTTGGATTTCTATCATCTGGGAAAATAGATTTTTTCGATCTATTAAACGATAAACTTTAATAGAGCATTTGCTGAGAATTTACGCTTCTGTGAATTATTTGAGTTTATATTATTACCTCTTTTGTTCAGCAATGAATAAAATATTTGTTATTGCCTAAATGACTTTTTCAAACATTCCTTAAGATTTAGGTACATTTCCCGTGAAAATCGTGTTTTGAGGTTATAAATATACATACAATTTAATATACAAATACTACATTCATTCACAATAAACATTAAAGCAATCCACAAGGGTATGATCCGTGCGTGGATAAAAACATAAAAGTTACTAAGTGAAACCAAAATTTACAAGGGAACAAAAAAGTATAAAACAAATTCACCTATTGCAGATATTATCATCGACCCAGGTTCGATCCCCGGACACCTGTCACGGAGCTGAAGTGGTTCGGATTCCACTTTTATTTAAACTGTAGGTCTCTAATTTCCCTTGGTCGCACAAGCTCTGTTTTTGAGGGGTTTTCTCCAAAAACCTAGGAGTTTCGTTTGAAACAAAAACTCATATTTCATAAGTTACAACCCACTAGAGTAAAACCCGGGCATGAATATGAACTTGTATGAATTATAAACTCAACAATTTTATACTGCATATTGAGAATAGGGATGGAGAAAATGAAATGAGGTGTAAAATCATTGAATGAAAAAGATGAAGAAGAGGGGAGAGTTTTATGTGTTGAGAAAAGTTTGATTGGAGATTAATGTATATTGCAAATTTGACAAATAATTCGTTTCGAGAAAGCAAGTAAATTAATAGCTGAAGATGTCGACAAGGTCATGAATTTTTTTCCTATATTGAAGAAATATCCAAGATGTTATTTTAGTTATGAAAAGTGGAAATAAATGTATTTGTTTGATTTGATCAGGAAGGGTGTGATATACAGTGACCGCCAAAAAGTATGTCCCATATGGGAAAAATTTTTATTATTGGAGTTTTGGAAAAAATATTCAGGGGAAAAGTTTGTGCATGTCCGATAACCTAAAAATCGATTTTGACACATGTCACGTGATCGCTAGAATGGCGGCAAAATGAAAAAAATTGCAATGCAAAGGCAAAAAAGGGGTAAGATGGCAAGATATCAAAAAAAGTTATTTGAAAAAGTCACTCAGAATTTAATTTTATACACATAAACGAAGTTTCAAGAGATAATTCAGAAAAATTGAAAATAGCAATTTTTTAAAAATATTTTCCCATCTATTTAAAAATAGTATTTTTTTTTCTTATGAATTGCTTGACTATACTGAAACATTTGCATTTTAATGATAATGACAAAACTTTCTCATTTTCTCCACACCAGAGGGCACTAAATTAAAAAAATTGGTTTTTGCCAGAACCCTCGCTGTTACATTGGTTCTTATCTAACAGTTATATCAGAATTTCAAGACTATTGTGTTGATATGGCAATCTAGAAATACCATGTTTCCTGATTTTAATCAAGTTTCAATAATAATGCTGTATGAGCGTTTTACTTTGAACATAAACTTTGAGAATCTTTAATTTGACGCACTATTTTCAAGTTTATGTGCGAAGTGAAACGCTCATTCACGATTATCATCGAAACTCGATTATAATTTGGAAATTACCATGTTTTTGGAGTGTCATGTCATCACAATGGTCGTGGAATTCGGATATAACTGTTAGATACGAACCGATGTAACAGCAAGGGTTCTGACAAATTCCCATTTTTTCAATTTAGTGCCCTCTGGTGTGGAGAAAATGAGAAAGTTTTGTCATTATCATTAAAATGCAAATGTTTCAGTATAGTCAAGCTATTCATAAAAAAAAATAATATTTTTAAATAGATGGGAAAATATTTTAAAAAAATTGCTTTTTTCAATTTTTTTGAATTATCTCTCGAAACTTCGTTTATGTGTATAAAATTGAATTATAAGTGACTTTTTCAAATAACTTTAATTGATATCTTGCCATCTTACCCCTTTTTTTGCCTTTGCATTACAATTTTTTTCATTTTGCCGCCATTCTAGCGATCACGTGACATGTGTCAAAATCGATTTTTAGGTTATCGGACATGCACAAACTTTTCCCCAGAATATTTTTTCCAATACTCCAATAATAAAAATTTTTCCCATATGGTACATACTTTTTGGCGGTCACTGTATTTGAGGGCCTAGGTAAGTGTGACATCTTTGTCCTACAGTTTTGGAAGTCCTTTTGGTACATTCTTTGTTCATTGATGCAAAAAATTTTATTTTTATATTGATTCAGTAGTAGACGCTGACAATGTCTGTCTTATATCAAGAACTTTGTCAAGATCATATAACTCTTCCCTTCAAAAAATATGATTTTTTTCCGTGAATAATTTTCAGAGTTCTATTCTGTATCACTGAAAGGTGTTTGATATTGGTGGTCATTCCCCACCCCAAGCGATAATTCCGTAAATGATGTGAGACTGGTCTACTAAGAATGCGAATCCTGTATTTTCTGCAAGTTCATAGTGAAGACAATTTTGAATGGCCTTATTTACAGGGTGTTCCATTTAAAAACTGAGAAAAATGTTACCCGAGTTTTGGTAGACCCTGTATGTGAAAAGTGCCAATCGGTAAAATTATGTATTGGAAATGAAAATACACCATTTTCGAAAATATTTTGTAGTAAAATTTGTTTATTCCAAATCATTAATTTTATTATTATTTATTTAATTATCAGACTCATACAGGTTACTTTAATTACATGTTCCTGTCTCTGATTACACGGATACAATTAACAACATAACATCACTTATAAATGTATAAGTATCTTAGGAATAAATATGGCTGGTAAATAATTTGGGGTGGCGGTCAGTACAAAGACATCATTAACATCAACGTTCATTTTTTTATTGCTGAGATGGCTTTTCGAAATGATCCAAGACTTGAGCTAAATATGTGTAGGTTGCATTCTAAATGATATTCATTGTATAATTGGCATACTATTTGACAGCTATCTGTGGCATAGGCGAAATAAGTAAGTCATCTGGGTCGTGTGCGATAGTCGGGTACGTACAAGTTTATCTGCTGCAGAAGTTCCGGTGAATTGACATGGTAATTTAACAATTTATATAGAAAAAGCAACGTTGGATTCTCCGGTATTCTAACTTTGTGATATCAAATTCGATTCTCAAGTGTTGGTAAGATACAAAGCCTGGGGTCACTTTAAATTTCTTGTAAAAAATATACTTAATAAATTTATTTTGGAGGTACTCTATCTGTTTTATATTGCCTTTGGTCAGAAAATTTGTCTAAATCAAGCATCCATACTCCAATTTGCTTCTAACTAGAGCGTAATAGAGATAAATTATAGAGTTGATAGAAGTGAACTGAAAAGTTGATCGTTTTATAAAACCTAATAATTTGTATGCTTGAGAAAGGTCACTTTGAATATGTGTTTCAAAATTGAGATTTGGAGAAAATCTGATGCCTAGGTCAAACACTTCATTTACTCCTTTCCCAGGGTGTAAATAAAATTTAGATTTTTTTGTCGACTGTAGGTCATGACCTCACATTTATCAATGTTGAAGTATATTATCTATGGACTAATCGTGTATGTTGTCAATAAATATCATTCTGCAGTTGGAAGTAATCATTGAGATGATCGTTTTTGAGGAATATTTTCAAGTCATCTGCAAACAATAAAGACGGTGATGAGATTTTGGATGGTAACTTTTTGACAAATAGTAGAAACAGAAGTGGTCCCAAATTTGACCCCTGTGGAATAACTGCACCAGCCGTAAAAGGTTTACACTCGATTCCCTTGAAGATGACATATTGTCGTCTATTCTGCAGATATGTTAGAAACAATTTCATATATTCTATTGTACGATTATTTTTCGGACTTTCACAAATTGTTCCTGGTTGCATAAGAGGTGTCGCATTTTTTGTAGTATCTTGTCCTTTCAAACTTCTTATTCGAGATTTCAATCCACCAAAATAATTTCTGGATTCAACTTGTATTGCAAATACTCCTCTATATTTTGCAATTTCGAAAGAATTTCAGCTTCACTTGGTACTTAAAAGCAAATGGAAGCGAAGAAGCAACATAGTTTGCATGGATTTCTCCTGAGAGACGTTTTATCAACTGAAATATCATTCGAATTTTGGTCATGACTCCTTTGTTGTCGGGCCGATACGCCGTTGTAGATTGATTGGCATTTGAATTTGGCAAATGTAGTAAATGAACACCATTTATAGATTTTAGAATCAAAATAGGAGTTGAAATAAAAAGTAGAATCGTCACAGAGTCGTCGGAATATAATGAATGTAAAATCAGGTTATTGAAGTTTGATTGAAGGTCGTTGACAATAATTGATAGAGTCTCAATAGTATCCAGGACTTCCTTTGACTTTTTTTGATTGTATTTTGCGTTCTACTCATTACCTAACAAATGATGGAAGTTCTGGATATTCAAGGTTATTGAGGTTTGAGATCGTAATTATTATTATTTTCCTCTGTTGTGGTGTATGATGGTGCATAATGAAGGTAACCAATATATCTCGGACTCCTTTTGGAGAATTACCATCTTCATTGCATACACAGTGTCACCTTCAAAGTTCGCATCATATGAGATTTTTTCTTATTATTCAGTCATTGTAAATTTAGAGTTCATAAACAGTTTCGACTTTGAAAATAATGCAAAACTTGTCATTTTTAAATGAAAAAAATACTAAATGTTAGGTTTGAACAACTTTCGCGTTTTCATTACCTTATTTTTTTTAGGTTGATTCACATGTGGTGAAATTTGAAAAGACCAGTTGAGATGTAATACTCTCATCTGCTGGAGATTTTTTTTTGTTTAAAAATATTTCTAATTGAATATTTTCAAAAGAATAGTTATGTCACACTTGATGCAAAGTGGCTCTAGTTCTGAATTTTCGAATCTATTACCAAATTAAATTTCTTGATAATTCAGTCTTCAAGATCGAGATTTTTTGTTAAAAGGCAATACAAATTTGAATGAAATTTCAATTATATTTATTTATAAAAATTACTCCAAATGTATTTTAGGAGGATTTTTACACAACTACAGGCTTTTCAACATTTTCATAAGATTCCTAGCCGTATCTTGCCTTTTTAATAAGACGTTATTGAAAACTCGAAAATATTCTGACAGTGACAGCTGTCAAGAAAGACATTTCAACACTGCCACTCACGGCGTGATTGGTCATGGGGTGATGGTGCTTATTTACCAGTTATTGGGAAAGCTAGCTAGGTTTATATCTTATATTATATCGCAAGACCTATGAATTGTTTCGGTTAAACCAAAAAGCGAAATCATGCACAAAAATACTTTGAGAGTTCAATATATTTGAAATAAAGGTCGCGTGGTATACTGCTAGATGATTTCCTCAATAACTTACATCAAAGCCAACAACAAAGAATTTCATTGATAATAAAATTTGACAGTTTCTAACAAATTTTTTATGAACCACAATTCCTAAATTTATTATGTTTGAGTATCACAAAAATTTCCATTGAAGTAGCTAGCCTTTAGCAAAGTTTGCGTGTGAACATTACAAATTCTGACGTATTTTCATCGCCTAATGTCAAATTATGTGTATATCAATTCTATCAAAATTGGAGTTTTTACTGATAAAAATCAATATTAGTTCATTCAGATAGTTAAGAAATTATTGTTTTTTTTTTTAATTAAAATGTTGCCAAGAATTGTAAGAATGAGTGATAAACGACAAAACGAAAACGAATATGGAGGACAAAAGTTCAACCGCGGTTAAAGAGGTCTTGTAATTTAATCACTTCAATCAAAGAGATAAAACTAACAGGAGAGTCTAATAAGCTCTAGCCAATCAGAATCTTGTAGCATCAACGCGTCATAGCGACGTACTTAAGGACATAAGTACAGAGGCGAACTCTAACCAAGGAAACAAAACTGTCACCTGTAACTCTCGTATACCAAGAGTGCGGAGTGCGCTAGTCCGTCACTGCCAAGAGAGAATGGTGGCCATCAAGGAGACTAAACGTTATTTGACTAGGAGAGTTTAATCCCCATAAGACAATGGGGGCACTTATAGAAAGAGATGAAAAAACATTTGTGATGAAATGTGACGTAGTTGGACATGTCATGGCCGCCATTCTCTATAGACAGTGACGGACTAGCGCACTCCGCACTCTTGGTATATGAGAGTTACATGCGACAGGTTTGTTTCTTGGTTCGAGTTCGACTCTGTACTCATGTCCAAGTACGTTACTATGACGCGTCGATGCTATAAGATTCTGATTGGCTAGAGCTTATTAAACCCTCCTGTTAGTTTACTCTCTTTGGGTGGCCATGACATGCCCATCTACGTCACAAATGTCCCTTCATCTCTCTATCAGTATCACCATTGTCATAAGGCCGATTAAGATACATGCCTGCCGATGCAGGTTTTTGACCTATGCCTAATATTTATTAAAATTCTCCTTCTATTGTTCAGAATTCCAAAGGCATTTGGAATTCACAACTACCCTTCAAGCCCTGCCTGAAGCTGCAGGTGAAAATAGTTTTTACCAACTTGCTTCCAAAAGGAAATGGTTTCATGACATTTAATGGTGTAAATGTAAGTACGACAAAACATATTATTTTTGTGTATCTATGCCACGTAATGAGTTTTCAGTATGAATTGTACCTTCAGAATCATTTCGTTCTATAAATACCCAAATTACTTGAACACGAACAACAGGGTGTTGACAGAATTCATGACAATAAACACTTCGATATTTTGACTATAATTTTCATTTTCGTTTAGCAAACAAAACATTTAACTAAATAGTAATTTGGGTTCTTGCACAATGAACAAAGGATAAATCGAAATAGGAAAAATATTGGTAAATTCTTCCCTTAAATGACATTAAATTATAATTTGTATTTGTTATTTGTTTGATGATGATAGCTTGTGGAGTAGGAAATAAATGTTTCCAGTCCCAGTTTCATCAAAGCCAAAATATCTCCCCAAATATAGAATTCCAAATTCTCCTCTAGTCCCAATCTGGCAGTATTTACAAAGTTTGTTGGTTTGTTTGTCTTGGTGGCGCGTAGGTAGTGGGCCCGCTTGTTAAGCCATGGTGCACGGATTCGATTCACCGCGTCGTCACCGGCCTCATGCATGGCATCACACGTTAAAAGGTAAGGGCTATGTCTTTACTAAGGCTGCCAATGCAAAAGTATAAGTAAAAAATATAAGTATATCTGTCTAACTAACACTCATAGCTGATACAAAATCTGTGCAACGCACAGTATCAAATAAACTCTCATTTTATATTTGTTCATTGAGCATCAACCTAAATATCTAGATTAATTTTTTGTTTGCTAAACTAAAATAAAAGATATTGGAGGAGTTATTTTCCAGAATTTAGTCAACACCCTGGTCCGTATTCAAGTAATTTGAGTATTCATCAAAAGAAATGATTGTGAAGGTACAATTTATACTGGAAAATTCTTTCTGAGACACAGATACACAAAGAAACGTTTTGTCGTACTTACACTTATGAGGTACAAAAGCATATCTTTGAGGGGCTGTATCCCGAAAACTAGTCATAGGATCGAGCGGGACCATGGGAACTTTTGATCAGGATAATGGAGAGAATAACATACTACAGTTTCAGCCAATTCCACCGGAATCCAGAAACCCATAAGAATGGGCCCTTTTTTATTGAATACTAATATACCTACTATTAAACATAATATTTGATTACATTGCAGTTCGGCTGATACAATGATACTTTTGACTTGTAATCCATTTCTACATTATTTTCAGGAAGTATTCCATGTTTTCAAATTTGTATAGGAAAAGATGGAATATCCATGGAAACTTTATGAAAATGCAAATATATTTCAAAAACCATTCTTTAGAGTATTTATTATACACTGCATCGGATGCCTCTGGAATTACCACAGATATTGTGGAGTGACCGACTCATTCATTCTGATGGATTTTTGGAAACTTTCAGGATCATCTTCCACAACATCCATCAAGTTAAAAATTTCTTTCATTCTTTCTTTCAACCATGGTCTAACCCACTATTTTCGTTCAATTCTCATTAATGAAGATACAGCTCCATAAATGATTGAAATAGATAATTAATGACTTCTAAATTATATATAAATATTTCGTTGTAGGAGCTGAGGTATCCATAAAATATGGTATATCCGTTATCGGATAAAATAAGGTTGATATAAATAAACCAATGATAAAAGTTTCACATTCAGTGAAATATATGGCGGATTAATTTGAAAAACTTGAAATTCATTCTTCCAGTATTGACAACATTATTACAGAACCAAATGAAATATGACCTCGAGATAGAAACGCACGTGAACGGCACATTATGTGAATTGTCGTGCAGTTTTCAGACACCAGCGTCAAATATGTATCTGAACCGGCCTTTATGGGGAGTAAACTCTCCTTGTCAATCTATTTGGTGTCTGATTGGACTATTCCAAGATGAGGGAAATCAGTGCTCTAATTGAAAAAATCTCATATGCCGTCGGAATAGGCGTGTATTAATGGGTCCCATTAAATGGTGATTTTGGTAAATTAGACGCATTCTGGTATTCGACTGAAAGATCAGGTGAAACTGAGGTAAATTCCGGGTGGAAGGCCCTCTATCCTCTTCGCATACACGCTACTGGATCGCAAACATTTGAAACTTTTGTACGATTAATCTCGGATTCTGTGCAGTACAATGCAGCACGTGGACTCGACTGCAGAAAAAGACACTCGATGTTAATTTTTGAATAAATAAATAATTCATAATGGCGGCAGCCGAATCTTGTGTTGTATATGGGCACGTGCTTTGCTCATTTTTTGCAGCCAATCGAGAGTGACTCAGAACCATATAAGGAACAAATACTATATCGTAAATAACTTACGCTTTTTGATGGATCAGGTGCACCATCAGAAATCAGAAAGCAAACTTCTTCACAATTTTTATTTTGAACATAAATGCATTTCTTCAATTTTTACACACATTTTTGAGAAGAGTTTACAAAACCTCGATGGATGAATATTGTGTTTGATTTGATTATGTTTTGGCTCCATTCAACCTTTTATTATTCACTTGTCCATTACTGCTTTATAATACCTTGGCAACGGTTGCTATTAACAGACCCATAACGCACGGGGCGTTATGGAGGGCATTATGAATCATAACGCCCGCTAAATGTTTTTTTCTGTAGTTCAATAAATTAATTACTCAGAAAAGTTTTATTTATAACTGTACATAAAAAAGGGAGTAATTATTTACTCTCAAATAGAAATTACAATTTTCAAATGTTCCTGAAAAATTAGTACCAAGTTTGAAATTCTGTGAGTTGACCGATGATGAACTCCTCAATGTGCATTCGGTTTCGTTCGGAACGGGCCATCATTGTAGCAATTTTGTTCTTCGAGGAGATACTTTCTTCGCTACCGTACTACTCTTACATTTTCCATGTAATTTTAGTGTTTCAAAGGAAGCACCACCTTGAACAAGAAGCGTTGACGACTTTCGGCGTATACAAAGTCCGGTGTAACCTTTCGGGTTTTCCAATTTAAGGTATTTCGCTATGATAGAAGGAACACTTCCTATAGTATTTTTACCTACAGGTAACTCAATGCATTTTATTATTTCTGTAGGTCAAAAAAAACCTACGTTGTTTACATCCTTTTGGTCGTAGCGCAATGTACTTTATAACCAAGTTCAAGGCTCCTATTTCGCTTTCTTCAACAATGGTGAAACTTTTTGAGGTGCAGGTCATGTTTTCTGGGGTAACCGGACAGAACAGAACATGAAAGAACAGAACAAGAAATAACAGAACATGAAAAAACAGAACATGAAAAAACAGAACATGAAAAAACAGAACAGTGAATAAACAGAACAATGGTAAAACAGAACAATGGTAAAACAGAACCATGACATAACACAACCGAGAAAAAAGAGAACACTGAAATAAAAGAACCTTGATAAAACAGAACTCTGTTAAATAAGAACAACGGGAAAAAATAAAAGAATGTGATACAAAACAAATAATTTTAATGAAAAGAATATTATAGGTATATACACCAATATTAGGAAAAATTACTGCAAGTTTGCCATTCGCCGCAAATACATCAATTTATCGGCATAATTTGCAGATTCTTCTACAACTGCTGCCACTTGATTGCTGAGGTTCACATACTTTTTCTTCCGTATTTCTGGACGACCAGTTACTGCATTGGATAGCACCGACCGTTGGCAAGCAATGTCTCGCCATCCAGCAAATTCTTCTGAGGTGCGATGCTGGGCACTAAATCCTTTAAGATTGTGAACATACGATGGTATGTATCGCAGTTCTTTTTTTTTCATGTTCTGTTCTTTCATGGAACCGTTTTCTGGTACCTTGATCAGTAAAACGGCTCCTATGTGTTCAATGTCATCAATTGTCATCTTGACTATTTCATCACGTCTTAGATCTCCAAATACGCCCATTATAAGAAAAACTTTATGTAGCAGAAAAGTATCATTTGGAGATTTTCTTATGAAAAGTAATACTTGTCCACCTTCCAGAACCTTTGATTTTTTAGGAATGTATCCTTTTGATTTAACTTTCAGAAAGGCCATTAGTTGACTAAATGCTGATATATTAATGTTTTCTTTAACAATCAATGTTGATTTCAGCTGTGAGTATTTGGTCCATAGACTATTTGCACTATATTTCTCAGACTGAAATAATGTAAAATAAATAAAAAATATTAATATTTTTCATGAGATAAACTCACCAGTTCCTGGAAGTATGCCATTGAGACAGTTTCATTTACGGTACTCACTCTGTTTTCATCTTTCCATTTCAAAAAATTGTCATACTCCTTCTCGTATAAGTATTTGGATTTCACAGGCAGTAAATTTCCTAACGCTTTTTCAGCTTTGAGCGTCACATTATGTGGATCTCCATAATTATTATGAACACAACCGTTTTTAGTTTCGTCCACTAACAAGCTTGTCAATTCTTACAAAAATGCAGCGTCATTTTATAAATGAACAACCCTTAGCAACCTCTTCAATGTTTTCATGGCAATTGCATAGAAGCCCACTTGTGCTCAGTTGCCCACCAGAACGCAGTAAATACTACGAGAAGAAATTTATGAAGAAAACAACGTCGTTTAAGACAATTTTTTTGTGAAAAATGAAATCTTGTATGCACCACGAGCGTTACTAGATCCTAATGCCCGGAGGGTAACATTCACCAGAGGGCCTTTGGCCCGAGGGATGAATGTTGCCCGATAACGTACTTGGTACATAAATAGCTATTATAGCCCCACTCGTACAAACATACGTACAAACATGGAACAAAAACCATATTGAATTCCAATTCAAAACAATTTTTGTTCCATATTTGTACTTCGAACCGTTCAAAAGTTAACAAGGGGGGGCAATAAAAAGTCGTATTGTCTAATGAACACATTACGAATGTGAGGTAGAGTTACTTTCTATTGGTAATTTTTTTTAAATCGGGAAATGCGCACGAACGAGTGCAGTGCCCTTTTATTTTCAGATATAGCAATATTCGATTTGAAGGGGCTTCAAATACCAATTTTATCAAATTATGAACAATTTAATTCAAATTTCATCTGCAAATATCTAACAGAAAACAATGGCTGTTTTCCTTGATCACTAAATTAGATTCGCCACACACGTAAAAAAAAATCACCAGAAGCTCTCCTAAACAAATGCCAAGATTTGAAACAGGGAAACACCTGTATAAGTACTGGTTTTAGAGATAGTACTCATTATCATTACAGTTTGTATCAGATACATACATTGATGTTAATAACTTGCATTCATGCACACATTTTTGAGTTTTCATGGATAAACATTATTGACACAATCGCCATCTTCAGGTATTTGAAATAAAGCACTTCAGCTATCGCCAACTTTGACATTGAGTGAAATACACAGTAGAGTATTAGGTGATACTCAACTGAAGATTATTCAATAAATGATGTACAAATGAGACACGGATTTTAATAAGAACCTTCCTCAACATCTAATATAATAGGAATTCACCTTGCAATAGAAAACAACTACTGCCCTCTATGATCCATCATTAGAGGTCAACTGATGGACTGCTCGCTTACGTTTTGTGTTTATGACAATTACCCATCGTACCGGTAAATATATTCATGCAGAGAACGACAAAATAACGGAATCAGTAAATTTTTTCGAAAACCGTCTAATTTTGAGAAAAATCCAGAAACATGTCAATTTTTATATTCAAAAGCTTCTTAATCAATATACGTCTTGAAGGGATTACGACAACTGTGTTGGCGTACTGACGTAATGTTTTTTTTTTAATTCAAGAATGTATCATATGGCACCTCTTTTGGAAGGTATTTGAATCCTTTATTCAGCGTCTAAACTTTTTTATGCTTTTTCAAGAGGGTAAACAAAAATTATTTTTCATTTAATTAGTAATAAATTCCAATAAATGTTCAACTAATTACATTCTGCAATGATTCATTTATACATCACGTAACGAAATTTTTTAATCCTTGAATAAATTCGTATTTGGGAACTGACCATGCAGCCCTTAAACGGCTTTTACAATTTGTGACCGAGCGTAACCAGGATGTCAAAAATACTGACTTGGTAATCGTCTGGCCACACTGCTGCTCTGGGCCTCTATTCTTGACGGCGATAGAATAGAACACTTCCTGGGGAGCATTCCTTAATTCGCTTCTACTGCTGACTAAAACCGGTATGCTTGAACTCAAGTGAGGAAGAGAAATCGTGGGAAACCAAACAACAATTGCCCAATCAAAATGGAAGAAATCTCGAGACTGATAGAACCGGTAACGTAAAACTTTCATTCACAAAGTCCTAATATTTTCATTTCAAATTCTTGATTATTTTTATTGCCGCAGCACATGGAGGAAGAAAATGCAGCAAATAAAATGAAAAGCAATCCAATGGCAGCCAAACAGAAATAATTGATGGTCGAATTCATTTCAACAAGAAGAGAAATGTATACAGGAAACATCTCCTCATACCTTTGTTTGCACAGACATAGCTGATATTCGTCTTGGTTCTTCTATGTTAGGTGTTACCATTTCAATGATTTCTTCACATATTACTATTCACCCGAAAAAGTTAAACTTATCATTCGATAACGTGTTGAAAGGATTTCTCTTCGGTAGCACTTCCCTGACTATTTAAATCATCCTCTGCTTCATTAAGATCATCCATTACTTATTCCAACAGTAGTATTTGATTCAAATCCATGATGACTAACGTCAAGTACTATAATATTTTGATCTAAAACTATCCAATTTATAGGTTAAACCTTCGAATATAACAACATTCCCCAACTACTTCCGAGTAAAATATCAAGTCAACGATTTAATTCAATTGAGGGATCATGGTTCTATCAGAATTCAATAGAACGGTAGTCAAGAATACGTTTTTTGTGATTTCAGTAGAACCACGCCCACTTTCTCTCACTTGTTCTATTCTACTGCCATCAAGAATAAGGCCCCCGGGAAGATGTCAGCTCCCTATATGCAGTAAGTTCACAGCCAAGTATCTGAAAGAAGCCCACTTTTTCCCCGGCACGCAGCCTTATGAAGCAAAAGCCCTTTTAGATTCAAGATCATGTTTTTGCACGTTTTGTTTTTTTCTGTTTTTTCTTGTGTTTTTTCTTCTACGTCTTGAAGGATGCAAAGTTCTGCCCACCTGAAGAGAAATGAAATGCGGAATAATCATAATCTCATGTAATACGATTTCTTGAAATAAAATAACAATTAATTATGATCGTCCGTACTTGAAGGATTATATTCACAATAATAGAGAAGTTCAAACTATCCGATTCTGAAGAGCGAACCCTAACTTGAGAAAATATCCGGGAGCATTTAACTCATTAAGAAAATCTCCAAATTGCAAATGTCTGAATAGTGGGGCGTACGAGAGTCTCGTTTTCGAGAGTCTCGCATAGTCTCGTCTCGTTTCCGAGACGAGACTGGAGGCGATACTCGGACAAGACGAGACGAGACTTTCATTGGTCTCGTCTCGAGTCTCGTGCAGGAAGTCTCGCGTCTCGACGAGAGTCTCGCAGGTGAATATTTCTACGTGCGGACCCGATAACCTAATAAAAATATAAATAAAATCTTTTTATAAAAACACAATTTAAAATATTTTCAAAATGAACTGGAAAGTATAAAACAATTTTTTATTGAACATATTTAATCAACTACTATAATTTATTTAGCTAAAAAAGTGTTGAAGGGTGATCCAGAGTGAAACAGAGTGAACCAGGGTTAAACCACCAAACATTCAGGGTCGGTTTTTTAGGTAAAAAGGAAATTTTTCTTCCTATAAGAATGTGTCCTAACTTGCTTCGTTTCAAATTATTTGAAAAACCTTTTTGCTGATTTTAAAAAACCTGGCATGCCCATTTGCACTAATAGGGACCTTCTGTTATTGAACTTATAATATAACTATTAATTACAGTGGCACTCCAAAGGATAATAGAATTGATATTAGGACAAATTATTGTACTCTACTGTTTTTTTTGTTTATTATTTTCGGAATTGAGTAATTAGATGTACAATTTTTTGTCAGTTCAATCATTATCGAGTATAGCTTCATTTTTGAGAAACAATTAAAAAATCGTTTTTTGCTTGTTATAGGAAAAAAGTATCGAAGTAATTGATTAAAACATTTTAATTTATTAGAAATAGGAAAAACAAAAATTAAAAAAAACTGCTAAAAATTACCACAATTCTTTTCAATGCCAGGTTCGCATCTTCTGCAGCTGCACGGCACCCCGCTGGTGTTATCTCTGGTGTCATTTCCAGAAAAATTGCTTCGTCGTTGATGGGCTCAGCATAAAATTTGGTTTTCATTGTACCCTGCATAGTATTTAAGTCAGGAGATCGTGTAGGCCTAGAAACTTTGACACCCTGCATCTCGAAAACAAAGCATGATTATCGGAAACAAAAATCGTATTTTTGCTTTAAAAAACCGATTCTAAATGTTTGGTGGTTTAACCCTCGGCCACCCTGTATAATACCAAGAATACTAAAAGAAAACTTCGAAATCGCCTTAATAATGAATCTGCACGATGTTTTTTATGCCTAAACGACTTGGTTAAAAACAAAATCATTTGCGACCGAGAGGGCTGAGGGCTGTTTTTTTACTTTGATTTTATTTTACTTATTTCATTTCTAAAATATTGTTAAGTTTTTTTTTTTTTTAATGTATTACTCTCAAATACTAACCTATGTTAACTTTCAACAATTATAATTTTCTCTTCCGACTCTTACATTATAGGAAGTATTTCGATACTTTTACGAGAAGCGAGACGAGACGAGAGTGGAGGCTGCGAGACGAGACTTGATACGAGACTTATTATTTCCTTGGCGGGACGAGACAAGACGTTATGAAAATATTGTCTCGTTGGTCTCGTGCGAACCACTATCATCAATACAATAAACTTTCACGCGGGAATTCTGTTTAGTTATTCAATAAATTCGCCTTCAGTTCTCTTCAGTTGTTTCACTCATATTATAGTTTTTTAGCAGTAGAGTATGTACGTTATATTGCCCTTTTAGTGGTGACCTCAAACCTATAATAAATTGACAGTGATATCAGAGAAGCAATTAGTTTTGGCATACCAATAATTAAAGCTTGTCGTTGAACCGTATTCAATAATGTTTTAAAAACTTTTTCAATTTTACGTCATAGATTTGACTATGGCTTTTAAAACATTCTGTCTATGACGTCAGTCTATCAACGTTAAAATGAAAAGTTTTTAAAACGGCCCAAATAATTTTAAAAAAGTGGTACGACAAATAACAGCTTTAATAGTTGGGAGTTGAGGGACATGCTCCTAATGAAATATCTAGTCTACTATCATATTCCAGATTCCCAGCAATTAGTGTTCTTAATTTGTCATTCCAATTTTGAATTCATATGAGACAGGTTCATTTATATGGATACAAGGGGATATTTGTTTGTTAAATAGTTAGTCTGGAATTCAACAAAACTCGATGTGTTGGAGATATGAATTGAATAGCTTCAGTGTTGGAGATGGCGATTGTATTAGTGGAATGTTAGTAATTTTTAAATATTTGAAAGGATATAGAATAAATAGTTCAAATGAATAGGAAATTATGTATTTGTAACAGCAAACAAATATAAATCCTTCATATAGTCAAAAAGAAATGTATCAGGTACAATAAAAAATAGAAGCCTGTTAAAAATATCCAAAATATCAAAATATATAAGATTTAGACAAATATACAGTGTGTCTTACTTCTGAAAACACCCCCGTATCTTCCGTAATAATTGAGGTAAAATGATGAAACTCTAAGGACTTATGGAAATGCTTGAAATGCATCCACCACCTGAATAAGGTTGACCTAAGTGATATACACTGCCCGTCACTCGCGATGGAACAACCCATTTTTACGGTAAAACATAGTAGGGGGCAAAATTCCGTAATAATTGAGGTGGAATAATGAAACTCTCAGGACTGATGACAATGCTGAAAATCCACCTACCACCTAAATGGGGTTGGCCTAAGTGACATACTATGCCCGCCACTCGCGATGGAATAACCCATTTTTACGGTAAAACATACTAGGGGGCAAAATAGACTCAAAATTCTTTCAGATTCGTGATTAGGACTATACCATCTTACTACAGAAACACTTTTTTCCTGGAAAAATTTCAATCCTGAAAAATCCGAATTTGTCTCACTTCTCATGGAAACACCCCCGTATCTTCCGTATCAACCTCATTCAGGCGGTAGGTGCATTTTCAACATTTCCATCAGTCCTGAGAGTCTACCTCAATTATTCCGGAAGATACGGGGGTGTTTCCATGAGAAGTGAGACACACTGTATAACCCAGTGAACAAAAAAACAGAAAATATAAAACAAAATGTTGCTACAGTATGTTTGTCTTGGTCAAAATGTGTTTTCACTTAAATAGGCACACTTTATCACAAATACAGTTTTGGCTATATAATTTTATACCCGGACTATAATAATACACTTACATGCCCATAGTCCGTTTCATAATGAGATCCATTATGATACAAAAGTTTTCATTACGATACAGATTTTTAATCAATAGAAACCCATAATCTTTTATTGTTATTATTATTAAATTTGGTGATTTAGGGAAGCAAATAGCAACATATTTAAATCTGCCTGATCCGAATTTATATACAGGGCATTGTTTTCGAAGGAAATCTGCAACCGTATTAGTTGATGCCGGTGGTGATATTACTGCATTAAAATGTCATGGTGGCTGGAAATCTAATTCAGTGGTGGAAGGTTACATTGAAAATTCGGTTTATAATAAAATCAGCATTTCCAATACAATAAATATTCCTTTCACTTCCAAATCAGTGGGACCTGGAATAAACTTTTTAAACTGCACAAGAAATAATCCTAATATTTTTAAGAAATTGGATAAATTACAATTATTATAATCAATATAAATATAAAAAAATGTTTATATTTATATACAGGGTGTCCGGTAAACCTTGTACAATATTGGAACTGGTGATAGACATTTCACCTCAGTAAAAATATCACTGTTTTTGAGATAATGGGCATTTTAAGAACTTCTGGAAAATCGCTACCTAACCTTGGATTTTTGAGTGCCATGTCTACAAATTGAGACGAATTCAAATATATTTGCTTATGAAGATTATTGATGAGTGATGCTTTCAGATGTACAGAGCAGCTTTTCAGAAAGTAAAAAAAAATTTCTAGAAATGAGGATAAAATGACAGATTTAAGTTTCATCAATTTTTTTTTAAAGTTTGACATTATTTTCTGAAAGAAACATAACCAATTGGAAGTGGACATTCATTTCAAAACAATGATCATTTTGTCCAGACTCTACCATGGTATAAAACAAACTATAATAATTTTTGGAGGATGTGATTTCCATTGAATTAGGCATGGTTTTATTCTAGGCTTCCATCAACTTTTATACCTACTCCCCAAAATAATTTTATTTCGATTTTATCAAGATAAAATGTGGAAATGATTATTAATAATAAAGAATAGACTGCTTGGTAGCATCAAATAGTATGTAAATAAAATTAACTTTTCTTATAATTAAGCCTAATAAAATTATCGAAATGGCACCGATTAATACAAATTCTTGTGATAAATGTCGCAATTGTCCAATATCCAGATTCCGACGAAGTTTCAGAGACCGACAGATATACAGGGTGTAACCAAATAAGTGCAACATTTTTTAGGAGGTGAATCCTTGTCGAAAACTAAAACTTTTCTTACTCCTGTGTTATGTCCGTAGAAGCAATACTTTCCTATTGAAAAAATAAAATACAGTATTGTGCAAGAACGGATCTTCTGTAAATAAAATTGAAAAAAATCTAGTAGGTGGCTGTCACATTTTGTTTGAACAACTTGTGACTTTTGTCGTGGTATTTTGAAATTATTCCGCTTGTTTCAATCAGTGGTATATATTTCTTTGTCATGCCGTACACACGTTATACTCCCCGAGAATATGCGCATATGCACTACATTTATGGTGAATGTGGAGGTAGTGCGACTGCTGCGGCAGCGCTTTATGCAGAACGATATCCGATTGCACAATGCCGCTCAGAGAATGGCTGATTTGGGGGTTATAACCTATAACGCATTTGAAAAGGTTCTTCTTGAAAATATGTCTCTGCGTACGAGTGGATAGAAAATAACATTTTCGAAATATTTTTCAATGCGATGTTAAATAATCGTTATTGTCGTTTATAGTGTATGTTGATTCATAAAAACGTTGAATTAGTATTTACTTCTTTACATCTCATTGAATACTTCTAAGCAGTTTCGTTATTACTCATAATTATTCAATCATTTCATCTTGATAGGATAAAAATAAAAGACATTACTGACAAAGTCTAATGGAGTTGATTTTAGCTCAGAATAACATCACACTCTGATATAATCGAAATTCTACTCCTTCCCAAAATAATTATCGTATGTTTTATACCATGGTAGAGTCTGGACAAAATGGGCATTCTTTTGTAATGAATATCCACATCCACTTGGTTGTTTTTTTTAACCATAATTTCAAACTGTTGTTGAAAAAATTGGTGAAACTCAAATCTGGCATTTTACCCTCATTTCTTGAAAAAATTGTATCGATTTCTGAAAAACTGTTTTGTACATAAAGAAGCATCACTCATCAATAATCTTCAGCAGTAAATATATTTGAATTGGTCCTAATTTGTAGACATGGCAGTCAAAAAAAAGATGAGGTAGTGATTTTCCAGAAATTTAAAAAATGCTCATTATCTCGAAAACGGTGAGATTTTTACTGAGGTAAAATTCTGCTATTCTGAACAGTCATGACCTGGTCTATCACCAGTTTCAATATTGTACAAGGTTTACCGGACACCCTGTATATCCATAGTAATACCCGAGTTAATACCATTAAAAAAACAACAATTACAATTTTGTAGATTTTTTTGTAGAAATACGAGTAATTACTGTTATTGTGTTCAATACAAATATAAAAATAATATTTATATTTCTCCATTATTTATCGGGTGTAGAAAAAATAGCGTATGCAACTCTCATGAAACTCGCCTTCTGCTGGTTTCGTATCCCTGTTAATTCTTGTATATTAATTACCATCATAACGTGATCGTTGCATAATATACTATTATATTATCATATTATTATATTACCTCTGAATCTAGCGTCGTGCTCATGAACTTCCTGATTCGGAAGTTAAATATTCTACAAATATGCAGGTGTCATACCAGTTTTATTTTTTGAATGAAATTGCGGGAGTGATATAATAGATAATTTAACTGGTAACTGAAGGAGGGTATCGAGCATTAAATTTATTGATGTCCTTGCACAACAAAGAATAATTCGCATAGCTCGATTTTGTAATTTCTGTTTAGCATGGTTTGGCGGCACATTTTGATTCACCAGATAAAGCACAGTGGCACAGTAGAGGAAGTATAAGGGATTTTATATTATACTTTTCCTCCACTCGGTGAGATGCCGAAATCATCTCCTCAAATGATCGATTTTCTGTTATAATTGCAGAAGTGCATGAGAATCACCGTTAATTTTGCAAGAAAGCGTGTTCTTTCAAATGTTCACGAGTTTATTTTCATATTTTGGCGAATGAGCCGAGTCCGAAGAAATAGGTCTCTTTTACAAAATATGAAAATAACCGAGTGCAATTTTTATAAGATAACACGCTTGAATGTAAAATTATCTGGTCCTTTTTATGCACGAGTTTAATTTATTGCAATATTTCACGAATAAAGAAATATTTTTTTTCTGAGAAGTATCTCAGTACTGACAAAGACTACAAATGAAATTGTGAGATTTTTCAGTATTGTTTGTGGTGTCATGGCAACGGGATGTTTTCGCAGTGCAGCTATCGCTCTGCAGTGCAATTACCGGGGGTAATACCACAAGTGCATTGAAAATTACCGATAATTCTGAAAAAAACGAGTTTTTTTTTTAAAACTGCACGAGTTTATTTTTTTCGTTGTTTCAAAGCATAAATTTTTTGAAACAACGAAAAAAATAACCGAGTGCGGTTTTTTATAAAAAAAACACGTTTTTTCAGAATTATCTGGTTAATTTTCAATGCACGAGTGGTATTCGGTAGGAAATTTCACACCTCACTCTTTTAGCCAATCAAAAAATTCGTTCTTGTTTAGTGAAAATTTCAAGAATGCACAATAAATTTTCATTATTTAATGTTATGATAAACAGTACAATTATTATAAGTAACATTATATCCCAAGCTTCCCATACCATATTTCTGGAAGTATTCTTCCATAATCATTTTGGCGGTGACATTCCAAATAGTTTTCACGGTGTTTTCTTTGTACTCCTCACCATTATTTTTCTTCATGTTATGAGCCCAGTCCTTCAAGATTTTCGCAATTTCGCATACTGGTGTGTCTTTTTCTAATTTATACCCTCTTGCTTTACAAAAATCCATGAACTGATTCCAAATAAACTTCTTACATTTCTTAGTATTCGCTGGAGTCGTTTTTGCGATATTCTTATCGATTTCGGCTTCATTAAAAGTTCCGAAACGGTTCATTTTAGACGAGAAATATGAAAACAATGATATTTGTTTACTTCAGATTAGCGTTGCTATGTCCGTAAGCTTCTCAGTTACTTCCGTAGCAATCGCGATATGAACACTTGTAGGTAGATGACACATTTGAAGTCTCACTTCTGACATTAAAATCGCGCGACTTCACTTGAATTGACATCTAATGCGATAATTGCACTGCCGTGACGCGAAACGCGTCACTACAGTGCAATTATCGCTGTGAGCCAGCGGTAATTGCATTCCTCTTATGGACGTTTTTACACGTGAGGGAAATTTCCTCTGTGATTTTTCGATAACGTCATTCCTCTTATGATAAACTTTATATATGAGGGAAATATTCGGTTAAATTGCACAAGTGCAGAAAAATTACCAATAACTTTGCAATTTTGCACGAGTTTATTTTCAAATTTTGTCGAAAGAGCACAAGTCCGAGTAAGAAGGAAATACACAGTACTGACCAAGACTATAAATAAAATTTTACTAGACACGTGACATTTTTCTACTTTTTGAAGTCTATCTGACATTTTACAGTATTGTTTAAGGTGTAATGGCGACGACACGTTTTCGCAGTGCAATTATCTATATCGATGTTGCATTCCTCTCATGAGAAATTTTATATACGAGGGATACGAGGGAAATTTTCATAGCAACTGTTCTTATGGCACTTTTTGCAAGGTCATTAAAGTACAATTAACGATCAACCGATATCCCTAAATATTAAAATTCCTCAACCAACTGGACACCACCGATTGATAGTTCCGGGGTGAATCATTGGTTTCAGTTAGCACACGAATTCGAAAAAATAAATAAAATTGTGGAACTTAGGTATTTTGTCCTCTTGTACAAAAAATTCAAGTGAAATTTTTGGCGGTCACGAATATTCTACTATTCGATAATTTTGTTCAAACTTCACCATTTGACAAATCGAATAAAAAAAATCAGGTGCGAAATGTAGGTTGCGAAATGTAGCTGAGCGCTTGCGCATTTCCCTTATCACTTTGTTCATATCCTTGTTCTTCAAGTAGGAAGGTAATTTCGGAACTAGACAAATCAACGCGCGTTACCCGCTTCGGCAGAGCAAGCGCAGATTTGCGAAATGTTGGCCAAATGCGCGTGCCGTGCGCGCACTATATTGTGAAATGACGGACAAGCGCATGAGCAGTGAGCACGGTTTAGAGAAATGTAAGCGGAGTGCATAGCCCTTGAAGTTTGTATACAAAATCACAATAGACTTAGTCTTCCTACCACAAAATCAAGACAATAAACAATGTGATAAAGGAAATGCGTATGCGTGTGCTTCGTGTGCGTGCAGATTTGTGAAATGTTGGCCAAATGCGCGAAGCGCGCACATTTTTGAGAAATGCATACGATACGCATTTCCTCCATCACTTTTTCCATTTTCTTGATCTTGAAGTAGAAAGTTAGGTCTATTGCCATTTTGTATAAAAAATTCAAGGGTTATGCACTCCGCATTCTCAAATCCGCGAGTTCAATGCGCGCGCTCATCCGATATTTTGTAAATCTGCGCGCGCACTTGGCCGACAAGCGATGATTTGCCAAATCTCGAAATGGTTTTTATACGAATTCGCACTAGACTTAGCCTTCGTACGTTAAGATCAAGGATTTGAACAAAGTGATAAGGGAAATGCAGATGTGCGTGTGTTCGGGCGACATTTCACAAAAACGCGCACGCCTGATTTTCATTTTTTTTCCAAGAGTTCGATTAGAAATTCAATTGATAAAGTTATGAGATGCAATAACGTATCGCGCCTCAAGAATTTAAAAAATGTATATACATTTTTTGAAGTTTCTGTTTTTCATACACTAAATATTATTTTTTTAATTTGTAATTCAATAGTTTATAAGTAAAAGCTAATTGATAAAAAATCTACTTTTATTTGTACTCTTCAGAATTAGAATTTGTTTAATCATCTGTCTAAATAGGTGTACCAGGTGCCCAAAGGTTAGCACGTTAGTGGCAAGAGTATCTTAGCCACCCCAAGCCATTCAGATTTCTGGCACGTTCTCCACCTTACTGGATACATATACTTATACAGGTCAAACTAGAAAAATTATCAGTCGGCCCGGCCCGATGATTTTCACTATTTCTTCTGATTTTACCAAATTTCTTCTCGTGTGCGTTTGAAAAGGAGGGGTCCGAGCACTCCGACTGCCTTTTTTTGTTTTTAGCTGTAACATTTTACGTTCGAAACCGACGAAATTGTCTCTCTTCTACTCTTTTACTCTTTTTCTTTCATGCCTTCAAAGGCTCGGGATAATAACATTCTTTGAAATAATTTTTTTTAAACATTTGTCCTCCGACCGTCCTTTTTCTGCATCAATTTTCCACGTCCGAAACCTTCGGAAAATTTTTCGAATTCGTAAGCATTTTCTATTTACCGGTCAGGGAGGCAGGGAGGAATTATTTTTCGAAAATAATTTATTCGACTGTCATTTGAATTTCACTATTTTGATGGATTATTCAGATTTTGATTTCGCAACTTTTTTCTAGAAGGATGGTGTTTTGCCGTAATTTTCGACATCTTAAACCACCGGAAAATCTTCCAAATTCCCACTCGTTCTTTATTCAGCCTTCAGGGGATAGAGGGACGTAACACTTTTTTAAATAAAATTATTCGAATGTTCGATGTTTTTCATTATTTTTACGAATTTTCCGATTTAATTTTCTAGAGTTTTTGCAACTTTTTTCGAGAAGAGCCCCACGAACAACCTATCATTTCGCCGAATTTTCGACGTCAGAAATTTTTCCGATCTCCCACGTGTTCTCTATGTAGCTTCCAGGAGGACAGGGGGGACAAATATTTTGAAATAAAATTATTTGATGTTTCTCTCGATTTTTTCAAATTAATTTTCGCAACATTTTTTGAGGAGAACCCCAACCAACAATTTTTCGCCGTTATTTTCGCTTGTAAAATGGATCACAAGTTTTGAACCAGAAAGACGGACATACGAAGAAAGACAGATAAAAGCTTGTAAAAACCAAAAAAAGTTATAAAACTACGAGGTTTTTTGAAGTTCTTCCGATGCGACGTCGTATGTGTTACCATTTTTGTTTTTTTCAATATATATTTCTACATATAAAGTACGACTTTTTATACCTCCCCCCTTGCTGACTTTTGAACAGTTTGACATATTAAAATGAAACCGTGACTACTTTTTGAAAGAAAATACACTGTGACTGATTTATAGATGGCGTGGAGGCACATTAACTAAAAAAATTCAAATGGTATGGGGGGTCATGGGGTCGAGTGTCACAGCATTGATAAGATAATTTAATTCTCTTTTTGACCATCTAAATATCAACTATAAGTGAGGATCTGAATAGTAACCTTACCTCGAAACATTTAATCTGTTTGATAGCAAACAATGGTACAGAAAATATTTTGAATAGAATTTAATAACAATACTACCAATTACTATATTTATTCGAGGGGCACAAGAAATGCTCATGATATCGATTATCTGAATACTCATTCATTTATGCTAATCATTATCTGACATTTCTGAAAATCCGACAAGGTGTTGCTAAGTTCTACCAGTTTTTCATTAAAAGATGCAGTAATTTTTTAATAAAAAACCAATTACCTATCCTACTACGAATAATTCATTGAATCATTCAAGTGTATTCATAATCGGTATCATATTCTATCATAGTTTATTTTTCGAAAGTCATAAAGGGTGATCAGAAAAATAATAGGATTCTCACGAAATTCATCATTAATATTTCAAATGTAAATATAAAATATGTATGATTTTATATCTCATTGGTAGTTTGATTGCTTATCGTCAAAAGTGGTGAAAGAGTGATGTGAGTTATCAACAAATGCAAGTTATATAAAATCGTCAAACTACGTGTTCAAGAGTAATTAACTACTTAACAGTCCTAACAATAAACTAACCATCTTTAGGATAAGTATGGGCATACTACTATCACTATTTGAACTGCCTCCAGTTTGCTGAAAAACAAATTTGAAAATTTCATGTTTTTGTAATTTTTTGCAACACTTGCATTGTTATACTCTAGTAAACCATCAAAATTAAATTTTGCAAATGTTCCAAATTCCATAGATAATAGGTATAGTTAATAGTAATAGGTATAGTTAATTACATTTGTAACTCTAGTGAAACAAATTGATAATCAAAACTTACTTCAAGCTTGTGAATCATACACACACACACGATCAAGGTTAAATTAATAATTCAAGCAGGCTTTGGTCTATTGAAGTTACCCATTTTATAAAAATACACTGGTATTTGATTATTGTGTTTCTTTAAATTGTATCCAATAAACTTGTTCGGATTTTCAAAAATGAAAAACTAGTATATGTAATAAGCCTAAATGGATGAGAGTTCAGATATGTTGAAAATATGTGGTGATTCATAAAAAAAAACTAATTTTCGATTTCGTGAGCCTTTCTTGCGTCTCTCGTATAAAAAATAGTCATTCCTGCCGTATGATAATATGATATCGTAATATTTTTAAAATTCCTATTTGTCCAAGAGATATTCAACTGTCTTACTGCTCTAGGGACACACTGTATATGTTTTCGGGTTATTTCATATTTCTGTTCGCTCCAAGTCATTGTGAGAAAAACGAGAAATTTTCAGTTCGTTATATTTTGTCCAAATTATCTTGATTCTGAATGATCTAGTGGCAAAACTTCAGCTTGTTTGTATTTGTTGAATGTCTCAATGGTGATATTTTATTTTTAATCGTAACAATTGTCAACGTTCCAAAAATTAGTCTATTACTTTTATCCGAACGATTAACAGCATTTTTAAAAACAATTTTCAGAGTTTTTAAAAAATTATTCAGGATGCATTGAGTTTTGACAACGTGCCTGTATCAAATAAAAGTAATAAAATAGATGATTATTTTTACTGTAGATTGGATTCTTTATAACTGTGTTGTAAGTTAATTTTTGTTATTTTGTATACAAGATTTCTTCTACCTAGCTGTAAAATATTTTATTTGATTGGAGAAACATCCTTCAACGAAATTAATCGTTTTTTCAATGATATACAGGGTGTTTCATAATAAATGCGCTGGACTCCAGGATGTGATAGCTCGTCCAAAAATATGAAAAAAAGTTTCTATTAACTTACCCTCTAAAATGCACTATTTTCGAGATACAAAAATAATCGTTTTTTGCGAATATCTCTGGAACCGTGTATCGCACAGAAAACATATCTCGAAGGTATTTTCTACTCATAATAAGCTATGTTTTGTGTGGATTTTTTTATTTTTTCAAATTCATAATTGGTGAAAATTTTGAAGGGGATGTATGTGTTTTTTTCTCAAACTTTTACGCCACTGGAAAAAGTACAGTTTTGAGTCTTCTATATGAACCGCCAATGTTTTCTTCACAAAAAAGGTATTCTTGGTCATAAGCTCTAAAGTTGACCGTTTTCAAGAAAAATCAACTTTCATGTTGTTTAAATAATGTTTTTTCCTCGAAAAATTGCTGCGTGCATTGAAGCTAACGGCGGACATTTCCAACAATTCAACCGAGTATGATTGTTGTTGTTTTTTTTATTTTGCAATTTAGAAGTCAACGTTTGGTTTTGTTACTTGTTTTAAGGTTTAAATAAATTTTGTATAATTAGGAAAAAAATTATTTAAAAAAATTTACCATGTTTTTCAACATGAAAGTTGAGTTTTCTTGAAAACGGTCAACTTTAGAGCTTATGACCAGAAGTACCTTTTTTGTGTAGAAAACATTGGCGGTTCAAGTAGGCGGCTCAAAATCATACTTTTTCCAGTGGCGTAGAAGTTGGAGAAAAAAACACCCACTACCCCTTCAAAATCTTCACCAATTATGAATTTTAAAAGATTAAAAATCTGCACAAAATATGAGTAGAAATTGCATTCAAAATCTATTTTTTGTGAGATAAACAGTTCCAGAGATATTCGCAAAAAACTATATTTTTTTTAAATTTCAACACCCTGTATCTTGAAATTGTTGAATTTTAGAGGGTAAGTTATTAGAAACTTTTTTTCATATTTTTGAACGAGCTAACACATCCGGAAGTCCTGCGCATTTATTATGAAACACCCTGTATACTTTGCCACAATTATTTAACGATGTGAGAAAGAAAAGATTCTCAGAAAGCTTGCACAGCCTGAAGATGCTACTTAATTGGCAAAACGTTTTGAGTAAAATTCAAGTAAATTTGATGTATGGCCAATTTTCAATGTTTTTTAGTTGTATACGTACCGGAAGTTCCAAAATTTTGATATATGAGGGTGGGATTGGCTTACCCACTTGACTGACAAAATATCTTACCATAGCTCTTGAACCATGATACTATAACATAAAATTGCGGATGGCAATCATGAAAAAATTATTGTAAACACTTTTTTTATATGAATTTCTCTTGGATTTTTACTTCGTCTATTGAATTCCTCTTGATAGGGTTGTATAATGCATTTCCTGTCAATAAAAGCCGTTATTATTATTTGACGAGTACCACAATACACCTTTCGAATTATTAGATCATCATTATTATTATAATTTTTAAATCATAAAATGGAATCTAGACTTTGGAATAATATACACTTTTATTAGAAAATATATTTTATTAAAAACTTCATGAAGTAATGAAAGCATGGGATAGAAACATATACATTTGGGTATTTTGTGATATTTACAACAATAATAGAAAAACGTACAATTTTCGTGTATGCTGATCTTGAGGAACTTAACCTAAATATAATTTAATAAAAAACAATCTTAGAAGTAATAAAAAACAACAAAACATCAGTCTTCATTCATCCAGATTTGGAGGGTGGACAACGGTTCAAACGGTAACTTGTGTGGCAGTGGATGTTATTTTGTTTTAGGCGGATCATCATCTGAAAGCAAAAAAAGATTCAATTAGAACATTTCATAGTCGATAAAAAATAATAAGAGATTGTAACGACCGTGATCAGAGTTACCTTGCATCAAGAGATAACTTAAAAAAACATCCTTGTTTTATGGAATTTGGATGCAAGGTCATCTAAAACCCAAGATGCAATGATACATTAAATAGACGGCTAATAGAAAATGTCGGTCAAAAAAATCGCAAATTATATGGATGTATTCTTGCACAGCCTTTAGCTTTAGAACGGTGGCCTTGGCAAAATGCAATACGGAAATACTTGTTTTACTATCGTCGTCTGGTCGCGCACAAGAAATAAATGTCCCAAGAAAACTAGTATGTTAAATATAAAGATCGTAAAAAAATCCGTCTGACCTTATGTTCTCATATCGCTTGTCTACGACAAAACGCAAAACTGCAATCAAAAAAGCAACAGCGTCTAGCCGACTTTTCGGGTTTATTTTAAGAATATAAAAAGTGGACTAGCTGAGCTTAGCAAAGGCGGTACCGAAAGGTCACTACACTCAAAACTGTGGATCAACAAACTTCAATAGATTAAAAAAATAAATGAAGCGTCTTGGCCACGTTAAATAAAAGTTAAAGCACCGTCAAGGTTATTGCACCCACGAAAAGGGTACGACTCTTTATTTGTAGGTTAAGCCGAGTTGGATTAGGTCGCTAGATTAAATTAAAGTTATGAGGAATAATTGCTACGCTTCTTGAAATCCCACTCTCCACACTGATGTTCGCCGAGAGGTGTCAATGCTCTCAGGTCAATCAGCTGGCGAGGATTATTTCGGTAACTATGTGATCTGCATTGTAAATTATTCAGGAACAAAGGAGAATGCATTGGCAACAAAATTTAAATTGATGCACGTAAGCTATAAAAGAGTTTTTGGGAATGAGGAAGTCTCTGGTGAATTGCTAATTCCAGCGTTCGTTATAATTGACGTGATATTCTCGGTGCAAGAATGTATAGAATCACTCAGAATCTCAACATTATTTATCTAAGAAACGACATGGGACATTATTCTTGATCATGATTTATTTAATTTTGATTGAGCTTTTGTCAGAATTTTGAAAGGGTTACAAGTAGGAAATTGCATCAAAAATTTATACTGGTTATAGATGTATTTCCACTAGATTTCTCGAGTGTTTAGCTGTTTGTGTGTATAATAACAAGTTGTAGAAACGTGGGGGACGATCACAGTGGGCGAATATCTTACGAAACTTCGGTCAATAACCGTGCATGCGGAAGTCTTACCGTAGTCTTTTACGTCGGCAGCTTGAAGTTTCTTGACGCCCTCCGTCACCTTGACAGGGCAACATCGCTCCACATATCAATAAAGTCCCGTGGGATCGAGCCCTTTCGCTCTTAACATCACCATATTCAACTTCATCTATCGCAGTAAGTCTTAGATAAAACTGTCACACACTACTTAGTACTGTCCGGTGGGGTCTAATTCGTCTTTGATCATCTTGAAGCGGTTTTTGAACTGACGCGATAATGTTTAGTTTTTCGATCTTAATATAACCCGGTGGGGTCCAGGCCTTCGAACATGCTGCCAAGACTGAGACTGATACTGAGATTGCACTTTCACACTGTTAGCGAGCGTCGGCTAGAGTGAGTTGTGAAGGATCGGAGGTGGCCTTAAATGTGGTGGGTCGCTGAGCCGAGTATTTCGGAGTGGGGGTGGCTGCTCGTCGGGACGCCCATCCAGCCCTGACCCAGTCACATCGCCTTGCCAGTGAACCCTATTGCGAATGCTAAATGTGTTCGAGCGCTATCTCGGATTGGTGTGTAATTGGAGGTGTAGGAAGTTGGGTTTGTTGTTATCTGTGTATGCTATAGGGTGTGTTGAACAATAGAGGGTCATGCAAGGCACTAATGATGATATGCAATAGGTACTCATCGGTGATTGATAATCTGTTATTTCTGTTGAGAATTATAATGTTGAATGATCGAAAAATATTCAGTGTGGGCCATAATTTTTGCACCATAGAGAATCGTTTGATTTTAACAAATGTCACGACCATAATTATGGCTGCAATTTTGAAAACTTCAGTACAAACAGGCAAAAAGATGGGTAAATTTTAATGGCAGCAAAAAACTTCATCTGAACAAGTTCTTTTAAATTCAATTTATGCTAATAAGCAAAATATCAAATAGTTGTCTAAACTGATAAATTGAAAATTACAATTTTTTAAAATTGTTTTTGTTGGTTAAAACACATAATGTATTTTTGGTCTCAAACAAATCAGGAACCATTATAAACTCAACCAATCAGTAAAATGGAACTTTTTAGGCTTGTTCCCAAATGCCTGGGTAAAATTTAAAGGAAAAACTAGTTTTCACTGACTCACTGCTACTGTAATCGTTCAAATCTTACAACTTCTTTCAATTTTTTATTATTTCCCAAAACAGATTTTCATTTTCATTTTCGCAGAAAAAAATGATGTGAAAAATGTGACAAATTATTCTTTATTTAAGAAACCAGAAAAGTAGTAAGTAACAATAAATATTACAAAATAATTTTAAAATGGAACAAATTATCTAATGAACTGCTGAGGGCTAGAATCCCACACTAATCACAGAATTAAAATCATTCTTAAATATGTAACTTAATTTCAATAGCAATCATTACAATTTCACTTTTAAAAATTTGTACTATTTCACACAAATCACGAAAAAATTTTAGTGTTTACACAAATCTATCATTCGATCATAAACAAAATATTGTTCATTTCAAGGCTAATGTGACCTCATTTTCGGAAACATAAATTTTGCCTAAAACAATATTATATAATTCAAGTCGTATGGTTGTTTGTTTCAATGGTAAAATAAAAAATAGTTTATTTCTTTTACTTAATTTTCAAAACCAATAAAGAGTAGTGTTAACGAAGTTAAAAAGAACTACCTTTTTGAGAATATTATATAAATGAAGTACCTATCAAGATAAAGTAGTTTTCACCCTATACTGCGGAATACCTATTCTTTTCCTTCTTTTTTCATAAAACTTTATTGCGGTGGAGAAAATTGGTCTAATTTTAAAAATTATCAAAAACAAATTTTTTTATAAAAAATAAAGAAAAGCACACTTTTTCAAATAAGTTTTAATCTTTAAAAGTAACCCCACTTTTTGCACATTCGTTGCGAATTTGGAAAAGTTTTTTCAAATTAATTTTATGCTCATAAGCAAAATTTTAAATTTCTGTCTAAAATAATTGAAAATTGCAATTTTTTCAAAATATTTTTTATTGATTATAAAACAGTATTTCTTTTGCTTTAATCAACTTTTAGAAATCATTATAAACTTATCCAATCAGTAAAATAGAATCTTTTAAGTTTGTTCCCGAATGCTGGTGCAAAATTTAAAAAAAACTCGTTTTCTCACTGACTTTTGTTGCAATGGTTCATATCTAACAACTTCGTTAAATTTTTTTCATAAAATTTCGAATTCAAATAGTCACTATACACCAATTTTCTCGACGAACACAAGTTTTATGGAAAAAGAAGGAAACCGCAGTACAACGTAGAGACACATCTACTTCATTTTTTATAATTTCTCCAAAAAATTAGTTTTTCAAAAAATATGACAAATTATTCTTCATTTTAGGAAGCAGAAAGGTTACAGAGCAAGAAAAAATAAATATTAGTAATATTAAAAAGGAACAAAATATCTAGTAAATTGCTGAGGGCTAGAATCCCACACTAATTAGCAAATCAAAATTATTCTTAAATATTTAACTTAATTTCAACAGTAATCATTACAATTTCACTTTGAAAATTTCTACAACTTGACACAAATCAAGACAAATTTTTAATTCTGACAAATCTATCATTCGAGCGTAAACAGAATATTGTTCATTTCAATGCTATTTTGGCTTTATTTTCAAAAACAAAAATTTCGTCCAGGTCAATGAATAAATAAAGTCGTATTATTGTTTGATTTAATTGTGAAATAAAAAGTTATTTTTTTACTATACTTTTTTATTCAACGAAAATTGAAACAACTTTAAATTTTGAGAAAATAATAAAAATGAAGTACCAAGATGTAGTAGAAAATCACAAGTTCCCACCTTATATTGTAGAATACCTTTTGTTCCTTCTTTTTCCATAAAACTTGATTACTGTCGAGAAAATTGGTCACTCCTTTATATTTAAAAAGTTATCAAAAAGTTGAAAGAAGTTGTAAGATATGCACCATTGCAACAACATAGCAAGTCATAGTAAAAACCAGTTTTTTTTTAAATTTTGTACTATAGCATTTGGAAACGAAACCAAAAAGTTCTGTTTTATTGATTGAACAAGTTTATATCTTCTTTCAATTGGGACAAAAAAACATCTTATTTAATAAAATTTACAAAACTGTTTCGAAAAAATTGCAATATTTAATTACGTCAGATAGATATTAAAAATAGATAGAACCTATACAAAGGGTCCCTCCAGGAACTGCATCGATCAATATATAGAAAACCATAGGTGGGCCGAATTTGAAAATTTGGGAGTTCACTATTGTTGATAAGTGATATCCGGCAAAAAAAATTGAAGATAGTGGCACTTCCGGTTGTACCGGAAGTGGACCCCAACTTCGTTATTTTAAATGGGACACCCTGTATATTATCAAGGTTTTAGATTTTACGCATGATTCTGAACATGTTTCATGTATAATGTCCTATACCCAAGTTTAACCGTTTTCGAAATATTTCAACTTTTAAGTTGAAAATTGCGTTTGCAGAACGAAAAATATTTTTTTTATTTCTGGACATGATCATTTATTTTCGATTATGTATCGATTTATTCGTACGAGAGGACCCAGTTCAGTAGAATTTCGATATCAATTCGATAAGAGTTATACAGTGCGTTCACCAGAAAATGATATAGATCCGGTTGAAAAAATTATTGTAAGTCCATTTTTTCAAATGGAAACCCCCAAATTTTATATCTTCATTCGATTCGGCATCGAAATTGATGCCTACTTTGAATAAGGTTATCTATGCCTACACTCAACAGTTTTCGAAAATCTCGTATTCTTAAGTTTACTTATTCTTAGTTGGCCATGGCGCTCGGCCTAGTCCGGGAAGTACGTACGAAAAAATCGAGCAATGATAAATCTGGAGAGCTGGGCGGCCACAGAAATGGCCCATTGTTGGC
Organism: Chrysolina oricalcia; assembly: GCA_944452925.2. Lineage (NCBI taxonomy): Eukaryota > Metazoa > Arthropoda > Insecta > Coleoptera > Chrysomelidae > Chrysolina > Chrysolina oricalcia. The sequence continues at coordinate 48,987,418 of OX101820.2, read as the reverse complement.
TATCCACTGGTCATGAAACAATTCTTGTAAACGAGTATTGACTAAGTGACCATTATGCGGAGGTGCCCGTCATGTTGATAAAATAGGTTTCTATAATCAGCAATTGGTAAAGTGTCCAAGTACTCATTATCGAAATTATGCAAAATATTCAAATATCCTTCACCTGCAAAAAAAAGTCCACCTCATCCTATTCTTGTTTCAAAGTTGACATCTGTTTTTGGTAAAGGTAAGCTTATCGGGCTTCTGCGCAAATTAAAAAAAATGATGTTACTTACGTAGTTTTGTCTACTGAATACGAATCTGAGATTATTGCGGCACTCTCTACTACTTTCCGAGATATGGCTCTCCAAACATTAAAAATTGACCGTTTTCAAACACGAATTTTTCAGTAAAAAATCACTCAAAGTTTTTCCTTCTTTTGATATGCCCTTTCTTTAAACACTAATCAACTCATATTTCACAATTACAAGCACTAAAAACATTATTTTTTTTAACAAAAAATCCACCCTTCTTTAGGACTATAGATAACCAACAAATCTGGATATTTTTATCATTTCATATGTAGTGGGTTGGTAACTGCGCGCGCTAACTATTCATTGACATCGATACAACAATTTATCTTTGTCCAGATGTATTTCCTTTGCAATGAACACTCCCAAATTAATTAAATTAAAAAAAACAGCGACTTACTGACTGTAAGTCGCTGCTTCATCCGTAGGGAATTATTAGATAAACAGTGGGTTGTAATTCATTTGGCAGGGACAAGACAACTCAAAGTTATCGGACCTACCCTTACACTGATGAGAGGCAACAACCTCGAAACATGTCTGCAGGTGGTCATCCCCAGCCAAATTAAGGATAATCTTTTGTTTGTCTACAATAAGCACTTGCAACTGAGTCTTGTTTGAAGAACGTTGCACAAATATCTGTCAGATGTAGTTCAATATCCGTCGTGGCATTAGCCAGGGAAGTAGTTGTTTCCTGTCAGATTTTTGCCACATATTTTCCACTTTGTGGAAATATGTGGAGAGAAGGGTACTTCGACTTTGTCGATTTTATTCTTATCATTTATTTGTACTCTCGGGCAAAACATTCGAAGTTGTTCGAATTTTTGCATTTACTCTACCTGGAGTAATTTGCTGTCTCGAGGAGTGCTTATTGATATTCCTGGAGGATGGCGCAGCGACTGCCTTACTGTAAGTCGCTGCTTCATCCGAAGGGAATTATTAAATAAACAGTAGGTTGTAATTCATTTGGCAGGGACAAGACAACTCAAAGTTATCGGACCTACCCTTGCACTGATGAGAGGCAACAACCTCGAAACATGTCTGCAGGTGGTCATTCCCAGCCAAATTAAGGATAATCTTTTGTTTGTCTACAATAAGCACTTGCAACTGAGTCTTGTTTGAAGAACGTTGCACAAATATATGTCAGATGTAGTTCAATATCCGTCGTGGCATTAGCCAGGAAAGTAGTTGTTTTCTGTCAGATTTTTGCCTCATATTTTCCACTTTGTGGAAATATGTGGAGAGAAGGGTACTTCGACTTAGTCGATTTTATTCTCATCATTTATTTGTAGTCTCCGGCAAAACATTCGAAGTTGTTCGAATTTTCGCATTTACTCTACCGGGAGTCTTTTGCTGTTTCGAGGAGTGCTTATTGATTTTCCTGGCGGATGGCGCAGCGACTGACTTACTGTAAGTCGCTGCTTCATTAGATAAACAGTAGGTTGTAATTCATTTGGCAGGGACAAGACAACTCAAAGTTGTCGGACCTAACCTTGCACTGATGAGAGGCATCAACCTCGAAACATGTCTGCAGGTGGTCATCCCCAGCCAAATTGAGGATAATCTATTGCTTGCCTACAATAAGCACTTGCAACTGAGTCTTCTTTGAAGAACGTTGCATAAATATCTGTCAGATGTAGTTCAATATCCGTCGTGGCATTAGCCAGGGAAATAGTTGTTTTCTGTCAGATTTTTGCCTCATATTTTCCACTTTGGGGAAATATGTGGAGAGAAGGGTACTTCGACTTTGTCGATTTTATTCTTATCATTTATTTGTACTCTCCGGCAAAACGTTCGAACTTGTTCGAATTTTCGCAAGTGATTCTTGGTTGTATTCAGAATATCATAAAGAAACAAAAGAAGTGAAAATATACGAAGTGTCCCATTCAAAAATCAAAAGATTATGGCACCTCCGGTCAATAAATGCATTTTCATATAGTATATAGATCCTCCTAATTTAATTCTATTATCATCAAATACAGAATAGTTATAGCGGCGAACCACCTTCCGCGGTTACCTGGTATAGGCAACAGTCTTCGTTACTTTCAGTTTTCTCTCAGGATCCTCAGATTTTTGCTATATTGACATATTTCTCCACAGGGTTCGTCTATCATAGCGACTCCGAAAGCACTGCAGTGAAGAAGGTCGGAATAGTTTTTTTTGTTATCTAAATCAAACTAATTCTTTACTATATTCCATACCTTTGCAGACTTACTCCACATATAATATTACAACGCTCAAGTTGAAAATTTTCTTAACGTTGTATTCACTTCCCACCCAGTCTTCTGATCATTTAATGCAATGTCCCACAATAGAAATAGATGGAACCATTCGCCTGCTCGACAAAAGGGTCAGTAATCCCAAAATACTATAATAATAATTACCGTCCGTAAACCGTGCACAAAACTTGCTTACTATAGAGCTAATTGATCCCAATTGAAATTAAAAGAGTAATAATTGTGAGATATTGTATGTTTTGATGAAAACTGGTACCTGAGAAATAGAAATTATACTTAAATAAAGGACTGCAGGTACTCTGAGTGTAATCCTGACTGAACATTTTCAAGTTCACCAACGTTTTCTATGTTGCAGTGATTTGTTGTTGTTGTTGTTTTCTTGAATATATTTTGATCATTGGATCTAATGATACCTACGCATATTAAAAATGTTGATTATGAGATATATGTTAGTTTTGTCGTGATAATTTTGAATGTATTGGTTTCTTTCGATGATTTATGACAACAGAATGGATTATCAAAGAACAAGTATTTCCAGCGTGACCTTCGAAGCACCGCAGAAAAGAAGAATATTAAGTCACCATAATTGCGACTTTGCACCTGTTATCGATGTTGAGTAATGCTTTTTCAAAAGTAGAACTGTAACTTCCGGATTTATAGAATCAAAATTCAAAGGAGTAGCACTGAAATTATTGAGATCTCACATCAATTAAAGTTTACAGTGCAGTAAGCAACATTTTGAGAAGCCCAAAAATAATGTGCTATGGTGTATCACAAGGCATTGTATTGGGTCCACTGCTATTCTCGATTAATATAAACGGACTATTGAATCTGAATGGTACTGGCATAATTTTTTATTCGCCGATGATACAGTAGTATTATATTTGGAGAATCTGCATAAGACAAGTAAGTAACTCAAGTTTATGGAATTTCCGGTTTCGCCGGAAGTGACATAAACTTTCGATTTTTAAATGGGACATCTTTTGTCTCCACATGACATTCTGAATACAACCATGTATCATTTGTCACTTTTTGTATTATTTTATAATTTCGAATTTAATTTTTTAATCTAGAATGCTATGGGGACGTTGAAATCACTAATTGCAGCCCTAACATTTTGGAAAGAATACAACTTCACGGTTTTTGGTCAAAATGTATGTGCTATGTGAAATTTAATTTTTAAATTGAAATTACTAATTTTTTTCAAATGGCAACATGGTGGCTCGTCGGGTAAGGAAATTTTTGGAGGATTTTATTTTGATTGATGTGATACTCCACACTAATAGGTTTTGGACAAGGTTCCGTTAAAAAAAAAACTAAAAACTACGTTAGATGTTTTATAAAATAAAGCTTCTTTTGGTATGAAAATAAGATTTAAATGCATGGAGTAACCTGTGACAAACACAACTGATAATTCAAAATCATTAAGGGGGTCAACTCTTTATTTTACCCCTCTTCTCCAAAAGTAAATTAAGTATTTAATGTGTAATTATTTGAAGAATATGTTTATGATAATATTTATTAGCTTTTGGATTATTGATCTTGATTCATAAGTTGTGTTGGTTACAGTTTGCTCGATGCATTCAAATCTTATTTTAATCTCTTGAGATCCTTCATTTTGAGAAATTTCGAATTTATTAGTTTAAAGTTTTTTTCCGGAAGTTTGAAACCTAATAATAAAATTTTGGGACTGAAATTAGTGATTTGAAGATATCCATAGCCCTCTAGAATAAAGAATAAATTCCAGAACAAAAAAAATTCGGTTACAAAAAGTGACAAATAACGCATGGTTGTATTCAGTGTATCATAAAGAGACAAGATAAGTGAAAATATACCGAGTGACTCATTTGAAAATCGAAAGTTTATGTCACTTCAAGCTGAAACCAAAAGTTGCATGAAGTTGAGTTACTTGTCAAAAGATGCAGTTTTATCTTATACAGATCCTCTAAATTTCATTCCATCATATTCAAAAACAAAAAAGTTATAGGGGCGAGCCACTTTCCACGGACACCCGGTATATTTCTCATTGGTCTACTCGATTTTAACAATATGGTATTGCCAGATAGGGTGGAGTATATAAAACTAATTTATCGAAAGTAAAAGTTGTTCAAAAGATATTTATAACAATAATGTTGGATAAAAAACGTACTAACCCTACAGATATATGATTTGAAAGCCACCTCATGGATGTTAGTGAAATATACAGCGTGATTCAAAATTCGATATAAATATTCAAAGGATGTATTGCTGGGATCAAAATCAGACTTTTTCTTCAAATAAACATGTCCTAAAATGTACCCCTCCGAGCTACAGCCACTGTTATATTAAGAAATGACTTCAACTTAGATTTGAATCTGGAGTTTGGCTGATTTTTTTATTTCTTCAGGTAAACTGTTGAAAAAAATTGCCACTGCGTATATATATATAGTGGGGATATTTTGTAGCTAGTGTAGGTAGCTCGCCCCAGTCTGAATTCGTTTCTGCTTTGAATGGAATGATTATTGTGAAAATTTTAATTGAGGGTGAAGCTGTTCTTATTAATGTAAATATTGAGTTTGTGAAGATAAAAGATGGAAAAGTTAACTGTTTTTCTCTTTGTAGTAATCTCTGCAGGATTCTCATTAATCTATTGAACTGAGGTACAACATTCTGTTTTTATAAATAATGTCCGATCTAGATACTATTAATGATCATTTTTAACCATAAAGACTTCTCCAGCGCTTATATTGTCGCGACTAGGGCTACTAGGGTAGCTACTAGAGTCGTATAAGGGGTTGTTTCCATTATACGAAAGGCGTCTTGGGGTTTCGCTATAGATGGTAGCTATATAAACTCAATAGCATCAAAGGAATATAAACATTTATTATACAACAACGGGATACTGGGGAAAGTTATATACATATTTGAAATACGGAATATACCATAATGAAATATGGGTTACTTGAAACAACTCTTACCTGAAACTATCACTAAACTAATACTTACAACTGAGGCCAAAAAGGCCTAGCCTATAAGGCTAACTGAGCGCTGGGGCTCTCTCCTCTATAGGAGTCTATTACTAACTCCCCTATGATTCCATTCTTCTTGTATTTATATAAGGAAATGTTTATATCATTCGGTCAACAATTTCAGCTCGTCATGCGATTTTGCTAATTTCAATGTCGGTCGTATATGACAATGAACTTCTGTCGTGATCGAATTAATAAATAACAAGATGAATGGATCAATGCATTAAATCAATTCAAAGGGCGTTACTCGATAATTTCGACAATATATTCGGGAAGGTCGTTGATGAACAATAAAAAGATGTGAGAACCAAGAACACTTCCTTGAGAAACACCAGAATCTATTGGATATTTGTTAGAAGTTTCGCCATTTACTTTAACTATCAATGTACGCTCTTGTAGAAACGAATGAATCCATACTGATATATTGCATCGAATTCTGAGTAAATTAATTTTTGATAAACTGAAATCAAAGTCATTTGAATGAATCACGTTACAAGGAATTACTAAATTCTCGGTTACAGAAATGACAATGTAAAATATCATACGGAAATAACGAAATTTCTATGAAACATTAAATATGTCGTAAACAAGATTGCACCCTGTATGATATATACACATTTCACACCTCGCCTTCTCAAGAAAACGATTGGACGAATACATTTACAACTCTCTCAACAAAAAAATAGAAACAGAGCCACACTACCTTTAAATTCTGCGTAATAATAATAAGAATTTTTGTTCTATGTTTGGTTCAATATGAGAATGAGTTCATTCCCTCAAGGCATCCGGTGAAAGGTGATTCAAAGCGGATCAAAATATAGACCCAGCATAATTCCGATATGATGCTGTTGCAGAATTTACTTACAAGATGTCAAATGCAAGGTGACTCGAGATGAAGTTTATATTATGTATCACACACAACAACTCATGTATTTCAGCAAATCTGAATTACATTATAGCTATTAAATAATACGCTGTTTAGAACAACTGTAACACAATACTTGTTTTTTTTGGTGACAAATTCGAAGGTCATTACTCATTACCAAAACTTGGTATAAAGCAACGTGCTTGAGAGAGTCATTATAGCGTTATGGTGTATTTTTCGATATTCGAGAGTTATTCGCAAGACATTTTTTTGGCCAAGTTTGAATATAAATCAAAGTAAAGTAGAACACAATAAAGTAAAACTGTTTTATCCACAATCACCTTATAATTGAAGTTTTATCCACACTTATGAACCGTATAAAGTACCACGTTATCCACTAGTGGAATAATGAAATTACTTCATTCCACTAGTAGAATAATGAAAAATACAATCTTGAATTACAATCACATTTTACTTATTTTCACCAACTTCACAATTTTTTACAAATGGAGTCGATAAACAATCGAAAATACATAGCAACCATTCAACACCTCCAGATATTTTTGTATGTTATTTCAATGATTGTTGAGGAGGTGACAGCCGCTGTCAGAGCAAAACGTCAAATCATTTTGTGATGAAAAATTTCCGCGATTCTGATTCTAAATGAATGTGATTGTGAATAAAACGTTGTATTGCATGCGTGTTTTAGATACATTTTATTTGCTTAAACATTCTTGCGCAAATAAAATGATATCTAAAACACTTATACAATAAATAACTATTATTAAATGTACAATTAGTAAAATGACAGAGAAATTGAATGACGAACGAAATGTTTTGGTGTCTGTAACCGACGAAGATGCATTTCCACGTATGGAGTTGATTATTTTACTGTGATATTCTCTACCAATATTTAAATATGGGTTTAATGAGCTGGCACAATTATGACACGTAATTTTTATGAGCTCTTGTTTTATCACCAATTCAGTGACTGCGATCGATTTATTGGAATGGTTGGTAATTTTCTCCTCCTTGGAATTTAGGTCAATAGCTCTGACAGATGATTTGGTCCAGTTTAGAATTACATTTTTTCCATTATCATCGTTATAAAAAAATTGTTAAAGTTGTTTTTTCAGTTAACCAGCTGTCGTCCCCTTACGAACGGTAGCACTCAGAAGTCGAAACTTGTGCAAGCCAAGGATTACTGAGGTTTTACCTTTTTACGGGCGATTTCTAACACTTTATTGGGACATCAGAAAAATGTCTGCAGTCGCTATAGTTTGAACCATCGACTGGCAGCCAAAGTGATTGAAATAATGTCGCTTTAACCACTCGGCTACCAGCGATCATCTTCTGTTTTCCAGTGACGATATGGCCTTACAAATATTCTGTTGGATTTAATAGTAGAGTTTTGTTTTGACATTAGTTTTCTGAACAATCTTACTGGACAAATGTTGGTGTTGCTACGCTTCATTATAAAAAAGCATAATAATAATAATAAATACCATCAGAAAGCAAACTGAAACATAGCAGTCATCGACTAACACAATTCGGATGCCATGGGTTCTTTCTAAAATGTATACCGCGCCAGTGAGTTGATGAAGCCAGCCCGAAACACAGACTGCTCCAGATCTCTAAGGAGATTTCTAAATGGAATTTATAATGATATTAAATAATAAAAGCAATGGTGGTATCTAGTATGACGACTACCCTGTTTGAGTATTGGGGTTAGGATTGGAATTAGTCAAACGCTTAGTTTATAAACTTCTAATAATCCGTTTGATGGAGACAGAAAAATACTTCAAATAAGTCAGTACCTTATACGGTGTTGTCTCGATGCCTTCCAAGCTCCCGTTATGATCGCAAAGGGCTGACAAGTGAGAAGGTGACCACCTGGAAGTACCTGGAAAGACTCAAAGTCCAATGTAGAGAACAACAAATATCTATAGATATAGATTATCAAAAATTATTAGACTTGTAACCACAAAATTTATTTTACAAATGTTCTCCACTTTGATAGTGGGCCACAATTATCAATTACAATATATAATTAATATACGTCAAATAAACCATTCAAATAATATGACAAATTTATTAACCAAATGGATAAATGTACACACTGATGGTGTGCATCAAATACCAATCAATAATCAATAATTATAAATGATAGTAATAATTATAGTAGTGAAATATTTATGTTATGTTTTATGAGGTGCAAGAGTAAGAATGGTCTATACCAATCTTGTAACAGATTTTCATCCCCCCCCCCCCCCAATGTATCTAGGTTTTATATTCTGTCAATAAATGTATATTATTATTATTATTATTATTATTATTATTATTATTATTATTATAGTGAGATTTCTCCCTGAAGAATACTATTAAAAACAAACATGACACTCTTGTTATTGATAATAATTTCTTGTTTTTGATAAATAATTTCATGAAGTACTCTCGTAAAACAATGAATGATAAAATCCTACAGAAATCTGGATCAAATAATAAATCAAATCAAAAATTAATAATTAATGAATCTAGGCTAAGAAAGGTTTCATAAATTTGGAAAATAATATAAATGTGCTCTATCCGTGTGCATCTCCACTGCTGTCCAAACCCAATACCATAAAATAAGTGTGAATAAATGTTGAAATAGAAAATAATTTATGGCAAGAGAGGTTTTGTAAATTTTTATAATAAATGTTGAAAAGTTTAACTGTAAGATAGTTATACCAGTCTCTACGTCTTCAGCTAAGTGGCTCAGGGTACCTATGGCCTTGGAACAACTGGAAGTTCTTTCGTCCTCTTGTCAACAACCTAGGGACGGGTAACTCGAAGATTTCAGTCTCTGGGTTCGTTCACCACTGCAGACTACTAGTTGATCCTCCAAGACTTTTAGTGTCCTGAGGTGGATGAAACAGGTCGCTTGACAGGTACAGATGGTTAAATACGGGAAGCTTGGTTCATCTTGAAAATCCAACACACTCGCCTGCACAGACTACTGATGGATGGTCCCTCCAAGACTCCCAATGTCCTGAGGTGGATGCAACAGGTTGTTATACCCGTACAGAAATTACAAATACGGGTAGCTTGGTTCCACTGGAATAAGGTCCACCAACTTCACCTACTCAGACTACCGATGTCCTGAGGTGGATAAAACGGACTGTTAGACAAGTAGCTTGGTACAACTCGAAAATCCAACACTTTCGTGGGTGGATTCTAATTAATCGTGGTATTATGGTTCATCAGGTGAAATCAGGATCACTCCAAAGAAAAGAATTAATGGCAGCAACAAAATTCTAATAACTTGGACTCGGGTCGTCCAAAATGGCGGTATGTGACACTAACGTTAAATCCCCATTACAGCTATATATCAAATACTATACAAATACTATACAAGTCCACAAATATCACCAGAGATTATTCAAACATTATAAAATCCACTATAACGTGATAAATAATTAAAAATTGATTACATGCGTCTAGTCCATAGAAATAAATATTATATACTTACTCTAGAATGCTTATCCCGCCAATTTCCACGGCAAAAAGCATGCCGCGTATGCGACCCGTTTACGATGTGTGCATGCGCGTCATCAGTGTAGTTTGGGTAGATCGTTGCCAAGTTTGAAAATAATTTGGTGTTCCAATTCAGAATTTTTTGTTATGAGGCAATAAAAAGAGAGAAATTTGACAGCGCATTTAGGACTTTTGAAAACCGAAAAGAACCTTTCAGAGATAGTAACTCCGAATTTTAGGCGCGAAAGAAACTTATTTAAAACATTTAAAACAATAATGTACCCTACGCTACCGTAATTATAACGACCGTGTAACAGTGCTTTTTCATCAACAGGAAGACATGTCACTAAGATCTGCCACTCTTGTCAGAGACAGAGACGGTTTTTAGAATTTCAGATTTTCTCTTGTCGTTTTGTGTGGTTGTTGTCGTTGGTTATTCTTTCATCTTTCGTGAATTTGCAAGATTAATTGCCCATTTAAAGACAATTTCTTTCTAATGAAGCCGTTTCTTCCTAAAAATAAACAATGAACTGTTTAGTGTAGTGTAAAGGAAAACTACCTGAAATCTTTGGTAGATAACGAAATTTTTTATGTACCTATATGCTTTGCTCAAAATAGCTTAAATATTATTTTATTATTTTAGCTTGACAAAAAAGGCATGATTTTTGGTTATTGTTTTTAAGAAGAGACCTCAGCAGAACATTTGAGTGAGAAAATTGTAATTTGTGGCAGACATTTTTCTCATGAAGATTCATGTGAAAACGACAATAAAATAATTTGAAACCTACTGCAGTACCAATACTGTGTCTGCGTAAGCATGCATGGCGAGTGTTACAACTTTCTACCACACCGCTTATATTATGAGTTCTAGATTCCTACAAAAAATACTAAATACACACAGAATCGCCTCAGAATATTAATGTCAATAAGGAAGTGCTTTTCTTTGATGGTAAGGAAAATGCTTCTGGACTCACTTTTTCATGCACCGCCATTGTGGAAATTGCACTAAGGTAATACAACCAGAAATACTCGTAGAAATGATTTAAATTAAATGCAGTTGTGTATTTTGATTTGAATCGTTCTAGAAAAAAAACCTCGAGCTTCCAAGCATCAAGTTTTATAAATCCAATTTGAGTTGAAATTATTCATGATATTAGCTGAAATAAATTTTCATAGTTTTTTGTACTTTCAATTTATTTTCCAATCCAGTGCTTCCTTAAAATTCGCACCTACGATTTGGGGTGGTTCCGTAGGTTTTTGTTGGTAAACTACAGCTGAAAAGTGAATGTTATACCAAAAATCAGTCGCTTCAGAGCGGTGAATAATAATAATAACCGTACTCTACTTTCTGATGGCCTTTGCTGAATATTCGGGATCATAAATATGTGAAAATATTTATTCAAATCGGCTAAATACAAATAACAGGTATAAGCACAATGAGGTTTCCAAACTTATTTTCCGAGATTCAGAATTAACGTTTGTTAATCTTCACAAGTACCTACCATAATATTTTTCTAAAACCGGGTCTGTTCACTAATGACGCGCTTGCGCATTGCGGACTAGCCTGAACTTTTAACAACACTTTTGATATGGGGATTCTAGAGTATATAATATATATTTCTATGGTCTAGTCATACAACTGCTTCAACAACGTAGCACACGGAAGAGAAGGTTCGATAAGATGGATGTCTCCAAGAAGCAAAACGACGCTCTTTCCAAAAAAACTATTTCCTTTTCAGATAGTCAAAATAGTTTGTTCGTCTGTCTTAACTGACATAAACTGTCAAATGTTATCTGTTCGTGCAGAACTAATTTTTTTACAACTATTATTAGCAACGGATATTCAAAAACAGGAGTGTTTTAGTCCAACAAATTTATCATTCTGGTTATACCGCTGAACTTTGCTTTCTTTTACACGGTTTTGATTGCAGTTTCCTTCTCATGGCATCTAGGGCAGCACGTAGATCATTAACCACTTTATATTCATCATATTATTATTCTTGTGGAAGCTCCCTTGTTACGTTCCATATTGTTTTAGTCGTTGGTCCTTTAAATTCTGAACCACCCCTTCTTCTCATGTTCACCAATCCTTCAAAATAGACGCCAACTCCTCAGCCGGAAAGGTCAGCTCTAGATTTTTCAGATATTGGGTATCAATGCATTCAATCTTATAAGACTCGCCAGACTCTTTAGACATCTTGAAAGCTATATTATTCACTCCTCTGCATTATACTACAATTTATTTGTCATACCATAGATATCAATTTCATAAAAAATAGGAACATATATGCAGATGTAAAAAGAAATATTATTTCTGAGTTGGATATTTTTTGAGTGTTTTTTTTTGTATTCATTAATATCAGTTATAATGCGTAGATGAGGGTCATGGATGTGTTGATTACTATTTTCCTGTCTGATTTGTTTTCAAAAGTTCTGAATTTAATGACAATAAAATGATACACCTATTTATAACCATCTTCGTTTGAATTGAAGAAATTGAGATTAGGATGAAAAACTGTTTTTGATTTCCAAGTCTTCAATAAGTGATCAGTTTAGTTATTCAGACAAAAAAAGCGTACAAGTCGTGTAATTTTCGAGTATAGGCACAATAAATTTCTTGAAAGGTTGACTTCATTTTTCAACTACAGAAAAGTATTGTCAACAAGTATTTTCATTATACATGGTGAAAAACAAAATCAATGAAAAAAAATAATAATAATTCAACAGGTCGTCCTCAACAACTAGATTACAAATTACATTTCAGTCTAGTGAGATGTCGCTACCTTAGCAAGCATGTATTGCAGTCAACAACCAAGTAAACTCAACTCATCAGATAACATGAAATTATACTTACATATTAGATTGGGAATAGGAAGAGGCCATTAGGAAGACGAAGAGAGAGGCAGAAGAAGATAGAGAGAGCCAAAAGAAGATAGAGAGAAATTGAAAAAAAAAATAGAGAGAAGACCCAGTCAACAACGCATGTAACAGTGATTTGTAGTAATTTCAGTGCTAAATAGTCATTTGGGTTATTTATCGAGTATCTTTTCAAATACTAAATAATCATTCTCTATGAATGGCTTCAATTCTCTTTTTGATTTAATTATACTATGGATATAATTCGAAAACATTTGCATACTGTTATTTGCAGAAAAATAATAGATAGAATCTCTTTAAATTATTTTCGTGAATTCAATGAATGAACAAAAATTAAGAAATAAATAAAGGAATTTTATCAAAAATATACATTTCTTTATTTGCGTGTATATGTGTATATTACTGTCGGTTCTGTGATACTATATACAAGTTTCAGTATTAAGTAGGTATGCTGTGTCAATAATCTTCTTTCTTTGAAAATGAGTATTTGAGCTTTTATAATTCGTTTGTATCTAATTCTAACTTTAAAATGTTTCACTCTTACGTGTTGTTATTTGTCTTGAACTGCATGAAGGTTTATTTACTTACGTGTATATGTTACTTGTTTAAATTGTGACTGTTTATACACTTGCTTGTACATATTTATATACACATTTTTAATGTGTAAATATGACTGTTTCATTAATTTGATTTTAACGTTATTGTGACAGTAATAATTTTTTACATTTTTTCTTTTAGTTACACATAGATTTATATCTTTTTTATATTAACTCGCTTTGTCAGTAAGAATTTCATTCTTCAGATAATAAAGCATATTTGATTGACTAATTGATTAAACATATATTTTGGTCGGGACATCAGAATAAGTTGAAATAAACAAAAATATGATTCCAAAAAAAATCACTCTCTCAAGTTTATTTAAGACCCATAACAATAATTTGAAAAAAAAAAATTGAGAGCCAAGTGGAATGAAATAATCAAAATATGCATTTAAGTCATAGAAATATTCTTGGTTTTCTATTTAAAGTCCCACTTTCACCTCATTTCAGGAAGATATTAGATTGCCATGTCAGAATATCCGAAATTATTTTTACTACTGAAATTTTTATGAGAAAGTCAAGCCCAAAATTAACACGTAGTAGATCAAGTTATGCATACTAGTACTTGGTATGGCTTTTAATTAATTTGATACGAGAAAAGAAAAGAGCAATTATTGAAATATCATCTGTTGCGTGAAATCAACAGTTGTCGGACAAATTTGTTGTTGTAGATTCAAGCATCTCAAACGATTAAAAAAAATGGCACGCTCGAGCACACGCTCGTTTCAAGTAGAAAACTACACCTTTACTTTTCTTTCACAAAATGTGTGCCGCATCCATCAAACGCACATAAAACGCCTAATCCATAATCCGCCATCAAAAAGGTATATTAAAAGAAGCGCTCCATCGGTCGGTTTAACCTCAATAGGTGGACACACACCTTGTATGCCCTCGTCAGCCCAATTAACGCAGGCCCTTCACTGGCCCTTTGCAGTATTCTTCTTAAGCCCCATTGACCGCACTGACCAGCCCGAATTTGTAAGTCTTTATAAAACCATTTGTTAAGGAGTCTTTAAGCCTTTGACTGACTCGTGTCCGTCTGCATGTTATACTTGACAAAAAGTACTGGACATCGGGCACAGATTTTACACAAGCCAGCTGAGGGATAGTTTTCATTATGAAGATGTCACCTTTGTAACATTTGAGTTGGAAGGCCGAAGTATGAAAACTTTTCTGTGTCATTGAAAGGGCAAAGACAAGGCGCAGAAGGAGGAATCAGAAATGAATGCGGAGTACTTTGATGAATTTGAGTTTGATAACCTTGATTTTCCTTTTCATTTCTTTTCGTGCATCGGTGCAATTCACCAAAATGTTATGGACACTTTTGAATTATTGCCTGTGATATATTTTCCGTCTACCTCGTATTAACATGTCTGTTTAATGTTCTTCAATGCGAATGAAATCAACCATTAATGACCCCTATTAACGAACGACTTGTTATTAATGGATGATTTCGAGAAATCGTCCATTAATGACCTCTATTCATGGTCGATTTGTCATTAATGGTCGATTTCTCTATGAATTCATGATTGTTGCATAGACAACAAAACAAACGAATTCAGATGTTATGGACGCTAAAATGGATATTACGATAAAGGACCCCGAAAACTACTTCTTGAATTTGGGTCCCAGAGGATTTTTTTGAATTTTTGGTATGATGTAGTCCATGTAATTCTCAACCAATATTATCAATACGCCAACCCAAAAAAATTAACAGTTTTGCTGCTAGGAGCGTTGAAATCACCACTTGCGCAGATAAGACTATTTATTTTTGAATCCGGTAACAATATTTTAACATGTTCCATCATTGCTGATGTTGCACCATATTGTGCTACATTATAAAAAAAATTCTAACCCCTCCCTTCTTTCCCCTAACTCCTATAACGAAACACAAAAAAAATTCTCGAATGCCTTTAAATGTATCGTCGAATGTTTAAATATGCCTGAATAGTAGTAGTAGAAGTAGTAGTTCTTTGGGGAGGCCGCAACCGCAGCCAGGCAAGTAGGCCCTCATAGACCCTTTTTGCCATCCCCTGTTCTTCACTTATCTACGTTCATCCTCCTAGTTTTCCTTTTCGAACCTTTGTGACCTCCTAATGAAGTTCAGTATGTCCGACCACTCCAAGTCGATTAGTTGCTCTTGTTGGAGTTTCTCAACTAGGAAAGGTTCCAAATCTTAGCCTCCCGTATGCCTCACACTAGCAGAGGAAGTGAGATGAGGTTTCTTCGTCTTCTTCGCATTTGCGTCAATTGGGGCTGTCTTCTATACCTATAAGAGATAGGTGTCTGCCTAACTTGTTATGTCCTGTTAGTATTCCTATAAGGAGGCGTAGTGCTTGGCGGTTTCTGCCTAAGAGCCATGCCGTTCTTGACTAATTGGAGCCGGCCACGAAGTCTTTCGACTGCCTGCAACCGGTGTTATCCCTCCAAAGTTTATTCAGCTCTTCTTCTGCCCACTCGTCGAGGGCTGAAGAGGTCTGGCTTCTTGCGATGCCTAGTACAGGGTCCGGCCCACAGAACGGCGTTGCGGATCCGGATCTGGCAAGTCCGTCTGCCACCTCGCTTCCTCACACCCCTCTGTGACCCGGGACACATACCAGCTGAACTTCCTTCGTTTCAGCTAGCTTTTCGAGCGCATCTCCGCATTCCTGTACAAGCGCTGAGCTTGGTTTAGGATGGCAGATGGCTCTGAGCGCTGCCTGACTACCCGAACTGATATAAATTCCGTTTGGACCCTTATTTCGCCTCTTGCCTCGTAGCTACGGATAGGATGGCGAACACTTCATCTTGAAAAACTGTTGTATATCTGCCCAAAGCGTAGCTCTCTCGTACTTCTCTTCCCTTCAGGTAGATTGCGGCGCCCGAAGCCTGTTTGTCAGTTAGACGCGAACCGTCCGAATAACATATTAAGCTTCCTGTGCTAAACTCCAACGTATTTCCTTCCCATTGTTCTCTGATCGGAATAGTGAGAGTAAACTCTCTATTCCATCGCAGTATGTCTTGTGCGCTTTTCACTCTGAGGGCAGAGATCGGGATCTCCTGCTTCGCTCACTTCGCGATTTCCGCATGACCCATTATCGCTCCTTCGTTTACCCAGACTCCCGAGTCCCGTGTCCTCAAATGGGCTGCCATTTCCTCCTTCTTGATCCAGACTGGAAGCGGTGGCAGCCTCAGCAGATCATCCAACACTGCGGTTGGAGTCGTTCTCATTGCGCCCGTTATTACCAAACAGGCCTACCTCTGAACCTTGCTAAGTTTTCGGCCTATTGTGCTGCCCTGTGCCTGAATAAGGGAAACAGCAGTTTTTATGATTATCCCTCCTCCCCCCACAAAACGAAAAATGTTGGTGAATTTTTCTGAATTTCTGAAATGATGCTGTTCAAGTCATTTTGAATAGAAATTAAATGGGTGACAAACCCTAAAAATGAATAGTTTTGATGCTAGAGGGCGTTGAAATCATCCCTTGCTCAGAATAGACTATTCATTATTATACGCCGCAACAATATCTCTACGTATAAAAAAATCTAAAACCTCCTCCTTATTCCCATCCCATATTTTAAAACACGAAAAAATGTAATTCAGGCACCAATTCAAATTCAAATTGTTGATGTCTAATTTTAATTTATTTTCAAGATTTCCAGCCAAATAATTAATATTCAAATAACATGAACTACGCCCTACTGAGGGAATGGTGAAATTAAACAACTGTACGATTTCCTTAATTTGAGCTGATTAAAACATTTATTTTGATAATGCATTCACAAGTAGGTAGTCGAAAATTAATTTTTTTCGTAGTTAAAAATAGGGGTTATATTTTTTTTAAATAAAAAATTACACAATTGTTCAGCATAATCTAAACTAAAATACATAGAGATATTGTTTCCGCCTATAATATTGAATAGTCTATTCTGAGCAAGGTATGAATTCAACGCCCTCTAGCATCAAAACCATTAATTTTTGGGGTTTGTCACCCAATTAATTTCTATTCAAAATTACTTGAACTGCATCATACTAAAAATTCAGAAAAATCCACCAAAATTTTTTCGTTGTTTGCTTTTTGGGGGGAAGAGGGATAATCATAAAAACACTGCTGTTTCCCTTATTCAGGCATATTTAAACATTCGACGATACATTTAAAGACACTCGAGAAATATTTTTTTTGCGTTTCATTATAGGAGTTGGGGGTAAGAAGGGGAGAGGGGTAAGATTTTTTTTTATAAAACAGCACAATATTATGCAACATTAGCAACAATGAAACATGTGAAAATATTGTTACCAGATTCCAAAATAAATCTCCGCAAGGTGTAATTTCAACAGCATCAAAACTATTCATTTTGTTGGGTTGGCGCAATGGTAACATTGGTTAAGAATAACATGGAATACATCATACCAAAAATTAAAAAAATCCACCTGGACCCAAATTCCATGAGGAGTTTGCGGGGTCCTTTATGTTGCCTGATGTTTCGGAGACTGCTAAAGTAGCATTTTTAACTTTATTGCCAGAAAAAAATTTGAATTCCTTGATTTCAACAAGAATGAGGTAGACGGAAAAATGTTGTAATCGACTATTATATTAAAATGCGATTGATGATCTCGAAAATCAACACGCTCGCTTCGCTCACGCGTTAAAATATCTCGATCATTAATCGCGTCCATTAATACACTAGTTGATTAAATAACTATTATTTCACACTGTTTTGTAAAACCCACTTTTACATCGTTTGTTTGAAGGTTGAAGGTGATGTAACTTGAGTACATTTATTTCGGACTTCCATTGTCTATAATTTGTGTTATTAAAATTGTTATTTCCGTTAACCTGTTGCATTCCTACGCGCAACCCTCAGAAGTCTTCGAGAGACTTGTGCGAGCTAGGGAAGACGCAGCCCTTACCTTTTAACGTGTGATGTCACCCTAGGCTTGAGAGGCGAACGCTCTACCAGCCGACCACTACGTCACAAGGAGAACTACTTCAATGCGCTGCGCGAGAAATGAACTCGTACATCTTTGGAGTGTTTCTACTGTCGAGTTGCCTTATGCTTGGAATGTTTTGTTCCGTTTCATACTGCTGTGTAACGTTATCCAGAAAAAGTGAAAATGCATGATATCACAGTTTTCTAGCAAACTGATAAAAATGACAGATTGGAAACAAATTTCAATTATTCTGGTACAAATGACGTAACTTTCAATCTATCTGGATCGCAATGAAAAAATTGTTGCAGATATATTGATGCATTTTATTTATTTGGTGATATAACAGGTATACCAGAGAAATCTTTAGATATATTTCCTTCTAAATGATCACTATAGTAGTAGACAGGTTACCGATATTTTTTGAAAATTTTTACATCAAATTTGACATGAATTTGATCGCAGGGCCAAAGGTTATACACCAAGCAATAGAGCATAAAATGAGCGAGTTTTTAACAAAAATACTAGTAGGAAACCGACTATGCCATCACATGGAAGACAGTCCGTAGTTATATTCTGATATGTTTTCCACTCGCAACTGTCATTTATTAATTTAAACAAAAAACGTGTTTTTTCTGATTGTTTTGCTTATAAAATGAAAACTAATCGAGCAATCTGGTTGCTCCAATGGAAAGAATTGTAGATAATTGAAATACAAACAAAATGGAATATTTTTTGACCCGGTCGGATCATTAGTAACGGAGAAAAAATGGAAAAACCGGAAAATAATTTTTTGAAAAATTCATAGCTCCGCCATTTTTGAAGAAGTAGGATTTGCCCTTCTCATGAAAGTATTGAATCATGAGTACTTTATGTGTGCACAAAACAGGCGCTGTCGGATCGATAGCTTTGGATCAATTACAATTTAAAGTTGATTTTGCACTATCTTGCAGCATGCCTGGATGCTCTACTGATAGCCCGATTTCAATTTCTCAGATTATGAAAGTAGACCTATAGTACTACAAAATGTATATTCTCATTTTGCGGTACAATGGTGCGGAATGGGTGAAAAATACATGCAAACATGACTGAAAACAGTTTAGCTCGCGTTAGCTGCCGAGTGGCAGGAGAGTCCAGGAGATGAGGTGAATTCTTTTAATGAACGGGTTATGTGATATTATACGCCTCCCCTCTTCTGCGCGCCCTTTCCTACCACTCGACCGCTTCCATGAGCTCGGCCGTTTTCAGTCATGTTTGCAAGCATTTTTCACCCATTTCGCAGAATTTTGGCGCAAATAAGAATACACATTTTGTAGTCTGTACTTCTACTTTCAAAATCTGTTTTCGAAATTGAAATCGGACTATCGGACGCTGCAATATAGTGCAAAAAAAATTCAAATTGCAATTGTGCCAAAACTAAGAATCTGTCATAGCCTGTTTTGTGCAAACATGAAGTGCACATGATTCAATACTTTCATGAGAAGGGTCAACCCTATTTCTTGAAAAATGGCGGAGTTATGAATTTTTTGAAAAATCTTAAAATTTTCCGGTTTTTCTGGGTTTCCGTCGTCACTAATCATCCAATCGGGTCGTAAAACATTCCATTTTGTTTGTATTCCAATTATCTACAATTATTTCCGTTGGAGCAACCATATTGCTCAATTAGTTTTCATTTTATGAGCAAAACAATTATAAAAAACACGTTTTTTGTTATTTAAATGTTTATAACAAATTAATAAATGACAGTTGCGAGTTGAAAACATAACAGAATATAACTACGGACTGCCTTTCATGTGATATCAGAGTCAGTTTTCTACTGGTATTTGTCAGGAAAAAAATGCTCTATTAATTGGCCTATTATCATACTAGAATCAAGTTTTATGAAAAAAATCGAAATTTCTAGCAAATAATTTTGAGCCCTAAAGGGTTAATGTAATTCATCACAGTTGGACCACCAACCACTATCTTTTGACCGTCTTTTGAGTAACGACCTACCAAAAAAATCGAAGTTATTCGTTTTCATTTCAAATTACCATTACCTACTTTTATGCGAATATTCGAGCACCCATCATTTCATTATAGCAATTCATTAATCATCAAAGAACAAAACAGGGCCACCGAGAAAAGCACAAATAAAAACAAACAAACAGTTGACTTTTATTTAGAATTATTGGCACACTTTCTCAAAGCATGGTAGAATTAATTAATATATTACCTACTTCATACAAATGATTCATTCGGTTTGTACCGCTGGATTATATTTGTGAAATTGTAAGACTAGAACTTGAAAATGAGAGAATTATTATTATGGAAAGCTTGATTATGATTTTTCGGCAAACTTTCTCGTGAACGAAATATTGTGCAATAAAAATTTGTTGATGTAAAAGTCTGTTATAAAAAAGCCATAAGTCTAGTTCGTGCTTATCACACTATAGGAAACTGGAAAACTTGCTGGAAAATCACAGGAATGTTTGTTCATTTTGTCGTTTATAGGAATTGGCATGTAGGAAAAAAACTCATTTCAAGACTAGAAAAAAAAAAAAAACATAAATAAGTCGGAAACATAATTACGACGTTTTATACAGTGATGTCCTAAAGTAATGGATATATTAATTTTCTACGTTATTATTTTTTAAGAAAAACCCTGAGTCTCGTCGAGTTATGTTTTCGAAAAGACACTGTGACATAAAAAATCGCCGCATTGGTCCAGAACTGATTCGAATCTGAGAATGAGTTTGATTTTTCATTTTGACATAGAAGCAATTTATTATTCTGGAACTTTCACTTCTTAAGACTGAACTAGGCCTGAAGGGAATGCCACTATGAATAAAACGCGCGGGAAACTCTGCCTCTAAGGTGGTGTGGTAACGAACTGGTGTTTATTATTTTCTCCAATGTGGTTATTTTTTTCACTAGAATCCGACATCAAAGTTTTACTTTTGAGCCCTAGGAACAGAAAATACCCCACATTGTAGAAAGTTAAAGTGTATGATATGGCTTACTGCTGGTGACAATGTTAAACCTCATCAATATAATGTATTTGATACGAAATGTCATGATTTCAACATTATGTACTTGGATACAAAATTTCTGGTTTTAATTTTTCAATATTTTTTTTTATTGCAGAAAATGTTTCGGTCTTTGACAAACAATTTTTTCATCTGAAATGCGAATTTTGTTTTCTATATATATATATATATATATATATATATATATATATATATATATATATATATATATATATATATATATATATATATATATATATGTATGAAAGATATTCACTTTCGTTTATTTCTGACGTTATTCCGAAGATTATCAATAAACTACGAATATTTCACCACTTTTCCCATCTCCAAGAAATGATCTCCGAAATGCCATTTCAAAATACCTACACTGCTGGTCAATCCTATCTTGGCCACAGTGTTTATTAAACAAGTAATCGCAAACAATTTCCATTGGCAACTACGAATCTCAAGTTAGGATTCTTGTTTTGTTACTAGTAGATTTGGATTATTCAAGAGTGTGTTTTCACTTGATTTCAGTCAGAATTTCTAATTTTCTATTTTCATATTGGAAGCTACATGAAAAAAAATGTCAGGTCATAGGAAGTGGATTAAAACTCTCAGCCGTATTGGTGTTTGCATATCAAGTACAGTGGTGAAAAAAATCAAAATAAAAAAATCTTCATAAAAAGGTGAATTTTGTGAATTTTTATGAGGTTGGCGGTTTTTTATGACTGAATCACCCTGTATTCCTTGGAGTTTATGATTATATATTCTGGAAAAATTAAACAAACATCTTAACTCAACTCAAAAATACTGGGTGTCCACTTAAACTCTATTGTGAATAGTTTCTATAATTATGGATCACACAGTATAAATTATGGGCACTTAAGTTTTTTCAATATAAAAACAAGGTATCTAGTGAAAAAGATCATTTGGCAACCGGTACACTTTTTGCTTCCCTCAATGTTTAATTGTCTATAGTGCCCTAACGGCTCATTTCTGTATAGGGGAAGGCAAAATTGCGTTTCTAACAATAATGCCCGTAACAATTTTTTTTCACTCTATAAAAAATTATTGAAATAAATAAATTATGCGTTTTCAACATTACTATCATACTTCTGACTGAAGTTAGCAATGCATATGCCAAATCCCATAGAAGAAGAAATGAGCAATTTTATCTTTATTAATTTCTCGTAGCAGCATTTTCAAATAATTCAAATTTATGCAGTGTGACCCATTTAAAATGGAAGCACTCATATCAAACTTCAATATATCAACCGATTGGAATGATTTTTTTCAACCCACCAATTTAATTTCAGAACTCTTATCAAAATTTGGAATACACCAGGAAGTCTCGAAATATCACTTTTCAGAATTTCATCAATATCTATTTATAAAATAACATAAATTTGAAAAATGTGTTGATGGAATTTCATAAAAATATAATTTTATTTAACGATTTTTTAAAATTATTATTTATTAATAGATTTCGGTGAAATTCTGATCAGTGATATTTTGAGATTCCCTGAATCCAGTGGTTTATTCCGAATTTGGGATAAGAGTAGAAATCAAAATGGTGGGTTGAATAAACGGATATATTATCTACCTAATGAAAAAGAAGCATTTCAATCTGTTGAAAAAAGTATGGTTTATAAGGGTGCTTTCATTTCAAATGTATAAAACATCGATATCATGTTTCCGACTTATGGCTTTTTTTTTCTGGTCTTGAAATACTATTTTCTTCTTACATACCAATTTTCCTACAACTTAACAACTTATGGTTTTTCTTGAGGTACATGAAAAGCTTGTGGGAATATTATTATGATGTTTATCCTTCATCAAAATCATATGGTTCAAATGCCATAAACAAGAAAGTTTGCCAGAAAACGAGAAAAAAAATCACAAAATTTTCCGTCTGGAATAAATACCTCAACAGCTAGCTGACCGGCTTATTGGAATTTTTTTTTCGGGTTCCTAACGATATTAAATTTCATTCTGTCGATTGCCATAAGCGAGAAAATACAAGATACAAGATCGCGCCCTTATTTCAACCCTTTAAGTACGTGCAAACCTTATGGCTTTGGTTTTTCAGTATTAGATTGTTATACATTTTTTTTTCTGCAAAACGAAAATGAATTTTCTATATGCCTAGCACACACACGTCCGATTGCTAAATTTTCATTTTTTGAACTCAATACTGACATAATTTTCAGTAGTTAAAATCTCAGAAACGAGAAAATGAGTCAGCCAAATCTGTCGTTATCTGAGGGTATATGAGTCAGTCCCCTGTAATTTTTTCAGCATGTCTTTCTCATACCCGAGTTCATAATAATTCTCGGTTAGTCACCCTTACCCCAGTGAACCGTCGGCCAGTCGCATACTGACCGCAGAGCCTTCGCGGCTGTAGGTCGTATTTCCCGCATCCCCCTCTCCCTTCGGCCTACGACACGTCCACGACCTGACCCACATTCGATCACCAGGAAGCGTCGGGGTGCTCGGAGTCGTTGAACCGACGGAGACACGGAGATGCTCTGTGCAGATTCTTCGCTCGAGGCTGCTAAAGGACATTGACTTAGCCGAAGAAGTAAATGGCATGGAATGGCACAACACTGTGATGGAATTAACTTCGATGGTTGGTAATAATGAAGACTTTAGGAGTTTTGGAGGCCGTTGGATAAGCCGAGGATATGATATTTATTGAAGTAATCTATTCTTGAACATTTTAATGTCTTTGGTTTGAATCTATACAGGGTCTTCCACGACAAGCGCTAGTTAGGTATACAAGGTGTATGCTAAATGATGTCATTAATTTCAGGTGGTGATTTCTTGTCATATTTTGTGGTAAAAAGTCGATATAAACGTATGTCCTAACTTGCTTTGTTCTCAAATGACGGATTGTCAAAGTTTTAGTAAAAAATCGTTAGGTTTTTTCGCCGATTTTCATGAAACCTGGTGTGTATATTGGCAGTTACAAGGAGCTTGTTTTCATGAGGTTAGATCTCAAATTATAAGCAGCGAAGGCTCACCTAATTGACAAACATGGTAAAAATCATTGTACGCCACTGTTTTTCTCTAAGTTTCATTTTTAGCAAATTTAAAAATACTACTCTCCGTGAATTTGAAATAGCAACACTTCATCAATCGATAGATTTCCTTATTAATTTATTTCTACCTGAACTCTTTTATTGGTTTCGTCGTTGATGGACTGGTTGTTTGTTGTGTTCCTGGGTGTATTATTGTCAACTGTTCTATCAAAACTATACAGTACATTTGTGCATAAAATTAAATAGAATTTCAAGGAAATATGGAGTAAGTGAAAAAAATATCATTTACAAAACTTTCTGAATTTTGATGGTGCGTAACCACCATTTCTATGCTAATGACTTCGATTTGACAAAGTTCAGCTATTTCAAATTCACAGCATAATAAGAAAGTTGCATTTTTAATTATTTATTCTAAAAAAAAATAAACTTAGGGAAAAACACTGGCGTACAATGATTTTTACTATAAATATCAATCAGGTAGCCATCTCCCACTTATAATTTGAAATATAATTTCATGAAATACTGCTAATAACCACACCAGGTTTCATAAAAATCGTCGAAAAGACTTTTGAGTAATTGATGAAATGCCGATTTTTAAATGAAAATTTGACACTCCGTATTTCGGAAACGAAGCAAGTTAGGACTCAAGTTTATATGAAATTTTCGTCTTAAAATATGACAAGGAATCACCACCTAAAATGAATGACATCATTTAGTATCCACCCTGCATATGGGGAACCACATATACCATTAAAAACTTGATACTTTGTGGTAGTGGGTATTAAAATGGCTTTCTCAACTAAAATATTTTTATCTTCCGATATCTTTCCGTTCTACCGGAAGTAGAGGGCAACTTTCTTATTTCATTTTTTTTGAATTCCCCAGTAGATTTTAGGCCAATATTGTGTATCAATGCCTATTAATTGTAAAGAATAACATTTGCTTTAGTTTCTTAATTCGTCACTTTCTATTTACCAGAAAGAATGTGTGTACATACGTTATACTCCCCGAGAATATGCGCATATGCACAACATTTATGGTGAATGTGGAGGTAGTGCTAGTGCTACTATATCCGATTGCACAATGCCGCTCATAAAATCGCTGATTTGGGGGCTATAACCTATAACGCATTCTAAAAGGTTCTTCTTGAAAATATGTCGTCTCTGCGTACGAGTGGATGGAAAATAACATATTTGTAATATTATTCAGTGCGATGTTGAATAATCGTTATTGTGGTTTATAGTATATGTTGATTTAAAAAAAAACGTTGAATTAGTATTTACTTCATTACATCTCAATAAATGCTTCTAAGCAGTTGATTAGTTATTACTCATAATTATTTAATCATTTCATCTTGATAGGATAAAACTAAAAGACATTACTGACAAAGTTTAATGGAGTTGATTTTAGCTCAGAATAACATCACACTCTAATAATATCGAAATTCTACTCCTTCCAATAATAATGATCGTATGTTTTATACCATAGTAAAGCCTGGACAAAATCTGCATTCTTTCGTAATGAATATCCAGTTCCACTTGGTTATGTTTTTTCAAACAATAATGTCAAACTGTTGTTAAAAAAATTGGTGTAACTCAAATCTGTCATTTTACCCTCATTTCTTGAAAAATTGTATTGTTTTCTGAAAAACTGTTTCGTACGTCGGAAAGCATCACTCATCAGTAATCTTCAGCAGCAAAAATATTTAAATTCGTTCCAATTTGTATACATGGCATTAAAAAATCCAAGGTGAGGTAGTGATTTTCCAGAAATTAAAAAAATGCTCATTATCTCGAAAACAGTGAGATTTATACTAAGGTAAAATTACGATATTCTGAACAGTCATGATCTGGTCTATCACCAGTTTCAATATTGTACAAGGTTTACCGGACACCCTGTATATGAGTGGAAGAATAATTTTTGATCTTCAGTAATGTACAACTGAAAATAAACTTCGACCCATATTTTCAAAAGTATTTGAATTACAAGAATTTGTATTTTTTGTATTTTTCATTGGAAATAATAAAGACGTTCATATTTATTTCCGTTAGGAATATCGTAGTAAGGCCCTGTCTCCGGAGCACTGACACATCCGGAGGGCACGCTGGTGTTGTTTACTCCAATAACCACTTCCCACGTCCTTAGGGACAATTGGGTCCGAGAGTCATGTGCTCTGAGCAGACGAAGCGAACTAAGGAAGACTTCCCATCGATTGGCCAAATGTGAACATTCGTTCTCGTACTTTTCCCGAATTCGCTAATCTGACGGTAATATACCAAAAAAGATTCAAACATTCATCCCAGAATAAATAAAGCACCTGACGAAATATATCTTGCGATAAAGGTAAGAAATTTTTATTTTTTCAAAAGTTCACAACAAAATGGAAGTAGTTAGCAAATCAAACAGCTTTATACCACTTCAATGTGCAGGAACCTCAGTATCAAAGGGCTTAGGCTCTGGACTGTTGATCCGGTGATCGTGGGTTCGAATCACGCAGGTTAGGTTTTTTCTTTTCCAGCAACTGATTTAACAATGTCAAACTGTTTGAAATTGACTAAAATAAGGAATAACGTAGGAGAGGTCTACGACTAAATATCCTGCCCAAAAATATCCTGTCTAAATATCCTGCCAATAATCCCCCGTCCGATAATATCCTCAGATAATAATAACTTTATGCAAAATTATCCCGTCCAATTATTATCTAACCTGAAAGAAGTAACCTAGCTCGCGAGTTGGGAGCTTGGAAGTTGGAGAAAAAATCTTTTTGAGGGTAGTAGTTTATTAGTCTGATCTAACCTGAAACTAACCTCGCAAGTTGGAAGATTATTATTGGTCAGGATTTGTCTTATTATGTTATTGGACCGGGGATTTTTGACAGGATAGTTGGATGGGATATATATCTAGTCGTGCTACCCGTGGGAGAACTGTAAGTTGTAAATTTTTAGTTAATAGTGATATTATTAAAAAATAAAAAATAAATGAAAATTTAGAGATTTAAAGTTGATGAATATTTGGAAGCTGAAAGAAGTCACTTGAAATTTTTTTTTCTCAGCAATGTATGCACCTTTATGATTCTTCATTTACACGGTAAAATTTTGTTGATTCGTTAAAAATTGGCTGATGGAAAATTGAAAAAGACAGTGTTTTTTATTTTGAATACTAGATAACTGGTTGTACGTTAATCTCACTGAGTTCTCAGAACATGCATATGGCGTCTTCCAAAAAATCAGATCGTGAACAGTGGTAATGGTTTTGATAGGTTCAGAATGTTTGTAAATATTAAGGAAAACTGCAAAATTTCTGCATAAAAGTTCGTATTATAATTTCGTCAATGTCCATTATATCTTGATCACAATGAATAATAATAAAATAATCATATCTACGATGTCTTCACCAACTGAGTGCCTGAGTGCTTGGTTGACGAATGAAATTAAAAACAAACTTATACAGAAGGAGTACCAAAGAAAAATGAAAAACCAATCGGTGGAAAATATGATTAATTTTAAAAGGTTGGAGGCAGAATTAAAGAAAGATATTAAAAAAGCCCGTTCTCAATATATTCGAGATTTTGAAGTCTTACATTCACCGAATACGTTTTGGAATTAAGTTAACTATCAAGAAAGATGAATGAATCGAATGATCACTTCATTATTGCGAGTTTCGAATGCATTCGCCGATTATTTCGCCTTGGTTCATGATAAAGAAATAATACTGGAAAATATTGAGTACAGAAATATGGAAAAAATAATAATATCTTTATTTTCCTTCTTGTAATATTTAAAAAATCGTTACAAGTTGGAGTTTTTCCGGACCACTTCAAATACACCAAACTCCAATGCACAAAAATGTCGAAAGACTACTGATTATCGGCCAATTGCCATCTTGAATGCGACTGAAAAATTGTTAGAATAAACTTTATTCGAGAAAATTTGCTGTCACACGTAAAACGGTTTAACAGATTCTCAACATGGATTCTGCAGGAATAGATCGGTAGAATCAAAATTGGTTTCTTCAGCTTGCCAGATGGCTGAAATGATGAAGGGTCGGGGACAAAAAGAGTGCCTATATATTTTGGATCTCGCGAAAGCGTTTGACCAAGTTTACCACGACCTCGTCCTTTAAAAATTATGTAGTTTTACCTCGAATTGATGACCAGCTACCTCAAGGGTAGAAATCAAATTGTAAAATTCCGTGACGAAAAATTTGACGTGTCTGGCCAAATCTGGAATTCCTCGGGGTTCAAATCTTGGCCCTCTTCTGTTTATATTACTTATAAATAACCTTCCTGGCTCACTAGCATCGAGGTGTCTTATGTATGCTGATGATTGCAAAATGTTTAATAGGGTGAATAATACATATGAGTATAACCAGTTGCTATCAGATCTAAAAGTGCTACAAAATTGGATCGTTGAGAATAAATTACCACCGACTTTGCGAGAATCATCTGTGGTCAGATCTAGTAAATAAAGGAATATGCAGAATTATGATTATCTCATAATTAATGAGAAAATATTCAGATTATCAGAGAATAGAGACTTTGCAGTTTGATAGGCATATCTAAGCAATAATTCGCTATGCTCAGGAGTTACTTGGATTTCTTAAACACAAGAATTCAGGAATATAAAAACCATGCAATTGTCATATAATTCTATGGTGCGCTCTTGTTTGGAATACGCATCTAAAGTTTGGGACCCGTCTACTTTGAACTAAGTACAGAATATCATTACAAACAATTCAAAATACATGCATTGCTTATTTTTACTTTGAAAATTATCGTATTGGTCCAGATCACTCATCATCTGAACCACACAGAAAATAATTTTCGGTAGTGAAGTTAGAAAATAGAACGGTCATGCAAAAAGTCATGTTCATTTTCAAGTTGTTGAGTGGGAATATATCTGATCCATATTTACCATCCCCAAGAAATACCTTTTTCCACATTCCCAGGTCTCCAAATAAGCTTGATAGTATGTGTGCGATGGTAAATCAACATGCTGACAAAATCTCAGTAGATATATTCAATACTACTTATGTTGAATTTAAATCGCACATTTGTGTAATTGATGACTTGTTTATTTTGTGGAAATTCATGATCACTTTAATGAAACGAAAGAAACACAATTTTGTCTTATTTCCACTAGTTTTTTATATTTACGACCGGTTTCGGGATTTTGTGCGGGGAATGCTCTGCAGTATATACAGGCCAGACCGGTAGAAATTTTGACGTAAGGATCCGTGAACACGTCTGTTTCGACAAAAAATCCACAATGTACGAACATCTGCAAGAATCCAAACACAAGATAAATAAAGATAATCTCAAAATCCTACACACATGTAATAAAGGAAAGAAAATGAATCTGTTGGAAGCCATGGAAATCAATAAATCAATTAAAAACCCGAAATATAGAACCCTCAACGAGCAACTCGATTTATGTAGGTCTCCACTTTTGAATTTGTGATTTTGACAACCCCGGTAATTTCCATAAACTCCAGTATTGAATTTATATCGTTTCACCCATGTTCATTTGATTTCATTTATTTTCATTTAATTACCTCTCCATCCAGTTTACCTGCAAACTCCCTATATAACTAGGTTTAAGAGTACAATTGTATTCGTTAGTTTTTATACTTGATAATGGGATAAAGCCCGAAACCGGTCATAAATATAAAAAACTAGTGGAAATAAGACAAAATTGTCTTTCTTTCGTTTCATTAAAGTAAATCGCACATAAAAAGTATATATTTTCTTTAAATCTTGCTTCCACTTATTTTCAGTATGCCTGCAGTCTCATCTCGCTCTCTCATTGCGTTTCATCAATTTATTCAGGTGAAGTTCGAAAATCTAGTTCTAGGAGTAAATAGGATTAGTTACAGAATTACATATCATAATTTCTTCTTTTTGATACACTTTCATAGAATTCATGTCACTAGGTTCTCAGGAACCTGTTTGAATTTCTTTCAATATATAAATAAACAAAATTTGAAAACATCCATATAACATGTGTAAAAGTCTTTTATTTGTCAATGTAGCTGCTAAGTGTACCCGTCAATTACAATCCAAGTAAAAGTTTGTTTCTTTCGCTTGCCGTACGGAGCATTAATAAATCCAGCATTAACTTTTTTCAGTTCTCTATGTATACTTCTTCCGGAACTGATGCAGTTCTACTGCGTATTCAAACTTTCACCGTATTTCC
Source organism: Chrysolina oricalcia (assembly GCA_944452925.2). Classification (NCBI taxonomy): domain Eukaryota; kingdom Metazoa; phylum Arthropoda; class Insecta; order Coleoptera; family Chrysomelidae; genus Chrysolina; species Chrysolina oricalcia. The sequence goes on along the minus strand of OX101820.2, from coordinate 48,956,875 downwards.
CCGCTTTCTCGATTCAACTTCCGAGAAAGTAGATGTGACTAGAATTGCATGACCTACTATTTTCACGAACGTATATCAAATAATTACCTGAAGTATGATTGATGTATGTGTTGTTTATTTGGGTCGATGGAAAACATTCAAAGATGTTAAATGCAGTGAACACATGTAAATCATTAAGTAGGTTTCAAGTGAACTATAAAAAAAATTGTTGTTGATATCGAAAGTATGAAAGTAAGGCAAAAATTGTATGTTATACAAATATTCAGTTATATGTACTACTAATATTTTTCTTGAATGTGGAAAAGATATTGGGTATTATGCTATCAACGTTGAAAATTTTATTGTGGTTGATGAATCCTTGCTGAAGTACTTCTATTTTATTCGGAGATCTAGAACAGAAAAACGTGTAACACTTTCAAAACCTTCATTATTGAATTTTTGTTTTTCGGTAGGTTACATACTTTTGGTTTCATTGTTTACCAATGTTTTTCAACCATTTCATCACTAGTATATCATGATTAATTTTTCTTCAACCCTACTTTACCTGAAATAAACTTCAATACAATATTAATATGTATATGAAACTTTGCGTATAGTTTGAGACTGATGTGGTTTATGGAAAACACAATATTGTAGAAAATATATAGTCTAAGAGCAAGCTACGTTTTCGAGAGAGAATTTGAGGTATGCCAGTTCTTAGATATAGTAATAGTAATAGTAGTAATAGTAATATTTATTTATCAATATATGTATCAGCATAACATTTTCATACAGGTAATTTTACATTAAATTTACAAACATTAATAAATAAATGTAGATATCTACTTACATTCACACACATTCACACACACAGACATATCTATTTACTGACATAAATCAGGATGGATTTATCGAGAGGCAATATATAAAAATATAAACAGAAAAGTTATTGGGTATATCCCTCAAATTGTGGTTGGCTTCCTGTTGTTGACTTCCTTTGTATCTATTTCTACATCTTCGCAATTGATTTTACCGTACTGATGAGAGCTTAAGCTCGAAACACGGTTGCACAACAATTTGAGGGCTATACCCAATAAGTTTTCTGTTATCTGACATATAAAGATGTAGATGTTATATCAAAATATAGGTATGAATATAAATAACAATATAAACAAAGAAGAGTTAATTAATAATTTCTAGAAGTCGGTGAATATCTGTTCATGACTTTTGAAACATGCTTCTTTATTTTTGAGATGAACACCTTGTGGGAATTTATCGACTTGATATCAGATGGCAACATATTAAAAAGTTTTGGACCCATGTAAATAAAGCTTCTTTGGATTAATGTTTTATATACTACAGGTAATGTTATTGAGGAGTGTTTGTATCTTGTGTTATATATATGTTCTATTGTTTAGCTCTTATTTCGATACTGCTGTGTTATCAGTGTTTTGTGATATATTTGCCTCAAGTCATGCATGCTACTCAAGTTATATAATGATTCGGTTGAATATCGATAAGGTTTATCAAATATAATTTTGAGAATCCAGTTCTGAGTTACTTCAATTCTCTTCCGTAGATAATTTGATGAACCCCCCCATGCAATGATACCATAATTTAAATGAGGCTGTACCAGTGCATAATACAGACAGTTGAGTTGTTTGATATTACAAAATGTTTTGCATAACTTAAATTTGGGAATTATGCATCTTAATTTTTTGTTTACGTTATTTGTTTGGATGTCCCACCTCAAGTGGCAATCCAAATAAACTCCGAGGTATTTTATATCTTTTCTACATTGTATTTTCATGGGGGAGTTCACAGAAGAGATTTCTAATTGATTGTATGTTGGGAGTCCGTTTGAGTTGCTACAGAAGGGAACGAAAAAAGTTTTGTCTCCATTTACCGTCAATAGCTTATGACTATACTATCTCTCTCACTCTCCCGGACGCCACACGGGCTATCTGGCTGGCGGTAGAGGTAGCTTTCATTAGTGCGCATCGTACCTGTGCTATACAGGTGAGATATTGATTTTTCAAATAAATTTAAGAAGGTTTCTTTTTTTTATTAGTTCACTTAAACTTTTTGATACATGAATCAATTATTGCCAGATATTTTTATCGTCGTTTAAACTGTGCCAGACGCCAATTTTGGATAATAAAACAAAAATCTGAATATTTTAGAATGAGTGTTTGCAGCGTTGGACGACGATGAATTTAAGTCTCAAAGGGAATCATGTTCTATGGAGTCTGTGGAATCATGTTAAAAACTGAAGTTGGTGCAAATGCGCCAATGTATGCGCCAATGATTTTGTTCTCAAAATAATACCACACCACTTTTCACTTTTAAATCGGTCTGGCTGGAGGTTTAACAACGGAATTATCGTTTGGCAAATCAATTTTGGGTTTGTAGATCCCTATAAAACATGATATAAAAATTTCGTCATAATAAAAGTTTATTCAAAATTAGTGTCTTGCACAGTTTAAACAACGATACAAATATCTGGCAATAATTGATTCATCTGTCAAAAAGTTCAATTAAAATAATAAGAAACCGTCTTAAAATAAATTGAAAAATCAATATTTCACCTGTATAGGTACGATGCGCACTGATGAACGCAACCTCTACCGCCAGCCAGATAGCCCGTCTGAAGTCCGGGAGAGTAAGAGAGATAGCATGTCTAAAAACTGCCCTACCTGAAATTCTTGTTTTCCCGACGTTGCTAGCCCTCGTACTAATAGAATAGTAAAAAATATAATTCATAATTACACAGTCGCTCAGTTGATGATAAGAATTCGCACAGAGTTTTTGCCACTGTTGAAAATAACTTACTGCATCTTGTAAAATGTTGATTGATCTGAAGAGTTCTAAATAATAATCAAAGTATGCATTCAAGATAACGAGTAAGCACAACGTCGCTGAAGACCAAAGGCACAAACCACAGAACTCTCTTATTTCTGTGGCACAAACATCGGTTTTTTCGTAATCTTTTCGGACTATAAATGAAAGATCACCAGCAAAATAAAACCCTGATGGTATGACGTCAATAAGAACAATTAGAAGCAATAACAAACTTCGCATAGCAGAGGGGGCGAGGTTGAATAGAAAACCCAGGACAGTCGCATAAGGAACCAACAAACAACGCGGGGGCTGAGCAGGTAGTTGTCTTTTGACCAAAGGCTATTATTGATTTTCTGATTCTGCACTGTGATTTCAATGACACATGAATTGCGGACCAAAGACGAAACTAAAAATGTTTGTGAGGAGTATGTTTTAGTCTGTTCTCAATGGACGATTCCAGTACCCCTTTTCAGTGTTGCCACAAATGATTTTCTGGTGGAAACCTCTGACATTTTAAAGACTTTATCTGATATGGTTCAGGGTCGAAACGGATACGATTTTCAATTATAAAGAATCACGAGTGTTCCCGGATACATAAATTGAAATACTCGTAACATCGATGAAATAGACAAAATGAAAATATCCTAGTGAATTTTATCTGCCATATTGAAAAACGTACCAGCGTGAAATTCCCTAGAATATTTTATTTTTGACAATATCATCATTGGTACTTTGATTCGCATATCCGGGAACATCCAGGAATCTTTCTAATTAAAAATTTTGTCCATTCCAACCCTGAACTATGTCAGAAAAGGCCTGGAAAATGTCAGTCAATTCAACCAGAAAATCGATTCTGGCAACACTGAATATGGGTACTGGAATCGTCCATTCAAATCAATTCAAAATATGCTTCATTGCATAACTACGTAACACTTGTTGACAAAGCTTGTAACATAAATCTACATAACCATGACAAGACGACACAACACATAAATAAATGATAGAAACTTAGACAATGCAAACAATATTCTCTCTCAAAAAATATCTCAATGTACAAGGGCTGATTAATTTCAACTATGCTATGACATTTTCAACAATCACTTATAATATAATTTCCTGGGGTCAAGCTACAGGACAACCGTCTTATTTTCAACTTGAAGAATCAAGACACTTGTAGAAATCATTTTAAGAAACATCGAATACTGACAGTGATCAGCATTTAAATATTGAAGATATTGTGTCACATCCATAAAAGCAAAGCCGTCCTCAAAAAGTGCTCGGAGATCCATAAATACCATACTAGAAATCTCCACATTATTTAGGTTCGTCGAAAAATTCCATCTTTTGGAGTACAATACACCTCTACGACTCACTGACTGAATCGTTAAAATCCCTATCTTAGGAAAGATTCAAGGCTGAACTTAAGAGGCCATGAGCGCGATCACATTTGGGGCGATTTTTAGGGTAAAAGAGTCAATTGATAACTCAAAAACGGTTCGTCGCATCGATTTCAAACAAGAACAGGATTGTAGAGGACATTCGATTCTAGGTACGTGCTGTAATGGAAATTGAAATTTCAATCCACTTTTTCACTAAAAAAATCTCAAAAGTGTCCCAAAAATGCAGTTACTTTGAAGCAATTTTTTTGGTAGATGAACAAATAATTTTTAAAAAAACATTACAGCACGTACATAGATCATCGTTTTACCTTTCTTTTGATATTAAATTCATTTCGATTGGATAAAGATTGCTTCAAATTTTAATGGAAGAGAAATACCATTGCAGCTGCCTCGATCATCTGTAAAAAGCATCGTGAGGTACTGCCACAGACGTAGGTGCATAGAATTGAACGTTTTATCAACTGTTTTACCAAGAAGAAACCTCCCAAATATGATTGCGCTAATGGCCTCTTAAAAAAATTCTCAAATTGTTTTTATGATTTATCTGAATTTCAAAAACATTTAACATCTATCAAATGATCTTACCATTGCGAACTGTTCATTTACAACTGTGATTCTATCACGTTATTATGTTACTGTACTATAACTCAGCATTGAACATATGATTCTAACACACATTCTGTATTATTGATATGTTGTATGAATTGACGAACCTACATGTGATATGGCACAAAGGAAATAAATAATCCATCTATCTATTTCAAACAATCCAAACAGTAATAATCGTCAATATACGAAAATGGTATAAAGTTGTGAGAACAATGATGAGTGGTGATCTTTTCAATTGTGCCGGTATACAAAAGAAATTATTCCTGAAACCAAACTGTAAATCATAAAATTGTTCATTGGGCTCAAGATATACCGGAAAACTTTTTTCTATTCATTTACTCTATGGAACTCCCGCGAAATGCAAATTCTTTGATGACATATTTCTTCAGATCATCAATTTTTAATTTATTATTCTTTATATGTATGTAAAGCAATAGTGACATATTCAGTACAGGTGAAGAATTTTGCTTTATATCAAAGTTGCTTGTTATCACTTGAAAAATATAATTTTTGATTATTGAGACCCATGATACCATATAATTCGTACGTGGCTCTTTGGTTATTCTAAGAGCACGATGAAAAATTGTTCATTCTGTACAACAATTAATAATGCCTTTTTGAGCCTGACATGTTATAAAACCTATCTCCACAGTTGCAAAGCGGCCAAGATAAGCCGCCTTTTACATCTTTGGCCTTCTTGCAGAATCAGCAAGTACCATATGCGGTGTTGTAGTTATTCTCGTTGCAGTGGTACAGTCAATAGAGTGTCGATTTCAAACACGACAATTTTACCTAGAAGTTTATAATGGTATATCCATCAACGAACTTTGCGATTCTGCACGTTCAATCAGTATATCGAATACAACAATATACTGAAAATTCAGACAATTTCACCGAGAACCATTTTACCCATCCAAAGTGCTGGGTCCTTTTCAATTTCGAACTTTTTTTTCAAGTTTGGGTCTTTTCACAATATCTATCGGATGTATTTCGATGTCCAACAAGGCCTTAGCCGGGGAAGTAGTTATTTTCTGTTAGATATTACAAAAAATAGCTTAATTTTTATAGCAGATTTTTTTTATTTCCAGAGGAGTTTTTTCAATTTTCAATAGAAAATGTTTTCCGTTCAAACATGTTTCTTATGCTTTAACACAAATAAAACTAAATAGTGTGCTTCATTCACAATGAAAAACTAATCCCACAAACAGCAAAAAATCATCCAAAAACTTTCCTCAGGCTTCTATTCGATTTATTTTGACAGATGCGCCTAATTGATGAGTAAGTAGATTAATAATTATCCTCTTGAGAAAACTGGTTGCAAACGCATAGTCGTACGTTCCATCAATATAATTTTATTATTTATCTGGCATTGTGTATACAGGGTGAGTCAGTATAAGACCGACAAACTCCGTATATTTCTCCGTATATTTCTTATCTGATTTCGAGGTGACCAGTTTTTATCAATGTACGTCTTAAAATCTGCTATGCAGGGAGTTGAAAATACGAAAAAAATTGTGATAGAGATCTGAAAGAAAAAAATTATAACTTGGTATACACACTAGGTTTATCAATCGGATAATTTAAAGTTAGAATTTTGAATTTTCGTGAACCAGTGGCATAGTTACAGTGGTATGTGGGCATATTTTCCTCCATATTGTGTGAATGGTCAAATGAGTGTTTGACATCAGTTAGGCCTATCGATACTAGACCTAAAAGTAAAAACATTCCATCTGACTAAAAGGAGAGGTTTTACGAAAAACTAAAGATAAGTCCGGAGTAGAACATAGTTTTCTTTGTGCCATAATCGCATAATGCTCATTTTTATACGACAGTGCGTAAAATAAGGCACTGTTCACAGTGCGCAAAGTTATACTTCATAGCACAAGTGCGTAAAAGAATCAACTGTGCGTAAAATCATCAACTGTGCGTAAAGTAACATTTTAAACACTGCTCACTGGTTGAGAAGTAATTGTTGGTAAATATTTTATTTCCGCCCATTTTGGAAACGAATCAATAAAAATTTTAAAACTATTCCTTTTTTTTCTCTTCCAAGTCTGTGTGAACCCTTTTGAAAATTCTGGAATATGGAGGACTACTCTGTTTTGTGCATCATCACGTTGTTGACATATGAGAGAATTTCTTAAGAAAAGTTTTCAGGCACTAACAGTGGCGATGATAACTCTAGTTTTCAAGGGGAGAGACAAATCCGATATAAATAACTACCGACCAATATCCCTTACCTCTGTATTCTTGAATAAAAACAAAATAATAAATTGCAATTCGATGTAATAGGGTACACGGTAAGATAAGCAGATATGATACTGCTACCTATGGAATTCCACAAGGTACGGTTCTGGGCCCATTTTATTCGTCATTTATCTGAACGACCTGTTATCCCTAAATGTTCAAGGACCTTTCACTGCATACGCTGATACCACAGCGATTACATTCGCTGGAAACTCATGGTATGAAGTTATCAGATCCTTGTAAACCGTAATCTCTTGACCGTCAGCAAATGGTTGAATAACAATCTTCTCATCTTAAATATCTATTATTAATTATCAATTCCGTTCCAATGCGATCAAATTAATAATCTCCAAGCAATATATCTCAACATACAGAAAATTGGCTGTGTAAATAACTCCAAGTACCTAGGAATAACAATTGACCATAAATAATATCAAAACCTGTATTCGAAGCTAAGTAAAACAATCTACAAATAATATACCTTCAGAAGTAACTCAAACCCTGAGACTCTGATACTCTCAAAACCGTGTATTATGCTATCAGACAGAGCTTATTACAGTACTGCATATTCGCATGGGGATCAATCTACAAAACAATTATGGAAACGTTGGTTACGGCGCTGAAATTTATTATCAAAATCTGCCTACACAAACCAAGGAGGTATCCCTCAAATCCCATCTTCAAAGAATTTAGAGTCATGACAGTCACAGAATTTTATATTGAACACTTATATTGACTCATATCAACAAACAACCCAGTCTTACTAGTACATACTACTAAATACTACATACTTGTACCATCCTTTAACTATAAGCTGACGTGACACAACTTTACTCACCATGGTAAAATTTGTACAATTTTGTCAATATATCGATAAGGTAATGAAATATATCAAGTCCATCAAGTATAAAATAACCAACTGGAACGTTGAGAATTCCAACCGTTTGAAGCAAATCTATTTTCATCAAAATTAATTTAAGAAAAAGTATATAAAACTTTGTTATCACACTTCAAATCCATTTACAAATCCCTCTCTAATTCTGTGAAATACATTTTTATGTATAAATGTTGAAGTGGCGACACATTTGACACAAACTAAAACTACAAAAACACAAAGAAACAAAACCACAAAGAAACAAAACCACAAAACTGCTACACACTAGCTTGCTCTGTAGGTATCCAATTTTATTGCTCAATTGAACTATGTGTATATTCATAATATACTTTTCAAGTGTTTGTATATTTTATAGTTATATTTCTATGTGTAAAATTTATTTTTATTCAATTGTATGGTATATTTTGTATACCATATCTATAACTGTAGCAGAACAATAAAATTCTATTCTATTCAATCGAACTGTCAAAACTACTCAAGGGAAACAGCCGAAACATCAAAAATATCAAATGACGATATTTACCCAGCAAGAACAAACGTTTCAAAAATTCATACGAAAATAAAGTTGGTTTCGAAAAAAAACCCAATAATGATAGAATAATGAAGTCAATTAATGTAAACAGAACGCTGGGGCATAATGAAGGAAAATAGTAACAAACAAAACAAAAGTAAAATAACAGAAATACAAAACAACAATGGTGGAATTATCAAAAATGAAAATGATGAGTAACTTTTTAAATTAATTCTTCATCGAAACAACCAAAAACCGCTTACTCAAAAATGAAAGCCAGAGGAATAATATAACATCCCAACTTCAGTCATTTTACTTATATCCCACATACCCCATGATTTTCAATAAAATATGGTTAAAAAAATCCTATGGAATAAATACACCCGGACGCATTCTAAAGGCATTCGGTTACATTATATCACAACCTCTCAGTATCTTATTCGATGAAAGTTTTCGTGAGAAAAAATACGTAGGCGAACTCAAAGTATTCAAAAGTTGTTCCAGTTTTCAAACACAAAGGGAATATGGATGAAGCAAAATATTACAGACCATCTGCGGTCCAATGTCACATAGGGAAAATATACGAATATTGCTTTGACACACTGAAACGCAGTGAAAAACTAAATATTCTTGATTACTCACAGCACGGCTGCAGAGCAAAGAGATCCATGATGAGATCATAACAACATTCAAGATTCCAGATTCTCTGAATGAAAACGACCATGTTACGTATGGGACTATTTTCGATATAAGCCGTGCATTTGACACGGATGATCACGGTCTGTTGGAAAATAAACTTTACCAATTTGGAGTCAGAGGTCCATGTTTAGAATGGTTACTTACATACTCACTTATCTGTTAGACATGAAAAGGTCGAGATCAATGGTGTAAGATCAGATCCTATTAAAACACACACTGGGACACCACATTACCAGCGGATAATCAGATCAAGAAATACAAGATAAGTCGCAAAAATAAATCAAAACCATACCAAAATGGTGTTCGGAAAATATGATAAGTCTCAACACCAAAAAATCTGTAGCAGTTCAATTTTACACAGAAAATGTTAATGTTAACCATGGCTCACTTCTTGAAACAGACGGAAAATTATAAGAGAATTCGGCCTGTGCTAAATTTTTGAGGATCTATTTAGACCAAAAACTGAACAACCACATAGAGAAAACAGTAGCAAAACTGAGTTTTTATTGTTTTGTGACAAGGAACTTACGTAGTACAGTATCAATTGAAGTCCCCAAATTATACTTTGGACTCATATAGTCTGTCCTCTCATATGGTATTGTATTCTGGGGACAATCTCATAACTCTTTAGCGCCCAATAAAGTTATACGTTACATATTGAAATTATCTAGATCAACATCAAGTTGAAATCATTTTGTTAGCTTGGGGTTCTGATACTACCACGCCTATCCATTCATTCAGTTATTATTTATGTAAAATTAAAAATAAACGGCTCATAGCGAGGAAGGATATCCATGATCACCACACTCGTAAAAAGGGGAAAATTGAACAACCATTCTCCAGACTACCAATTGGACATGAAACCCCCAATTATATCAGATTTGAATGCTACAATGAATTTAAGTACCATGAAAGTATAGTTGCTTTAACACCACCCAACACAAAAACATATAATCTGAAATTATTCTTGAAACAGAAAAGCTTCTATTTAGTGCAGGAATTCATGGATGATAACATTATCATTGGATAACTCTCAATCAATCTAGTTTAAAATGTTAGCGAGGACCAAAATTTCTATATTTGTAATAGATTTACATTAGCTCAATATTGTATTGATTATCCATGTCCGACAATTTCACAGTGAAGTTTTATTGTAATTTTTATTATATCTTTTTAACCTAGTCTCTAAGCTCTTAGATATATTATTGTACTGACCATCAATAATTGGACGATTTCCATAATATTCTCTATCCGACACCCGTATTGTAACATTCAGAGGAAAATGTATTAATATCTACCATAATGATTTGAAAAAGTAATCTTCACCAGGTCCATACAAAATCAGTACAAATTTATTGAAGAAAATAAAAATTTTCATTTCGGAACCCTTAACATATATTTTCAACCTTTGTTCAACATCAGGAATATTTCCAGAAATCCTTAAAAAGAGTAATATAATACCAATTCATAAAGGAGGGGACAAAAAATTATTAGACAACTAGAGACCAATATCAATACCAAATGGTTTTGGTAACGTTTTAGAAAAATGCACCCAAAAAAGATAAATAACATTTTTTGAAGTTGAAAAAATAATTTCACCAACACAATATGGTTTTAGAGAAAGAATGTCTACTGAGGTTGCTATTTTCAATGTTTCATAATATTTACAAACGTCTTGATGAAAATAAAAAAATAATCGGCATCATTTTCGATTCGACACTATATCACATCCAAAACTTCTCAAAACCTAAATATTTATGGAATAAGAGGTATTTGTCTCAAACTATTTAAAATATATCTTATGAATAGAGAACTATAAATACTATAGATAATACTATAAATAATATCAAAAGTTATTCAGAAATAATGAAATGTGGCGTACCTCAGGAACAGTATTAGGACCAATACTGTTCCTGATCTATATTAATAATCTCTTAAAAATGAATGTAACTGGTAATCTTTATTCGTATGCTGATGATCCAGTATTTATAGTTGAAGGAAATAACTGGACACTGTTATAAATGCAGAAAAAGATTAGTCAATTTTGAAAAACAATTTAGGACATGACCTTTTTACATTGAATATACATAAAACCAAATTTATGACTTTTACTTGTCATACCAAAAATCAATCGAACATAAATCAAAATTCATAGTTTGAAATGCAAGAAAAAATTATCTTCTGATATAAAATACTTAGAAATTTATATCGGTTCTTGTTCAAAATGGAAATCTCAAACTTTAGAACTAACGGAAAAATTAAGAAAAACTCTCTGAAAATTTAGAATACTACGGAATATATCGATAGAAAGAAGTTATTCAGGTTTTATTATTCTTTATTGCATCCTATCTTGTCTTATGGAATTATTGCATGTGGTGGATCATTTTATGATCTTGTTATGCAACCACAAATATGTAGTTAAACTTATACTTTTAAAAAAATCGATTTCTTTCTGAAGTTTTAATCAATAAATAATTCTCAAAAATTATTTATGAAATTTCTACAAAGTATATAAAAAATATTCTATGAAATTTGGAAATATTCAGCATGAATATAATACTAGAATTAAATCCAGGAACGACCTACCAACAAAGAAATATTCTTTGAAACTGATGCAGCAACATTGTATATACCGGGTGTCCCACGAAGATTAGGGAATATCTCGGAACTCGAAAGTAGTAGAGAATTGTAATTTTGGGGTTCTGAATTGAAGCAATTGGTGCAGCTTTTTTAATATTATGTAACCCAATGAGCTTTTTGTTTTCGGTCACGTGACATCAGATTCAAAATTATTAATGGGACAACCCGTATATTTTGGCACTTCTATGTTCCTCCCGATGAAAGTATTTCAACAAACTATCACACTTGTGATCTAAAACGATTAGTTTAAGAACTACAGGTAAAACAATATCCTTTATCCCACGACGCGACGTCTGAAACGAGCAATTGCCAAATTATTTAGGTTTATGGTCACACTGTATATTTGGGCAGTCCTATATTTTTTGTGATGATTGAATAATCATCCATATTTCATTTAAAAAAGTCGTGGGATAAAGGACCTTGAAGTACATGTAGTTCCTAAACTAATTGTTTTAGACCACAAGTGTGATAGTTTGTTGAAATTATTTCATCGGGAGGAATACAGAAGTGCCAAAATATACGGGTTGTCCCTTTAATAATTTAGAATCTGATGTCACGTGACCGAAAACAAAAAGCTCATTGGGTAACATAATATCAAAAAAAGCTACACCAATTGCTTCAATTTACGACCCCCAAATTACAATTCTTTACTACTGTCGAGTTCCGAAATATACTCTGTCCTAATTTTCGTGGGGCACCCTGTATATTGGAAATAGAATTCATAACATATTACCATCGAATTCTAAAAAATTGCCTGGAAGTTTTCAAATAAAAATTGCAAAACTGGATATTCGAAAATAGTATGAGGATAAACAATTAGTTCGAATTATATTAAAAATCGTTTAGAGCATTTACTAATAACTATTTTCATATTAGTGTCTTTTTGTATGTCGTGGCAAAATATTCATACCTTCTAAATCAATTACTTGAGTATATGTGTATGATGTATGTGTGTGTATGAATATATAGCATTGAATAAATGAGAGTGTATGTCTTATTATACAGGGTGGGGCACCGAAAACGAAACAGAGCGAATATCTTTAAAACGCATGTGTTGTAACTGAAATGCAAAAACACGTCGATTTTAAATCCAAGGGGGACATCTTCCTATCATAACCTCAACTGTCATACCTCTCCCCCCAACCCTTGGGCACTATCACCCAAACAATTTGAATAGGGAAAGTATAAATTCGGTGACAATGCATTATGGAATTTTTCTAATATAAAAAACAATATGGCGGCTCCAAAATGGCGGACATGATTTGTAATAATGGTCCGATTCGATTCAAAATTGATATGTGGTGGTTTTCAAGGTCAGAAATTATGATTTGCTCGACAGTGCAAAAAAAAACAAGATGGTGGCTCCAAGATGGCGACGAAATTTGTTATTCTGGTCCGATTCGAATCAAAATTAGTATTTGTGGATTTTCAGGTGAAAAATTATGATATTTTTGTCAATGCAAAAACCAAGATGGTGGACGAAATTCGTAATTGTGGTTCGATTCGATTCAAAATTGGCATATGGGGGTTTTACAAGTTTTCAGTTTGACTAAAATGGATTAATCAAATTGATAAAAAAAGCTTTTATACCAGAGCACTAAAAAGGAAATATTTTTTTTACAGAATCGAAATTTCACCTCATAAAAGTACCTATTGTGTACTAGTGGCAAGCTTTCGAATCTGTTACGCACAGAATAACCTACATCTCACATCTAAAAAAATATTATTTCCTTTTTAGTGCATTTGTATAATAGCTTCTTTTTAACAATTTAATTAAATCATTTTAGTCATACTGAAAACTTGTAGAACCCCCATATGCCAATTTTGAATCGAATCGAACCACATTTACAAATTTCGTTCACCATATTGGTTTTTTGCATTGACAAAAATATCATAATTTTTCACCCTGAAAATCCCCACATACTAATTTTGATTCGAATCGGACCAGAATCACAAATTTCGTCCTCCATATTGGAGCCACCATCTTATTTTTTTGCATTAAAAACAAATCATAATTTCCGACCTTGAAAACCACCACATATCAATTTTGAATCGAATCGGACCATAATTGCAAATCATGTCCGCCATTTTAGAGCCACCATTTTGTTTTTTCTCTTAGAAAAATTCCACCGAATTTATGCCAAAATAGCTTGCAAATGCAGTATTACAATTTGGAATAGGGAACAGTTATTTTTTCCGCAAGAGGGCGCCAAAATAAAAAGTTAGGTGGCAAAAATTGACATGGCTGAATTCCTTATGAAATTACCTTTTTAATGATGTATCATACTTACTACTTTCCCTATTCAAATTGTTTGGGTGATAGTGCCCAAGAGGTGGGGGAGAAGTATGACAGTTGAGGTTATGATAGGAAGATGTCCCCCTTGGATTAAAAATCGACGTGTTTTCGCATTTCATTCACAACACATGCGTTTTGAAGATATTCGATCTGTTTCGTTTTCGGTGCCCCACCCTGTATATGTTTTATTAAATTTGTTTTATTATATATTCACTTATTTCTATATTTATATTTCATCCCTTTATATGTTATATTAATATTTTAATAAAAGGACCAGGCAGCAGCCCTATGGAAAAATTGTAACCGGTTAATTTTTCTGCATTTTTGGTATGTAGTAGAATATGACCTCCTGAACAAGAGTGTTCATGGGCCCAACTCAATCGTATTACTACACCTTTTCCAGTAGTATTTCAAAAAGCGTCGTTTGAATTTCAGAATAGTCATCTATATTTCGGAAAAGATCAATTGTATTTCAGTTTAGTGAGTTGATTTTCGGAAATCGTCAATTGTATTTCAGAATAGTAAGTTGGATTTCAGATAGCATAAGATGAATTTCAGAAAAGTCAATTTGGTTTCAGAAAGCCTCAATTGTATTTCAGAATAATCAGTTTGATTTCAGAATAGTCAATTGTATTTCAGAAAGTATCATATGTATTTCGGAATGTGTCATTTGTATTTCAGATAACGTTAAAAAAAATCAGAAAGCAGGATTTACATTGCAAAAATCATAAATTTCAAGGAGTATGGCTCGCGATTTGGTGAATATCGGAGGAGTAGGCTGGTACTACATTGTGGTTTCTATAACAACACAATAAATACACAAAAAGTTAGAGAAATAAAGCTCATTATTTATTTTCGTATTTTGCTAAAAAAAATATTTTTCATCAATATGAATTAATAAGACAATTGTGTATTTGTCGGGTGTCTATGTTGAGACGTCCAGCCTTGTAACCATATATTTTTACATGTCAGTTGTTCTGAAGAAATAGTAAATGCACCAGATGCATTCTGTCCAATATGCAGAACTTCACTGATTGGGTATGAAATGATTAAGAGGAACCTACAACAGAAACACAGCTCGAGATAGATAAAAGCCTGTAGCTTGTGCCAACAAAGGAGAGGACTGGGTACAATTAACAGCAACATTGAATGTGTCACAAATCGTTAGGACACCATTCTAGCAGATGATATTCTATGCATTTTTGATTAATGTTTTACTGTTTTTGTCTATGTAATAACTAATGAAACTTCAGTTGATGAAAGTATCTACCAAACAGATTTTCAATTTTAGAAAAAGTAAGAAGAATTTCAGAAAAAAATTATTTGAATTCCGTAAATAGTGATTGATATTGACAAATTCCGAAATACAAATTACTCTTTCCGAAATTTATCTGACATTTTCTGAAATACAGTTGACTATTCTGAAATTCAAATGATGGTTTCTGAAATCAAGTTGATTATTCCGAAATACAATTGATACTTTCTGAAATTGAATTGACTTTTCTGAAATTCATCTTACACTTTCTGAAATTGTAAACTTTGTTTTGTAAAATTTGTTTTGTAAAATTTGTTTTTACGAAACTCCCAGGTTTTCGGAGAAAACCCCTCAAAAGCAGAGCTTGTGCGAGCAAGGGATATCCGGGACCTACAGTTTAAATAAAAGTGGAATCCGGACCACTTCAGCTCAGTGATACGCGACCGGGGATCGAACCCGGACCGCTTAACACTCTAACACCACGACCACTTCGCTTGTTCAACTCACTATCCTGAAAATCAATTAACGCTTTCTGAAAATCAACTCACTATTCTGAAATACAATTGATACTTTCCGAAATATAAGTAACTAATCTGAAATTTAATTGACGCTTTCTGAAATACAACTGGAAAAGGTGTAGGTAGTTTTCGAGATACAGGGTGTCGAAGTTGGAAAATGTCCATTTCTTTAAAGTAACATTGCAAGTAGGAAAACATCTCGAATGGAAATGGAAATTCTCATTCGACCCTATAAAATGAAGATGAGATCAAACCAAGTGAGTAATACACTGAAATGCCCATCGGTTGAATATGTAAAAATCAACAAATTAAAATTTTATAATGGGTGAGTCAAAAAGTAACAGTATTTTTAGTGAGATTTGGAATATTTTTATTTTATATTTTGAGCTTTAGGAATAGTTGACTACGAACCATTCAGCATACTGCTTATCCAAAATGTATCTACAGTGTTACACAAACGCTAGGTGATGACGAAACTTGCGAAACGGCGTTTAGTTCATAATTCACCCTGTAATTAAAAATTTCGTCCTTGAAATTTTCCAATTTTTTGTCATTACTCTACTATAATGTCAAACAGTATTGGCTTTGCTATGATCAGTTTTTGAGATGCATGGGGTAATATATTAAGAGGACCTCATTTTCACATGGTTTCCCCAATAAACCCAATCCATGGTACACAGAACATTAAAACAATCAACAAACCATTGATAAACAACAATAACAGTAGGTATGTACCTACTGATGTAAACACGTAACATTATTTGTCATAGCCATCTATGTAATTGTTAATAAAATGTAGCGCGAGAAAAGAGAACTGGGCGTGGTGTTGTATGTACGGAAAATATCAAAAATAGTTATGTACCAAATTTTCTTTTATATTTTCCAACATTATTTATGAGGTACTTCAAACCTATATCCAAAAATATATTATTTTGAACCATGGTGGTTAACGTTATACCCGGATAGTGCCTGGAAGTGGTCCTTCGGAAGGAAGATTTAAAAAGTACACTAATAAATATTTGCATGAATGCACATTTCATATACCCATGTGATATGCATATTGTTCCATGTGTATTATGTCTGGGGCTCGAATATTGGGCACGTACCATGATGCATATGTCTTTAGCATATGCACGATTCGAAATAAAATCACCGATTATGCTGAAAGACTCCTACCGAAAAATATTGATAACGATCCAAAAATAATCGATAGATGTAATATTACCGATTGGTAGGTAAGTAGGTATCTCTACGTACTATTGTTCTTGTTTATTACTGGTTTGTTTATTGTTGTTTCTTTTAATGTCCTGTGAACCGTGAAGTGAGTCTAGTAGGTTAACAATATGAAAAAGAGCAAAAAAGCTTTGAGAAAACGAATGCATTGATATACATTTTATAATTTATATGGGTCGTCGCGAAAACTTTTTATTCGACAAATCTGTATGTAGTATGTAAATACGAAAGAAATTAGCAACTATTGATTGAGCCTCGAATTAAATTAATTAAAATAAATTGATAGGTTTATTTACTTTTTTTAAATATCAAACACAATGTCTTTCATCGTACCATGACGGGATAACATTAAGTATACGCCAACGTGCCTCTTACCGTTACTGTGTATGACATTTTCATTTTGTATAAAACTTTTTGACAACTTTTGTAATAACGGATGTATAGCCGTTCGCCCCTCTTAATATATTACCCTTTGTATTTCAAAAACTGGTAATAGCAAAGCCAATACTATTTGACATAATAGTGTCTCAAACTAAGAGTAATGACAAAAAATTGGAAAATTTCACTGACGAAATTTTTAATTACAGTGTGAATTATGAACTAAATGCCTGTTCGCGAGTTTTGTCATCACCTAGCGTTTGTGTCACAATGTATATGTGTATGTTGAATGGTTCGTAGTCAAGTATCTCTAAAGCTTAAAATATAAAATAAAAATATACCAAATGTCTCCAAAATAAGTGTGACTTTTTGACTCACCCAGTAAAAATTTTGTTTTGATTTTGACATAATTAAAACGATGGACATTTCAGTGTGTTACTTGGTTTGATCACATCGTCATTTTATAGTGTCGAATGAGACTTTCATTTTGAATAATGCTTGACTCACCCCGAAGAATGGAAAATTTTTCATAAAGAACTAGTTTAAAATTATCGCCTTATGAGTAAGGAAAATTTGTCGAGCAGAACTCTTTCATTCAAGATGTTTCCCTACGAGCAATGTTACTTTAAAGAAATGGCCATTTTCCGACTTCGACACCCTGTATCTCGAAAACTAGTTATAGGATTGAGTTGGGCCCATGGACACTCTCGTTGAAGAGGTCATATTCTACAACATATCAAAAATTCAGAAAAATTAACCGGTAACAATTTTTCCATAAGGCTGCTGCCTGGTCCTTTACCTAATCTAGTACAAGCATTTGCTCATTTGATTACATACACATTTTTTAGTAAAATTTTATGTATTCATATTTTTGAGTTGAACCATACTTGAATAAATATTAGTCAATGAGAATGTAGTATGTTTCAGCATGGCCGCATAGCCTAAATTATATTGTTAATCTAACCGCATCGATTAATCTATTTCTTGTCAATCTCTGGCCAAGTCGCAATGTCTATCAGATTGACCGGACCATTGCTCCCTGCCAAGTTCCCACGGTGAAGCTCACCGAAATGCCGGCGAACTCCAAAGTCGACTTCCTCCTGGACATTGCTTGCTGTATCTGGCATCTTGGTTGACCGAATGAGATGTGAAACTAGAATGGCAGATCGTTGACCTCGCGAAGTTAGTGGGTCAGGGCTCGTGTCGGTCGCCGACCCTGCATTTGCGGTCATTTACCATTCGCCAGTTCGTGAAAGAAGACGGGAATTCAGCATCTCTGGTTGGAAGACTTCTCGACTTCTTGCGAGAACTCGTGGCGATGGTGTGCCCGGGCCAACTCGAATCGAGACAAGAATGGAATGTTTGCCAATGGGAACCCATCGCGATAGGTTTCAGAATATACACTGCTCGCTTCATTTATTGCATGTCAAATCAAATGTTTCATTTTCCTTAAAATTACAAAAAAATTCATTACGTAAAGGAATGTCAACACATATATATATATATACATTACTTACAACTAGTAATAAAAAACAAAGAAATAAAAATAATAATAATAGGTTATTATTTTCCACATATAGTACATATAAATCAATAAATAAACGACATTTTTAATGAAATTGGAGAATAGGCCGAAATTCATTTTCTCTAATGAAGCAGTCAATTACTTCATCAGGAAAATGTTCTTCCATTTAACCCTGGAACGTGTGTCTTACATCATTTCTTCATAAATATTATATAATTATGTAAAATACATTCATAGTTATAGTTAATTGATAATTTAAAATATTAGCACATATGATTATACCAAGTTTCGAGAAAATACAGGATAGCATGTTAACACAAAATTGACATTTTTGTTCTGTGAGTAAGATATTTTTATATTTTGACTTAAAGCTGGCAATACTGAGATTTTGCAAAGTCACGGGAACGGAGTAAGGCATATTATAAATTTAGTATGTGAAAGAACGTCTGTACATTTCAGTTTTAAATACTGGTGGGGACAACGAACCTTTAAATCTCAAATTCAAGTTGTGTACATCCATTCTGAAAGTTATTTTTCTATAGAGGTATATAGGAATTTTTGTGAGGATAATTTTGTGATACATAATGAATTTGCATGATGAACTCTTCTATGTTCCATATTCAATCATCCGATTTCAGCCAATTTTTGTGATATTCTTTGGAATTTTTTGATTTCATATATCAATCTTAAGCAGGAATTCTGTACTTTCTGGATTTTCTTTACCACCAGTTAAATGTGGGCCGTATAACGAATCAACAAAATTAAAATTTGACAAAACTAACGTTTCACATAATATTATTTCAACACTTTTAGGAAAAAACTGCCGGTTCCCATAAATCAATTTTAGTGAGCCATACATTACAAAATGTAAAGACCAAGCCAAGTGAATGGTTGCAGGGTCACGTTTAACTATGCTGATTGAATTAATGTACTGGGGTTCCACCCCTATTTTCATATAAATCAATTTATTTAAAAATGATATTCATGTTTACGTAAATTCACAATTATAGTTTTTACTATTTTTCTCTCCACACATTCTTCCTTCTTTTTGTACTAAACTGATGATGAACATATATATGTTCAAAACATGTCTTTTATAAGATTTCTTTTCTGTTTTATTATTAAATTTTGTGGAGACGACTTTGTGTTCTTTTTCCAAAAAAACTTGGTCTTCCACTTCGAGTATGGACTACTAACTTCTCATGTTTTTTTATATGTTTTTTCAAATCTTAGATCTGAGTGTAACATGACTCCTAAATTTTTGGCTTCAGTAACTACAGTTAACGGATCATCTTTGATATCAATGTTTATATGGTGGATTTTAGCACGATTATATACAGAAGCAAATAACAACAATTTCAATAAGCAATGCTGAATCAGTGAAGGTTGCTGATTCCTTATTTATAATGTCACAAGCATTATACTCTAGTGAGGGAGGAAAACTGTTATGGATTTGTGTGTCGTCTGCATTTGATCAAATTGATTGATAGAGACAGACAGGTATAAACAAATCACAGCTGAGTTGTTCACAGTTGGTTAGATAAAAACTAATCGAGTGTTTAAAAACAGTTATTCAATAAAAACGACTTCTTACTCTTTTTAAACGTCGCTATGATTTCTGCTCTCTTAATAATTTTTGGAAGATGAAAATTTTAGGTCCAATGCATTTAGGGGCGTTTTGAGTTATTTTTTGACATGTATCATTCCTTTCTGACGTGACTCCTTATCATGATTATCACTATTCAGAATGAAGTCGGTTTTATCGGTGAATATAAAGACTGATAGCTCATAATATATGAATAGGCCTGTAAGAGTTGAAAATCTATAATTTTTTAAAAGAGTTCTGCATGAACTTCGTCTGGAAGTATTGAATATACACCTTGAAATATAGCATTCTTTAAAATAAAAACGTTTCCATCCATTGTAGAGTTGCTCCAACAAGCAAACACCATAACGCAGCTTATGGACTCAACCTGAGCGTAACATACACTGATGAGTTTTTTAGTCAAAACGACTTTGAGACTCTTAAACAGAAATATTAGGGAGCACAATTTGGAAAACAGCTGGTCACAGTATGGAATCCAGTTAAGAAATGTATCCATTTGCATACCCAAGAATTTTATTCGGTGCTTTGTACATATAGTACCGGCACAAAAATATATATTTCTCCGACAACCTGACATGCTCAAAAGTCGTAATATGCTTATTTCAGGCAAAAACGCGATTTCACAAAATTCAGAAACTCAATTTACAACATGTGATTTAAGTTTATGTCATTTTCTGTGAATATATTGTCGTTCATGATTTTTTAGTTTCGTTCTCTGATATGTAATGGGATTTTTAAATAATGAAACAGACTTTTAATTAACAACTTTAATCTTGAAGAGAAAAAACGGTTTTATTAACATCAATCAAGAATTATGTCAAAACTTGACACACAATAATTCACAGAATTATACACTATGATAAAATAAACAACGATGATATGGCGAATATATTGAACAATATGCAGTAATGGAGTCAATAGTTTACATCATGTCAAAGATATCTGAACCTTCTGGTTAGTTGAGTTTACAAGAGAGATATCAAGTATTGTCAGTATTCGTAAAACATAAAAGCTCACTGAAAAGGGTATCTACTCATTAAGATTCATTACATTGTCCTTCGAGGCTTGGATTAAGCAGGGATGAAATGAAACACTTGAAAATAAGGGAAATTTTGCAGATGATTAAAAAAACACGAAAAACGATAAATCTCTTGAAAATTTTCTGCAGAAATGCCAGGAAGATACCTTTTTTTTTAAATAACGCTCAATGGTAATGTGCACAAATGCACAAACACTAGCAATTTGGTTAAACTATTTACTAATAGTATATCTCCGACACATACTACTAGGACACGATAAAATAGTAATTTCGAACTATACTAAAAGCGATTCGAACACAAAATTCCACAGAATAATGATAATATAAATTTATTCTTACATTCAATTTGAAAATCACTGCTTTTGACATAGATATAAGCGACAAAAGCCAAATATAGCGAATATTCGGAATAGCACAAGCAACGTTGTCAGCTCTTCTTAAACATCTGCATAAAAAGACAATTATGTCGTATGCATATAAAATATACGTAACGACGATAACACGCCACATTATTTGAATATAAGACTCGGAAAGTTCATTATCCGTTGCTGAAGTAACCATTTGTATAGAGGGATTTTACCATGTTTTGATAAATTCTTCAAATTTGACAACATCGCATTTTTCATTTATGAGCTGCCAGTTGTCAAATGTTAGTACTCATTCCTATCAACTCAAATGAATTCTAGTTCAAAATGTATTTTTAATTATTTAACTCCTTGGGTGTTATTTAGCCAATTAATTCCTTTGTTTTCCTAAGATTTGGTGTTTGAAGTTAAATACGGAGCATGTGGATTGTGAAATACGTGGGAGGTTTCCATCGATTGGCGTGCTTTTGTGTATTTCTGAATCGTCCACAAGGAAACATTTTTACAATAAAAAGTACATATTTTTCCGAGCCAAAATTTCGCTTTATATTGGGATTTTATTGTATTTTAAATATTATGTGAAAGTTTCATTCCAATCGGTTTGGTGACCATATTGCGCAATTTTACGGAAACTCAATATGGATAAATATTGACTTTGAAGTGAGAAAAGAGTAGCATCCAGAGTTGGAGAGATACTGGAACTCAGTGAGCTCCAGTGAATAGAGATGGGTACCAACCTTAGATAATTATGCGGTGATTGTTCTAGAGACACACCAAAAAATTTGAAACCATGAAAATGTAGATGGTTTAAGGGTCCACAGTTATTCCTTCATGGCAATGAAGAAGATTGGCCAAGTATTCCACATGGATTAAATGAAGGAGATAATTTAGATAATACATTTCGAATAGAGCATATCCACGTCATGACGAATCTCTCTTAATCTTTGCTACAAATAAAATCACACTTCTCTTGGATAAAGTTGTTGAGGATAGAATAGAATAGAATAGATAGAATAGAATAGATTTATTTCCAGAAAACATGTATACATGTGTAGGAAAATTCGAGTTTTTACAAATATACCCTTAATATACACACAAAAATATAACAGAAATAGACACATAGTGAACATAAACAGATATGGCATATAATGAAAATATGATGAGTAAAAAATGAGAAAAATTTAAAAATCAGACGGTTGTGGTAAAATTATTATCAGTTAGGTATTCATTAACTGAATAGTATGCTTTTGTAATCAAGATTTCCTTCAATTTATTTTTGAAATTTCTTGAATTGTATGTTTTCATTTCCTTTGGAAGCATATTGTATAGCTTGGCACCCATGTAATAAGCACTCTTTTGGAATAAAGCTGAGTTATGTGGGGTTAAGATGATCAAATTGGAAGTTTGTCGGGTTTGGGAATTGGCAAACTGATATATTTTCTTGTTATTATGTACAAAAACTGAGAGATTGAATATATATAAACTTGGTAAAGTGAGAATTTTCATCTCTATGAAATGGACCTTACAAGACTCTCATCTCTTCAATTTTTTAATTATTCGTGTTGCTCTTTTTTGTAACACAAAAGCTGACTGCCACTCAGAACTCATGCCCCAGTGGACCAGTCCATATGACATATGAGACATGAAGTTTGCATAATAAACAATTTTTAAAACGTTTTCACTTACTTGTTTATTAGAGAGTGCACGTAGACAGTAACATGATTTGCTGAGTTTTATATTTGACATTTTGATGTGTTCCCTCCATGATAAGTAGCGATCGAGCTGGAAACCCAGACATTTTATCATTTCGGCAGGTTTTAATTGAAATGGCAAAATCAAGTTATCGATATCCTATTTGCGAAAGGTATATAAAAGGTTTTTTCAAAATTAATTTTTATTTTATTCGCTGCACACCACCCAACTATATTATTCAGACAAACAGAAATTTTTTTCTCCAAGGAGGTTTTGTTAAGACTTTCAAGAATGAAAAGAGCATCATCTGCATAAAGCACAGGAGTTGCATCACCACAATTTCTTGGAAGGTCATTAATAAAAATTAGAAAGAGTAGGGGGCCCAATATCGATCCTTGCGGTACTCCACATCTAATGTTTCCCCATTCTGAAAATACTTTTTCATTTTCTCCACATTTGAGAACCACCCTTTGCTCCCTTTCATTCAAATAACTATTGAACCAATTTAGTGCAATTCCTCTTATGCCATAGTGATGCAACTTCTTCAACAAAATGTCAAAATCTACGCTGTCAAACGCCTTCGCGAGATCACATGCGATACCTACAGTTAAACATTTCTTATCCACATTTGAAATAATTTTTTTTGCATATATCATGAAAGGCAGTTGATGTAGATTTTCCTGGAAGCAACCCATGTTGGCAGTCACTTAATAATCCATTCGTTGTCAAAAACGAGATCAGTCTTGTATGCATCAATTTTTCCAAGAGTTTTGAGATGGTTAACAAAAGTGATATTGGTCTATAATTTTCGAATTCTTCCCCATCTCCTTTTTTGAATATCGGAACCACGTGATATTTTTTTAAGCATTTTGGGAATATACCTTGACTGAGAGACTCATTACAGAGTTTCACCAATTCAGCACAGATCGGTTGTAGAATATTTTTCAACATTTTTGATGAAATATTATCGTATCCGGCTGAATTTTTGGGTTTCAAAGATCGAACAACTGATGAGATTTCATTTACATCTGTAGGATAGACAAAAAATGTTCTGTTATTCGGACAGCTCTGATTATTTAAATAAGCCCTAATTTCATGTTCGTTCATTTCTCCATCGGCCTCAACTGCGTTTAAGAAGTAATCATTGAAACTATTCATGAATGAGTTGGAGTCCTCATTTTCCGGAAATTTCATAGATTTTTTTGTTTGACTGCCTTTTTTTGTTTCTCTGTTTATAATTTCCCAAGTTTTTTTAATTTTATTATCACTGGATATAATTTCCTTTTCCAAAAACAAAATTCTAGCTTTGGCTATAACATTTCTAAGTATATGACAATATTTTTTTTTTGAACTTGTTTAATATTTCGTTATCTGCTCCTCTATAGAACGCTATCAATTGTCTCTTATGCAGACAGGACTTACGTATTCCTTTGGTTATCCATTGTTTTTTCAATTTGTTTTTCACCAACTCGAGAGGAAAGCAAATTTCAAAGTTTTTCTCTAATACGCTGATAAACGCATCGAATTTAATCTCTATATCTGAGTATATTATTTTAGTATAGTCATTAGATACCAGTTCCATAGCAATTTCATGATTGAATTTGTTTATATTTTTTTGAGAATAAAAACGTTTGTAGATAATTTTTTCGTCTTTCTTGTGGCAGAGATCGAAGCATATCTTCTGATAAAAATGATCGGATTTTCCATTGTCGTTATTTTCAATAAGGAACACATCAAAATTCACAAAAATATTGTCAATACAGGTGGATGAATTTTTATCAATTCTAGTTGGGCTGTCTACGGTTTGAGAGAGATTGAATGAAGTTAAGAGATTAATTAGGTCATTTCTACTGGTAACAGCGATGGTAAAACGATGCATCGCATATTTGAAACATGAAGGACAGAATAAAGAAACTGGACCATTAACTACGGAAGAATTAAATTGGACTACAAAAACGATGGTGGAATTGAATTCAGAAGACGTGTATTTGAAACATAATGTCGAAAACAAAAATAGAAGACTAGTTAAATTGTCAGTTCTTTTGGATCCGGAAGATATTTTCAGAATATCAAGTAGCTAGAATTGTGAAAATCAGGATTTTTAAGGAAATCAGAAACTCATAGTCATGGATGATGATCACCCATTAAAGGTTCCGTCAAACCATAGCGGGAACGCGGGAGCGGGAACGGAACTTTGGAACCGTGCGAATTGCTAGAAAAACAATAAATGTAGTAAACAATATATATTTCGTTGCTTGTATGCTTTACGAAATACGAATAATCACACCGGTATGTCCCACTATAGAATTTAGTCTCGGATTCATCTCATTCCCGCTCCCGCGTTCCCGCGTTGGTTTGAGGAAACCTTTACAAAAAGGGTGATATTTAATTTCCAAATTAAATATGACCACCAAGTAACTTATACAATGATAAAAGAATTATTTCGAAAGTTATGGATTCCTCATATAAATACAGCAGTGAAAAAAACAATTCAACAAGGTGTACAACGTTGAACACAAAAGGCACCTCAAGTTGACCAAAAATGGAATAACTACCCCAAGAGAAATTACTTACCATTCGCCAGTTCGTAAAAGAAGACAGGAATTTAGCATCTTTCGGTGTAGGACTTCTTGTCTTCTTGCGAGAACTCGTGGCGATGGTGTGCCCGGGCCGACTCGAATCGAAACAAGAATGGAATGTTTGCCAATGGGAACCCATTGCGAGAGGTTTCAGAATGTGCACTGCTCGCTTTATTTATTGCATGTCAAATCAAATAAAATGCTTTATTTTCTTTAAAATGGCATAAAATTCATTTTGAATAAGAATAGTCAACACTTATACAGTGCCGGCTATGCATGGAGAATGATGAAACGGCTAAGCACATTCTGTGTACATGCCCTGCAGCGGCCAGATCCAGAATTTCAATATTTGGCAATACGACAGTTAGGCCAGAAAACCTGGTAAATTGTTCTCTCAATTTTGTTAAGAGATTGGACATGCTGTTAGAAGTATAACCATAGGGTGAACCACAATAGGCCATTGGCCGCAGTGGAGGGCCTGATACGGGTCCTCGCACGATCAAACCTAACCTAAAACCAACACTCATATCCGGTACGAAATCTGTGCAACACTCTGAATCAAATAAACTCTTATGTTTTTCTTTGTTCATTGTGATTCAACCCAAAAATGTAATTTTTTTTTTTGGCTATACGAAATTAAAAATTATTGTTGTCGATACCTATCGAATGATTTGAATCACTAGCCGAACGAAATTAATGTAAAGGTACAATTTATACTGGATGACTCATTCTGAGGCACAGCCACACGAAAAAAGGTTTCAGTCGTGCTTACACTTATTTATAGGTACAAAGTCATACTTGAAACTACTTATTGGATCGAGTTGGGCCCATTAGAAGGTCTGATCAGCCAATTTCAACGGTAGCGGAAAGTGGGGTATATTCGGCACTGGGGTAGATTCGTCTTATTATAAAAGAATGAGTATCTTATTAAATTTTCTGCCAAAATCGTCATGAAATGTCTTCCGGCACACAACCAAGTTATTTGTATAAAGTATTGATGGTGCCGGTTGTGTATTTACGTCGCTAATAAATATTAAGTTTTCATGGACTAAACAAGGTAAGTTTTTTACAAATTTGCACTTAATAGTATATTATTCAACAAGCGTATAATGGTGGCTATTACCCACGAAGATGAAATTGCAACACGAGCCGGAGGCGAGTGTTGTAACATCTGAGTGGGTAATTGCCATTATACGCGTGTTGAGTACTATACTTTATCTACAACTATATACGACAATAACTTTGGCGCTTCTTTTATAAATTTACTGACTTCTTCGGGAGTGAAGGTTTTAGATTTTTTCGGTTGATGGCCCTCAGACTGACGATTTAAAAATGCCTGTAACTTCATATAAGTCTCTAGGTGGATACTATGGTAAATATTCAATGTACTCTTTAGCATAGAATTATATGCCCACAATGATGATGACTTGTATTTTTTAGCAAGTTCAACAAAATAAACTAGGATAACATTTTCAGAAAAAGACGATGTTTTTTGTGCCAGTTGCCAATCCATAAAACTTTTGTACACCGCATCATATTTACCTTTTGACTTGTTAGGTAGGAGATTTTCTGTAGCGCTAGCCGCTAATTTTAAAATGTCTGGCGGTGTAGAAGACATATCTTCTAAATCAGATTCACTATTAGACATTTCTCTAATGATACCAGAGATAAGAATGTTCACAACAAATAACTCACACACTGACTGACAGTATATCTACAAATACAGTGACAAGTAAATTTACAAATTGTCAAATTTGACGCAACTATTGAGTAATATTATTCCATCGAACTGTCATTATTATTCAATTCTATATGGTAATGCATGATATTACTTGATAAAAATCGAATATTTAACAGATTTATTTATTAATTAATAGTTGTGGATAATAGTTATTTAAGTAACAAGGACTGTAAAGACGTGTTAACATTCGAGGTGAGCGAGTACGAGCCGAGGCAAAGCCGAGGCTTGTCGCTTGCCGAGGATGATAACAGTCGATACATTCCGTGTTACTTATTACGTTTTTCCCGCTGCTTGTTGACATTTCTCAAAATTTGCCTGAATTGAAGTTTGTTTTCTTACCCTTCCTTCATGATTATTCGTTCGCTATTTCATTCTAAGTTGCTTGTGCGTGTAACTAAGTTACCGAATAAGCAGACAACAATAATATTCAAAAGGTCTCATAACCTAAAAATTGATATGAATGAAGCTGAAGGTATTACTTGTCAAAGTCAAAGTCATTATTACCCTAGGCATGTAAATGACACTATTAAGTTCCGTTGTCAAGATGAATTAGTAAACGAATGATATAGGCCATTTACCTGTTTTGTTGCTAAGCATGTATGGACTATTTACAGTGTCGGCAGCGGGAAAAAACTATTATATTCTTAGTGGGAATCCATGCATTTCGATTTAGCCATATGTTACAATAATGCACTCAAAAACAAACTCGGGTACCATCTAACCACAAATTAGGCAGGTTATGTGTTGGTATCGTAGGCGGTAATAATTATACATGTGGGGTACATTCGGCAGGCAACAGTGGGACAGATTCGTCATACTGCCGAATCTACCCCGTGCTTCATCTGGCTAGGTACTCTCTATTCTATCGTAGCTCTGGGTTTATTAAAGCAGGAATTTAGAGTTCAGAGTTAATTTATCGTTGTAGATACCACGCTCATATACCAAAAAAACCAACCGGGTCAATATTGATGAAAGAGTAATGAAATTGGCGATAAGAGAATGTCTTGCGAAACGTTTGACAGTTAAAGAAGCAGCTAGGCAATATGGCATCAAAAGGACTACACTACAATCTCGGATCAAGAGGAAGAAGTCATTAGAAGAAGTTCCGAGGGATGAAGATGACTCGGGAAATGAAAGTGAAGATAATGCCCCCAAATACAATAACAAATATACTGCAAAACAAGTATTTACAAGAGAGCAAGAACTGGAATTAAGTGAATACATAAAAAAATCATCAAACTTACATTATGGATTATCATACAAGCAGATTAGAGTTTTGGCATATGAATTTGCAAAATCATTTCCCAATTAATTGTAAGATGCCTGAAAATAAAAGGATAAAAAATAAAATAGCAGGTTTGTATTTTCTTTTACATTTGTCTCAACAAAAATAATTTGTCTCTTCTTTTGCAGGACTGGACTAGTTATACAGTGAGCACGTAAAGGTTGGAACAAATTCGTTAAACGCTTGAAATGGCAATTAGGAAAAATAAGCTGAGACACGTCGATTTTATTTTTCAGTTGCGCATTTTTTGGACTACTCGGATTTTTGATAACGTCATCGCTGTTCGAGTTATGACGTCATTTTAATTTTTTTTTAAATGGCGTTATCCTATTTTGATAATGCTTTCAAAAAGAACTCATTTTCCTGTGTATGAATGTAATATTTTTTCTTATGTTAGATAACCGTATGATGGAGAAATAAAATATATTTCATTCATAATAATGTAATATTAAGTCTGTTAACGTGAACTTTTGACTTGAAGTATCTCCACAAAATAAAATCTAGTGGGGTTAGATCAGGAGATCTAGCTGTCCACTCTAAAAATCCTCGACTGCGGGTTGAGAACGGCTTTTATTATCATTTGCGTAGCGCTTTGGGAGGACTTTCTGATTTTTGGTGGCGTATCCACTTTTATGCTGCAGAAAAACCCAGAAAAACCTACAGCCCCACCCAGGGTGGTCGGTTGCACACTTTGAGCAAACACCAGACGACGGGATTGGCATCTAGGCAACCCACATCACACTTGCTTCACAACAGAGTATGAAGTAGCCTATCGATACTCGACAAAAATTCCCTCATACTCCGGATTTCGATCACAGACGAGGATTTTTAGAGTGGTCAGCTAGATCTCCTGATCTAATCGTCGGTAATCTTCAACAAACTCCACGAAACTTATAAAAATTATCTTCTGAAAATAAATAGCTTGGAAATGTTTAAAAAATATTTCAAATCGTACATACTGCAATCTGACCGTAAAGAAATACACAAAATAATTGAACCTGTTCCCCTCGGTTGAAGTTTCCCTCATTTATACCTTTTTTACATTTTACCCTTTATACATTCTGTATCTTTATATTTTTATACTTTTATATCTGTATAGTTTCATATTTACCGCAATTTTTAAACTTTTTTGCTATATGTATGTGTGTATGTATGTGTATATATATATTGTGTGTATATATATATGTATATATTTGTATAGTTTCACATCTACCGCAATTTTTAAACTTTTATGCTATATGCTTTCGTGATTCTCTACTTGTGCAGAAACTACTGATGTTTATGTTAACAATAATTACATGTTTAGGTACTGTTCCATCAAACACTAACAATCTATTATATTGTAATATTTTAATACCCATATACAACCGTCTATGGTTTCTTTGGGTTTTCGCTTGTTGCAAAGGAACATTATAGGTATACCTTTTAATGAAATTTTGAAAACTAAACTCAATGTAACATTGTTTATATGTGTATTTTTTGCAATAAATTATTATTATTATTATTAATCCCACTGGATTTTTTTTGTGGGGCTACTTCAAGTCGAAAGTTTACGTTAATAGACCTAATTATGAATGAAATATCTTTTATTTCTCGAAAATACGGTTATGTAACATAAGAAAAAATATGACATTCATACACAGAAAAATGCGTTCCTTTTGAAGGTATTCAAATAGGGTGATGCCGTTCAATAAAAATTATATTGACGTCATAACTCGAATAGCGATGACGTCATAAAAAAATTTGAGTCTACCAAAAAATGAGCAGCTGAAAATGAAAATCGACGTGTCTTAGCTTTTCTTCCTCAATGGCCGTATCGAGCTTTCAACGAATTTGTTCCAACCTTTACGTGTTCACTGTATAGTTACATGAAGGAAACCAGAGAGCACCAGCTTGAGCCGTTCAATCTCATTTAATAAACCTGTAGTGGATGACTTTTTTAGAAAATATGCTTCTGTCCTGGAAAAGTACAAATTTCGTGCCGAACAATTGTGAAATTTGGATGAAACAGGAATCACGATTGTTGCAAGGCCAGTGAAAGTGGTCACTGCTATAGGGAAAAAAGCAAGTAGGCCAAATTGCTTCAGTAGAAAAAGGCTCGCTGGTCACGTTTGTAGGCATCATTAACGGTGTTGGCGCAATGGTTCCTCTCGTATTCGTAATCCCACCAAATATTTATCAGAAGGGTCGCCTGTAGGATCCATTGCACTAGAAAATAAATCTGGCTGGATGACAGTGGAAATAGTTCCAAGAATCTTACTCGCTGTTCTGCAGAAAACAAAATTATGCTGCTGCTAGATAATCACGAATCCCATGTGTCTGTTGAAGCAATAAGAAACTGTAAATCCAACGGTATTGTTTTGCTCTTTCCCACCGCATACCTCGCACAGGCTTCAACCTTTAGACGTTCATGCCCCATTCAAAGCCCATCTGGCTACTGCATTTAACGATTGGGTGTTAGCACATCTAAGTCAGACTATAACCATAAGAAATATTGGCAAACAAAGCGCACGAAACTGCATTTTCCATAAAAAATATCAACCACGCGTTTAAGAAAACTGGTTTATGGCCAATCAATAGGCTGATATTTTCCGATGAAGATTTTGTTGCGAGAAGTGTCACAGATAGTCCGAGATAGTCCGAGATGAAGCTCCACGAGAAACCACACGTAATGATGAAGATCCAGCCACCCTTGAAAACAATGACCCGCATGAGGATGTAGGAGTATCAACAACTCATGTTGCTTATGATGTGACCTAAATTTACGAGAGGTTATTGCTCACGATGTCTTAGACTCCTCAGAGCAACCTTCAACTTCGGTCTCAGTCTGGAGAAACTGATTCCTTATTCCACACTTCCGAATTGCTGATCAGAGAGAATATAGAATTGGAAAAAAAGAGGAAGCAAGAAGTTAAGAAGAAACCGACTGTGAAGAGAAGTGTATTCAACAAAAAGAAAGAAAAACAGAAAATAAAAGATGATGAAGGCCAATCAAGCGATTCTGATATCTTATTGGACGATGTTAAGTCCAGCAGCAGTGACGACTTTGAAGAACTAGAAACTTCTTCCGAAAGTGAACTTGAAATTCGCAATTATGTTCTCGTTTAATTTTGTACAAACTCTGGAGTAGTAATTCACTATGCAGGTCGCATTGAACAATTAATTTTCCCAATGTTCACAGTAAAGTTTTTGAGAAGAAGAGGTTTCAGTCAGAAATTCTTTTTTCCATCAGTGGAAGATATAGGCGACATTAATATTTCGGACATTGTAGCCAAACTTCAAACTCCGCCTCAAACTGATACTGCAAGAACTTCTTCCATGCATATTTTTAGTTATAACTTTGATTCTCTTACTGTTAAATGATTAATGATTACCTACAATTTAAATATATCAAATAAATAACTTCCAGTTCATAATGGTTTCACGGGATGAATGTACCCCACCAATGGGGTACTTTCATAACTTTTCCACATTTTGCAAAAATTCAAATAATCATAATGATATAAGCAATTTAGAGGGACAAGTCCGTGTGCAATCCTTTCTTAGTCTATGTAGATGTGTATGGTAGGTATACATTTATTTTATAAAAATTCATGTCCATGATACCAAGTTTTTTATAAAAAAGGGCCGAATGTACCCCACTTTTCTCTACCTAGAAATCCTTAAGACCGGTGCGGGGTCCTCATGGAATACATTTTTTAGTTGAAAAAATTGACATCTTTCGAAATTATTATAATAATCAATAAGTTTTTGTAGCTTGAAAGATTAACTCACTCTAGTTGGAATATAAGGCAAAATTCATTAAATTAATTAAGAGTAATCCAAATTCAAGGCTCTGAGAGATCAGTTTCATTTCATTATTTGTTTTGAAAGTTTATATCTGAATAAGTTTTTTTGGTTGGTAAAATATTTATTTCTAGTTAGTGAAGATAAAATAGACCAAGCTAAGCTAAGGTTTTTCCCCACAAAATAAATGAAATACTAATTTTTATAAGTTAGTTCGGTAAGGAAAACTCCAGTTTTCGCCGCAACAAAATCGCTTTGTGGAATTTTTTTAACAAGCAATAGTGAAAAGAATTATAACGTTTTTGGTTTTTTAGAAATATCTGAAAGATTATTAAATGAATCGTTTTACAGTCAATGGAACTTTTGTTAAGCTTTATAAAACCCACAAAATTGATTTACATATGATCTGATCGGTGCATTTTCCACTGAGAAAATCCGGGAAAACCTCGAAAAAGAGTCCGTTTTCCAAAAATTTATAATTTTTATAAGTCTGAAGCTGGATAAACAATTTTGCGGAAACTGAAAGTGGTTCAACTGTGCACAAGATATTTTTTGTCAAATGCGTAGTTTTTGCACAATGGCCTTATAAACAATTTAAGGGCACATTTTGCAATATGCACCGATTTGAGGAAAATCGTCGTATTCAAATTCTGTTACGGCATCTGGAAGTAGAGATCAATATTTTGAAAATATCACTGAAAGTTGATCAAAACGCTTCAAAGTGCGTTCTAAGTCAACCAAAGTCGCACTGAAGTTAACTCGAGTTGAGTTCGGGCGATTTCGGATGTACTTTGAAGCATTCAGAGTAACTTCTAGCGACATTTTCAACACAGTTTCCACCTCTCAGGTGAAAATCCAAAATATACAAATTGTAGATATTGATCTCTACTTCCAAATGCCGTTTACAGAATTCCAATAAGATGATTTTCCTTAAATCGGCGCATTTAGAAAGATTTGCCCTTAAATTGTTTATAACAAAAACTACACATCGGACAGAAACCATCTTGCGCACAGTTGAACCACATGTTATTATCTATCAGCTTCCGCAGTATTGTTTGTCCAGCTTAAGATTTATAAAAATTATGAATTTTTGAAAAATGGTCTCTTTTTCGAAGTTTTCTCGGATTTCCTAAGTGAAAAATGCACCGATCTGGTCGTAAAAACAACCATTTTGTAGCTTTATAGTTCTTTACAAAAGTTCTAGTAACTGTAAAAAAATTACCCAATAATTTTTTAGATATTCGCAAAAAAACCAAAGGGCTGTAAGTTTTTTCACCATTTCTTGTTTAAAAAATTCCACAAAGCGATATTGTTGGGGCGAAAAGGTTTTTAATTTACGAACTATCTTATGAAAAGTAGTATAGGCCGTTTGCGTCTTTTATTTTGTGTAAAAAGAGCGTCTTATTTTTATCTACAGCTTGGCCTGAAATGGTAATTTTAGTAACCTACTACTATTTTTCCTCACTTTCACCGCGGATAGGTATTTAAGGAATAAAAATAAATTCAATTCAAATTAGCCAGATAATATTCTATTATAGTTCAATCATCATTATTATTATTGAAGAAATATTTAAGGGGAATGTAAACAAACGTGTTTTCATATTTCGTGAAATTTTCAGTTTGTATCGATCTGGTACCAAAGATGATAAAAATACCATACGAACAGATTTTATCTTTTGTTTGGGCAGTGTATACAAAATATTACATTGACCCAACGCGACTATTTAATTGACGTGATTTCCCCATTTTAACATTGACTATCTTAATTTTTCAGTTGAACGATCTCTGTTTTAGTTTAGAATTATTATATCGAGCTATACGATATGAAATACAACATTTTCCAGGCAGCCTACTGATTTCAGGTTACTCATATAAATGAGAATGCATTTCCGTGTTCGGAAAAATGGTGATCCCAAAAGTTATGGAAAGTGTCCCAATAATTTTCGATCATTTCTTAGTGGCAATTTCTTTTTTACGTATCTTTGTTTTTGATCAGGATATCCATTGAGGGCATGAGAAAAAGCGTATCCAAAGTAGCTACAATTATTCCAATTTCTGGTGATTTCAATCTATCTTAGAACCATAGACCAATAATTGCACTGCTTCCAGTCATTGCAAAAATTGTAGAAAAAATAATGCCAATAAGAATGGTTAATTATTCAGAGCACACAAATATTCTAACAGACAGACAGGTTGGATTTCATAACTCATGGCTTCGAACACAAAGAATCAACACTTGGATCTTAGCAAGGCGTTCGGCTGCGTCTCTACTGATATTTTACCAAAAAAACTAAGATACTATAGCTTTGTAGGTATGTTACTCAACATACTTGCATCATATCTAAATGAGGAAAAGCAATGTGTATTTTATAATGAAAAACTCAGTAACAAACAAACGATCTCGAATGGTGTTCCACAAGGTAGTGTCCTTGGGACACTACTTTTCTTAATTAATATCAATGACTTGCCAAACTCGATGACAACCTTCACAATGATATCCACCGATAACACTACATTCACCATTAACGGTTCAATGCGAAAATCCTTTGTGTGAATAGAAGCAAGACCCAATCAATTCAATCAAATATGTTCTCGTTGTCACCTTATCCTTCAGATAATGTGAAGTGTCTTGGAATAGACATTGACTCAATGTTGACTTGGAAATCACATATTGATAAAATAGCAAAAAATCTATCAAACAATGTCTATGCTATCAGGCAAATAAAAAATTGAGTTGGTAATGAAGCTGATCATTCCACTTGTTTGATAGTTCTTCAACTTATGGACTGATAAACTGGGGCACATCTATTCATATCTCGAGAATATTCATAATTTAGAAACGAGCAATCAGAGCCTTAGCTGGAAGAGGACAAAGAGAGAGCTGTAAGCATTGGTTTGTGAAGTTCAATATATTACCTCTACCATCATGTGTATTGTATTGCAACTTGATACACATACTAAAAAATTCACAAAATCATTCTTAAAATGGAAACAACCATTCTTATAATACCACCAACAAAGATAATATTAGTGAACCAAACCAAAGACTAGAAATGACAAGGAGAAGTAGGTTGAACGTGAGTGGGCCCGTATCAGACCCTCCACTGCGGCCAATAGCCTATTGTGGCTAAGGAGAGGTAACTCATACACATAACTTCACAACTCACTTCCTCAATAAATGAAAAATACAACCCTCACAAATTTCAAAAGGAAACTAAAAAAACACCTATCAGAGAATGCTTATTTATGATAGGTCTGACTTCAACTTCACGGAATGATTATTGTCAACGTATAATGTCTCTTTATATTTTTGTTCGTGTGTGTATATATTTATGTTGTGCTCGTATCGTATACAATTAATTATTTATTTTTTTATACTAAAGTCAAAAGTAAAAGTCAAAATATGCTTTATTGTCGGAAGTTAATGATAAACTTATTGACCAAGCTTCATTGCATTAAAGATAACGTTGAAAAATTTATGGAATTATTATATTTTAATTATAATCATAATACATTTCATGTACCTATATTGTTTACGTGTCATAGCACCAAGTTGTAAAAATTTAGTCTAATCTAACCTATAGAGATCCCATATAATCAACAAAAACTTTTCAAAAACGAATTCATACCCCAGCAGGTTTTCAAATTCGACCTCCTATGCATTTTTAGCCAGTTATTTATAATCCATATTTTTACCAGACTACTGTGGAAAATGAAATAAAGTTTCACATTATAGTATGTTAACAGATGTCTTAGCAGTTTTTTGAACTTCCTTGTTGAAGCACCAATCTGCCTTTCCGTGTACGCTGGCCAAAGTATTATCTAGTCCAGTTGAAAGTTTGATATAGACAAATAGCAAATATATCGGAGACATATCGGAGATATATATATATATATCCATCGCATACAGTGGAGGTGAGATTCAATAGGAAATTGAAAAAACTTACAGTCTAACTCCACTAAAAATATTCTTTATTGCAGCTGTCATGCAGTCAGAAGACTGACATCAAGTTGATATCATGTAGTCAGAAGACTAACATTAAGAGGGAGGACATGTTTCGAAGGATTAATCCTTCATCTTCAGCAAAATATGAGTTAGTTACAAGTCGATCATATTATGGTGGAAAAATCACAATCAATGGGAAAAAAATGTTTTTTAAAAAATTTCTTAAACTAAAATTTTGGTCCTAACCAAGACCATGTGGTCCGCATCTGGAGCGGAGGCCACAACCACCAATGTCAGGGACCATGGTTGGTCCATCCAACTATAAACATTATCATATTAAATCAAATTTTTAAACTAAAACGTGACCATGCAGCAATTGTTTACAAAGTAACAAGTAGGAAGAGGAAGTGACAATAAATTTCATGCATGACAGCTGCAATAAAAGAATATTTTTGGTGGAGTTAGACTGTAAGTTTTTTCAATTTCCTATTAAATAGCAAATACATTACATTTGGATTGAATGGATTTACCAGTTTGTTTGCACATTACTACGATGGACGTCCAAAACGTAAGTAAAATAGGTCCATAAACAAAAGACACTCCTTCGTGTCTCCTCCCATAGCTCTGAAAAAAGGCAGAAGGTACAAACATTTCCCTATATATTATGTGAAAAAACTTTGGAACAATGTGCTTTTACTAATTGAGGAAAAAAAATTGGGATCGATTATCGAGTTTTATCATTTTACTATTTTCATAATTCTACAGTTGACTCAGGATTATTTTGGTCGTAATGGTAGAGCGTACGCCTATCATAGGGTCGTGGGTTCGACTCCCATCATGGTCACCGGTCTCATGCATGGCGTCACACCTTAAAAGGTAAGGGCTACATCTTCCCTAGCTCGCACAAGTCTCTCGAGGAATTGAGGGTTGCGTTTAGGGGTGCAGATCGTTGACGGAAATAACAATTTTAGCATTTTTTTTAAGAAGTCAGGTGTCCTCGGTGGTCATTCAACGGGACCACTTCTTCTAAATCATTATTTTGTTCGGGTAATGATTTTCTATACACTCTCAAACTATAACTGTCATGTGTAGAGAAGCTATAGTAGTCGTTTTAATTTAACAATACATGCACTATTCTATGTTTGATAGTGTGTTCAGCATAAGTCGAAAGTTCATTGTTTAGAATTATTTATCATCAAGAGGGGTCAATTCTAGCATTTTATAATATCCTTGTTCAAACATCAAATGTCTGTGGAATATTACCATTCAAAAAAAGTATCTCCAAGCAATTAGTAAGATTGTGAAATCTGGGTTGAACATAAATTAAAATTCGCTTGCGTCCAAGTGCTAATTACACAGTTTTTGGAAGTTTACACATGACCCAGATGATTGTATAGTCAACACAAAGGCCTCATGAAAAATTAGGACTTGTTTAATTTTTCAATCAGTAATAACGTCACTTACCTTTTGGTTTATTATATTCACTTGAACGTGTTTGACTTTCACCAGATTTGTTTTGTTTTTTCTACTGTACTTTCAGTAAGTAGTTTAACTGTTGATACATTCATTAACACAAAATTGCATCCATTCAGAATGTGTACTACCTGAAGATACAATTTTTCAAAAACCAATCAAATGGAAATTTGACAAAACACGCTTTTGATTCGATTAAGATTTTTTGTTGTTACCCATGGGGAATCATTCATTCTCATTGCTATCAAATCTTTATTCCAAAACAAAATAAAAATAATAATAGAACCTGTGAATAAGTAATTTTTATCAAGAAACAAAGTTATCCTAAATCACTTTTTCGACCTACTTACCTAATATTGGATGGGTGTATACTTTGCTAAGATATTAGTATCTCCAGATTTATACACAGGTATAATTTAGGCAATTTTTAGTTTGAAAATATACGCGTCGTTAGAATAATATTGATAATAAGAGCAATTGGTTAGCAATTCAAGATTATCGGGGGTAATACCACGAGTGATCGCAATACTATCGATAGAAATTCCGTCAGAAATAAACTAACTGTAAATCGTCATACCATTCTTATTTATATCACATAATTAATTACCATGAGGTAATCTGTTTACTAGGAAGTGACCCTACCTGATGGACAGGTACAACCCCACCCAATAAACAATACAACAACGGCACTTGATTATTCCTTTACTGGTAGCAAATCAAATAGTTTGGAATTTAATGGACCATTATCATTATTTATTAAGCAAGGGTTTCGAGCCTCGTTTTCGAATAGCAATACTTTCATATCTACCTAATTTTCTGTAATCATCAATAGGCTTTATTAATTTTAAATTTTGGATATTAATTTTGTCATGAGTTTCTAATGAATGATCCGCAACACTTGATTTATTTTCTCGCGAATATTTAGCTTGTGCCAAATGATCGCGGAAACGAACAATCGTAGATCTTTTGGTTTGGCCATAATATACACTATCGGAAATTAGCTGTCAAAACTGCGAAAGTGTATATTCTGGCCAAACCAAAAGATCTAAAAGAATAAAAAATATTTTCAGATAATCTTTATGAAACAAGATCCAAGTTTTCTATGAAATGGAAACCACCATACCTTATATGAACGATTCCAGAATTTGAGTTTGGTGTATTGGTTGAGTAATGCGATATTAAATTTTTTCTTTACCTTGTTTTAGTCATAAAAATACAAAATGAATATCTACAGAACGGTGAGAAATAGGTATAGAACGTGCTTTACAGAAGTGATTTCGATTTTAAAGCGGAATTCAAAATTAATATAATATATAGGGTGTTCCATTTGACATATCGAAGATGGTGTCCATAAAATGTGGATGTGGCAACAATGCGGAGATGAAAATATTATTGAGGGCTAGATCACAGCACTCTACGGCAGGTACCGAAATTTGGAAAAACATTTTTTTTTCTCCAGATACGTCTGATAGGCCTTCTAATTTGGAATACCCTGTATATCCTATTCGATCTTTCAATTACTTGGATGGGCCTTGTTCATTTACTAATTATCGCAACCATAATACGCTGATATATCAAATTATTTTGTCCTAGTTACATCGCGAAATTCACCAACTTGTCATATTGGTCAATGTTGTGTAAATGTGAATCATGACTTCACTGAAGTTTTAAAGATTTGAGGTTTATTGACCTGTGTCGAATGGATTCGTGAACACTTTTTATTATCACGTACCTGATTGTGCACCTTTGCCATTTTTAGAATACTCATTATCACACTGGCTGTCTTTGAAATTGAATAATGGGGAATGATCGTGGGTTAATGTTGTAAAAGAAAGTTTTGGATTTTTTAGAATCTGCAGTCAATTTTATTTTTCACTCATGTATATTGTAATGAGATATTAAGAAGTGAAATGACATTACTTTGTTGGTGCCAATAGAAATGATTTTATTACATGAATTTTGTTGTTGTATACTGTCTAATTGAATACCTCAATTTTGGATAGCTTTCAGATATTTTTTGTAATACAGATTAGCGCAACGTAGATACGTACACATTTCTTTTGTAATCTCACCTTTTTCTACCGTTGTTTCAGCAGCTTAGCTCAGTCAGTGCGCCAATGCATGAAGTTCTTTTGTGAAAGTTCTTGGAGAAATGGTCATGAAATTTTTAGTTTTTTTTTTAATATAATGAAGAATTTTGTATCGATAGAAATAGATTGAAAAAATTCATAAGAAATTGTGTTTTTTTTTTTAATAATAACATATATTGTGAGAATTTTTCCATCTACCTTACCAATACCTTTTCTGCGCTAAATAACTTATACTATAAAATACTTTTTCTTAAATTTCCAAAGTGCTGTGTCAAGTAATTCAGTTTTCGATATTTTCAGCTTCTCTTAGTTGGTTTTTCTTATCTTCTTTATAATTTCCTAAAAGTCATTACATATTTTTCTGCTTTCTCCTGATGGCTTACCAAAACAACCTCAAATTAATAAAACTTTTTCCCTCCGAACAAACATTTTTGTGTCTATTACCGTTTTACCACAGTCACGATTTCAATATTGTTTATTATTTTCACTTCGGGTTTAACCTTCTATTTCTTAAATCTTAGTATTTGTCTTGAAATTACCCTATTTCATAACTAATTAATATTTGGTGGAGCGCCCTAGAAACTGCTTCATCGCGTGAACCAGAGGTAACCAAGCAGAGGAGTATGTAATGATTTGGACGGGGAACAGATGGCTTCAGTAATGTCTGTGTTGACCTACCCTTGCACTGATGAGAGGCAACAACCTCGAAACTAGTCTGCAGGTCACCCCGTCCAAATCAAAACATAATTCTGCTGATTGTCACAGAGGGCACTTGCAACTGCGTCCTCTGATGGTTTGAGGAACGTCGCACAAGTATCTGTTGTATATGGGAGAAAAGGGTTCATCTTTTTTCCGGGAGACCACCCACTGGAACCCCCCCCCCCCCCACCGATAATGAAATCCATTAGTCTGATGTTTTACTCATAAATAAATAAAACCGCCTGTATAACTTGGAGGAGCCGAGGAAACTCCTTACTAAGATGAGACTTAACACTTACGGCAGAAGATAAACCTACACAATACCGTACGCCTACATTGCAGGAAAGAGCAGGGTTTCCCCCGCCCGCTGAAGGCCTCAGCAGGGCGGGTATAAACCTCATTCCAAAATTCAGTATTATTCCCTCCTTTCTCCCCTGTGGCAAAGTGATAGTTTTACTGTGTTTTATATTTTATCTATTCACATGTCGTCCAGTGTCATCCATTTTTATATTGTGATTTCAATATCAATAAAACTTTTTGCCTTTTGTCTTTTGGTTCATCATCGGTCGGCAACGACTAATCGTTACTAAACGATCTTCCAAAAAACTCTGTTTTCTTCACATAAATCTCTCAACCCGGAGATTGAGAGTGTTCTCCCTCTGCTCGCTAGGTGGAGCGGCCTAGAAACCGCTTCATCGCGTGAACCAGAGTTGACCAAGCAGCGGAGTGTGTAATGATTTGGACGGGGAACAGATGGGTTCAGTGCTGTCTGTGTTGACCTACCCTTGCACTGATGAGAGGCAACAACCTCGAAACTAGTATGCAGCTG
The DNA here is from genome assembly GCA_944452925.2 of Chrysolina oricalcia. Lineage (NCBI taxonomy): Eukaryota > Metazoa > Arthropoda > Insecta > Coleoptera > Chrysomelidae > Chrysolina > Chrysolina oricalcia. The sequence goes on along the minus strand of OX101820.2, from coordinate 48,914,719 downwards.
GTCACCCCGTCCAAATCAAAACTTAATTCTGCTGGTTGGTCACAGAGGGCACTTGCAACTGCGTCCTATGATGCTTTGAGGAACGTTGCACAAGTATCTGTTAGATTCAATTCAATACCCGGCGTGGTCTTAGCCAGAAGAGTGTTGTTTTCTGACAGGTACTTGCCATAATAAGCCTACGTAGTAAAGGGTTCATCATCGGTCGGCAACGACTGTTCGTTTCTAAACGATCTCCCAAAGAACTCTGTTTTCTTAATTAATATTTACTGAACTGGATTTAATTTCAGTATATTTGATTTCTTTTCAATATACTGAATTTTTTTCAATGTATTGGATTTTTCTCAATATATTGGATCACTTTTAAATATATTGGGTTTTTTGAATGACTCGAGTTATTTCAACAGTGTAATGCTAGATTTCATCTATACTTTTCAATTCAGAAAAAAAAACCGTTTCGTAGCAAAATTGATAGCAATATTGTGAGCCATAATTTTGAATAAGACAGAGAAACTTTTCAACAGGATGAATCAACAGTATTCCCTTGATGTCACGAATAGTTTCGACCAAGTCGAGACATTATCACAAACTGAAAAATGTGATGGAAATATTTGTCAGAAAACAACAACTTTCCCTTACGGACATTGTATTATATCTGAGATCCATTTGTGAACGTTCCTCAAGCAGAAAACAACTGCAAGTACTAATTGTAATAAAACAGTGAACAATATCATCCATTTGGTTGAAATGACCAATTAATACATGCATGTTTCAAAGCCTACGAATGAAGCAGCGACGTAGTCGATAAAGATTTGAACTATGTATTCGTTAGGTTGGACAAGGTGACTTTAATGTCATCGGACCTACTCTAGCACTGATGAGAGGCAGGTGGTCATTTCTATCAAATGAAGGATATTAAACCTTGTTTTATCACAATTAGCACTTGCAATTTTGTCCTTCTTGAGGAACGTAGGACAAATGGATATTAGATATAATTTAATGTCGGTAAGGAAAAGTAGTTATTTTCTGAAATATATTTGCATCACATTTTCCACTGAATGACTGGAGTGAAGCGAATTTCGACTTCGCCGAAATTATTCGCTTCATTTAGCTCTGGCAAATTTCTTAAACTTTGTTCGATTTTAAGTATTCTCTTGGCCGATTTCTCCATTGTTAATCACCATTTCAATTCCTCATATTTGTTTGCAACCTAGGACCATCTTCCGAAAATGTTTTCATTCATGAAGAGGGCATCATCGAAACGTGGATTACCAGAGTTCAATTTTTTCAAATGAAACACCTAGTATGTTTGAGTTGGTATTAATATGGAACTCCATAAAAACTGTTTTGAGGATAAAGTCAAATAACTCTCCCACATACACAATGTGTGTAACTAAGACTCCAAACTCTCTGAATTTTCACTATTTTTCGTCCTACTCTTTGGGCATATGAAACAGTTATTTGGTAATATCTTCCCAACGGTTTTACTTCGACTCCTCAAATCTGGTATTGAGAGAATAATCATCAAATATATAATATATTGGGTGTTCCATTTGAAAAATTGAACTCTTTTTATCCTCGCTTCAATTATGCATGTATAAATGAAAACAAATTCGGACGATGGTCCTAGGTGGTCCCTTTGGCAAACAAATATCAGGAATTTTAAATAGTGATTCACAATGGAGCAATTGACCAAGGGGTATTCCACTTTTTGCGTCCCTGTCTGATTAAAAATTCTGTATTGTGATATTTTCAAATTGGGGCTTACAAGATTGCTCTAAATTTTGTCACTAAACGGTTTCTTTTCTCAATATTCAAACGAAAAGTATAAATGGAATCTACCCTCGCCGTATTAAAATAACTCCAGTAATGAAAAAAATCCAATATATGGGATTTATTTTCAAAATATTGGATTAATTTTCAATATATTGGATTAATTTTCAATAAGTATATTGAAAAAAATCCAATTTATTGAAGAAAAAAAAATATAGGATTTATTTTGGTTTGGTTTTATATTTTATCATTCCACAGTCCACAGTACAAGTGTAGAAGGGCAATTAATCAATTTGCCCCGATAAGTTAGTGCGTTTAGAAGACTGTTGTCTGAAATGAAATTATTCTTCGTCAGTAACGTATCATATTCTGAAATTTGCTTACCTGAAAAATAAAAAAAACTTCTACTTTTCAAAAATTGACGTTTCATCTGCCTCCGTTATCAAAACTCGCTGAAAACTAATTTTTTTTTATTTTGAGACGGCGGAAGGTTAAAATTCCCAAAAAGATATGTCAAGAAACGTACATGAATACTTCCGAATGTTTGCAAATACTAACTTTAGCGATTTATGTTTTTGAAGTAAATAAAAAAAATGTATATCATGAAATTAAACTATTGCAACGTATGACTGAGTATGTATTCCATACGGTTTACAGATATAGTCCAGTTTGCCACCAAATTGATAGTAACTGTATAATCTGTACGATTTAGGAAAATGTGCAACGTAATCGAATGATTTACCAACCAAAATGAAATATGGTTACTTCTCTTTGTTTTCTAGAAGGAAGAAGCAACATTGAATAAGTCTTAATCTCACCTCACGAATTTGACCTTTTTTATAAAAGAAATAAATAAAATGTGTTTCTGTGAAGGTCTGCTACTATCACTATGCTACTGTCACTGTTAATATCAAAATAATCAGCTGGAATATTTTATTGTAATTTGAAAATATCTCAATTATTTACGCAATCCATTTGTATGGCATCACCCAAGTTGAGTTAATCAAAAGAAAATTTGGTTGTAGCTATATATAAATATGATTTATGATTTCAAAATATTATAAATGATGCAGTGTTGCCGTTTCTACCGTATATTGATAGTAATTTTGTTTATTCGAATGGAATAAACTATTTTTTCTACGACAGTGCGTAAACTAAGCTTTTACACACTGCTGGCAGTGCGTAAAGTGATACTTTTTCGCACAAGTGCTTAAAAAAATCACCTGTGAGTAAAATCATCAACTGTGCGTAAAGTAATTTTTTACACACTGTTCATACATTTATGCATTTTTGGAAAATACAGTATTTTGCGTCAAATATAACTCGGAAGTCTTTATTTGATAATAGGACGACAATTCATATCATCAAACATTCAAATTGATGATATAATTACTACAATTTGGCAATATAATAACTGTCGAAGAAAAAACTTTGTATGAAACACTTTCGTAAAGAGCTTTTTTGTACTCGCGTGTTTGTTGAACTCGGCTGCGCCTCATTCAACAAACTTCACGCTCAAACAAAAAAGTCCTACTTCACGGACTTGTATCATAAATAGCTATTTCTCCACGATCATCACAGAATTTGCCAATTCTGAAATCAAATTTGATTACAGAATGCTGGAATTCTCTCTCTTGAGATTGAAGAAATATTCTGCAACACCTCAGCCCCCATGCAATTTAAATGTATTTACATTCTCTCTCTTGTGATAGAATAATATTCTCACACTGGTTAGCAATAATAACATTAGCCTTGACGCAGTTGATTGTCATCGTAGTGGCAAAATTTGAGTAAGTGTCAAAATTATTGCTGTCAGGTTTCCTATCTTTGATAATGGAGAAAATATAGTCTGCTACTCGGTTAGAATGAAAATTCGGGATACTCGTGGTTCCTCACGCTCGCCTTCGGCTCGCGCTCGGAACTTTCCACTCGCATCGAATTTTCATTCTAACCTTGTTACAGAATATACTTTTCTTACATTTTTGGAATTCATGTCAAATTCTGAATGTCTTTTACTGACATCGTTGTCCGAATAGCTGCTTGTTAAATTACACTGTTACTTTACTTATTGAGTAATCAAATTTCAGGTTCATTAACTGGTTTGGCTGATGATAGCACTATATTCCGGCACCACAAAAACAAAAAGGATCTTGATGAAATTGTACGATTTGATCTGAAAATAGTAAAGATTGACGTGATCCAAATTTACTGACCTTTAACATGAAGAAAACTAACTTGATTTCCTTCAGATGCCATCTTGAAGACATACCATTGGAGAAAAACAATGTTGAAAATAAATTAGATTTGAAGAACCTAGTTCTTAATCTGAAATCTTAATCTGAAATTCTATATGTAAAGAACTCTCTTTTGGTTTTTGTGCATTGAGAGTTGTATCGAATGAATAACGATTTTTAGCTTCCGAACCTGTGTACCATTCTCTTATTGATTCACATCTGCGGTATGGAATAGCATTTTGGGTAGTTTGTTGTTATTATATTCTAATTTTACAGAAGCGTGCTCTGCGATATTTATGCAAAGCAAAGAATCGGAATTCATGTCGACCCCTATTTTTGAAACATATAATTCTAACAGTTGTTAGTTACAATTTCTATAGTTGAAACTGTGTGTTTGATATACAAGCATGAAACAAAATTCACTACTGGTAGTTCTTCTGATAATAATAAGACAAAATAATGAATTGAAATAATTGTCAATCCCTAAAAGTTACTCTGAAAGAAATTCAATTATTTAAAATGGATGTAAGATATTTAATCACCTTCCATCAAACATTAGAAGTATCAAATCACTTTTTCGGTTTAGAAAGGTAGTTAAGTGTTTGTTGTCTGAAAGATTGTATTACAGTTTGCAAGAGTTCTATAATGATGGGTTCTGAATCTCATAATTCAAGCATGAATCGAACATACTTAGTTGAATTCAAATATCTTTTATTGTTTCCATCTGAATCACTTTTAGAGTTATATTTTTAATCATTGATGGACTAGAACGTTAGAAGTGCTGTGGCTGGATTGGCAGAAGATGGCAGAAATGGATGTGATGGTGAGCGTTAATGTTCGTATTTTTATTCACGTATACTTACCTGCTAATTCTCGCCTCCGCGACTCCCCTGGTGATAGTGTAGGTTTTTCATGTTTTTTTCCGCAGTCAGAATACCTAATGCGCCACCTTTTTTCGTTAAATCGCCCCGGAGCGCATATGGTGGTGGTACTCTCTTTCGCCTGGACTCATGTTCAAAACGGGAAGAAATCACCATTACAGTTAATATCACATCATATTTCAATTTACTCTACAGAAAATTGTTACTCTCTTATTTTATATTTTCGGCTTTGTCTTTGAATTTATAATGGCTTTTCCTGGTAGATAGCCTATGTCATATTTCCAGCAGATTTTGATATATTCAGGTGGAGCTCAAGGATCATCTGAAACCATTCTGTCAAACATTGCAACGAGTATAGGCTGCGAAAAAAAGAATCAGAATCAGATTTATATATTCTGTTAATCGTATTATCCTGTAGAGTTATTGAAAATATGGAAAACACGAGTATGTGGGGAAAATGACAAAAATGTTAGCAGAACCTGTCTAAAATTCGAATAAAAACACGTACGTCTACAGCCAGAGTGAGTATATCAGATTTTCCAATGCCTAGGACTAGTAGAATTTGAACTACCCGTATATTCTATATGCTCCTTAGTGAAATATGGAAGTTATTGTGTATAAACTAATCATCGGGAATCCCGGAAGAGTACTAAATGTCAGAATGGAATTTTTGTAATCACATCATAACTCATAATTCTTTCCTAAAACCCTTTTACAAATTGCACTTCAAAAAACCTAACAATTGAGCATAGTTACCACAAGTACATTGTCAATTTACCAATATTCCAATCACAATACAAGAGATGAAAGAGGATTACTACCTTTCCAAGATTTGCGGTACGAATAATAAACGGTTTTATAATCCTTCATGACCATTTTACAAATTTTCTTAAATGATCATCTCCATTGAGAAAAACTTATTTGCACAAAAATACGTTCATGTAGTAGATGTTTTGAGAATGCTTGATGTGTTTTACACTAGTATATGGTACCCACCCTGTATTGATGACCTTCAAAAACTCTGAAATAGGTGATAAGACGGTCTCATATTTCCAATTAAATAGTGATCACAATTTCATAGAAAGCAATTCCGAAGTCACCTCACCATATGTATACTATACGTTAATTAGTTAGGAAAATGGTCTATTTTTGTTTATATCAGCTACCCAAAATCACTTTTATACAGGGTGAGACAAAATAAGTCCGGCAAACTCCGCATACAGATCCATGTTTTTAGGTCAAACCGTTGAAAAGTTAACAGCGGTGGGGGGGGGGGGGTGTAACTAAAAAAGCCGCACTGTATAGAAAACGCACTGATGGAAAAACTTTATTGTTATACTAACAGACAGTTTGCCAATATTGAGACACGAACAAGAAGATTATAATTTTGTTATGCTATTTTTCAGAATGTTATTTTTTTCAATAATTTTCTTTCTTTAAAATGAGTTGAAAATGACAATTATATTTATATTAATTCCCGAATTATCTCTGACGGTTGACAAAACTGTAACCGCTATGGTCCGTCAACCACATATTACAGAGTGATAATAATATAAAACAAGTACATAACGTGTATCACTACAGGTTATTTATATTGAATGTTATATAATATGCAAATATGCTAGAGTGATGATCTTGAGCAAGTTGTATATGAATCGGGTATAGTTGTGTCAGCTATTGACTTTGAAAAGTATAATATAATTTATTTACTGCACTTAGCATAGGTCAGGCATCGGATAAATTAGAAAGCATTCCAAAGAACTACATGAAACAGAATCAATGTTTATTACTATTTCGTATTTTGCTGTAAACTTATGTTGATATTTCAAATGATTTCAATACTTGACACCTAGTGCGATATTTCGATAAATTGGCGAAATTTCACACACTTTAATATAATTATCAAATTTCGGAATACTTCGGTTAATATTTTCATTAAAAATAATTAATTGTCAATTTATATTTGAACCACGCCATACAACCTATTTGAAACAACAAGGCCATCCATTTAAAGTTTTTTCAATATGCGTTTCATATTTGTTGCACAGACTCCAAATGTTTGCCATAGTCAAAACCTAGACATTTGCCAAAATCATTTTTGAAGTTCTTCCCGCGATTGTTTCTCCTTTTCGATACGAAAAAATACAAAAAAATGGATTGATCAGATGAAGAAATGCTCGCAAGCATTCTAGCATTCTATTGCAAATGTGGAACTACTAACACAATTTAATCATTTTCGCAACTGGACTGAAAGGGTGTTAAAAGCTACAAGAGGTTTTCTGGCTTGTTTTTGGATCTAAGCGAAATGATAAAGATCAATACCCACATTTCAATGATGAAAGCTATTTTGAATATAAGGCAAAATATTAATATTGGAAAAATATACAAAATTTTAAAAACAGTCTTCAGTCTTTGCTAAATATCAAAATTTATGCAGACGGCCCCAGATGATATTTATCTACTGAAAGTAGCCATGATATTTGGACTAGCAGGTGCATGCCGTTGGGTAGCCAACATAACACCGGACAGTATTGAAGATAAAGAAAGCTACGTCACCATGAAGATCGTTCACTCAAAAAATCATTCTTCAAGGACATTTGTAATTAAGCATTAGCTCTCCAATGATGATCTGCAGAAACGTGAAAGTAGCCTGCAGATGTCACACCTTTCTTGACTAACATTTGGAAGTTGTTACAGGGAGCATTTCAAAGTGTTTTCTTGTAGAAAGGTAGTTTCTTACATCTAACAACATGCCTGTGAAATCCGCAGCTAAGCAGTTCAATGAACTAATTCATCACTATTATGAAGTTGGTACCTACAAGGCAAATCTATAAAAACAATTAAGGCACAAGTCTCAGGACTTCTGAGGGTGGCGCAAAGAGGTGCAGTCTGTTGAAGGAATTAAGAATTCTCACAATTATTGAGATTATCAGTTGCATGGCAACAACATAATTTTTGTTGGAGTGAAAATTTGAAATTTATGTGAATTAATTTATTACTTTGCCTCCATACGAAATGGATTATAATAGCTGTTTCATCTAACAATAGGTAATGCCTGAAAATGCCGCAGCTTAAGCAGTTCCATTTATTATAATTATTATAAAGTTAGTACATGGCAAATTATATACTACGAAGGCGAACAGGGCAACACCAATTTTACTTTTTGAATTCTAGTAACTCGCAATTTCATAATTCCTTCTTCTTATTTCGGAATTATGAATTACATACTCGTAGTTTTATTATTCCGACTTTATAATTCCATCTCACTATCTCAGTATTCCGACACGGAATCTCATAATTTCATATTATGTTATACTTGTTTGTTAAATATTTCTTCATTCCGTTAACCGGCTGCACCCTTGCGAGCAACCTTCAGAAGTCTTCGAGAGACTTGTGCGAGATAGGGAAGATGAGGGCCTTACTTTTTTTCGTGCGATCCAATAAATTGGTATACCGGGTGCTCACAAGGTGAGGTGTTCCCCCAATTTTTCTGTAGTTTTGAAGAGACAGATTTGGTGTGTCGCTATTGTACTTGAATACGCCTACTTTGACGATAAATCTGAGAATTTGGCACTTTCGGTTCCCCCGGAAGTGACCCCAAACTTTTTTTTTTAAAGTCACAACTGACAAACGGCGTCGGCTGTTGCCAGAGCAAGCTTCGAGGTAAGATACAGTTGAATATTGGGGTTTTCATGGAACTGCACCTCCTATATATTTCAACAATTACCAGTAATTTCCTTAAAACGAGATAGTACCAATAGAGAAATTCTCACAACTACCATTTCTCAAATAGAAATATGCACTTTTAACTTCGTCGCAATAAAAAATTATTAATTAATTATCTAATTACTCGTATGAAAAGTGATGAATTCAGGAGGAAACCGGGGATACAAGATAGTTCATTATATTTTATCAAAAATGCGAGAGTAGTGAATACTGGAGAAATGCATTCAAAAACAGTTCATTACAAATACTTTTCAAAACGTTCTCCACTATGTTCTCTGTACAAAATGGCACGTCTCACTATTTCTTCCATCACCCCATTCAACTGAGCATGAGTAATATATTATCAATTGGTTTTCTGAAGTGTTGTTCCAAATCATCCTCCTCTGATGTAGGTCTAGAAGAGTATACCTGGTTCTTCAGGTAACCCTATATGAAAAAATTAAGTGGTCTGAGGTCGGGTGACCACGGAGGCCATCTTGTAGGAACATTTGTGCCAATCCATCGATTTCGGAATTGTTCATCAAGGTCACCATAATTTTTTCAGTTTACCAGTATCTGGTGTTATTTTTACTGAACATTCCAGGATTCGTAAATCCTGATTCATCAGAAAATAGAAAGTTCCTCGTTATATTAGGATTTTTTATGTGGATCTCAAGTAGCCAATTGCAATATTGGACTCATCTGTCATGATCATTTTTGTGAAGGTGCTGATGTATAGGGCTCAAACCATTGATTTTTCAGGATTTGAGCTGATTCTCGTCCAACTGGTAATAGGCCAATCATATGAGCATTTAAAATCAAAAATTGAAAAAAATAGCAAAACAATACAAACTTTCACAAGTGTTCTATTTCAGTGCGCAATGAAACTATAAACAATTGCACCCTCATACAAGGTGGGCAACTTTGTTAAAAATGTGAATTGTAAACAATTCTAGTTATTTTGTAGAGAAAAATTGCAAACAAATCGCAAAATTGCGAAAACTAAGAAAATATCATCCATAATAAATTGATCTGGAAAAGAGCTACAAGAGTGAGATGAGTGCATTGAAAAATTCCTTGCAGTTCATTTCTGATTGTTTCGAAGAACAAAAAGAAGAACTGAAGGAAACCATGAAGCAGATGAGAGCGATTCAAGAAGAAAATAAAGCTCTAAGCACCAAAGTTCGGAACCTGGAGAATAAGCTGGGCACAAAGGAACAGAACGAAAGAGTGAACAATGTGGTCATTGCAGGTATCGAAGAACAAGAAATGGATCCTAGAGAAATCGTTCAGAAGATCTTTGAAGGGATGAAAATGAACTGCACCGAGAGTGTTGTACAGGAATGCAGAAGAATTGGTGGAAAAAAAAATGCACCTCTACTAGTCAAATTCAAGGATAAAGCAGATAAAATATCTCTGTATAAAAGAAGAAAAGAAATAAGAAGTATCAAATATGTGGATTGCAAACTATCTGGTGATAAGGCAATATATTTCAATGATGATCTCACTGCTGAGAATCAATTATTATTAAAAAATGCAAGGGATTTAAAGAGAGAAATGAATTTCAAATCAGCATATACTGTTGGAGGAAAAATATAACTTGTAAAAAACGAAAATCAGAAGCCAATCTGGATTGAGGATGAAAATGAGCTTTGGTTATTGAAACAGATTAAAAACTAATCAAGAAAATCAATTGAGAAAAAAAAACATATATCTCCTTAATGGTTACTAAAACAAAAAATCAACTAAAAGTTCTTTATATCAATATAAGAAGTATGAAAAACAAACTAGAGGATATAGATTATCTACTGAAAACAAGTGATAAAGATATACATGTTATAGCTTTAACAGAAACCTGGCTGTACCCTAATGAAACCAGCTTTTTCAATATCCGAAACTACGTAGCTGTACATGATTGCAGAGACACACGAGGAGGGAGTGTAGCAATTTACTTAAAACAAAATATTACTCACAATCAGGTAACTGCACCAATAATTGATAACTGTAATATTGTTGGAGTGAATTTATTAAACTATAAACTAAGAATTTTTGTAATATATAGATCACCTTCATCCAACGTCCAACAATTTATCGATGCTTTTGAAGACTTACTCGATAACCAGAAAAGTAGATGTGTTGTTATTGGAGATATTAACTTGGATCTATTGGATAATGGTAACCATGTTACAGAATATAAAAATATTATGCATTCAATTTGCACAACAAAATTGACTCCATGTACGCTACAAGAGTGGGATTCCACAAACGTAGCATAATTGATCACGTAATGAGCAACAAAAAACTGAAGTGTGAAATAACATTAAAAGACCATAGCATATCAGACCATAAGTTGATGCACATTACAGTTGATCAGCACATTATGGAAAAAGTCTCAAAAGTTGTCACAAGGAGTTATGTGAATATAGCAGACTGGAGAAGTCGTGTTAGTTTAGAATTAAATAACAAAACCATATCAAGCTTTGGTGAGCTAGCTAATATACTTTGCAAAAATAAAACTCTAAGTACAAAGCAGAAAAATATAAAAATCATTAATAACAATGACTGGATCACAAACAAATTTATTGCTAAAGTGAAAAATCGAGATCGATTATACAGGATGTGGAAGAGGTTAAAAACTCCTCACTCTGAAAGTGAATTTAAAAAAGCAAGAAATGCGGTAACCAATCAAGCCAAACAACTGAAGATCAAATGGGTGAATAGAGAATTCTCAAAAACTGAAAACAACCCAAAAAAGGCCTGGAACTTGATAAATAACTTGGTGCATAAGAAGAACTCTGAGAACTCCAACAACATCAAACAAATTAATATTTCTGATGAGATTTTTACAGATGACACAATAATTTCCAATAAATTCAATGGACACTATGCAACAATCGGAGGGAAGCTAGCCTCAGAAATTCCACCGTCATATAATCAAGAATATACTGAACAAGAATCAACGGACTCAATTGATTTTGGTTTATGTGATGAAAGTGAAATCAATAGTGTAATTAAAAGTATAAAATCAAATTCAGCTGGTCATGATGGAGTGAGCAAGTGGGATTTACTAAATCTCCTGGACATAATAATTGTAACTATTACTCATCTTGTAAATGATGTTCTCACCACGGGACAATTTCCAGAAGAACTCAAGGTTGCAAAAATATTACCTCTACATAAAGGTGGGTTGAAAGATTTGATAATTAACTATAGGCCCATATCAATATTGAGCATCTTTTCAAAAATAATTGAAAAAATAGTCAAAAAAGAATTACACTTTATGTAAAAGATACCTTTGGCTTTGACAAATATCAATATGGCTTCCAGGAAGCAGGTAGTACCATGAGTGCAACAACTGATCTTTTGGAAAATGTTTCTGCTGAAATTAATAAGAACAATTATGTCATTCTTGTGTTTGTAGATTTACAAAAGGCGTTTGATACCGTGGACATTGAAATTCTATTGAAAAAATTGAGTAAAATGGGTTTTCGAGGAACTGCTTATAAACTACTCAAGACATACCTAGAACACCGAAGTCATTACACTGTTGTCAATAATGTGAGTAGTGAGAAAAGAAACGTCAATATGGGAGTCCCTCAGGGGTCCGTTTTAGGTCCAATTCTATATCTTTTATATGTACAATGTGTAGGTACAAAGGCAAAATATTTCAGTTTTGCAGATGACACGGTATTGGTCTATTCAAGTCCATGTTTGAAAAGTATTGAATCTACCGTAAATGAAGACTTAACTCACTATTCTGATTGGCTACGGTATAATAAACTTAGTATAAATGTCAAAAAAACCGTATACATGTGTATTAAACAAAAAAATAAGCCATTTCATGATCTACAAATTAGATTTGATAATAATCTACTGGACTGTGTTGATTATCACAAATATTTAGGATTATATATTGATGAAAACTTGAGTTGGCACAAACACATAAATTATATCACTAGTAAAATAGTTCCAATAGTAGGCGCATTGAAAAGATGTGCTTACATGATGAGTGACAAACATAAAAATACAATTTATTATTGCTTAGTTGGATCCAGGTTGAGATATCTAATTAACTGTTGGGGAAATGCTTCAGATACATTAATTTCAAAATTACAAATTATGCAAAATAAAACCATAAAGGTATTGTATAACTATGACTCACGAAAATCTACTGCAGAACTTTATTCAGAAACGAAATTACTCAATATCAGAAATTTGAAGAAACTTGAACAAGTTAAACTAGTTCATGGCAAGCAAGTTGGCTATATTAAATCAAATCACACATTCATGTTAGCACAAGACGTGCACAATCATAACACTCGAAATAAAGATTTTTTAAGAAACGAATTGAGACTTTCCAAAAAAACCCAAGATTCACCGATTTATAGGGCAATTGAAGCATATAACACAATTCCAGCACAAATAAAAGAGATAGAAAACAAAAATTCATTTAATATCAAATTAAAACTACATCTGAAATGTATTTTGTTAGATGTATGACTATTTAATAATATGATTCATGTGATATCTGTGAATACCCTGTGATATATCTATTTAAATTAATTAACGCCAAAAAAGTTATTTGTATATGTGTGTATATAACAAACATTGTACTATCCAGCTATTCTGGATACTATTACATTATGTTTTATATTTTATATTTGATTATGTATTAGATTTTATGTATAGGCCTTGTTATCAGTATCCTTTTTGTACTGTATTTGAGGTCATAAATAAATAAATAAATAAAATAAAATAAAATCATTCCCCAATTTTGCGACCAATTCCAAATTTAGCATCAGCGTGAATAAATTATTTATTTATTTATCTATACTTTTGTTGATAACTCGGCTAATAAAAATCTAAAATAGTGGCAAACGTACATTTTTTTTCTTTCTCTGTCATAAGTCTCGCTGAAAGTTTGCCATATCGGCCGAAGACGGTGAAACATTTTTTTTGTAACTAAAATTTTTTTGCAAACTTCGAATGATTTTTGAGTTGGTCAGGAACGTGCGGAGTAATTTCCTAGGAAACATATAAAATTTGCCACCAATGCAGATTCCGGAAACTTTGTCATATTTGAAAAGAATGAAAAAAATGCCTTTATTTTTTTATACAAAGTTCTCGTATTTGTGGTGGTGGCAAATTTTACATGTTTTCTAGGAAATTACTCCCTACGTTCCTGACCAATTCAATGAACGTTTGTATTATTTCCATTATCAATTGAGGTTGCAAACAAATTCTTTATGAGTGAAATGAACAAAAAATGTTTCGCCATAGGTAGGTGGTAAAGTTTCGGCGAAACATTTCTTTACATTTGCCACTCTTTTAGATTTCCTTCGCCCAAGTTATTAACAAAGGAGCGAATAAATAATGTATTTACTCTGATGCCAAACTTGGACATGGTTGCAAAATTGGGGAACGATGGAAGATGATATTTTCTTTGTTTTCGCCATTTTGCGATTCTTCAGCAATTTTTCTCTACAAAATAACCAGAATTTTGCCAACCTTGTACAAGGGTGCAAATTTTTATTATTTCATTGAGCAGTAAAATACAACTTTTGTGAAAGTTTACATTGTTTTGCTATTTTTTCACCATTTTTGCTAAAATGATTTTACAGGAAATTGCATTATCATGAACGTAGTGTTTTCCTACCGTAGATGAATTGGTTGGATCAAGTACTGAATTAGGTACCTAGGGTTGTTTTGAATATTCTGGGTTGTAGATTACCTAAATGATCAGAGAAAAAGTGCAAAATCATTCTTTTCATTTTCATTCAGTGAATTCAACTTAAAATCACTATTCAAATCTATAGAATTTTTGGAATTGAATATTTTGTTTATTTTGATATGAAATTCCGAGATATGAATTCGATACTAAGTCGAAATTTGAAAATAATATTCCTTCGTAACATTCCTACCTATATGTAGGACCTATAAAATTTGATTGATATTCTGCAGTCGCAGCCAATACTCTTTTGAAACTATAAAGTAGGTATATCAATTTTCTAGAAAATATTTCAGCCAACAACATTTTCTATTTCTGTACTTTCAAGCTTCCACCTCAGCCAAGTTATTATTGAAATTTGTTACGAAATGCTTCCGGTAGTTCAAATATCAAACATAACTCCTAGACTAATCGAAAACAGGTGCGTGAAGTGAAATATTTTCTCTGATTTACGAAAACTGTGTTTGTAAACAGAACAGCGATTCTCGACACGAGTATGTGTCCCTGAAACGAAAATTTGGGAGTGGAAGCCATGCTACGCGTACGAATACATGTAGAAATAACAGCAGTCAGCTGTGCGAGCTCGTCTCTTCCTCGGGCCATTCGTGACGTCACAGGTGAATGACCCTCGACGTCATCTCAGTTCAATGGCAAATCGCGACCTAGATCTCGCTTAAACAACGACACCGAACACTCCGCAGATATGCTTAAAAATCGCAAGGTTTTTATCTTTGAAGTATCCAGTAAATTGAATACAGGCACTATGCGGAACTGTCTACACAATGTCTCTAAGTTACAGAGTGGATCATTCCACGTGCAATACCTATCGCAGGATTAACAAAATTTATTTTTCTCAGAGGCTGATTGAATGGAATTTGGTGGGAGTTACAAGTGCATACAAGGGCGGGTCTAGGTAACTTTTTTCGGAGAGGACAAAATATATTCAGGGGGTGCGACCCAATTTTGCAAAAAGAACAATATGTTTTCAATAGGTCCTGAAGATTGAGTTTCATTCATACTTCTGGCATCCTCAAAATTGACTGCAACCACACAAACAGAAATCAGTCATCACTTGGTTTCGAAGTTCTTCTTATTATTTTATCAAAAACTCATCTACCACCTAGTGGTGTTGGGTTTTTACTATTTACAAAACATTATTACTTCATTGATGTTGTTTCATATACAAACTTCACCAATTCTTTCTTGTTTCTTGCTAAGGTTCTTGCATCTGTATAGGTAAATTTTTCTCTTTTTCTTCAAAATTTCTGAAATTACTCATCTCATGTTTGTTATGGTCTTCCTCTTTTTCTTTTTTAGTTTTGAATCTTCGTCTGCCATATTTGTATCACCATGCGTTCGTTACTCATCCTCTGTTGATGATCCCACCATCTGAGTTCCTTCTTTTCAATAAACTCCAATGTTGCTTGTTTTTCTAATTCTTCCCTAATCTTTGTATTTTTTAGTTTGTCCATTTTTGTTACTATTTTTATTCTTCTTAAATACTTAAGTGGTATGGATTCTGCTTTTTTGTCTTTGCGAGAGTACCCAGGATTCGCAACCAAATGTCAAATATAAAGGGTGTTGATTAAGTACGTTGACAAACTTCGGGAGGTGATTCTTCGAAAGTTTTCAGGTCGAAAAGTTCATATAAATATATGCCCCAAACGGCTTGGTTTTCGAGATACAGGGTGATAAAATACATTTTTTCAAGATTTTTTATAAAAGCTTGCCTTTATATTTTTTATTTTATAATTTTTTTTCATCGTAGATTTTTCAAATTCTAAAAAAAATTCCATCAATTTAGATTAGTTATGCGACACTGGAAAATGTTCAAATTAATATTTTCATTATAGCTCCTGAACCGTACAATTAAATGAAAAAATTTAAGAAAACAAAAAGATGTTAAATGAAACAACATTGATTATTCCTTTTTCATAATATGTCAGTGGCGGCGACAAAAAAATTCTGAAGGGTTGAACAAAGCTTGACTGAAAAAAGGAGGACCCTGTGAATTATTTGAGAAATGCATTATTTTGTATAGTGCGTACTATTGAATGGATTGTACTCGCCTAATTATTGTCGAAAATTTAGAAGATAACTCTAAAAAATCTTGAAAAAAATGTATTTTTGTCACCCTGTATATCGAAAACCAAGCTGTTTGGGACAAATGTTTATGTGAACTTTTCGTCTTGAAAACTTTCAAAGAATCACCTCCCGAACTTTGTCAACGTACTTAATTAACATCCTGTATATTGTTTTAAAAACATTCATTTTCGTTTTCATAGAAACTTCTTTTTTATTTATATAGGTTTTATTCATTGAGTTAATTTCTAATTCTTGTTTTCCATTTCCTTGTATTTCCTTCCTAAAGATTTGTAATATTCTGCTTGTTCTATTTACACTCCTTCAATTTGTATATTTATCGTTTTTCATTCTTCTTTAGAAATGACCATCACGTTTGTTTTGTTCTTGTTCGTTCTCATCTCGTATTCTTCAAATGTTTCATTCCATATATCTAGATAATTTTGTTCATTCTCGGTCATAATTATAAAATCATCAGCAAATGCACCCTCTGATATTTCAATTCTCCGTAGGTGTGTCTGTCTCCAAAATGTATTTTTTTAAACTTTTTGTGAATTCTTTTTTTATTATCTCGTCTACATATACGATGAACAGCACAGGACTTTGTCCTCCTCCTTGTCTTAACCCTTCATTTGTTGTAAATTTTTCTGATATTTTGTTATATCGGATCACACAGTTATTTTTACATATTTTCTTTATTATCTTGATTATTTTTTTTTCAATTCTCCTATTCTTTAGAATTTCCCATATCTTCGTCCTTGGCACCTTGTCAAACGCTTTTTCGAGGTCAATGAATTGTTAAAAAAAATTCGAAACATACATCTTGCCATTGCTGTAGCTTTTTTTCTGTTTATCTTCAATCACAGAAACAAGGCAGATAGTCGATGTCGATCTATATAATATTAGCGGCTATAGTAAAATATACAACGAGGGTATGTACAATCAAAACGATGGCACAATTATGTTTATAAATACAGAACTTGACTATTGCTTTGAAATAGTCGAATTCAATATTGAAAATAAACTAATTTACACCAAAATCAATTTCCACGGCAAAAAAATCGACATAATCGCTATGTACAAAAACCCACCCTACAGTTCGTTGGAATTTATAAACTCTTTGAAAACCTTCCTCACTAATTGCGATAAAAAATCCGAATATTTTATTTTTCTAGGTGACATAAACATCGACATCTTAGATGAATCCCTCGACATTTCAGTATTAGAATATTTGAACGTCTTGAGTGAATCGGAATTTCTTTCACTAATAAATGATTATACAAGGGTAACCGAAACTACAAAATCGTGTATAGATCATATCTTCATCAGAACCAAAACTGATACTGACCTATCATAATAAAAACTAAACTAACAGTTCACTATAGCACATTTATACAAATAATATATGAAGGAAATACAAAGGCTTCTGAAAAAGTTAATAATAAAATGAAACAGATTGATTATCGCAGACTGAAATCGCAACTTCAGCTCGTTCATTGGGAAGAAATTACTGAAATACCTGACACAGTACGCGCAACAAGCACTTTTTTGAACATCTTGAGCACTTGAATCACTGATTGTACGACAGAAATAAAAAGGAAACTCAAGAAACGAAAAGTCTGGATCACCAACGGAATAATACATCCGATGAAAACTCGAGATAAAATGTTTGAAGAGACACTCAAGAACCCCAATAATGATACTTTGAAAAAAAATTATAAGCAGTACAGGAACAAACTTAACAATTTGATAAAAAACGCAAAAATAAATTACTGTCGGTCTCAAATCACGCAAAACTCATCAGATAATACAAAACTGTGGGAAACCTTGAGTGATATATGTGGGAAAAAAGTCGCGACAAAAGTAACACAAATAAAATTAGACGGGCAACAAACAGATGATAGGCTCAAAATTGCTGAGGCTTTTAATAAACACTAGGTAAATATGGGCAAAGTTCTAGCAAAGAAAATATTACGGAATCCATCATATGAAAAGCCAAAACAAAAGCTGAAGACAGCGGGTTCAATGTTCCTCTTCCCAACTGATCAAAATGAAGTAAAAACTGTTTTACAATCTTTGAAAAACAAAAAATCAGTAGGGATAGACGGTGTGAAAGCAGAGTTACTCAAACAAGTTTTTCCTCATATTATAAAACCGTTATCATATCTAATAAACAGGTACCTACGCGAGGGCATATTCCCTTCTGAAATGAAAACGGCAGTTGTCCTACCAGTATACAAGGGTGGAAACAAGGAGGAATAAGTAAATATCTCTAATCACGGCATAAGCAAAAATTGTCGAAAAAATTATGAAATCGAGATTAGAGGCGTATTTGGAAAAAAATAATGTTCTCTCAAACAGACAATACGGTTTTCGTAATGGAATTTCAACGCAGGATGCGATCTTAGATCTCACTTCGAAAATGTATTCCTCTCTGGACAATGATAAATCAGCACTTTGTGTGTTCATAGACCTATCGAAGGCTTTCGACACGGTAAGTCACCCACTCCTTTTGAAGTCTCTAGAAGATTTAGGAATTCGAGGAACTGCGTTAGAATTGTTCAGTAGTTATCTTTCGAGTAGACAGCAGTGTGTGAAAATAGATAACTGTATAAGTGATTTTGAAACAATTGAATACGGAGTACCTCAAGGCACAATTCTGGGACCCATATTATTTAACATTTATTTAAGTGATTTGTTTCACATTCCTACTACGGGTGAAATTTTCACGTATGCTGATGACACAGCCATTTTTTACGAGGATTCCTCATGGGCCACCCTGAAAATCAAAGTGGAAAAAGACCTTCTTAACATAAAGGAATGGTTTTCCCACAAACTACTAACAGTGAACATTAGCAAAACATATTACTTGCCAATATTCACTACCGTACGTAATTCTCCTTCTTTTCAAAACCTCAATATATCTGAGTCGTTCACCATTACACCTGTGACATATGAAGTACCTAGGAATAATCATAGACAACAACCTCAAATGGGGTTATCATATAAACTATAAACTTATAAAGAAGTTAAGGTTCCTGATATATCGCTTCAAATTATTAAGGGAAATATTAGACGAAAAATCGTTGAAAATATTGTACGCTGCTCTAATTCAGTCGCATATTTCCTACGGAATTGCAGCATGGGGATCTGCAGGTAGGACAATTATGAATAAATTGTCTATAACACAAAAACGCTTGATAAAGGTTATTTTCAAGAAAAAACAAACCTACTCCTCTGACGCCCTTTTCAAAGAAACAGGAGTGTTCGATCCAGTACAACTATATGTTCATACCAGCTTAATTAGAAAACATAAAACAAGGCACAAACTACAAAAAATAGACCATGATTATTACACCAGAAATAGGGAACACACCATCAGAGTACCTATGATGAACAAGGTTATCGGACAAAAGAGTCACGAATATGTCAGCTTAAAGCTGTATAATGAATGCTCTACCTTCAGAACTGAAAAATGAAACAAACCCAAATTCATTTAAAAAACAACTACAAATGTACATATCATGTAAACCGCGTTCTGATCTGCACAACTTGCTATATACATAAATACACGTATTATTATTACCCAAAACCAAATTAGTTCATAACTATATCTTCATAGGTTGCCACTTTCGGCACCACAATATCTTATTTATCATTGAACTTTGTTTTTTTTCGTCACATACAAGCTATGCTTTAGTGATGGAACTATAGTATATTTTAATCTACAGAAATGTATGATCATTAATAATCTATTGTCTACTATTAATTACCAATATTTAACATTGAAAATCTTACTCTATGTATTTTATATTTTAAAATGATTTTGTAACATATCTTATATTTTTATATATTCTTGGAACAAGTATCCACTTACCGAGTATATTTATTCACCCTATTGCATTTATATTTATCCCAATCTATTTATTATAATGTTACATTGTTTCAATAGTCCGTCGTTGTTCGTGTTTATTGTATGCTGTATTATATATCATTGTATTGAAATGTCGGATTGTAAATTGTAATGTGTGTGAATAAAATTTATTTATTATTATTTATTTTATTTATTATTTATTTATTTATTTATATATAAATATATAGGATTTCTGCACTTCCTAAAACCGCCTTGTGATTCTTCTATCGTTGTCTCTACTATAGGTCTTACTTTTATATCTATAATTTTCTCACAATTTTCATCGCCGTACTTAGCAATGTCATGCCTCTATATATAGTTCGAACAATCATACTAATCTCCCTTTTTGAATATTGCTACTTTCCATTTATTTAGGTATCTGCTCTTCGGACCATGCTTTACCAAATACGTTTAAAAGTATTTTCAGTCCATTTTCTCCAAAATTTAGATAATTTATTTTTTATGTACTGTTCTTTTTCTCGCTTCTTGTAATTTCTGTTATTTTTGTTCCTAACGACTAGTGATCACTGCGAAATTCTGGCCCTCTTCTTACTCTCGTGTCTACTACGAGAAACAAAAACGATTGATTCATTTATAAATTATCATTCATAATTTTTTAACACAAACTAAACGAAAAAGGTGGCTGCCAATGCTAAACATTCAATAAATTTCAAACCAAACTAAAATAAATAAATGGCTTATTAACTTTGTTGTACAGTGAAAAATGGAACTTGAAACAAAAAAAAATATTTTATAAAAAATTATGTACGAAACGATATAAGACAACACACTCGCAAATTTTAACCATATTAGTAAGACAGAATCTTAATAACAGAAAATCACTGAAAAAAATTCAAGATTAACATGTTGTGGAATTTCAATTCGTATTGTTTAGAATTGAATAAAAATACCATAATACCAAAAAACTTCTTGGATGATATGGGGTTTTCAAACGTAGTTGATGAGATAACACATTCAACTGCTACAGGATCATAGATCTAGTTTTTACGAATGCGTATTTGATTCAACAAAAATAAGTTCATACCATAATATAAAAATTTACTTCTTTGTAAAAAATATGGACCCGGATCCCACGCCTATCTTCAAAAATGATTAATAACAGGCTGAATCTTCCCGAGTAGCTTCATTTTGCCGAGACGCCCAACTTTTTCCTCTAAGAAATTTCCCGATAGTGATAGCTAATAAAACGCGCATGCGTCAATCATGTCGATTTGGTGAGTGCAAAAAAGTCATTAATAACAGTTAGTTTTTCAGTCGAACCTCGAGATAATTCGATAAAGTAATCGAAAAAACGTTTGTCCTACAAAATGGATGGTAGGACCGAAGAGTCCCCCACTCCCAACATGTACCAATGACGTGGTCATAAAAAATCATTAATAACCAGCGGATTTTTCTACCGTTGCTTGGTTAATATTTGCATAATTGAATGGTCATATTGTTCTACAAATTGAATGGTAGGTGTTTCCAGTCCTACGCTCCGAAATTGACAATTCCTTGGTAAAAAAAGTTTATTAGTAACTTTATGACATGATAACACATGAAAGGTTGGTGTATTCTTCACCTAAATAATACAGTGTAAGACGGGTATGTATCGCTAGTCCTACAAAAATTATTCAAATTAACGAATTATTTTGAAATTGTGGTTTGGCTAATTTAATATACTTTTATTCGTAAAGTAGTGTACTTAGTTTCAATGTATAATTCAAGTTCAATTCAAGTTCAAGTTCAATTCAAAAATATCATAACTTACGTGAAAAGTTTATGAAAAAAGTGGGAAATTTGTTTAGCTTTCATAATTTTTATAAACATATTGAAAACAACAATAACAAAGTAAAAACATTGAAATAATCAATCTGCCCTCCGGTGCGGCTTCAATGATGTCGCATTCGCTTTAACAGATGCAGGGAAAACCCGGATGAACCTGCAACACCACATCGTCGTCTGAAGAGCTGAAATATACAATTGAAAACTTTCAAAGAGGTCAGACGAATTGTGAAAATCTGCTCTACGGTAAAATAGGATGTATGGTATATCCAGAGGCCTCAAAAAGTCCAGTTCGAAAGAAGATATTACATTTTACGAGGCTCAAGTGGCCAAGTAGTTAAAATACCGATCTTTTATCCACTCTGGTCGTCGGTCGTGGGTTCGAAGCCTAGCGACTGCTTATATTTCTCTGATGGCCCGAGAAAGTGGAATAGCACGTAAAAAGTAAGAATTCGTTAATCCTTGACTCTCACAAGTTTCGTCTTTTGAGGGCTGTCGTTCGTAAGGGAACGACATCTGGTTAACGGAAAAAACAATTTTAAACAATGAGGAAGGGAAGGGAAAGGAGTGGGAGAGCATTTTTCACCAGCTATTCAAGGAGGTATAACAAGAAGAGATTTCTGAAAAATGTATTTGGATGCGGGTGGCTGTAAATCAGAGAGTGATGGTATACCTGCTGGAAATAAAGGGAGTATAATTTCACTTCAATTCTCATATCCTTGTAACAGATATGAACAATTCGTAATAATTATTTCATTTTGTTCCTGAAATATATCCTTTGTAAGCATTCAAATTGTCACGATGTACATGAAAAACTATATACTGTTGAACTAGCAATCATAATATGAATCCTCATGTAATCGATGAAGACCCATTCTTTTTCAAAAAAATTGTAAAATAAAAATGATAATGGTATTGATATTCATCTATTTCTTTGAACAGTGTCTTGTCATGCTGTGTAATGAAACATCCTTTGTGAAATATAGTTTTTTATATTACAAATTAGATTCAATGTGTTTATAAAAAGAAATCGATTCCGAATCAAAGCAAAACTGGCCATAGGATCGATCTGTGAACTGGACTACGTCATGAGGATGGCAGGATCAAAAAAATATATCAAAAATGAGGATTAATGTGCCTACTTACAAAATATTTTGATCATTTTTTATTTCAGATGGTATGGTCGAAATATCTGTAGGCTAGTTAAGCCCGTGGCTTACGGTCCAATAGATTGATTTTACTGTCTTGAAATAAACATAATTCAATTGGTTTGTTTCACCATGAGCCATGAGCTTTAGATTTGGGTAAAACTAACAGTTAGCCATACAATTTTTGCGCTCACCAATTCAACATGACTGCCGCCTACGCAGTTCATTAGCTACTAATATCATAAATTTTCGTGTAATTTCGGAGCGTAGGACCGGGAACACCTACCATTCAATTTGTAGGACAATATGACCATTCAATTATACAAATGATAACCAAGCAACGCCAACGGTAAAAAAATCCACTGGTTATTAATGATTTTTTATGACCACGTCATTGGTACATGTTGGTACATTTTGTAGGACAAAAGTTTCTTCGAGTACTTTATCGAATTATCTCGAGGTTAAACTGAAAAACTAACTGTAATTAATGACTTTTTTGCACTCAACAAATAGACATGATTGATGCCTGCGCATTTTATGAGCTACCACTTTCGAGAATTTTCGTAGAGGGAAAAGTTGGGCGTCTCAATAGAAAGAAGCTACTCACGAAGATTCAACCTGTTACCAATACATTTTTTTTTTACCCTGGAATTGACAATTTCGGAGCGTAGGACTGGGAACACCTACCATTCAATTTGTAGGACAATATGACCATTCAAGTATACAAATATTATCCAAGCAACGGTGAAAAAATCCGCTGGTTATTAATGATTTTTTATGACCACGTCATTGGTACATGTTGGGAGAGGGGGACTCTTCAGTCCTACCATCCATTTTGTAGGACAAAAGTTTTTTCGATTACTTTATCGAATTATCTCGAGGTTCAACTGAAAAACTAACTGTTATCAATGACTTTTTTGCACTCACCAAATCGACATGATTGACGCCTGCACATTTTATGAACTACCACTTCTGAGAATTTTCGTAGAGGGAAAAGTTGGGCGTCTCAATAGAAAGAAGCTACTCACGAAGATTCAGCCTGTTAAAAATAAATTTTTATCTACCATGGAATTGACAATTTCGAAGCGTAGGACTGGGAACACCTACCATTCAATTTGTAGCACATTATGACCATTCAATTATACAAATATTATCCCAGCAACGGTGAAAAAATCCGCTGGTTATTAATGATTTTTTATGACCACGTCATTGGTACATGTTGGGAATGGGGGACTCTTCAGTCCATTTTGTAGGACAAAAGTTTTTTTCGATTATTTTATCGAATTATCTCGAGATTCAAATGAAAAGCTAACTGTTATCAATGACTTTTTTGCACTCACCAAATCGACATGAACGACGCCTGCTCATTTTATTAGCTACCACTATCGAGAATTTTCGTAGAGGAAAAAGTTGGGCGTCTTGGCAAAATGAAGCTACTCAGGAAGATCCAGCCTGTTATTAATCATTTTGGAAAATAGGCGTGGGATCCCGGTCTAACATGTTGTGCCATGGTGGGAAGTAGCGCAGTGGTTAAGCGCCCGCCTGGTAACCGAGAGGTTCCGCGTTCAGTTCCCAGCCGGGGCAAACTTTTTTCATTTTTAGATGTGAAAATCTGAATGACTGCTGGGACGGCTGGGAATAATCCTCCACGATTCACTGTTGCGTTAAAAATTAACAGTGTTGCTCCTAAGGTGGCGTATGGAGTTAGTAACAAGGCCTATCCAGAACACATGGCTGACCATAGCAGTCGATGCCAAAACATCAGAGGAAAAAAACATGCTTTGCTGTTCAGGTTTTACGTTATTGTTTATTATTTATTTTGAAACCTCATTTGGAAATATATTGAAATTACAATCTAAAAACTTAAGCAAGTATTGCAAAGTCTGAATAGTTTTACGGTTTTTTCGAAACTCTTCAAATTGAATAGTTATTATTATAAACTTAAGGAAAGAATAAGACTGAAAAGGAAGAATTTTGGAGCCTGATTAAATATCATAAAATACGTAGTTTTGAACAATTCATCTCCCTACATTTCATTATGTCATCCTACGCACTCAATACAAACAACGATTCCTCTGCTTACGTCTTTAATAGTATTTCTTATAAATTTGAGTTTCATATTGTCGCAGCACTCTCGAATTGTATTCTCCAAATGCTGACTGTCAATGAAAGGTCTTCTTTAATAAACTTTTCGCTTCAAATAACTCCATATTAAAAAGTCGATCGGCGTTAAATCGGGCGATCGGGGTGGCCACTAATAGGATTGTCGTGCAACTTTGCCTCTGAACATTTGGTTGATGCACTGCTTCACTGCAACAGTTTGGTGTATTGGTGCGACATTGAGCTGGTACCATAATCTAATTTGCTGAAAAATGTCGGTTAGCCTCAGCTGTCAAATTTCTCTGATGTAATATGATCCAACTATTTTATTGTCTGATACTCCCCACCAAACGTTGGTTTTAAATGATAACTGATCTCGATGTTGGATTACAAAGTCAGAATTTTCTAAAGGTAATTTTTGGAATTTGCTGATCCCTTAGAAGAAAAGTTTGTTTCATCTCTCCTCAAAATGTAACACGGAAATCGAAAATTTTCTTCTCATCCTCCTTGAAACTAAAAAGAGAAACCCAATCGGATATCTATTTTATTATTATTATTATTAGATGGCGGGGCTAGCCAGTGGCTGAGATGCAGGTGGTTCTGTATAGAACCTTTCTGCACCCCACAATCAGGTCTATCTCGTGAGTACTCCGGATCTATTAATGAACTCCTGGAGATTCTTCACAAGGTTTTTCTGCGAGAAGATATCTTCTGCACCGCAGTGTCCGAAGATATCCATCCTCATGAGAGCCAGAGCATCGCATTCAAACATTATGTGGGAGGCTGTTTCGTCCTCCTCATCACAAAATCTGCATTGTGTGGACTTTTGATATATTCCCAACAGTTGCAAGTGTTTTCTCAGTTGGAGGTGGCCTTTCATCAGTTCTACCATTTTCCTGAGAGAGTCTCGGCTTAGTTCAAGGAGGTGTCTTGATAGCCGGTCGGTTGGCCCCATCATCATCATTTTTCCGTGAGTATTGCCTGAGGCACTCTCCCAGAGAGATTGATGATAGTTTTTAACCCATTTCTTTGTGTCCTGCTCAATATCACCAGAAACAGGATTCCGCAGGCTGGTTCTAGTCCAATAAGAGTTGTTGCTG
The DNA here is from genome assembly GCA_944452925.2 of Chrysolina oricalcia. NCBI lineage: Eukaryota > Metazoa > Arthropoda > Insecta > Coleoptera > Chrysomelidae > Chrysolina > Chrysolina oricalcia. Next base: position 48,888,273 of record OX101820.2, on the reverse strand, counting down.
CCCCCGCTCTTGCTAGGGCATCTGCGCTCTCTTTACCCTGGATGCCCTTATGACCTGGTACCCAACAAGTTTTACCCTGTTCTGTGCTCCCAGGTCGTTAAGATTGTAGTGCGCCTCCCAAACCAGTTTGGAAGTGAGCCTGCATGAACGCAGGACTTTAATCGCCACCTGACTGTCGGATAGAATCGCTATGGGTTGGTTTCTCGGACCCCTCCTTAGACTCTCTCTCTCGTGCAGACGGAGATTGCCGTTACCTCGGCTTGGAATATAGAGGCTTGAGTACCGAGGATTAGGCTGATGTCTTGCCTAGGTTTCTCCCCGTATATTCCAGCCCCTACTCCTTTGCTAGTCTAGGAGCCATCCGTGTACCAGATTTGCCCTCTTGACAGCATTGGTATGGCCCTTGATGTAACTTCCCAATCTTCTATGATGGTGGTGTATTTTCCATCAAAGGAGTATGTTGGAGCCCTTTTGTCCGACGGCATCTCAGACATGTCGATTCTCATGACCTTCAGTATGCTGGAGTGGCATTGGTTACTGCCCTCCATTGGCCCAGACATTTTAGCCTGGATGCTTCTATCCTCGCCTCTGCTGCAATATGCAAATGCAGGGGAGGGAGGTTTAGGATTACCTCCAAGCTAATTGTCGATGTGCTGGACATAGCACCAGTGACTCCGAGCATGGCCAGTATTTGTAAACTAGCCAGCTTTCCCCTGGTTGTCACTTGTTCTACCTTTGGCCACCACAGCAGGGCTCCGTACGATATCGAGGGCCTAACAATTGCCAAAGGAACGTCTGGCCATCATTAATGATGTCGTTGCTCTTTTCAGCACTTTTCCAGATGTTTGTTCCAGGTGAGCTTTGAGTCCAGGTGAGCTTTGAGTCCAGGTTTAGCCCCAAGTATTTCGTCTCTTCTGTTATCTGTACACCAAAGATTTGAAGAGCTCTGTTGGTCTCCAGGTTTCTTTTTCTGGTGAAAAGAACTATTGTGGTTTTTTGAGGGTTGACCCTGAGATTCTCCCTCGTGCACCACGTCTGTACGTCTATGAGGGCTGATTGCATCACACAGAACCCCATGAACTTCCCGTTGACCATTATGACGATATCGTCCGCATAGCCCTGGGCAAATACTCCTCTCCGATTCAGATCTACAAGGAGGCCGTCCACCACGAGATTCCACAGTAGAGGGGATAGTACTACCCCCTGAGGGCAGCCTCTCGTAGCCCTTACCTCCTTGTGTCCCCGAACAGGAAAGCTTGTACCACCCTAGAACCAAGCATGGTAGATATCCAGTGGTTCAGGGCTGGGTCGTTTCTTTTCGTGAGGGCTGATGTGATGGACGCATAAGATGTGTTATCAAACGCCCCTTCTACGTCAAGAAACGCTGTGAGTGCAATCTCTTCATTCATTAGAGATTATCGGATATCTTAGTCTCGTTCTTTATAAATTTTGTTTGTAAGACAAAAATTTCTTTTTGAATAAAATGTTCCTAACACTTTCCCTGTAATAATCGTTTTTTTCGTAATAATAGCAATACTGGTTGGTCCATTTTCAACGACATTCAAACAAACGTTGAGATGGGCATCTTCATTTTACTTGCTAGGGTCGTGCGTATTTTAAGAATATATTTTCTACGAAACCTCTTTGCTTAACTTACTTTATCATTATTCTTGCCAAAATCCTGAATTGAAGCTTTTTTCTGGATGTCACTTATTGAAAATATTAGCAACTTGTCGGTATGGTGTCTTTTCACCACATATCCAGGAACAAAAGTAGGAGTCACAAATAATTCAAGTTACAATATGCATTTTGTTGGCCTACATATTCACCCAATTAATAATGCTAAGGCAGTGGTTAGTTGTATTCGAACCAAACAGATTTGGTACGAGGGATTTGTGAATCAAATTCCTACTTTCTCAGCGGTTCAATCTTCTTCAACAACTAGCGATATTGCTGAGCTTGAGGCGCTCTATTTCCTTAGGTTATTTTCAAAAGTATTTGAAAAAAGGACCCTAAATATACTAATGGTGATTTTAATTGAATTGTTCAGAGTTTTTCAGTATAGTATTTATTGAACGAAAAATAAAACTTTTGTTATTTTTTCAAAAATCCCTAAAACTATTTAGAGTTTGCAACGCTTGTGACTGATTTTTTTATATTGTTACTTTGATTTTTTTACAAATTATGTTCCACATAATGATTAATACCATTAAATCTCAATAGCACGACATGTTGTTAACGAAGATTATGTTGAATTTTGTTTCTTGGCAAAAAATGTAGGTCTTTGGCTTGACCTCTTTCTCAGATTCACGAAGCATGTCGGGTACCTGAAATGAGACAATTATATCCAAACAGAGATCTACTTTCTATTAAATGGAAACTCAAACTATGTGAATCTCAAATTTTCTCGAAAGTATCATATTGCGAATTGCGATAGTGTATAAAATGGTCTCGCCCTACGACAAATTGATTCATCTTGGTTACAACGCTTTTAGAATACCTGTAGAAGGTTATTCTTTCAGAATTTGTGAATAAGATCAGTTCCACTACAATAAAAAATGTTAGAGCGTTTCATGTATTAAGTAATACTCACAAAGTTCTGATTTTCCCTGCCAACAAACTACAAACATATCTGCGTTTATTGATTTGTCGCCAGTAACAAATAGTAGATAATACCACGAGTCAATAATGATAGCTATTATTCTCGAGGTAAATTTACGAATCGAGCCGCGTCATCTACGACTAGTGCAAAAAAAAAGTTTTCGATTTCTTCACTTCGTATCCTTCAGATGTTCTCTTTAAGAACGTACGCATATTGTTCTATATTCACATTGTGATTTATCACTAAAACAGCTTTCAACATTGAATAATAGGACCACAATGAAGAAGATTTATATTTTTCCCTCAATTTCGCAAAATATGCCAATAATACGTTTTTCGAAAACGAAGTTGTCTTTTTCTGAATTCTCCAGTCCAAAAAGATTTTTTATGCTTTGTCGTATACACGTTTCGACCTTTGTGGTAGTAATGCAGAAGTTGTTGCTTCTACTTATTGGATAACATCTGCTGGTGTACAGGAAAATTCTTCTTCCATATCACTTTCCATAACATTTCATACACTCTCCGTCATTGAATCACAAATAACCACGCTTTTGACAATTATTTATCAACACTGACAGTTTGCGTCAAACAATTCTCATGGTGGTTTTCATAGACATTTCGATTCAAATACGATGATTTATTTATCCGCGACGGAATAATGATTCATTATTCCCGCGCGGGAATAATGAATTACTTTACATTGTAAATAACACATTTATTATGCGTATATAATATATTACTCGTAAATAAACAATATTAATTATTCCAAAATATTCGATCACAATTTCCTACAACGCTCCTAAGCAGTATGACTTCGCCGTGAGTGAATTCAGATCCTACCCAAATAAAAATAAGTTGAAGAAATATCTCCTTTATAATAATACCGCTTTGTTCGTCTGTCTGTTTGTCTGTATTTCTATTTTCAAGCTGTTCCTGCCATTAGAGCTAATATTTTGCACATGTATAAGAAACCTATCACAATACAATAATTTAACCCCCTCCTTCCCCTGAAGGATAGAAAGAGTTTTGAGATTTCGAAAAAAATTCCGACGGTTTCGAACGTCGAAAATTACGTCGAATTAAAAATGTAGGTCCGGTGGCTTCGGACTTCCATTCCTCTTGAAAAAAGTTGCGGAAACTAGCAAAAAATTATATCGGAATGATAAAAAACATGTACCGTCCAATAACTGAATTTCGGATAATTTTACCACTCTGAAGACTAGAGTGAAGGCGTGGGAATTCAGAAAAATTACGGAGTTGAAATTATATAATCAGGGAGCCCAGATCCCCCTAGTTTTCGGGAAATGTTGCGAAAACCCTCTGAAATAAAATCGAAAAAATCCCTAAAATGAGTATCCCCCACTGACATTTATATTGAGTGATTATGCAAGTATCGTTGTTAGGTTGTACAGGGGGTTTTCTATTAATATTAGGTATGAATGAAAATTATTTTGTAAGTCGAAATGAATGAACTTTTCTAAGTTGATCTTATTCATATTATTATTAGCATTATTAATTGCAACCATTTTAAAGAAAAGTCATTTTATCAAATTTTGTTCTTGATATATATTATCATAATTCATTATGTGATCTTGGTTAACTACATGATCAGAGAATGCACAAGACAGTTTCTGTCTACAGTCACTTTCATTTCCAGCAATTCGAGATTTCAAAGTTTGACTCGTTTGTCCAATGTAGTGTTTGTTGCAAGAAATGCAGGGTATATTATAAACTATATTGTTCTTTATTGTTGCACATTATCTGTGTTTCAATTTTGTGTATGATCTAATTCTTAGAAGGATATTTCTTTGTGATTTTTTAATATTGAATTCATTTCTGAATACATTGATATTTTTTATGAATGGTATTGATCCGAAAGTAATTATGTTACTGGAATTCAGTATATTAGTATCTGTATTTACAGTTTCATTAGAAATTGTGTTGAATAATAAATTATTGAAAAGCTATGAGGATAAGAATTGTCTCTCAATATTTCGGATAGTTTTTTTGAAATTTTGATCTATAAGAGACTATTTTATGAATGGTATTCTTCATTCCCAAAATGAAATTACCTTTTAATTTTTATGGATGCCGAGAAAAATTATTGGGATATTTTCTAGAACTTGTAGATTTGATAGCCAATTTAAAATGATTGTATTGTTTTTGGTTCTTATCAAAAGAGTGTCTAAAAACGGTGTAATGTAATTAATCTGTTGCTTCTTCTTTTGTGAACTGAATGTTTGGATTGAAACTATTGACTATGTCGACTGTATCTTTAATTTTATTATGTGGAACTGAACAAATTATATCGTTTACATAATTTTGAAAGAAAGTTTGCGAATACAGAATTCTAGAAGACCATCCATAACAAATTGAGCGAAAGTTGTTGAAACTGTAGAACACATTGGGTTAGGTACCTAAAATTTGTTTGTTGAATGAATTTTGAATTCCCAGTATAAGTTATATCAAAAATCAATCAATTATTTCTAAAAACATAAATTGGAAAATTTTACAATGTACTTTCATTATATTCCAGTGTTTCTTCATGCTTATTGTGATGACATTGTATAATAAACCTTAATGATGCAACGTCCAAACTTATGAGAACATGACCAGAAGGAATTTGTTTTTCTTGAATGAAAGTTGCAAAATCAAAAGAGTCTTTTACATAATAATCACTATCTTGTTCGGATACGCTTGTCATAATAGATGTTAAAAATTGTGAAATTTTACTATTAGGTGCATTAATAGAAGACATTATTGGCCACAAACTTAATAATGTAGGTTTATTAATGTTTGGTAAACCGTAGAATTTTGGACTGTTTGCAGAATGTTAATTTTTTCTTTTCTTCCTCATTAATATATTTTTTATATACATTTTGTCTACTAAACTATTACATTTCTGTTGATTTGTAGGATTTCGATTAAGTTTTTTGTAGTATTTGTTATCATTAAGAAAGTTATTTGAAATTAGTCACCTCGTCGGAAATGGTACTTATCAATTCGGGATTATGTTTCAGAAATAACTTAGTTTTTTAAATTATTGATGAAAGTTCTTTTGATTATTTGAAGGTAGTTATTATATTCGTTAATTTAGCACTGAAAATATCTTTTTTTATCTGATAATAATTTAATTCCGCGGAGTTACGCGAAAGACAATTTAATTTGTCGAAAGCTGGAAAGAGTAAAGAAGAGTAAAGTTATCTTCCTGACCTTACTGATTATCAGCTGATTGTACAAAAATATTGTAAGTACTGTCGAAAAAATATTTTACTATCTATCTATCAATGCAGTAAATTCAGAAGTTCAGATAGAAATGAACTAATCAGACACCAGAATTCAAAACACATTGTATTTTGCGATCAACAAATGGAAAGTACATGAAGACTAATTGACATATTGTTTTCATCTAATTTTTCTGTTGCCGTCAAATAAAATAGACGTTTATTTTCAGATCGAGAACATTTCAGATACAGATGTTTTCAAATATAAAAAATATCCTTTGAGGAAGCGGCAAATTTCTTATTCTTCGCAAATACCAGATGCGTGGGTATTATATTACAGACAATTCTATCACAAAAAACAGATCCTGCACAGACGTCTTCCTACCCGGATAAAAAGTTCGCACGTGCTGATTTTGAACCTTCTTTGTGCACCTTTACACACATTGATATCATAAAGATGCCTCCCGATATAAAAAAGATAAAGAACGAAATTAAAAGCGGAAGGAAAACGAAGAATGACTTAGGTAGAAAATAAATATCAAACGATTGTATTTGGAGAGGCCCGCCATATGGCACGTGCCAATATGACAAACACCTTGCCTGTTAAAGAATCATTAAAAAATCTATAAAAACCACAATCCAGCTAAAGCGACCAGGAAACAACTACTAGCAACAGCTTGGGCGGAAGCGGAAATTCTGAACAAGATAAAGTGCAACGCAAGTATTCTCTATATCGTCTATTCTATTGTTGATAATAATTATTACAAGCTCTAGGAGAGATTGTTGGCATGGGCGTCGGTGAAGGGGTGTTCTCTCTTCCTGGTTACTTACGTTTGTATCACTTTTCATTGTATTCATTTACCAATTTGCGATTTGATCAAATTACCATAGAATTGTTTTATGTTTGTCAACTTTTTATATATTAATTTATTGTATATTAAGATTAGTTAGACAAATTACCAACAACAGGCATCTAGATGCCTATGAATGTTTACATATAAGTAAACATAATAAAATTATGAATAACGATGGTGGATCAATACCTAGTAGTTTACAGATTGATAAAATTATTATTGTTTGCTATGACCTGATATTAATAATTCATATCCATCCAATTCAACATTTACCTAATTGGTAGATAAAGCAATATTCTGAAATTAATTTAAGACAAACAAGTATCTAGCTGGTATCTAGCAGAGATATTTGATGGGTATAAATAAGGACAATTCTCTATGTAAATGTAGTTTAATCTTCCTCTTGAAGAGGATCACTTGGTTGAAACACGTGTCGAGGTGTTAAAAATAGCAGTTTGGTGCTGGGATAAAACTCCAGTACCTATAATTTTTTTAACTCATATTATTGAAAAAACCCATAGTAAATATAATTTTGGATATCTTTAATATTTCAAATGCTACAATAGTTAATCTTCCTTCCGGTTTGGTGTTGGGATAAAACTTTAATGCATTCATTGGTTATTTGATTAAGTCGGAATTATGGATGACATAATTTTACTGTTGGCAATATTCAGTTAAGTTTGGAAATATAAAGTTGCTCTCATAGACCGATATGGGTTACCACATGTTTTAGAATATAATAGCTTTGTGAATGTAGTTATAGAATTTGATAACATAAAATTAAACAAGCAATTTCCGAAGAAACCTTGTGGCTCAGATTCAGCTGACAATTTCCCTCATATTATACAGGGTGTTTCTTAATAAATGCGTAGGACTTCCGGATGTGATAGCTCGTTCAAATGAAAAAGAGTTTCTATTAACTCACCTTCTAAAATTCAACATTTTCGAGATACAGGGTGTTGAAATTTTAAAAAAAATTATAGTTTTTGCGAATATCTCTGGAACCGTTTATGGCACAAAAAATAGATTTTGACTGCATTTTCTACTCATGACAAGCTATGTTTTGTGCAGATTTTTTATTTTTTTAAATTCATAATTGGTGAAGATTTTGAAGGGGTAGTGGGTGTTTTTTTCTCCAACTTCTACGCCACTAGAAAAAGTATATTTTTGAGCCGCTTACTTGAACCGCCAATGTTTTCTACACAAAAAAGGTACTCTTGGTCATAAGCTTTAAAGTTGACCGTTTTCAAGAAAAATCCACTTTCATGCTGAAAAACATGGTAAATTTTTTTAAATAATTTTTTTCCTAATTATACAAAATTTATTTAAACGTTAAAACAAGTAACAAAACCAAACGTTGACTTCTTAATCGCAAAATAAAAAAACAATAACAATCATACTCAGTTGAATTGTTGGAAATGTCCGCCGTTAGCTTCAATGCACGCAGCATTTTTTCGATGAAAAACAAACATTATTTAAACAACATGAAAGTTAATTTTTCTTGAAAACGGTCAACTTTAGAGCTCATAACCAAGAATACCTGTTTTGTGTAGAAAACATTGGCGGTTCATATAGGAGGCTCAAAACTGTACTTTTTCCAGTGGCGTATAAGATGAAGAAAAAAACACCCCTACCCCTTCAAAATTTTCACCAATAATGAATTTGAAAAAATAAAAAATCCGCACAAAATATAGCTTATTATGAGTAGAAAATGCCTACGAAATCTATTTTCTGTGCGATAAACGGTTCAAGAGATAATCGCAAAAAAGGATAATTTTTTTTTTAAATTTCAACACCCTGTATTTCGAAAATGGTGCATTTTAGAGGGTAGGTTAATAGAAAATTTTTTTCATATTTTTGGTCCTTCGCATTTATTATGAAACACCCTGTATAAACCAATCAAATGCCATAATTGTTTGAATTCAAACCAATAAGAAAAGGACTTTTTGAAAACACTGTCTCCAGCCCGTGGTACTTTCAAATCTCTAAGCAACACAGTCTTCGTGAGAGCAAGGTGAAATAATTTTTTGAAAATTCATCATTTTGTCGGGATATTACTGCTGATAATTTCACTCGCTGTATGATACCCTCCTTTCCTGCAATATTAGGACCAATAAGGGATGTATGCCTCGATAATACGCAGTTCCTAGCTGGTAATACCACTTTGGCATTGCAACCACGTATCCAAACAGCAACGGAGAATATAATATCATCTTCAATCAATTCATATCGGTAGACCGTTGGCCCATGACACTAGGGGGGTCAATTATCTACGAAGGTATGACCTTCTAGTGACATGATTATTGAGTTGGATTAAGGGGAAAAAGTGGTTTGTTGGATTGGTGCCCGGTCGCCCCCTACCTTACGTCAATGACGTCACCTTTCCTTGGAATACGGCTAAATTCGCCCACCCAAATTGAATGTGAATGTTATAACATTGAATGATGGGTCAAAACGAACACTGGTAGAATTTTTTCCGTTCCCACTAGCGGCAATTTAATTACCGCCCGTTTTAACGGGAATTTACCTTCGAGTGGAATTTTGCATACCACGTGTTATATCACCTTGGATATTTACTCTGATCAACTCTGTGCACTTCTTCGATGAAACTTTACGTTGTGACATAATTTTACGATGGAACTTTACATTGTTATATTACTTCACAACAAAAATTTGCATTAGAGTTTTACATTGTAATATTACGGTTTGATTCTCTAACATAATGTGGGATTACATTATCATGAATTTATACAGTGAAGTAACGGATAAATTAATTTTCTACCTTATTAGCCATATTCAAGAAGAACCCCGAAATACATCGATTTATGTTTTCGAAAAGACACTGTGTGACATAAAAAAATACCCCTCTTCCACCTTCCTCAAAGTGACAGCAGACCCACCAATTTTTTATAATGAAATAGGGGGTCAAGTGATACCTCATTTAGAAGGGTATTCAATTGTCTATACAGAAATGAATATTGTTTTGAATTTTGAATTTTTGCGTCATAACAAAATTAATTTTCAAAATGTTAAAAATTACCACGAATATACTATTAAATTCGCTGTATATTCAATGCACCCTATTTTTTTTTGGTTCATTTACCAACTGTTGTTTGTCATACACACAGCTGTATAAACAAATGAATACCCTTCGAAATAAGGTATCACTTGACCACCTTTTTCATTTAAAAAAAATTGGAGGGTGGTGGCTGCCACTTTGAGGGAGGTGAAGGAGCGGCGAATTTGTTTTTAGATCACAGAGTATCTTTTTGAAAACATGAATTGACGTGCTTCAGGAGTTTTCTTGAAAATAGATAACAACGTAGAAAATGAATTTATCAGTTACTTTAAGACCTCACTGTATATTTTTTTATTGTATAGGTAGGTACATTTTGTCTTTTATTCAACACACCATAGATGTATCCATCAATTTGAGAAATTCGTATCCAGGTCTCCAAAGCACTTCATTATATTATACTCGATTTTCGTTCCGCTAATAAAACTAGCATCATCAAGACTGATAATAGTCTCCAGATGAGTATTTATAGCAATGAAGTGTTTTGGTGAAGTGGAGATATATTGCTCAAATTTTTTAACGTTGAACGTTTCCAAAATCCTCAATATTTTTCCATCCACTTCTATACCTTTATTAACCACTCTGGCTGAATGGCAGACAGATTGACCCCGTATTATCTGAGTAAGAATCGTCTAGCACACTTCATGAAGGTACTAGGAAAAAATTAAAGAATCTGTGGCGTTCAGTAGTCAAACAAAAATTCTATGTTATTATATATAAGTATAAATAGATTATGTCCTTGTCTTCATTATCATACGATATTTCGGTTAATTATGTACAGTTCTCTTTAATAATTGTAAATAAAAATAAATTTCAAACATAAACTGAATATTTAATTCTGATATAGCAAAAACTGAAAACATTTTCGAATAATACATTGCATATCCTAAACTAACATTAATCATTATAAATACATTATAAAGATTTATGGGCTGGTCTTCATATTCAGTGCGATTGTCCTAAAAACAAAACAAAAATTATTATACAAAAAGCCACAGGCTTTCCATCGTCTTGTTAAGTCTTGAAACAGGGCATAAACCAATAAAATTCAATTCAACATATGATATCGGTGTTTCCCACAAAACAAATCGTGATTTGGATGTTATATTTCTCAATTTCATTAGATATTTAGATATTATGAAGAAGAAACCTGAATGCAATCTCGTAAATATCATGTTATGATTTTAATAAAGTTCACTTACCTTGTATTGGCGATGCAATGCACAAAATACACTCATTACTCATTACTTGCAATACCTCAATACCTCGGTCACAAAAAAGAATGAACAGGAACGTGTAGGAGCTGACTTTACTCTGTGGATGCGTAATTTTACAACCAACGCGAAAATTTACGCCAAGACGGATGTACATTCCAGTTGTAGGTGGATGTTCTTATAGTCGAGGGATATTCACACAATTATTTTCAGTATATGGAACGAAATTTTACGCGCTGAATGAAATATCATTTCAAGTGCGTACATCTTGTAGTTTGAAAATTGAACGATAGAAGTAAGATTCCCATGAATCTGAAATAATGTTCCACTCTAAGCATTGAAAATACATTGCAAATTTAAAACAATTTTCTCAGTGAAGGGTTTAGCCAAAGGGCATTCCTTCGTTGATAATCAGAGGGAACTGTAGGTGAAGGGTAACTTCCGGTAACTTACGGTAACTGCCTTTGGGGACCGATCTAGACGTACGCAAATCGGCTAGAGCCCGGTTAATTTAGCTAAACCCGACTATTCCAATACATTTTTACAGCTGCTTCTATAATAATATTTTCAACATTGCTTTCAACTTGAAGTTTATTGAACAGGGAGGGGGCGACTGGGCACCGATCCAACAAACCACTTTTTTCCCGATAATCCAACTTAATCTTCATTTCCCGCTAACGGTCTATAATATGAATGTCAGTCTGACAGACTTCATGTCTGTCAGGCATTAACTATTGATAATTTCACTCAACGTATGAAACTAATGAAGAAACGTTGGATGATAATGAAAAACCTACATGTTGCAAGTGCAAAAAGAAAAGAAAGTGCACAAAATACCTATCGATATGTAAATTAGTTACTAAATTTAAAACGTTTTTCTCAAAGAGAAAATTAATTAAATATTATTAATTAAAATATTAATTAAATTTTCATCAACTTTCAAAATTCCTTTAAAGCTATGCCGATTCAAATTACATTTCAAATCTAGTAGAAAAAAATCACTTTAAAGTTATGAATGAATTATAGACGAGTTGGAACCTCCATTACTACGTATTAAAATAAAAATATAATTAGAGGAAACATTTTCATCCCTGTAAAATTCCATTTTGTGTACCTTTTACTATGTCGTGTTGGGAATTACAAATGTTTTATTCGTTCAATTCAAGATTTTAATTATTTGGTGATGAATTTAATTGGAAAATAATGAGCGATTACTCATAATTTTAATAAGGTGACGTCAAGCTAATTTCCAATATATTAATTGCCAGCGACTGACAAAAATTCTCTCGACCATAGTACAGAATTAACATGATCATTCATGATTCATTCATATATCCTTCAAAAATCTATTTACTAGAATAATGAATGAAATAAAAACGATTGTTGATAATTTCAATTATCTATCACTCGTGTTTTTTAATCTGTTCGACCATGTGTAGGTACATTTTAATTATTAATTAAATTAATATATTTTACGAATACAACAGGTATTTGTAAAATTTATTAATTGAACTGTTTGATAGGTACATTCGAATGATATATATGAAACTGAATTATTTGTTGATAATTTCAAGTCATGAATCAACAAACCTTGAGTAAAAATCATATTAAAAATAACAGAATCAACAATATCAAAATACTGACATTTTTATTTGTTGACACTTGAACTTCCAATCCCACACAAATTGAACTTGTTATACGTAATTCGAATTTTAGTACTTTCCAAAAATGTTTAACTTGCATGGATTAACTAACCGCTCCATGTGCTGAAGACGAATCTCAAGCTGAATTAATTCGCAAAATGATCATTTCAGTTTACATTTATTTAGTCTTAAGTTACTTCTTTATAGAAATGAAAAAAGATGTTTTCTCGAATGAAGTATTTTTGGTAAAGATCTTTTTTTTTACATATCCATATTATCTATTGATAGAAATACATTCCATTTATGAGCATTGATGAAAATTATGTTTGGAATCTATTATTAAAATGTATGTCCACCTATAATTTTGTGAAGTGTCTTTTAATTATATCTATGAATACTTTATAAAATATACTCTTGAACAGGAAATTGTGTCAGAAATCAGTTAACAAGCAGCACGATCGAAATGAAAATTTCTTCAGATTAGGCACTTTTCCTCAGAGAAAGACTCATATCGAAGCTTGACTCAAGAAGAAGCTTGACTTAGTAAGTTGTGCTGGGGATTTCAGAATCATCAAATTCTTCAATAATTCTTCCCCAAATTACTCAATTACTAGGAATGATGATTCATCAACGATGCTCTTTCCAATTATTGATTTAAGTCGAATTTTATGAAATTTTTTTTTGAAAAATCTTTTTAGTGGGATCTATGCTTTAAACGATTCCCGTTTAATGTGATTTGAGAAATCGCATCAATGCATTCTGCGAGACGATCCAAAACACCAAGAATATTTCAGCGTTAACCATAGAAATACAGTGTTTATTATATTTGTATGGCGTTAACGCCAATCTATGCGACGAAGATTTGATTCCTGTCTAATGGTTTGAGGTGGTCATTTCGAATAGTTTTTATAACTCTGTTCCGTTTGATCTTGTCTTTCTTTTTTGCTGTAATACACATAATTTTGTTTTGTCTGTAATTTTAATTTGATATTCTATGAAAGCAAAACACGGCACTATTACATGCCTACATCGAAAGTTAAAACAAGCGGAATAATTTAAAAATATCACGACTGAAGTCATAATTTGTGCAAACAAAACGTGACAACCACCTACTAGATTTTTTCTATTTCATTCATACTGTTGCTTCTACGGAAACAAGATATATTCTGAAAATAAGGAAATTTTATTTTATTGAAAAGTTCTGATAAAAAATGAAATGAAATAGGGGCTGCATGTTTCACCCATTTAAAAGATCACAACAAAATTTAAAAAAAATCATAGGTAGTCTTTTTATTGGTATAACACGCCCCGAAAAAGTAATTTCTTTAACTCTCCAACAATGTCACAATAGCAAAGGAACAACTTTTTTTTTTATTTTTTGAAGCGCGTAACTTTTCAAGGACAGGCCTAAGAGCTTTTGTTTACATTAAAGACCACCTTTAATTTTCGACAAGGAATAACCTCCTGGAAATATTCGCTTTCATTTGAAAACATACTGTTTTCATCACCAATACAAAACTTTCGGTGGTTGTTGGATGGTTCAAAGAAACTGTATCAAATACTATTGAGCTTTCGTTCTAACGGCAAATTTTGGAACACGCATTAGGGAAGTTTCAGAAATTTTAAACAATACAGGTTGAAAGGAAGAGCATGGTCTGATTGCGTTACTCACGTGACAAGATCAGAACATGAATTCTGCCTTTTGACAGAAATGTAAGAATAAATAATATGTTCTTGTATCGGTATATTCAGTTCTGTCAATAAAATCTATTATTATTATTATTATTACAATATATCTAATTATCACAGATATAGGGACAATACAATTTTTTCTCAGTGTCATTTCAATAGTTTACATCTGCAATCAACGATATGATGCAAGTTCAAACGAAGATATTACTATTATAATTTTCCCAAAGATATAAAATGCTGGAGTAATTTTGTACTCACGATGTTCCTTCGAGTAGTAAACATTATAGAACAAAAAACTTCTTCTGCTAATAATCATCAGGTGGTACCAACCAAATTATAATATAATTTTGCAGCACATCATACTCCTTAAAAAGAGCAAATTGAATAGAAAAAAATGGGAAGCTATTACTATAAGATGTGCTCTAGATAATAACCTACACTGTAATAGCTCTTGTTCATGGGCGTCCTTGAAATGAACCATATCCTTTCGTGCGCTAGTATAGCACACATTTCATCCAATTATATGTTTCAATTAAAACATCTTGTTTCAAGTATCATATCGAAACAAATACATAGTTACACTTCAATCATGCAAATCCCTCAAGTTGTAAACATACTAAAAATATAAAACATTACTTAGTGGATCAAAAGGTCGTCTAAAAAGTCACTTCACATACTTTCAATTCGAATATTCCATTTTTAACATATAAATATTATAATCGAAAGTTGTGTAAACAAATTCAAAGAGGCTGGATCTGTTCTCACTATGACAAAAAAAATTGAAGAAGCATTCGGAAAACCCTCCTTTTGTGAATTTAAATTCCTGTATAAAGTGGTACACTCTCTGGAGTCCTGAATCTTATATACAGGGTGTGTATATTTTTCATAATGCATTTATAGAAAGTTTGTTATGGAATATTCGAGGATCATTCCAAATAAGACTCTTTCATATTTGGGCGAGATACGAAATTTTAAATTATAAATATACCTGATTTTGGCCTTTATTACAAGTAAAGCTTTCATATTTCGGTAGTCTACTAATGAGAGAAAATAAAAGGAATAATTTTCAAAATACAATCAATTTTTGTGAACATGTTATCTACAATGTCATGCTCGAATTTTTCAAGGCCTACCTATTTATTAAAAAACTGTCAAACAATAGCTTCTTCTATAAAATGGGACGAACAAAGAACATAATTTGCCTTATGAGTTCCCTCGAAGTTCTATGGTAAAGAATCATAATATTTGTTCAAGATCAAATTTCCGTTATTTTATATCAGAAAGTCAAGATGTTTCGAGATCTTGAAAAACTGCAAATAGTATCGAATTTCAGTTTTTTGAAAGGAAATAAAATATTTTGTGAATTTTTTACCACAACATGTATAGCAAAATAAAAAGGTACTTCACATATCCTTCTGCTCATTTTTGTTTCTTTTCAAAATTATTCTGTTGTGTATTACAAATATCTTGTTTAAAATAAACACTTTTCAAAAACCCATTGTTTTATTTAAATTTACAGTTCAAGGTGATTTTACATTGTAGAATGTAGTTTCACATGGTAAAAATGTAAAACTAAATGGTAATTTTACATCCTGCCGTTACAATGTGTGATTCCATGAGGATACTATACGAATAGGTTGATCAAACACTGTAATAGTCCTAATTATCCATTAATGGTAAAAATACCCCATTTGTTATGGAAATTTCCACAATATTCAGCAGAAAAAAAGGTCATCATTACTGGAACATTACGTCATTCAATACCTTTGTTTGCATACTTTTACAAGATGAATAATGTAAAAAATTATGTAAAACATATATTATATTACAGTACCGATGGTTTGACAAAATTACGATGTGGTAACACATTGCCAACGATAGATTGTATACAAATTTTAGCAGTGCAATATTACTATCCAACTTACGAGAAAATGATTTTCTTAATTGTTGGTTCTCACGAAGACGAAAATGCTGTAATGTTCAAATCATGAGAGCCGAGGGAAAGTGGGTAGGAATTGGTGTTCTTCTCGAATTTCTGCAGGCTGTATTTTTCTGGGAACACCTCCAGAGGCAGTAACTTCCAAAGCTTTGTCGTCAGTTAAAAGAACGAGAACTTGGAAAGAGATATTCGTCATGTCTCCAAAGTGACGACAAATGGATGTAAGGACTGAACTCGACGAGTCAGTCTCGCTAACGATATTTCAGAAGAGCATCGTTATGAGATTTGTTAAATTTTCAACCATAGTAATAAATATATATTACTCAGTAAACATTCTGTTTGAATTGCTCGCAAAGCAATATTACCTACTATAATATTCCTGGATTATCACATACATTCATATAATTTTCAGAAGACTCTTTCTTGATCATTGTCCACCCATATTTTGGGGATTATCCTTGTCTATATAGTTGAAGTTATCTGTGAATATTCATTGGTAATATTAGAGGAATATTTTTATGGAATAGCCGCGGAATATCATAGATATCCCTATAATATTCTCTTGGGTATATTCTTCGAGTATCTGAGGAATTCTCATTTGCATTTTCAGTGAATATTCCTCCATTATTTTGGAACATCCTTGCGTTATCTTAGAATATACCAATATTACAAAAGGAATGTTGAAGAGTTGTTCATGCAATATTTGCTGTTGTCTGGGTTATATGAACATCCACCACTGGTATATGCGTGCGATTTTTGTTTAATCAATCACGTGACAAAAAAATGGTTTATTTTCCCAATGAGTTCAATCGCCGCATGCAATGCTTGATGGAAACGAATTAGGGAAAAGGAAAAATAACAGAAAGCCAAAAGTTACTCAGTGTTCATAATTTTCATTAATTGATTTTCAAACTAACGATAAATATTCAAATCAGTTGGCCATGCGGTTAGTTTCAATATTCATTGTTTTTTCCCCCGAGGTGGGATTCCATAAGAGCGTATTACACTGTTTTGGCTGTTTCTGAACCAATCTCGCTTGTAAACTAGTATAATCTACTGGTAAAAAAAGTTAACTGTTTTCATGAGTATATAGATTAGTATGCGCTACAAGCTCAACCAGGAAAGCTTTACATCTGAGATATGTAAACGATAAACAGACCGCACCGTTTTCCAGCGGAAACAAAGAAAGGTTTAGTGTAGTACACATTTATACCTCAGAGGTCAAGCTGTCTTGGTTGAACTGTAGATACTCACCGGTACCTTGCCTTACCTGTACTCTTGACAGGACTGGTTTGTAGAAATTCCAGAAAACGAATCTCTCTATAAGTGTTTCATCAATGGCGAAACAAATCCACTCAACCTTTGCAAATCACTCAACTACAGAAAAACATCGACTTGATCAATATTTTCGAAATAAATAAAAAACTCGAGACAAACAATTCATCTTTGAAATTGAAGCCTTCGCTCTCTTCGCTTCGTCTCTTATTCGCTTTTTCCAAATTTGTAAATGTAACATTTTGAACTGTCATATTGTGGGGATTTGTCACATTTACACGTTTAGGTACATTTAAAACTGATTTATTAATTAAGGTGATATTTCATGAATATGGATTTTAGTTATTGGTTTTGTAAATATTTCCATTTTATCCAGCTGGAGCGAATTTTACCTTTACCCAGGCAAACAGGTGTTTCCCTCTATCAACAGGTTACCCTTCCAATCCAACAGCAAATATCCCTCAAAGGTTTTTCCATTCACAAGCCGACAGATCTGAAAGTACGTTGTTATATTAGTTGGAAAATCCTAGGATAATTTCTCGATAGGTACAGTATAAACCGCTTGTTGAAATTTCTATTTAGTAACAGTTAATTATCCAACGTCTTCGAAAAACCTTGTTCTGCGACTGAGCTCAGTACAAGTAGAACCCGCCTCGGTTGTGATTGTCTGTAACACAATGATCATACACCATCAAAATTAACTGAAGTGGTCGGCTCTGCTACCGAAAGAATAGTTACCCAAAATAGCTTGTTCCGATGTACTTAATTGTTCTGTGGTGTAAAACGCAACATTAGTGCATTGGTAACACTGGAGATAGACAGAGTAGGAGAGAAGGCGTATTTTCTCCTTGGAAACGCTTTCTGAAGCGAGCATTCGAGGCGTTTGGTTGCTTTTGAGTTTCCCACTGGGAAATTTATCAATTTTCTACAACGAGGAGATGAAAGGTCGTATATCTTATAAAGATTAATTTTGAAATCGATTCATAGATCGAATCGATCTGCCTATCAACTTTCTTTTTGGCGAACCAAAACAACTTTGGGATGGCTTTTGGTATAAAATCGCAGTTGAACACCTACCCGATGAAAGACTGCTTTTCCGAAAAGAAGGCCAATGAAGACAACTATTCAATAAAATTGCGCCAATTTGGTGATAATAAAGACAAAATTCGAAAGTTTCAATATCACTCAACCTTTACAAAATTATGTTTCAAAATTGACAAACGTCGCAATACAATAATCATATACAGGTCGATAGTTCATATACATGTTCTAACACACTCCCACCTTGAGTCACGTTCCTGACTGACTCAACATCGTGAAAATGTTAATAAGTGAGCCTACTTGGAGCTTTGATTCTTCTTTCATATCTGGTGGTAGTACAATTTTCTCCTCTATCTGAAGGCTCAGGCAAATCTCTGCAAATTTCGGTTTCTTCGATAGTAATAGGCTCAGAAGTCTCTCTCTGATTCAGTTTTCTCTCCGCCGATATGATTTCTTTTCTCATTTCTGAACTATGTGGTTCTAGCTCCAGTTCCATTGGATATAGTCGCTGAATTGGTCTCATTAGTATTCCGGTTGATGTCCGTAAACGCACCAAACGAACTTTTCCATCCTTTCCAGGAAAAACCTCTTCGATAACACCCAAAAGCCAATTGAGTCTTTTAAAATTCTCGTTTTCGATCATAACGACGTCTCCAACTTTGAATTCCTTGAATTTGTGTTTTTTACCAGGTAACATCAGTCCAGCAAGGTATTCTTTCCGGAATCGTGTCCTCAAACTCTGTCGTATTTTGTGAATATATCTCAAATGTCTGTTCATGGATCTAGCGTCTATTTCGTCCAAATCTGTGCTCCCTATTTCTTTCACTTCTTGTAAAAACATGTTAGGGGTAAGTGGTATCAAATCTTCTGTATTTTCAGTAACATAGGTCAGTGGCCGTGAATTCATTATCGCTTCACACTCGCAAATTATAGAATTGAGTTCTTCGTACGATAAACAAGCTCTACCTAATTGTTTTCGCAATAGTCGTTCCCACCAACCTCCCCACCAAGGTGCTGCAGGAGGATTGAACTTCCACTGGATTCTTTGGACAATACTCTCTCTTCAATTCTTTTTCAATCGATAAGTTTCAAACAATTTTCGGTTCCTACAAAATTTCCACCATTATCTGAATAAATCACTGACGGTCGACCTCCCCTTGCAATGAATCGTCGAAGTGCTAACAAGAACGAATCTGTGGACATGGAGCAAACAATTTCCAGGTGCACTGCTCGATATACAGCACACGTAAATATGCAGATCCAAACCTTTATATTAGTTCGTAGAAAGAGTGGTCCAGCCAAATCTATACCGACAACTTCGAAAACTGCGGCATCTCTCACTCTGACGCCAGGTAATGCTATAGGACTTGAATCTGATTTCTTGGAATTGAATCTCTGACATATCAAACATTTAGAAATTATGGTTCTGATAGTTTTTCTTGCCTTGATGATCCAAAATCTCTCTCGTAATCGGCATAACAATCCTTGGATTCCCAGGTGATAGTCTTCTATATGATAGTGAAGAACAATTTTTTCGGTTACTGGGTGTTTAGATGCTAAAAGCATTGGGTAAAGAAAATCCTGGGTATCGTCACGTTCCGATATTTTACTTCCTATTCTTATCACACCTTCATTGTCTCTGAAAGGATAGAGGGATGATAAACTTTTGTCATCAATTGTATTGAATGATTCCTTCTGAACCATTTTTATTGGAGGATTTCGGATTCAGCTATCTCTTCTACTGATAAAAGCCTCTTCTCCTTAGGATGAAGGCAATTGTAGATGAATCTTCTGATCCATCCCATCTGATATAAAATTTTATGGTACTTTGAAAAATAATGATAAAAACATAGAAAAATCATGTCTGACATTGAGAAATGTTACTACTTTTCTCCTCTCTTCTACAATCTCATCTTCATTTACATCAAAATTTTGTTGAGGCCAGTCACATTCATTAATCAACCAAGCGGGTCCCTCCCACCATTTCGAAGATAGCAACTGTTTGGGAGAACAGCCTCTGGAAGGCCGGGTTCATTTGACCAGGAACATGATATCAACATTCCTTTCCAGTTAGCGAACGAATTTCCTGAATGCGGTTCCAGACGAAGTTCTGTGAACATCTAGGGCTTTCAACAGTTTCTCCATTGTGTCCTGTCACGGTCGCCAAATATAAAATCGCAGTTGAACACCTACCCGATGAAAGACTGCTTTTCCGAAAAGAAGGCCAATGAAGGCAACTATTCAATAAAATTGCGCCAATTCGGTGATAATAAAAGGTGCATTTAGTCAACATCATTTTAAAATTGTGCTTAAATATATGCTAAAAACGAAAGTTGAATATGTTGAATCAAATGGCACCATTTATACAATATTAAGTTTATGCTAAAAACATGTCACTTTGAAAATCAAAACTTCATAAGAATCTTACCTTTACGATAAAAATATTGACCATAATTCACGTGCACCTAAAGTTTCATGTCATAAAATGTACCTATCATTCTCAAATATATGCCTAAATGTAAAACTCGTATAATATCAGGTCTCATACAAAATTATTCTCAAGGTTATGTTTATGTCAGTGCTTGTGCTAAAGTTACGTTTATGTTGACTAAATGCACCTAAAGACAAAATTCGAAAGTTTTAATATGACTAAACTTTTACAAAATTATGTTTTAAAATTGACAAACGTCACAATACAATAATCATATACAGGTCGATAGTTCATATACATTTGGTCCAACAAGGAAATGTGCTAATTAAGAAACAGATCAAACTTGATCAGTTCCAGCGTATTAGACGTGCAACCTTGAGAATCATCAAACAAAATGTTGGATTTATGCAGCAGTCACAAGTCATAAGGAACAATATTCGTCAATGATTGGTTGGAATAATCGGTTCACTTTGGACTTATGACTGCTGCAAAAATCCACCATAAGTCTAGGCACGTTCAGTTTTAACAAATATGTTTGTACATTCTTCTCTTACAGTTCTGGTCAATCTGCTCTGCGTTCGTTAATCACCGAGGGAGCGAGCAGAGGAAGATCGGCTTGGGAAGAAGGGTGAACGGATCTAATTTGTTGTTGTCACTTCGTTAATGTTATTGAAGTCAATGCTAATGTAATTATCAATAACTTTAAAATAAATCCTTAAGTAAGATTGTGCTCCATTAGTTTTCGATGGAAAATCTACCGCAAAAACGTAAATCGAATATGACAGTTGAGAAATTTCACACCTGATGGTGAAGGATCGTTCGAGATTTGTTTGCTCAGTTCGGATTTTCATAGACCAAACTCACCTTCTATAAATCTGGATAAAAAAACCCACATCCAATCAAAATGTTCATGTTATGTAAATTTTTTTGACATTTTTTTTATGGAATGTTATTTGAAACAGTACCTACTTGAGTCACTGATACTTGCCAGTGTTCAAACTTTCTTGGGTTTTGAGGGTGCACTGCTAAGAATGTTTACACAATTTATCGTTGGCAATTTATTACCACAATATCGTAATTATGTCACACCATGCATCGGTACCACCATGTGTATTCAATGTATTTATGTATTCATAGACGTAAAATTCCAGTTATGGCGATGTATTTTTTCTGCACAATATTGTGGAAATATCCATAGCAAATGGGGCATTTTTCCCAGGAAACTATCAACTATTCCAAATTATTCATGTTGCTTTCTATGATCCACAATGGATAATTAGTACTATCACAGTATACACCCAACCTATTCTCATGTAATTACACATTGTAATATCAGGAGGTAAAATTACCCTTTAATTTCACATTTTTCCATGTGAAACTACATTGATACAGTGTAAAATCACATTGAACTGTAAATTTAAATAAAACAATGGATTTTCAAAAAGTGTTTATCAAACAATACATTTGTAGTACAAAATAGAATAAGTTTGAAAAGAAACTAAAATGAGCAAATGGATATATTCACCTAGTGAAATACCTTTTTCATTTTGATATACATGGTGTGGTGAAAACTTCATGCAACACACGATTTCCTCCCAAAACAACTGAAATTCGGTATTATTTACAGTTTTCAAAAGACCTTATAACATCTCGACAACAATTTCTGATTGAAAACAACGGTAATTTGATTTTGCCATGTTATGTTTCTAATTCTTCACCATAGAGCTTCGAGGAAATATATAATTATGTTCATACTTTGTCCCAATTTAGAAAATATGGGCGTGTAAATATTGTAAAAATAAATTTGATAACATTTCACAAAATAAATAATTGAAAATTAAAAATGTTTTGCTAAGGAACACGTAAGATTTTTAAAATGACTGTTTCAGTAAGAAAATAATACAAACTCTGGATAATTTCCGTTAAACCCTCGAAAACTAGGAATTCTTAGATTTATATTGTAAAATACAGTACATATCACGATTTTTTGCAGTGTGAGGTACACTGGAATTTAAAAGGAATTAATAATCTTGACGGTCCTAAAATCCGAAAAATGAGATATATTGATATTGTTTTTTTTCATACCAAGTCAGAAAAACGAACGAATTATTAATTTAATCTCGTAATTTCTGAAAGAATTGTACAGTAATCAGTCAGGAATGTGAATAATCAATATTTTTTAGGTTACGTAAATAACTAGAAATGGTAGTTTACAAACCTCTCACACAAACTTGGTTTTCAGTTTCGTGCCTGGAAGGTTCGATTGTTTCTTTAAATAAGAAGGTTACATGGCCTCCAATACTTGGCTCAATCAACTGCTATATTGGTAAGTCTTCTGTTATGCAGATGATGTAATAACCTAAACTAGTCAAAAATTATAAGATTATCAGTGGAAAATAGATAAAAAACGTGTTTTATTCTTTTCTTGAACTTGAATTTCCACCGACCAAGTTACTCACTTCTGAATGATGAAATAAAAAATTATCCAAAGTTTGAATGAATTTGAATTTATTTTATTTCCCTATCACTATTTTTCCACAATAATTTGCTTGGGTTTTTTACTTAGTTCCTGTTACAAATACAAATCATAGACTCACAAGTAAGAAATTGCAAGACATTCGGTATATACATTCCGCTCCAACTTTCACACACTCATTTCTTGCGTGCGCCCATGAGGTTATGTAGTTTCTCACTTGACTATCTTTACTAGAGCCACACCATTCATTAGCACGCATTTTCAAAGTTTCTTGGCTTTTACCACAACGCGCATTTACGCTGGATCTCTTTTATGGTAGTTGGAAAGCCACTATAAAAAAATACGAAAATTAGCTAGTAATTGTTGTAAATCATTAGATATTATAAGTAAAATATTATTGGAATTTTATTACCATGGTTCAGTTCTTATTAAAAACTTCAGTATCGGAAGGAAAGGGGATTTATTAGGTTATTCGTAATTTATTGAAATCATAAATCAGATGCAGAGTCGTCCTTCGGGTGGAACAGCCGCACCAGGTTTCGGGCGTACTGGGGCCCCGCTGTAACAATTATAGGTTGATATTTTGGACTATTTGGTTATTCAAGTGAAAGTATCTAGCTATGTGCATATGAATACACTTGGAGGAAGAATTTTTCATTTTGTGCAGATATCTATTTTAAAAATTGTAGCATAGCGATTTCGACTAGAATTGTCATCATCGGTGTCATCGTCAGGTGTACAAGAGCCATAAAGCCATAAAAACATTTAAGCGTCCATCTTTCCCTGGATCGTGATTAATAGAACTACAGAGATATTCAGATATTAATTAACAATTAGAAAATTTCTTGAATTTTGTTTTTCTAGTTGCTCTCTGTTTTGTGTTCTCCAGTTGATTCTCCTGAAACTAGGAAGGTTCTCATCAAACTTATCCAATGACCTTGAGCTTGATTTTGGATTTCTCAATTTGCTGAGCTGAAAATTTTCTTTGATTTCTTTGATACACATCTGATGGTTGTAAGTTCTCATAAGAGTGAAAAAAGTCTTACTTCTGGTCCTTTTCCCTTTAGAAGCTATTTCATGATTCTATCAATCTGTTTCAAATTTCACCCACATAACAATGTTTTTGTATTGGAAACTCTTAATTCATAAAGAGCATGGGTACTTCTTGAGATCTGTATTTTTTTTTTAATTAAATAACTGCGAGTTCAATTGGAATACTGCAAAATCTCATTGCCACCACGGTATTTCTGATAGAGAGCACTGAATTATAATAACAAGACATTTCACAATGAAGGTGTTATACTGTTCACGAAGTTCAATAATGTTTCATCATGAAACTGTATATCCTCAAATTAAAATATGTGGCAATGAAATTGAATAATTAGTTCATCAGTTTGAGATCATAAACGTCTAGATTGGAATTCAGCGTCTTTGATAGAAAAGCTTTCATTATTATCAATGATCTCTCAGTTTGATATCATAACTACTTTTTGCAGTCGCCTTGGTGTACAGTTGCATTCATAAAAAAGTAGTACAGCAGTTATAGGCTATCGCGAGTCAGGCTTGATCATTTTAATTATTAAACTTCTTATCGACTTTGACAAGTAGTGTCAAAATTCGAGCTATTTTTTCAGTAACGCTCTTTTAACATTTTTCTAGTGCAAATTTTTCAATCTCTCAATTAGTGTCGTACCTTGTACGACTTTTTTATGCACACAGCTGTACATTTGAGATAGTTAATACTTGAAAAAGGAACATATTTCTTTAAAAAATATCTTTACACTGTAGCGAGGTAGGCTGAATTTGAGAATTAGATTCAACAGCACGTGTTCGACTTCATACTACACCATGTAGAACTATTGGGTGCTATATCATGAGAATCTTCTGTTGTCTCTGATTGACAACACAAACTATATGAATGAGATCACCATTACTTTCTATTCATGCTATCAATAATACAATTGTAGAGTTAATGTTCTTCAAATGATTGAATAGTTCATAAAGATGAAATCATTAAAAGATCAATTTGAAACATGAATTTTTATAATTGGAAATAGTTTCTTCTCGTATAGAGTCCGTGAAAATGAAATCATATTTTGCTTGGTTCAAGATCATATTTCTTTGCCACTTATTGAAATATAATTGTCTTGAACAGAGGTTAACTGCTTCCGCCCAAGATAATTTTTGTGTGTGCATGGTTGATGCAAGTTGATTGGTTGGTTGTGAACATGAGTGGGCCCATATCAGGCCCTCCACTGTGGCCAATGGTCTATTCTGGCTCACCCTATTGGTATATTTCTCCCAGTATATCCAATCTCCTAACGAAATTGAGGAATGCATTGGGAGAACAATTTACCAGGTTTTCTGACCTCACTGTCGTATTGCCAAATATTCAAAATCTGGCCGCTGCAGGGCATGTACACCGAATGTGTTTGGCCGTTTCATCATCCTCCATGCATAGCCGACACTCTACATCTTGTGCAAGTCCAATTTTATGTGTGTGATGTGTGAGTTTGCAGTGACCAGTAAGCAAACCTACTATATCTCTGAGATGTGCCCTAGTGAGTTCTAGTAGTTTGTCAGAGTCCTGTTTTTTCCTTGCACAAGCAATAAACGCCTTGGAATGGGCTAGGCCCCGTAGACTACACCAATACTCGAGTCTTTATTTGTCTGCCCAGGATGTTATGACATTCTTGGCAGTGCTATATGCTAAACCTATTACCGGTTCTGGTCCAGTGAACGTTGTTTCGGCCTCTCCTTTTGCTCGGGCGTCCGCTGTTTTGTTTCCTTCCAGGCCCGTGTGACCTGGCATCCAGACTAGGGTGACGTCAGTTTAAGGCCTCTGCAGTTCCACACTGCTCTAGATTTAAAGCAATTGGATTCAAGTGCTTTTAGTGCTACTTGACTATTTTCCAGGTCCCTTGCACACATTTCAATGGCATATACCTCTGCCTGGAATATCGTCGCTAGTTTACCCATACTGAATGAGCGTTTCACTAAGGCCATCCCATATATTCCGGCTACGACGCATTCCAAAGTTTTGGAATCATCGGTAAACCAAAATTCATTTGCCCTTCATAGGTCAGTTTCATTCCGGACCAAGTCTTCTCTTTCAGGAAAGACCACATTGTAGACGTATGAAGGTTCATAGTTTTTGGCATTCTCTGAATGTTATGAGCTATTATGCCCTCCAGCATGCTGCTGCTTCTCATGACACATGCCTGCGGTAGACTAATGGAAGCTTGGTAGATTCTGTCTCTCTCTCCAAAGCTATGTGGAGAGGAAGTAATCCGAGGAGGGCTTCCATTGTTGCCGTTGGCGTTGAGCGAACCGTTCCAGTAATCGCCAGGCACGCTTGTCTCTGTAGTCCGCTGAGTTTAGCATGGGACATTTTTTGATGACCCTTGCTCCGCCAGACTGCAGAGCCATACGTGATCATTGGTTGTATGACGGCCACGTACAGCCAATATACGTGTTTTGGTGACATGCCCCATGTTTTCCCACATATTCTGCGGCATGTCGATGCAAGTTAGTGAGTCGGGATTTCGCGAAAATAAGTTGAAATTTTGCGATACATAGTCGAAATTTCGAGTTGATGTAGTCAAAATATCGCTTTAGTTAAGTAGCCTTCGTAGAAGAATGTGGAACGCTTACAATTTTGCGTGTCATCATTATATTAGTCCGAGAGCTGGAGAACAATTTGGAGTAGATACTACAGACATATTTTTAATGTCCTTGAAGGACCCCTAAATAATAAAAAAATACTTTTAAGGCATTTTGAAAATTTTATATCTCTAAGTAAGATATTTAAGGAATCTAAAAATCAATAAACCAGACCAATCAGTTGGGTTTAATTAAATTTCAACCCACCTGTTGCAAAATGGTTTCTTAAACAAAGAAAAAAAATGTTCTTGGGGCACTTTGGGATTTTTTTGGAGAGTAACATAGGTACTTAAAGACAAATAATCCCAAAAAGCCAGATTAATTTGATGGAATTTTTTACCTGTCAGATGATCAAGAAAGTCCGGGAGAACAGCACTATGCATAGCTTGAGGTGCGAGAGAGAGAGAGAGAGAGCATATATCGGCTGTACCTCTCGCTCAAGGTTACTGCGACGCAATTAGCTCTCGTGAAACCACGTGACCTACAGCGCCCACGAGTTTTTGAAAAATGGTTTCGGAGTAAATGAATAATTCCATTTCTCATAATAATAACTAAACAATTAATAAAATAAAAAAAATAATGGTAGGTAATAAAAATAATAATAAATAGTAACTTTTTTTACTATTATGGTAATGAAAGTACTAAAAAAATGTATTACTTTAATCTTATAAATTAGCTGAAAATGCGTTATAAAAGTCAAATTTTCGTCACTTGGAAACTATAAATTTTTAATAATATTAATAAATATTTTCTACATGAAAAATACATATATAGTTTCAATATAGTCAACATACATATCTTGAAAATAATAAATCAAATTGTACCATACCTGATGAAGAAGATGGTAAGGCACATATTGTTGAAATGGTCTAGTAGTATTGTTTCTTCAAAATTGTAAAATTGTAAAATTTCGATAACACTGCAAATGATAACCCTTTCTGAGGTTAAGTGTTTAGGGCAAAATACCATTATTATATATCAAATAATTTTTTTGTCGAATAGCCAATATTTTTTCACATTTCTATAAATATTTTTCATTGAAAATAATCACTTTTTCTGTGTCTTTCAAGCAAATAACAGAAACAAATTTATCATCACTCATTGTAAATAATAAGCAATTAAAATACGAAAAATAAAAACAGGTGGCTTACGAAAACGTATTTCATTACACGACTGAGATTTATATTTCAATCCAAAATTTCTAATGAGAGTCCGCATGGGCGCTGTAGGTCACGTGGTCTCACGAGAGCCAATCGCGTCGCAGTAACCTTGAGCGAGAGATACAGCCGATAAATGCTCTCTCTCGCATCTCAAGCGGTGCATAGTGCTGTTCTCTCGGACTTTCTCAATCATCTGACAGGTAAGAAGTTCCATCAAATTTATCTGGCTTTTTAGATTTATTTGCCTTTAGGTAGGTACTTACCTATATTACTCTCCAAAATTCCCAAAGTGCGTCAAGGACATTTTTTTTCATCTGCTTAAAAAGCCATTTGCAACAGTCGAGTTAACATTAAGACCATACTGATTGATGTGGCTTTTTGATTTATTGACTTATTGATTTATTAATGCTTTTAATATCTAACTTAAGGATATAAAAATTTCAAAATTCCTTGAGAACGTCTTTTTAATAAAGAAATGACCCTGCACCATTCTTTAGGGTTTCTGGGTCCCGCTGGAATTGCCTGAAACTGTAGTATGTTATTCTCTTCATTATCCTCATCAAAAGTTCTCATGGGCCCAACTTGATGCTATGACTAGTTTTTGGGATACAGCCCCTCAAATAAATGATTTTGTACCTATGATGAGTGTACTTACGACAAAACATTTCTTTGTGTATCTGTGCCTCAGAATGAATTTTCCAGTATAAATTGTACCTTCACAATCATTTCGTTCGATGAATATTTAAGTTACTTGAATACGGACCACAGGGTGTTGACTAAATTCTGGACAATAACTTGTCATGAATTCAGTTCGAGTAATTTGACTATTTATCGAACGAAATGATTCTGAAAACTCATAACGAGGCGCAGATACACAAAAATATGTTTTGTCGTACTTGTACTTAAGGGTAAGTACACCGAAACCTAGTGTCGGAGTCCAGGGTGACGGGTGAGTTGTTGTAATCAAATAATGGACATAGCAGCTAATAAATAACCGTAATGATATATTTACACATGTTACATAATGAAAACACTTTAACAATTACCACTTAAACAATTAAAGTATATGCAGTTGCTAAAGAATGACTATCAAGCTAGACCAGATAAATGCTAGTCGAGGAGCTCGAAAAACGGAGGACATCGCAGCTTGAAAACTTCTACTGGAGCAGGTGGAGCTGCTGGTGCAGGTGGTGCCGCTTATGGTGGTGTTGCTGCTGGTGGTGGTAGTGCTGCTGGTGCAGGTGGTGCTGCTTGTGCTGGTGTTGCTGCTGGTGCTACTGATCATCTGGAAGTGCTGGCGCAGCTCTCAGATGAAATCAGTAGAGTTGTCCATGTCTCTGGTAGACGTGGAGATCAGGAACTTACCAGGAAGACGAAGAGGTTCACCGTCGATCATTTCCGCAGCCGTGACTAAGCTTGTGGTTGAGTTGGAGTGGTTGGTTGAAAATTGAGAAGCTGACTTGCTTGTACTTGAAGTTGTTACGCTGGAGCTGCAGCTTGAGGTTGGACTTGTACTACAGGCTGCTCAGCTGGAAAAGGTGCTCCGGCATCCACACTTGCTGGAGTTTGCGAAGCTGGAGTTTGATCTTGATGCACAGGTGTAAGGTTCTGTGATGCAATGAACACTTGACTTTGTTGTTGTGGGGTAGCCTGGGGTTGAACTTGGACTGGTACTATTTGCTGAAGTAGGACTGTCTGTTAGAGAAGCAATGGACACCACGGACACTTGTATTTGTTGGGGCGTCATTTCAGTGGTTATGTCCTTGAAATATAGAAGAAGGAAAAACTCTCTTGCGTCACTGTCATCCTAAAGCACTAAATCACGTCGGGGTCACCAATGTCGGAGTCCAGAGTGACGGGTGAGTTGTTGTAATCAAATAACGGACACAGCAGCTAATAAGTAACCGTAATGATATATTTACACATGTTCCATAATAAAAACACTTAACAATTAAAGTATATACAGTTGCTAAAGAATTAATATCAAGCTCGACCAGATAAATGCTAGTCGAGGAGCTCGAAAAAAGGAGAGCATTGCGGCTTGAAAACTGAAGCCCAACTCATAATTTTTTCTCATCTTTTGAACTCCATCTTTTCATTGCAGGTCAGAAATAAAGAAAAACTAAGCCTACGTCATTCCAAATTTCCAAATTCTCCGGCTAACGAGAGCGTCGTCATAAAACTAATTATTGCTTGTTGGCAAGATTTCGCATCGTAGGTAATCCGATTACCAGAAATCTAACTATGGAATTCCAAGTTCTGAAACTATTTCAACGGATTAAATATTCCCCCATATAAACATTTATCAACGGACAAAGGCCCTTTGAATTCAAGAAGGAAAAAGAAATAAATATTAAATATTAAGAAATGATTATTTTCTTTGGAAATAGCAATTATTGTGAGTTTAATTGTTGGTAAAACCCCTACACTAGTCATAGGATGGAGTTGGGCCCAAGGGAACTTTTGATCAGGATAATGAAGAGAATAACATACTACAGTTTCAGCCAATTCCAACGGGAACCAGAAACTCATAAGAATGGTGCGGGGTGCTTTTCCTTAGAAAAATTCAAGGGTATAGCTTGGGTGCCGCTACCCTTCAGCCAAACCTCGACTATCTTATTTTCTCATTTAGGGTTCCTTCAAAGACAATTACAAAATAGTCTGTAGTGCCTCAAGAACCTACCCCAAATTCTTCACCAGCTCTCCTACTATTGCGCTGGGGCCATGCTAACCTTCTCTGTATATTTCCAATTTCAGTTTATGAACTACCGAAGCGAGTACTACGTCCGAGACCTTACCTCTTAGAGCCAACCGGCCATTAAATAAATGAATGAACTAATAACTGCTAACAAAAAATCAGACGATTTATAGTCCACTGTAGGTATTTTGTACATAATTGCGTCATTGCAATCCCACACTGTGATTTAAAGACACCATCATGTAGAGTATAGGGTAATGTTATAATTATTTAGCTGTAGGTAGGCACCATTAAGAATGTTAGAGAGGTCAACAAACTTTGTTTCTTTTTTATTAGGCTTTAAGATTGGGATACGATAGAATTAGACGTTGTGGTCAGTAATTCAATTCGATTTCATTTTCGAATAGAATCATTATTGGATGTAATAAAAGTAACAAACATTTTTGTTCGCTGATTATGTCTAATATAACGTGTTGTGTTGTATCGTACTAAAGCGTAGGAGTGCGAAATTTTGAGATTAATGACGAAATTTCTTACTGTTTAACGAAATTTCGAGCAAAAAGTTGAATTTTCGATATTGAAGTCAAAATTTTGAGTTGGTTTAAGCTGGTAAGTCATAGTCATAATCATAAATTCGACTTTAATTTGACAATTTTTTTATAGTAAGTATGGGTCTTGATCAACTAAATGAGGATTCATATGATTGCTTGTCCAACAGTATATAGTTTTCCAGGTACAGGGTGACGATTTGAATGCTTTCAAATGGTACAGTTTATGAATAAAATTATATCATTACGAATTGTCCATAACTGTTACTAGGATATGAAAGTTAAACTAACTCATGAAATAATCCTTCCTATCACCCCCCCCCCCCCATTATAGCCAACCCCCATCACCCTCTTGATTTACAGCCACCTGCATTACTTTCAATAGAAATCTCTACTTGTGATACCTCATTGAATGGCTGGTAAAAAATGCTCTCCCCTTCCCTCCTTCTTCCTCTTCATCAAACATCAAATCAAACATCAAATATTATTTTTGTGAACACCTCTTTATATGAAAATGAAATGGAAAAATGCATCATCAATATTTTATTTGCCTGAATAGGTATTTTCAAATTCTAATTACTTAGTTACAAAAAATATTTATTTTCACAGATACCTACTTGAAATATCATTGAAAAATAAACTTTTAAAACATACAAAATGAGAGTTTTTACATTATAGATCTATTGGTATTTTTCGCAGATTTATGTTAATTGGGACCATAAAATGATTATCGTAGATAGACGTAGAATTACAGCAAGGGTGGCTGTGATTGTGTGAAAATGACTAACAGTCTCTGTCACCACCTTCAATCAAGATTTTTTCCTAATATCACAGTGTAATACTGATAGATTGAAAAAAATGCAAGTGAGCCATGACAAAATTACAAATTCATGATAGCAACAGAGTAACAAATCGAATATTGTCAATTATCGTCAAATATTATTATTAACTATTGGAAGAAGCAAACAAGTGATTATGTTGGACTGTTATAATAACCCAGTTGTGTTTCTATAACTGATCATAGTTTAAGCCTCAAAATGGCAATGCGACGTCTCTTTCCATGTTTCGTATGTGAAACTCAATTTAGAGGAACACTTAATTATGGGAACCTCACACAGCTCCCTCATGAGTCAAATCTCCAAGAGGGACCAACAACACACGGTCAAAGTCTCCTCCACCATTTGCAGGAAGGGCGAGAGCACCCTCTCATTATCCCACCGTTGGAAGTACCGACAATGAAGGCGCCACGTCTGGTAGCTAGAAGAAGGATGAAAAGGAAACCGAAATCTCCCAAACAATCAATGAAACAGTAGAAGAAACATATACAGGTCCAACAAAATGTCATCCTTGAGGACAAGGCCGGCGAAACCCCCCTAAGTGAAATGCACACTAATCCCTCCCCCAGTGGTAGGACACATATTAACCCCTTGCCTGAAATTGACAGTGTTAGTGATAGGAAATCTCTGTGTGTAAATATAACAAAAAGTGATCTAACTTTGCGATATCTACTTCCTCTTCAGAGGTAGGCCATCCGCTGAGAAAAAACAAAAATGTACTTCAGGGAAGACCCCTGATTATCGAATCAATCAGGTGAGCAAGCCACCAAAACTAACACGAGAACATTGGGAATACACGAGACGACCCCTACACAATTCTCCCTTCAAGCTCCGAAAATAATGAGAAGTGTGGTGAAATCACTTTCTAGGAAGCGGTCCTGCAGAATTGTAATAATTTTTGAAACTAAAGATGCTAATAATAATTGTATATAGAATATAAAAACCACTATTTTGCAGGTTTTGTAAGTTCATTTATCTAATATATTTTTTATAACTATCTACTTAGAGTATGAAAATACCCATTCAGGTATATAAAATACATTTCATTCCCATACGCAGAGATGTTCACAAAAATAATATTTAATTAATTGTTTGATGAGGAGGAAGAATATATCAATTTTTACCAACTATTCAATGAGGTAATACAAGTAGAGATTTCTATTGAAAGTATTGGAATGCATGTGGCTGTAAATCGAAGGGGTGATGGGGGTTGGCTTTAATGTTGGGGGGGGTGATAGGAAGGATTATTTCATGAGTCAGTTTAACTTTCATATCCTAGTAACAGTTATGGACAATTCGTAAAGATATAATTTTATTCATGAGCTGTAGCATTTGAAAGCATTCAAATCGTCACCCTGTACATGGAAAACTATATACTGTTGGATAAGCAATCATATGAATCCTCATGTAGTTGATCAAGACCCATACTCTATAAAAAAATTGTCAAATTCTAGGCGTTTGTTTTCTAATTTTAACGGATTGAGTGAAAATCAAAACGATTATGGTATTGACTTTTATCTATTTCTATGAACATTGTCTTGTCATGCTGTAATGCAACACCCTTTGTTAGATATTATTTTTCATTCGTATGGAGAGACTCATGAGCTACAACTTAGATACATTAAGTTCATTTCTAAGGCAGTTCAATTTCGAATTAGATCACAAAAATCAAATCGATGCATAATACCCAAAATAGCGAAAATCGAACTTTTGACACCCTGTACCTCGAAAACTGGTCTTAGGATCGATCTGTCAATTGGACTACGTAATGAGGATGCCAAGATCTACAATATATCAAAATTTGAGCAAAATTAGCTGAAAGCCATTTTACGTACTAAATGTGCGGGGTCCTTTATTCAGGAGATTATGAAGTGAATGATATTTGAATTAAAAAATAAAAATGTTTTTGGTTTTCATCATGTTCCCATCCATCGTATCTAGCATACTCATACAATTGATTTAGATAAGATAATTGTATATAGTAAAAAATCGCTCCACCCAATACTGCCGGGCAGAGGTTGGTTCAACTTTTTCTTATATTAAAAGCTTTCATTTAACTTACTTTGTTCGTATGTCTGTCTGAAATACATTTTTTAAGTACTCGACGGGCTCGGACCTCCCTTCTCCTCGAAAAAGGTTACAAAAACTCGTTAAAATATAATCGGAAAAATTATCAAAAACAGCGAAAAACAACGAACCGTCAAGTAATTCAATTTCTAATAACACCCTCCCCCCAAGCCCCGCCCCCGAAGCTTTGGCTAGATTGACAAAAGGTAGGAATTTGGAAAATTACGATGAAGAAAAATGTCAGGCTCGGAACCTTCTCCTTTAAAAAAAATATATTGCGAAAACTCACGAAAAGAAAATTGTAGCTTGACCTATATGTATTGTTGTAATATTTTTATAATTAGTTTATTTAAAATTGAAAAAATATATGAAAGATATGATTAATTTTTTATTTTTGTAGTTGTTGATTGATTGTAGTATGAAAATAGCTATTTATGTTCATAAAGTTTAAGTTCATAAAGTAGGACTTTTTTGTATGAGCGTGAAGTTTGTTAAATGAGGCGCAGCCGAGTGCACCAAACACGCGAGTACAAATAAGCCCTTTACGAAAGTGTTTCATACAAGTTTTTTCTTCGACAGTTATTATATTGCCAAATTGTAGCAATTATATCATTAATTGAAAGTTTAATGATATGAATTGTCGTCGTATTATCAAATAAAGACTTAAGAGTTATATTTGACGCAAAATACTGTATTTTTCAAAAATGCATAATTGTATGAGCAATGTGTAAAAAATTACTTTACGCACAGTTTATGATTTTATGCACAGGTGATTTTTTTACGCACTTGTGCGAAAAAGTATTACTTTACGCATTGTCAGCAGTGCGTAAAAGCTTAGTTTACGCACTGTCATAGAAAAATGTAATTTTTCTCAGATTGCCATGGCTAGATACTTACTCTTACTCTTTTAGTTATTACCTTTTTTCTTTTCAGCTCCTCAGCTTTTCACTCGATGCACCAAACATGAAATTCACTCAATCTCAAGCAGAGTTCTTGATAAGGGTTTGTTGAAGAATATTTCAATTATGATTTTTGTGATTTAAAAGCAACTCTATTAGTAAACTTGCTTAGAACTCACCTCAGTAAGTAGAAATTGATCATCAGGAGCTGTTGTGTAAACTGAATTATCTGCTGATGGGTTGTCAAGATCACTGATTTTTTTTATTTATAACCTTCATATTTTCTTTTTAAAAATCTTCCACCTCAAGATATTTTGAGATATCTACGTTATGATTAATGTAAGTAAGTAGTGCGCAGCATAGAGTACAGAGACCACAGTGTATTTGGTCGTACTTTGTTCGATAATTTCACTTTCCTGCAATATTAGGACTAATAAGGGACGTACGTATGCCTCGATAATACGCTGTTCCTAGCTTTTGAGCCGGAAATTTCCCTCACGTGTAAAAACGTCCATAAGAGGAATGCAATTACCGCTGGCTCACAGCGATAATTGCACTGTAGTGACGCGTTTCGCGTCACGGCAGTGCAATTATCGCATTAGATGTCAATTCAAGTGAAGTCGCGCGATTTTAATTTCAGAAGTGAGACTTCAAATGTGTCATCTACCTACAAGTGTTCATATCGCGATTGCTACGGAAGTAACTGAGAAGCTTACGGACATAGCAACGCTAATCTGAAGTAAACAAATATCATTGTTTTCATATTTCTCGTCTAAAATGAACCGTTTCGGAACTTTTAATGAAGCCGAAATCGATAAGAATATCGCAAAAACGACTCCAGCGAATACTAAGAAAAGTAAGAAGTTTATTTGGAATCAGTTCATGGATTTTTGTAAAGCAAGAGGGTATAAATTAGAAAAAGATACGCCAGTATGCGAAATTGCGAAAATCTTGAAGGACTGGGCTCATAACATGAAGAAAAATAATGGTGAGGAGTACAAAGAAAACTATTTGGAATGTCACCGCCAAAATGATTATGGAAGAATACTTCCAGAAATATGGTCTGGGAAGCTTGGGATATAATGTTACTTATAATAATTTTACTGTTTATTATAACATTATATAATGAAAATTGATTGTGCATTCTTGAAATTTTCACTAAACAAGAACGAATTTTTTGATTGGCTAAAAGAGTGAGGTGTGAAATTTCCTACCGAATACCACTCGTGCATTGAAGATTAACCAGATAATTCTGAAAAAAACGTGTTTTTTTTTATAAAAAACCGCACTCGTGCAGTTTAAATAAAAAAAAAACACGTTTTTTTCAGAATTATCGGTAATTTTCAATGCACTTGTGGTATTACCCCTGGTAATACCACTTTGTCATGGCAACCACGTATCCAAACAACAACAGAGAACTCAATATCATCTTGCCACTAATGTGAATGTCAGCCTGACAGACTTCCTGTCTATCGGCATTATCTATAACTATTGAAGAATTCATGACAGTGGAACATTATTTACTCTGTTGGTTCGTGAAATGATCTAAATAAATACTACTCGTGCTTACAATACTATCGATAATTCTGTCAGAAATCTTAAACTCTATCAAATTGCTTTTAGGTAACACCACGAGTCCTCTCGTCCTAAAGGACTCGTGGTGTTACCAAGCAATTTGATTTCGTTGATTTCTGACAGAATTTCTATCGATAGTATTGCGAGCACTCGTGGTATTGTTAAAATTTCCGTTAACCAGCTGTCGTCCCCTTACGAACGGCAGCCCTTAAAAGTCGAAACTTGTGGGAGCCAAGGATTAACGAGGTCTTACCTTTTTACGTGCGATTCCTAGCTCTTTCTCGGGCCATCAGAAAAATTTCTGAAGTCGCCGTGGTT
This sequence comes from Chrysolina oricalcia, assembly GCA_944452925.2. Classification (NCBI taxonomy): domain Eukaryota; kingdom Metazoa; phylum Arthropoda; class Insecta; order Coleoptera; family Chrysomelidae; genus Chrysolina; species Chrysolina oricalcia. Next base: position 48,851,043 of record OX101820.2, on the reverse strand, counting down.
TGAACCATCGCGGACTGGCATCCAAAGTGATTAAACCATGTCGCTTTAACCACTCCGGCTACCTGGCCCTATTACCCTCGATAATTCATCTATGTATGCTAGGATCCCATTTTCAGAGAAAGAACTTTTGATTTCTTTTATTCTTCTCTGAGAAATTCATTATAAGCTCGTTCATATCTATCTCTAGACTTTCCTGGTAGAATTTGTAAATTGTAAATTTTTGCTGCCTCTTTGATTTCTGGTGGAGTGCAATACAATTCATTTTCAGACGCGGGATGGGTAATAAACTAAACTGAAACTTTTGTACTTATTTCGGAGGTCTATAAGTGATCATTTTAATTGTTGAAATGTCTTATTACAAATTGGTCGTTAAACCGCGTAAAATTGAGAAAAACCGACAAGTCTCTCTGAATCATGATTTTCTCAATATTTTCAATGACTTTCAATAGTTGTAGGAAATAATAAAATAGTTATTTATGCAACAAGTGCAAAAAGTGAATGTTTATTGCACTCGACGTGAAATTGTCCCACGAGGCCGTTAGGCCGAGTTGGACAACACGTCGAGTGCAATAAACAATTTTTGCACGAGTTGCATACAACATTTTTTCTACGTTCATGCAAAAAGCAAAAAATGATTTATTGAGGTGCGGCACTAGGTGTAGGAAAATGAAAAGTGCAACTTGAATACTTTATTATTAATATCGATTTGCATTGAAACAGGAACTAATACGTTACGAACAATTTAACTCAAACTTTATTTTTACCCTCAATGTTGAAAATGAATGAACAATTGGTGCAATTTTCAATATGAATATTTCGTAGTGAAGTACCTATTGCCAATCTCACAGAATATCTGCTAAATATGTAGTAGGTTTAAACGTTTATGTTTGTCATGATGACAGCACGTTGAAGTAGAATGACAGATGATTGCAATAAAAACGTTATTGCACTAGTGCAATAAAGAACTTCTTTTTCCACTGAATATAGTTCAATAAAGTTTTGCTTTTTGCATGAATGTAGAAAAATGATATTATTGAATTAATTTTGTGTTGTTATTATGTATACGAATATTTCATTATGAGTAATTTAATATAAACTACTTTTTGTTATAAAAATAATAAAAATATCGAAGAGAATCGAGAGAATCATGATTCAGAGAGACTTTTTTCTCAATTTTAATCGGTTTAACGATCATTAAACCACCTAATTACATAATACATTTCAAAGTAGACATTAATCAATTGGAATTGTCACTTATACTGCCCAAAAAAGGCAAAAGGCAGTAAGTGACAATTTTTGAAAAATTACTTTTTTCCTGAATAAGAAAGAACAGTATGTGACACACCTTGTTAACTAAACCCTCGAAAATTCTACGTGGAGATGAGTAATTCAAGATGGCAAACCGCAATAAGTAAAGCCATTCAATTTCAAAAATATTGATTAATCTTCTTTCAATGTTTCATCACTTACTGCCTTATGCCTTTTTTGGGCAGTATAGACCTCCGAAATACAAAAAAATATCAAGACAATTGTTCGTGGAAGATAAGGGTATTTTTTTCGAAAAACGTAAATAACTCGAAAACAAGAAGTATTCTCATTTGCGAAAAAAATCATGATCATTCGACACAAAAAAGACATTTGTCTCCAAATTTTCATCTAAAATAAATCATTTATACGCGAAGAAAAATATACTGAAAAATTGTTTTTTTGCCATTTGACGGTTAATTTGAGGTTATGTTAAAAAGTGTTGAAAAAAGAAGTTTTGGATTTTTTATTATCTACAACTTTTTCGTTAAACATATTTCGCTAGGAGGTTACGTTTTGCCGCAAATCGCGCAGTGCGTATGAGAGATACAGTGCAACTGAAACTAACCTGATATTCGAAAATATTTGGCAGAATGGAGGACAGTCATTAGTAGAGCTTGCAGTTCAACAACGAGAGGTAAACTATGAGCTATTGCTTGCACATTATCAGCTCAGTGTGGTGCTCCACTTGATAACTACCGTTTCTATAAAGTGCGTGAAGCCCATCAACAGTCTTTTTGATTCTTCAATTGTAAATCTACTTTTCACTGATCTACAAAGGAAATATTCTTATCTGGAGATAGTTGAGCAAAGACGAAATGTAATTTGTTGGATCCTTACAGGACTGATGTCAAACTGAACAACTCCAGGGAACAATTTCATCTCATGTAAAAAAGTGTCACGTTAGCTAAAATCTGGAACCTAGATGGTGACCTACTGAAACGTCATCAGGTGAGTTGTTTTTTCTCTTTGATTTTTTTCGCCTGGTTTTCCTACAGTTGTGTATTGTACTCGAGCACTTCAACAATAAAAAATAAGTGTTACTTTTTTATGTTTTTCATTATATACGAAACTTAAGTTTGATCTGCAAATATCAGCTTGACAGTTTTGTTCTGTGATATTTTTCTGAAAGTGTCATTTCTTTCTTTGCTATCAAACGGATATAAGACTCACTCCATAATATATTCCTGCTCCTATTTCCACATCTGTTTTTGAGCCATCTGTATACCAGTTTATATAGGGTGTATTCTAGTCAATAATTTCAGGTGGTGATTTTTTGTCATATTTTATGAAAAAAGTTCATATAAACGTATGTCCTAACTTGCTTTGTTTTCAAATGACGGAGTGTCAAAGTTTAAATAAAAAATCGGTTATTTATTGATTACTCAAAAGTGTTCGCCGATTTATATGAAACTTGGTGTGTATATTGGCAGTACAAGGGGCTTGTTTTCATGAGGTTAGATCTCAAATTATAAGCAGCGAAGTGTCAACTGATTGATAAATATGGTAAAAATCATTGTATGCCACTGTTTTTCTCTCATATTTTCATCAAATTGAACATTTAAAAATACAACACTCTTTTAATGCCGTGAATTTGAAATAGCAACACTTTATCAATCGATTTCCTTAATTCTTTTATTTATACCTGAACTCTTTTATTGGTTTCGTCGTTGATGGACTGGTTGTTTGTTGTGTTCCTGGGCCTATTATTGTCAACTGTTTCAATCAAAACTTAACATATTTGTGCATAAAATTAAATAGAATTTCAAGGTAATATGAAAAAAAAGATCATTCACATACATTCTGAATTTTGATGGTTCGTAACCACCATTTCTACGCCAATGAGTTTGATTTGACAACGTGCAGCTATTTCAAATTCACAGCATTATAAGAAAGTTGTATTTTTAATTAATTATTCTGAAAAAATATGAACCTTAGGGAAAAACAGTGACGTACAATGATTTTTACTATAAATAAAGATTAGGTAACCATCTACCACTTATAATTACAAATATAATTTCATGAAAGGAAGCCCCTTGCTACTGCTAAAAGACTTTTGAGTAATTGATGAAATGCCGATTTTTAAATGAAACTTTGACACCACTTATCTCGGAAACGTTTACATGAAAATTTATTCATAAAATATGACAAGGAATCACCACCTGAAATTAATGTCATCATTTAGTATACAACCTGGATTGGGTTAGCATGTAGTTTGGTAATGTTGACGAAAGGTTGGTTAAAGCCTATAGATGAAGGGTAATGCAATGCTGTACATCTAGGTGCAATAAACAAAAACAAAGTTATTTTAATCCCTATGTATAAGGCGCATTTTCCTCTGACATGTCGCTCTTTCCACAACACTGTGAAGAGGGGTGAAGTCTAGTATGACCTCTAGTGCTGCCATAGGACTCGATCTTGACGATACTGCGGCTTATTTACAATTTCATGACTGTTTTTATATTTTCTGGATGTTGAAAACTACTATTCATAACAAAGATGTCAGTATTACAATATTACGATTAGGTTTGCTGGTTAATCCGATACATTTTTTATATATTTATTTTTTAATGCAGGTTGTCCAATTATTCTCCAAGAGTTATGATGATTTGGCAGAGAAGTTGATTCCAGCAATAAACAATAGAGTAGAATTAGGGAAATCATTACTGAAAATAGCTGCAAAACGGTTATCATATTTTTTAGCTCCTTCTCCAAAGCTGAAGGAAAATTTTACAGCTTTGAGTACACCTTTGACAGAATACTTGAGGACTTTGGTGAGTAAAATGAACCATATTGAAATAAGTATATTAAGTATAAGAACGGTAAGGGTTACCTACTATTGATGCTAGTTATAATATACAGCTGATACAATTAATCATTATTTCTGTGGTACCAGCTGTCTGCGAGTCTGTGAAGCACCTGTCAGATCGTAGGCACCTCACCTCACACCATCTTGAGCTATCGTCTATGAATTCTACAATACATTTAGCTCTACTTTTTCTGCCAACTCGCATGGATCCGCATAAATCTGAAAGGATGAGTTCTGTTCGCGACTTTTCTCAGTTTCTCACTGATATTTCTCGCAATTCAATTCAATTCAGAATCCGTATAAACCCATTTCGAAACACATCTTTCACATTTGAATGTATCGTGCGTTGATGCCAAAATTTTAGTGTCTAAATGGCAATTCAAGGCAGGAGCATGATTTGAGTTTTGACTTTTACCTTCACGCACATAATACAATCCACCGATTATTATTATTATAAAGCTTCGAAATTATTCGTTGTTTTTTTACCCACCGATAAATTAACAATACTTTTCAAAAAACTCTTCTGAGCTCTGAAGAGCTATTGCAATGTTTTTCCTGTCACAAAAACAAATAATCAAAATTACAGACCTTTGACTTACTTTGGACAAGCAACAAAAAAGATAGCTTCATTTTTAAGTAGACAAGATTTCCAGATATAAAGATTAGATGATTTCAACAATAATGCTAATGGTGATACTGACAATAATAGAAATAATAACGATATAAATAACGATAATAACGGCACAACCAATAATAATAAAAATAATACTGGTACAACCGGAAATGGTTGTCACACAATAGAAAAATGTATACCAGTTGCATTATTATAGTGCCCACCATTCGTTGAAGTTGAATTGATGAGACTCAACGTTTATACGCGCATGACGTCATATCTGATTCTTTATAAAATATAATAATATATTTTTTTAAATATAGTTGTTCTGCGTCATAGTGAACAGTTTTTCATTATTCTGTTGTGACCGCGACTTTGTTTAATAAATAATATTCGTTATTTTAGCTCAGAAATGAGTACACTTTTTGAAATCATACGAAAAACATAAATGCTGATATTACATAGAACTCGGTAGACTTGCACGTTCAACATTCAACAGTCCTCCGGCGTCTTCCGAGGGTTGAGCGTAGGGGTGCAATGGGTTGACGGAAATAACATTTATTTTTCATAATGCATAGTTTATTAGCCAACCTAACCACAGCCACTGATCTTACGTAGACAGAAAATCTATCCGATAGTATTATGATATGAAGATGAAAATAACAATTTTGGATGGATATTCTGTCAGCGTATGATATGGGAGTTTTAAAAATTCGCCTATGCACTCCCATAACGAAAACAGGGCCAGACAGAGAACTCTAAACGATTTCGAGGGCACACGTAATAGGTCTGAAAAGAAACTGTAGCACTGAAGCCCCAATGTGATCTAATTTAATCTTATTTGAAGATACTCTTAATGTAAATAACACTATTTACATTATGTTGTCAAGATGAATTAGTAAACGAATTATATAGGCCATTTACCTGTTTTGTATTTGAGCATGTATGGCAGCGGGAAAAAATTAGTATCCTAGTTACCTATTATGAGACTGTCCTTAATCTTTCATTTATAAACTAGTTTTTTTTTCATCCACTTGCCCTATTATGATTATAAGATCGTAACTGATGTTATGAAAAACTTTTATACGGAGATTATTTTACTTATTTGTCTTGGATTTCATTAACTTCTTAAGAATATCTCATGAAATTCTCAAATCAATTTCACTTACATTTTTTTTATAGGACGAAGAAAGATGTACTCCTTCGCCATTGAAGAATATGACATATTTAGCTTCTCGTACGTTGCAGTTCTTAGATGAGGAGCAAGGAGGACACAAACTTGCGTTTTAACTCTTAGATGCATGTAAAAATTTAGAAGCAATACATTCGTGAAATCGTTTTTATCGAAGAATTCATATTTTTATAGAAGAATTCATATTTTTATCGGAAACTTGTTACCAGTTGCATTTTGAGAGATTCTAATACTATTTTAAGGTGGATTGTTAAGATTTAATGTTTTCACAGGTAAAACATATGTGATTCATCTTAAAATGAAGTTTTTATTGATTCAGATACATTTTTTATTAATTGTTCATATGTTCATGTGGAAATTTTCCCAAATAATAACAACAACAATTTCTTAATTTGACTAGACGCAGTCGTGCTATAGAGGAAGATCGTTGAGGGTAGAACATTATTTTCCGCCTTCTACTAATCTTATAAACTTATTGGAACCAGAGTTGACTTACAGAAAACCATCTGGTACTTATGTTAACCCACGTGGTGTCCAGAAAGTTCAGTCAGTTTACCAGGAACATAATGTTGAAATTGCAATGCCCTTGATTTCTTCAACTAACGTTCTTCTTCAACGAAGAACTTCATCCCAAACACATAGTGTATGTATTTGTTGCAATTTCGAAGATAATGGCCTAGGGTTACGAAGATGTCCAAAGCCAAAGAAACTTTTATGCTTTTCTGGTGGCCGGAAAAATACCAAAAGCGGTTCGTTGTAGATCGGCCAGTGTGTTCACATCCGATCATTTCTACCTCTTACGTTATTAATGTCATTGACTATGTCTTTTGGCACATGCTAAGGAGGATCAGAAACCCTACTTGAAAGTCGTGATACTTGGCGAAAGACAATAATTTTCTCAATGAAAATGGATTTAAAATCTAGTCTACTTTTTGTTATAAAAATAATGAAGAAAGTCGAAAATAATTGAAAATATCGAGAGAATCATGATTCACAGAGACTTTTTTCTAAATTTTAAGCGGTTTAACAGTCATTAAACCACCTAATTACATAATCCATCTCAAAGTAGACATTAAAGCAATTGGAATTGTCACTTATAGACCTCCGAAATAAAAAAACATATCAAGACAATTTTTCGCGGAAGATAAGAGTACTTTTTTCTAAAAACGTAAATAACTCGAAAACTTGAAGTATTCTCATTTGCGAAAAAATCATGCTCATTCGACACAAAAAAGACATATGTCTACAAATTTTCATCTAAAATAAATCATTTATACGCGAGAAAAAAAAATACTGAAAAATTGTTTTTTTTGCCATTTGACGGTTAATTTGAGGTTAAGTTAAAAAGTGTGAAGGAAAAAGTTTTTGATTTTTTTATTATCTACAACTTTTTCGTTAAACATATTTCGCTAGGAGGTTACGTTCTGCCGTAAATCGCAAAAAAACGTTTTCAACCTCTAAACTGAATCCCCATTTCACAATTTTTGAGTGTTTTCGTGTAATATTTTTTTGGAACCTCACCAACATTCTCCAACTGGTCTTTGCTTGCTACTTTTTTAAGGGTTCAGAATTCGTTTTGGCACCAGCCTATTGAAATAATTGGTGTAGAGCATTCTGTAGTTACCTGAAATCATGCTTTCCGAGAATTTTTTTGCAAAGTTTTGCGTGCATAATTTGCATACAATAACCATGATTTTTTACGAGGGCAATAATTGAAGGTAAAGAGTCTTTTTACGAAATGGTGCCACAAAACCCAAATTGTGATTATTTGTAACAATGAATCAGTAAAATGAATACCAGAATGTTTACCCTGTTTTGGCAAAATGGGCACAAATGGTCATAAAATTCAAAATAGTTGAATACAAAGTAGATAATATCACCCGAACTTTTTACCTGCTTTGAATTTATGCCACCCCAGTGGGATAAATAATAAAAATTACTAATTCCATACAGAACAATCGCCACGGAATATCGAAAATACAATTTAGTTCTCTGGCACTCATTTTGTGTGCCACTTTCACGGAATTGGTATTCTTCAATGCTTAACTTTATTTTTTTATATATTGTTGGATTCATAAAAACACACAGAAAAACTAAATAATTACATCATAATTTATATTATCTAATAACTAACCCTTTCTAAGTGATCCATCAATAAAAAAGGAAGTGTTTCTAGGTATCATTGGTTTCCCTTCAGAACCTCGTGCTTCTTTGAAAATATGAAACAATTCTTTTGATATTTTGTCGACAAGATATTATATGATAGTTATCTTGAGAAGTATACTCAATTCCGCTTGAATGTTATAACATTAGCATTCCAGCAGTTCGTCATTAATAGGATATACAGGGTGTTTCTTAAGTACGTGTAGAAAATTTAGGAGCGTATTGCTGACATCAAAATAAGAAGAAAAGTTCCTATAAACATATGTCCACAAGTTATTCGTTTCTGAGGTACAGAGTGTCAAAGTTGAATTCTTATTTTAATTTTTTGTGAATAATTTCAAAATAACTTTGATATTTGGGTAAAGTTTGGTATATGGGAATATTTATTATTTAGTTTGTGTAAAACATATATTCTTGATAGAGGTCACTGCGATCAACTGTATTCGAGTTATTCAGATTTGAAATAACCGATGCAAGTGATTTTGAATGACAAGATTTTTTAAATCAAAATAAATTCAATTAGAAATTAGTTTTTTCACAATTAACACAAAATTTGATTTTGTCATTGAAAAATCATCCCAGATACCAAACTTTACTCGAATATCACAAATATTTTGGCATTTATTCACAAAAAAACAAATATAATAATTAAACTTTGACACTCTGTATCTTAGAAACGAATAACTTGCGGACATGTGTTTATGGGAACTTTTTTTCTTATTTCGACGTCAGCAACATGCTCTTGAAGTTTCTACACGTGCTTAAGAAACACCCTGTATAAAACTAATTTTTTCATTCATTAGTGAAAAAAAGCTAGTTTTATCCCAACACCAAACCAATAGTTTTGAACGCACGTCTATCTGGTGTAAACAATGGTGCAAACAATTTTACATCGAAAAAAACTACTTTCTGAGTGATTGAATTCGAACTCAGGCAAGAATGAAACTGTTTTTTCTTAAATATAATATTGATTCCAATCTAAACTATCCTTTGGAAAAAAACATATTGGTACAGTTTTAAAGCAATTTTATTACATAGTGTTATTGACCATCCTCATAATTATCATATATCACATTTAGATTTTTTTTTATATTTTTAATTCATTCTAGTCATGACGATTCTATTATTTTTGTAGACTGTAGGTATAATGTATTTCCTAATGTATTACTTACTACTTGTTTTACGAATCCTTCTTTTATATTTGCTTCAATTGTTTTGTTTACGTTTTGTAAGAAAAATGCATGTGTTTATTACCTTTTTATTTTCAAGTTGGATGGAAGAGCAATATCATGTGCAGATGTTGAATCCTGCTTTTTGACAGGATTTCATTGTTTATCTGTATTTTGAAAGAAACTGTCAATAAACACAATTATTATTATTATTTTTGGTGTTTCGGCATCGACTGCTATTGTCATTAGCCAATTATTAAACAATTATTATTATACAGAGTGACCCAGGGTTAAACCGCCAAACGTTCACGATCGTTTGTTTAGGTAAAAAGGAAACTTATTTTTCCTATTACAATGTGTCCTAACTTGCTTCGTTTTCAAAATACAGAGTGTTCAATGTTTTTACAAAAAATCAATTTTTCATCAATTATTTAAAAACCTCTTAGCTGATTTCGATAAAACTTGTCATGCTTATATGTGATAACAAATGGTTTCTTTTAAATACTTATAGCGTCCCAGTGGCATCCCAAAGGGTAATCTAATTAATAATAAGGAGAATCATTGGACTCCACTGTTTTTATGCATTTTCACTTTTTTTCTGGATTTTTATTTTGTTTATTCTAGTATCTTCCTCCAATTTTGAGAAACAATTTAAAAATCGATTCCTTGTAACATGACAAATGTATTCATTGTATTTTATTAGGAAACAAAAAAACGAAGATTAACAAAAATGACCACCATTATTACCAAAGTTCGCACCTACGAACGATGGATTCTGCAGCTGCAGGGCACCTTGCTGTTATGATATCTAGAGCTGCTTGAACAATCCATCCTAGGAAAATACCTTCATCGTTGGGCTCAGCATACACTTCGGTTTTCATTGTACCCTATACAAAAATCCATAGGTGTTAAGTCAGGAGATGGTGCAGGCTAAGTAACTTTGACACCCTGTATCTCGAAAACGAAGCAAGTTAGGACACATGATTATAGGAAACAAAAGTCTTACTTTTGCCTAAAAAACCCATCATGAACGTTTGGCGGTTTTACCCTGGGTCACCCTGTATAATACATGAGGCTCAACCATAACCTCAGAAAATATTCTCACCTCTTCTCTACCATAGAATCTTGGTCGAAGTACTTAAGAAGGGACAATTCCAAAATCATTGATAATTTCGTTGGCCAGCTAAAGTCCACATTGAAATGTACGTATTGCGGGCACTGTTCTGTCACCTTCGATCCGTTCTGGGACCTATCACTACCAATACCGCAACGAACAGGCCAACTGAGATTATCGCAGTGTTTAGATTCGTTTACGAGGGAAGAAACGTTTGATGGCGACGAGAAGCTAACTTGTGCTAAATGCGAAAAGAAAAGGAAGTGTACCAAATCCCTATCAATTTACAAGTTCCCCAAAATTTTAGTGATACATTTAAAAAGGTTTTCTTCGATGGATCGATTCAGAGGAAAATTGAATGTAATCATCGATTTTCCGTTAGAGGGCTTGGATATGAGTAATTATGCGGCAGACAATGTAGCCCCTTTCCGCTACAGTCTGTACGCATTATCAAATCATAGTGGGACTACCTACAGCGGGCATTACACTGCCTACTGTAGGCATCCGTATGCGGGCACGTGGCACGAATATAATGATTCTCGCATATCCCCTATTTCATCCAGATCCCTCGTGAGCGGAGAGGCTTACGTTCTGTTTTATGAACAAGAAGGCACTAAATCGCACCTTTGAGATCATATTTAGTTATATTTTTATTATATATTTATTGTTGTATTTTTTCTACCATAGTAGAGATTCCTCTTCGCAATTTTAGGACGAATTCCTCCGTTTTTACTCCAAATAACCTCACCCAACCAAATTTAACCTAGCCTATTAAAAGTATCCTTGGATTATTTGGAAGGGAATTTCATCGCCTCTTATTCCATCAAAGCCGTTTTCCGACAGCCCTCTTACTTTCTGATAAAACCCAAAAAACATATTTTTTTTTAATTTAAAGTAATTTTTTTCAGTACCGTACTTTTTTGGAAACAATTTTTTTTCTCAATATACATAATGTCAAGAAGTGCCGAGTTTCATGCTGCTACAATTCATCTTTCACTTTTGGCTCAAATTTGTTTTTCGTGTTTTGCATAAAAAAATCATTGCATATTAAAATAAAAATCATTTGTTAAATAAATAAGTTTCTTCAAGTATGGAAGCGCATTAGGTATAATGATCTATAATAAAATTGTTGCTAAGTTTAACAGTGTGGCTAACTATTAAACTATAGCGCCTACATTCCTTTACGACTTTCTCCTAATAATAATGATAATATGAAAGTTTTACGACCTTTGATATTGTGACTGATTTTTATTTTTGGGGATATGAGATCTCAAATTAAAGAATGCTCTATTTCTTTAAAGCCAACGCTTCGTCAATTTATTTTGACATCTTCAGGGCACTGTAAGATACAAAAAAGGGATATTTAAAAAAAATATATTAAAAAATAAATAATAACAAACTAATCAATTTGCTACTACTATACTCTTCCAGGAACAATCACTGAACAGTGTTTTGGTAACAGGTAAACATTTAGAATTATCTGCTGCTTTTTCAATTTTACAATTGGCTAGTTTATCAGTTTCACTTTGTCATGCATCCAAATATGCTATTATTTTATTCAAATTTCAACGTGTCTTGTGTTGTGTATCGTCTGTTTGTATTTTCATCGTCGAAAAGTCTGTTCAGACCCAATACTAATATGGCCTTGGGATAAATATGTATATATAGATATTACATGGAAAACTCCTTTTGTAAGTGAAAATACATATTTATTCTAAATTTTGATCGGTTACCAAAACATTGTTCACTGATTGTTTCTGGAAAAGTAGTAGTAGAAAATTGATTAGTTTATTATTTATTTTTTATACTGTTTTATTGAGTTTTGTATCTTACAGTGCCCTGAATATGAAAAAATAAATTAACGTAACGTTGGCTTTAAAAAAATATAGTACTCTTTAATTTAACTCTTTAAATCCCCAAAAATTAAAATCAGTCAATAATAATAATGTTCTTTTCTACTAAAAATACGAAATAGTATATTGTATACCTTGGCTGTAAAGTGGCATTTTTCAGGCCGAAAGAAGATGTGGACAGGTAAGGCACAGCAGAGCCTGGGCAGTACTTGAGGTCTGAAAAAGCACGTTACTGCCGTGGTTTAGCCATAATTCTTTATCCTACACAATAATTATTCATAATATTTTGTCTACAAATTTTTTATTTTATAATATGAAATTCATTTCTGTGAGTCATTATTTTTTACAGTGGTATTAAAAATTGGATTATGTATAGTACATTTAACAAAAGAGATTCCTTGATTGGATAAATTTGATAACTCTACTTGCTCAGAAAAGGAAGTAGTTGGAGTTGTTGATCCTGTGGCTACTATATTTTCTATTAAAGGAGTAATTTCAGCAGTTTTAGTAGATGTAGAAGCATTGGATCTGATAGTCATAGTAGAAGATCGGCCATACCGTTAGTATTGAAAAGTCTTTCAGTGACATTTATTTTTTTATTCAAACAATCTTCAACGTAGCCTTCCGCTACGCTGGTGGATTTCCATCCGCCGTGACTCTTTAGTTTATGTCAATTTGATCGCCACCTGGCGTGAAAATGTAAAATTTATTTTCTCGGCTAGCCGTAGAAAATGTAACTTTCTCCTCTCCGTAAAGCCGGTAAAATTCAAGATTCTCACAGTGTAGTACAAAAAAAATCATTTCCGAAAATGTATTAGTAAGTCATTAGGTGACTTGATTTACTTGAACAAAATTTGTGTTGAGAGAACAGTTGAGCCAATATCAGCCAAATTGAATCTTTCAAATGCACCTCCCAGCCACCTGTTCTCATGACGAACACGGAAGGGTTCAAACGCGTCGCTACCTGGAAGTCATAATTGACGCAATAGAAAACATTTCTGACATAACAGGACAAAATAATGTACCAATTTTTTGCCCACAACAAAAAAGGTAAAAGTAATAAACAACCCTTCATCTACAGGGAATGCTTTCTTTTATTTTTTAATGTGGTAGCAAAAAATCCCATAATATTTTATCATCTTGGGAACCCTTTTACTTTTCATTTTATACCTGTCGCACGCCTCAAAAGATTAGAAGATACGGCATTTATAAGAGAAGAGACGGATATTGAATAAAGTGACAAGTCTGATGATTATTTTGGATATTTCGCTCGTTCCGAAGATAAGATGCAGTAATGGAGGAATACTACAATCTTATATCCACCGATAATTTTCTAATTTCGACTAGTTTCTATTATAATAATAATAACAACGTGTCTTTATTATTTTCAGTTATGAAAAACATATAAACAGAAAGAAAAACGGATTAAGTCATTTTGCTAAAAATGAAAGGCGAAGTTCAACACATGTGGCACTAGTGCTACTGATTTGCTCTTCTTCTTAACCTTAAATATTATCTCAAGCACTTGACAGCAATAGCAGAAGCAAAAGAAAAAGGGCGCAAAGATAAGTGGGGGTTATTTGTAATTGTGCAGTAAAGTATCATTTACAAATAATATGAGGCGGTCAAAAACAATCAACTTAGTCACAATCACATTATGATATAAAATGATTGATTTCACAACAAGAATATTGTGAACTTATTTCAAAAAAGTGATGGAGTTTCGGTTTTCAGATTTTTTGGTAGAAGATTGATAACATGGCAAATATTATAACTAAACGAGCGTCTGAATTGTTCCATTTTGAAAGTCGGAGGAGTAAAGGCAGCCTTAAAGCTAATATTTAAATTGTGTTCATCAGTACAATATGTCAATTTTCTATGTAAATACGTTGGTATTTTATATTGTAGTTATTATTTTTTACAGAAATTGGCAGCATTAAGTTCTTGCCTATTTTCCATGTTCCCGGTTTCACGAAGTTTGAATAATATTCTACGATGTTTTTTTTCTAATTCCGTGTATAAATCTTAAACAAGAATTCTGAACTTTTGGGATTTTTTTCACAAACTGTCTGGTTAAGCATGTGTCAACCTCGGCCAGAAATACTAAAATAAAAATTTTACTTTGAGAGTATATCTCGGAGCGGAGTTCCGATAGGCTCCGCCCACCAGTGACTTTGCTTCGGCATTGGCAGAAGTAAATGTACACTTTACACTTTAAGAGCTCCTTTTCGGCTGTTTTAGGCAGTCGTCCGGGAGCCACAGACCTTCGCGTAGTTGTCCTACCGAGTGGTAGCCCGGATGGCTCTGGTGTCATTAGTATTTCTGGCCAGGTCATACCTTCCTCTAGAAATCTACGGCCTGGCTTAGATAGATGAAGCGTCGTTGGTTAACACCAACAACATTTAAAAAGAATTCGTACTGTTCCTGCCTGATCCAGCAAGAAGAGTTCCGGAGTTGCTGGATTGCGACGATGCTGTGTGCGGAGAGTAGCCCACCGGATGAGGTGGATACCTCCGATTTCCGTACCTCCGTGCACACGCATTTAGTTGTCATGGCGCCCAACGTGGGGCCTAGCATTTGTGGATGCATTTGCGTTGCACTCCAGTGGGAGGCAGGGCCCGAAAATTCCAGTAACCCGGACTTGGAAGAACTTATCGAAAAGTTTTCTTGGATGCACTTTCGAGATGATTCTGAAGCGAGTTATTCCAGTGGAAGTGAAGATACCCAACTTCTTCGTGGGTTCGATGTTCATCGTATTCCCGCAGCCAGTAAGTTGTTCCCATGCCTAGTGCTGGGGTAATTCGACTCAACGGATGTTGCCTCACCAACGGCTGGTTGTCCTTAGCCAGTGGGCAAGGGCGAAGTAAGTATGTGGCACCTTTGCAGAAGCTGGATGATGAGCGTATGTGGAAATATGTAACATCCCGTTACATAAAAGTTTCGTAAAGGAGTATCCTGGAATCCCTACGATAAGTTGAAAATGACGTTTCATCAATACTAATCATTTCTCTTCTTTTTAGGCTCTCTTGCAGCATGTACATATTGTGAATATAGGAAATAAGAAGGATAAGAGCCTAAAAAGAAAAGAAAGGGTCCTTTTCAGGACAAACCAACGACGTTTCATCCCTACGCCAAGCGATTCCTTTGATGGGGGGAGTGTCAACCTCGGCCAGAAATACTAAAATAAAAATTTTACTTTGAGAGTATATCTCGGAGCGGAGTTCCGATAGGCTCCACCCACCAGTGAATTTGCTTCGGCACTGGCCGAAGTAAATGTACACTTTATCAATTTAAGAGCTCCTTTTCGGCTGTTTTAGGCAGTCGTCCGGGAGCCACAGACCTTCGCGGAGTTGTCCTACCGAGTGGTAGCCCGGATGGCTCTGGAGTCATTAGTATTTCTGGCCAGGTCATAGCTTCCTCTAGTAATCTACGGCCTGGCTTAGATAGATGAAGTGTCGTTGGTTAACACCAACAACATTTAAAAAGAATTCGTACTGTTCCTGCCTGATCCAGTAAGAAGAGTTCCGGAGTTGCTGGATTGCGACGATGCTGTGTGCGGAGAGTAGCCCACCGGATGAGGTGGATACCTCCGATTTCCGTACCTCCGTGCACACGCATTTAGTTGTCACATGGGCCATAAAACGAGTCTGCGCAATTGAATCGTGATAAAACCAACGCATCACAAAGAGTTTTTACTTGTGCTGGCAAAACGTGCCTGTTGCAATATAACAGTTTTAGTGAAGAGTATGCAAGCTTAATTTGTTTATTGGTATGTTTCTTGAATCTCAGGATAGAATCAAGAATCACTCCAAGATTTTTAGACTCGCTGACATCTCAAGTGAGTTACCATCCACAGTAATATTCACAGATTCCAAAATTTTCTGACTACTGAACTTGTTTCCAAGTAGAATAACTTTTGAGTTTGAAGCATTAATAAGTAAACAATGATTCCTAGCTGAGTCGACAAAAGATTGCAAATCGTTGTTGATATGAATAATTGCATTTTCTACGGCATGAGGAGCAGAACTGTGATTAAAGTTGAGTCTCATCGGCGTATAGATCTGCATTACAATATTTTGACATTGTAAAATTTTTGATGAGTAGATAGTAAAGAGAATTGTGCCCAAGATTGATCCTTGTGGCACTCCTGAAATGAGATTCAGGTAATCAGAGTACGTTCCATATATAAAAACCATTTTTTGTCTACTGTATTGTCGGAAATCAGACTGAGTTTCTGGAAGTAAATAGAATTCGAAAAGATGGTTTCTCAGTTGTTCCCCAATTTGCTTATCGCTCGCAGATAGATCTTCATACACCATCTTCACAACTGAATGGATTTCATCAATACGTGTATACATACCTAGAAAGGTAGTAACCTAAACGTATCATTTCAATTACTCATTACCATTAATAGGTATGCCATTTCCAAGAAGTAACACTGCTGGAAATAACATAATATCAACCCACTAATCTGAAAATAGAGGAAGGAGTTATTTGCAAGTTTTGAGCTGTTAAGTTATAATAATATTAATAATCTCTTTATTTACTCAGATTGATCTCTATAACCACAGACGAGGAAGTACAAATGAAAAAGAGGAAAACGTATGAGGAAATATTACTGATATTATTAATAGAACTAAGTATCCTAAACTAGATAGAAATGTCACAAAACAGTCAAATCGGGAAAGAAACAAAAATATATAATAAATATAAATATAGATATAAAAACATAAACAGATGTAAACATCGCAGTCTGAAAAAAACTGTAACTCTATTCAAAGATACACTACTTAAATGAAAGTCATAAAACAACCATAAAAAAATTTAAAATAAAGTCATGAGAAATAACGTACACATTCCTGCTCACAGCTTTGTTAGGATGGATTTAGTCAACTTTAGTACAATCATTATCATAAACATAACGGTAACATCAAAGGTTTTTAGCATAAACTTAACGTTCTTGTATAAATAGCGCCATTTGATATAACAGATTCAACTTTCGCTTTTAACATATATTTAAGCACAATTTTGAAATGATGTTGACTAAATGCACCTTTAGTTCACTTGCGAATATAACAGATGTCATTATCAAAGGTATTGATTAGAACACGACAACTGTAGTTATTCGGTTCCAAGTCAGAATAACATAGATACATAATATTGATATCACGCCATGATATCACATACATAAATAACACATACAAAAATATATCATGGTTCAATAAAAATAATATGAATCATAACATTTCTCAGAATAATATTATTCTAAAATAACAAATTGAAATAATATTACCTATATTTGAACTTGTCCTAACCCCAATATTTTTGTATTTTTTTTTTGTAAAATTTGTTTTTACGAAACTCTCAGGTTTTCGGAGAAAACCCCTCAAAAGCAGAGCTTGTGCGAGCAAGGGAGATCCGGGACCTACAGTTTAAATAAAAGTGGAATCCGAACCACTTCAGCTCAGTGACACGCGACCGGGGATCGAACCCGGTCCGTCTGGGTGGAAGCTAAACTCCCTAACACCACGACCACTTCGCTATTATATAAACAACATGAGATGAAGATGAACTACTTATTTCATTAGTCTAATCTTACCTGAACGAACTAACCGAGCTCGCAAGTTGGGAGCTGAAAAGTTGAAGAAAAATTTATTTTGAGGGTAGTATTTTTTTTATTAGTCTGATCTAACCTGAACGAACTAACCTAGCTCGCAATCATTAGTATTTCTTTCCGATAATAATTCTGAAAGTGATGTTTTCTCCTAATGATATTCATTAATAATGTTGTTTCATCTAATTGTTATTCTTTCCTATGTTGATTTAGTGAAATAATGTTTTGTGGTGTTATTTTTACAAACTATATCATTTGAAAATATTATTGTGACGTGCCACCACTCATCCTACTGGACTTTTCGAAAGCATTCGATTTGATTATTCACAGAATTCCGCTTTCTGAAGTTCACTACTTAAGTTTTGACCAAATTGCTTGCAAACTTAGTACTTCATAGTTATCAAATAGCTTTCAACTCTGAATGATAAAATCTCAAATTTTGCTCATGTCTTATGCGGAGTTCCCCAGGGTAGATTTCGAGCCCATTCTGTTCATTTTATTCACTGCAAGATTCCACGAGGCTCTGCAACACTGTAACCACCACATATGTGATGATGATACACAGATACATAAAACCATTGAA
Source organism: Chrysolina oricalcia (assembly GCA_944452925.2). NCBI lineage: Eukaryota > Metazoa > Arthropoda > Insecta > Coleoptera > Chrysomelidae > Chrysolina > Chrysolina oricalcia. Next base: position 48,832,628 of record OX101820.2, on the reverse strand, counting down.
CACGATAATCAGCCCTATGCTGTATCACTTCCGATATGTTTAGCGGTCGGACGTTATCTCAACTTAGTGCAATTTGCCATTACGTTAGGATAACGTCTGACCGCTAAACATAACGGAAGTGATACAGCATAGAGCTAAATGTCATTCAAACTGACAGATAAATATCAATTTGCAATCCTTGAATTCAGGATGGGAAATACTTTTCAGTTAGACTGCAAAAAATCTGGGATTGATAGTATATCAAAAATCAAATATAAAGAACAGGTCCAAACTATGTTGAAAGAAGTTACATAAGCTTGAAGATGATTTACCCTCACAGACACTATTTGGACCAAGATGTGAAAAATGCTGTATGACTCGTTGGTTCTTTCCAAATTCAACTATTGCATATGGGCCTTTAAGAGATATCGTGGATAGTCAGCGCATTCAGAAAGTTCAGAATTGTTGTTTGAGACTTATTTTTGGTATAAAAATAGGGCAGATAATTTCACATAAAATTAAAGAAGTCGAATGGCTCAATATGTCCAACAGGCGCAAACTTCATACCCTTTGTACTCTTGCAATACTATATTTCAACAGTGAATACTGCCGTCTTCAGTGAAACTACAAACTAACAAGCAGAATTGTACGATTAAATGGAATGAAATCTTAATGAAAAAAATCACTTATTGTGTTGATGAGAATGATTGCTATAGATGTAGTGACTAGATGTCATAAGTAACTTTCTGTAATAATTGATATATGTAAGAACATGTTATGTGAGGTACATGTTATAATGAGGAACAATACACATTGAAAACGTCAAAATGTAGAAAATACCAAGTCATTGTTATACAAAACTACTCTCCACACGTGGTAGCAGTTAAGGTATTTCTATTTCGGTAGACATAATGTGCAAGTTTCCATGATGAATACTCCTGCTATCCTTAAAATGTTCAAACTCTGAAAAGTTTGTCTACAAGAATCTCTATAGTCCAACTCAACAATGATCCTGATAGCAAACTTTTGAATGTAAAACAAAATACGGAAGAGGATGCGCCCCAGTTCAGAATGCCATATATAAGATGTGAATTGAAGTTTGCATAATAGAAGTCAATAAAATACTTTGTCTATGATGAGTGGAGATAAACCTAGCAAAATAACAGGCATTTCTAACTTCTTTACATGAGTAGTCTATATGTGTCAATCATTGAAGTCAGCTATCAAAAACAACACCCAACATTTTTGTTGATTTAGTTAGGTTCAGTTCCAAAGCAATATCAGCAAACAGATTCAGCTCACATTGATGTCCAGAATTAATCTTGTTTTAGTTTCATTCAACCTCGAATTGTTTTTCTCGACCAAGTAATAACTTTGTTGTATGTTTTGGTTGGTTTCCGGGTTTTGCCGTGGTCTTCTTTGGTTAAAATCTCCAAACGTTTCAACTGCAACTGCGGCAGTCATCTTCAGTGGCGTGGTCGAAGTACTCTTCTAGACGTGTCAACTGAAACTCGGAAACCCGGAAACCAACCAAAACATTGACGCCAGCCGTGAAAGCCTACAATCCTACAACTTTGTTGTAGTTATCAATAGCTGTGTTTCTCACGGAATCCATATATTCATCAGTAGTAAATATGTTAGTATCATCAACACACAGTGAAAGGTCGAGTTCTTATTTTGGTATATTAACAAATCATTCGCAAAAACTAAATACAAGTAAGGTTCTAGAATTGATCCCTGAGATACTCCATCGTCAATATTTTTCAGTACTTAGACTTTTTCCAACATTGACTACTCGTCTTCTCTCATATATGTATGAAATCTGTATTAAAAATATAACAAATGGGGGGACTAGTAAAAAAATGAATAATATTGAGTAAGGTTATTCTGGACTTTCATTGTCTAAAAAAGAACAAAGAAAAATTCAATTCTCTGCAATTTTTAATCACGACGTTTCAACTGTTAAAATCTACAGTCGTTATCAAGTGTATAATGCGACAATCTTGATAACGACTGTAGATAAAGACTGTAGATTTTAACAGTTGAAACGTCGTGATTAAAAATTGCAGAGAATTGAATTTTTCTTTGTTCTTTTTTAGACAATGAAAGTCCAGAATAACCTTACTCAAAGTGAAACATTGTCAACCACTTTCAAACAAATGAATAATATTGCTGAAAATAGTACGAGGTTCACCTATAAAAAAAGATAACTTTCTTACTTTAACTGAGCGTGCCAGGGATACACGTTGGGACATGGTATTGAACGAAAAACTATTTGTAAACCGAGCATTTTATAATTTTTACAGTATTTGGAATAACATTATAGAGGAACGTGTGCCAAGATATGTTCATTACAAAAAATCTAAAATGTATCCCATTTGGTTCACAAACGACATAAACAGTATTTTAAAAGAAAAAGAGAGGTATAGAAAACTAAAAAAATAAATCCAGATATTTCAATGATAAATTCACAGAAAAAAGAAGAGAGCTTATTAAAATTGAAAAAAAGAAATATATTAATGAATTAGAACAGAAAGTAACTTCTGATATAAACAATTTTTAGAATAATATAAAAAATCATAGTAAAAATTCAAATAGTGATAAATTTATATATAACGGGGTAGAAGTAACAGAGGAAAAAAACTGCAGAATCATTTGCAACATTTTTCTCGTAAGTGTATGTTGACGAAAAAGCCTATTACAACTTATTTTTTGATACTGACTTGGACGTAACAAAAAATACATTCGTATTGAATTCAGTCAGTGAGTTGGACTTTGATGGTGCACTATGAAAGCTAAATCCCAAAAAGTCGGAGGGGATATATGGAACACCACCTTAATTAAAGGCCTGTGGTGAATGGATAAGGAAGCCTCTGCTACATATTTATAACCTTGTTTTAAAACTAGTTTGTTTCCCTCAGTCTGGAAAACAGGATTGGTATGTCCCATATTAAAGTCCGGCGATAAAACGAATATTGAAAACTATCGACCTATATCAATTATGTGTGCCCCCGCCAAACTTTTTGAACATATATTATATAGTATAATAGAGGTTTGCGGCATTCAGACAGATTTTAAAATTCCAGAAAAAAGATTCTCCTCGAGCAGGATTCGAACCAACGACCTACAGATTGCCGGTTTGGTGTTCTACCAACTGAGCTACCGAGAAGACATGCGTTCCATCTGCAAATCGGGATACCGCTTTTTCCTAGAATTTTGGTGTTAGTAATGTCACCAACAAACTACGGCGTTTGTAGGTGTTGGGAAAGTTAGTTATTAGTGGGGAACTCATTCGCTTCCAATGATCATCAAGATCCTATTTACCTTTCACACCTAGCATCGTCGACATATAGCGATATTCAGCAGGGATCGGGTGTGAATCTCCGACCATTGAACCAGGTTAATAGCCGACTATGAAAAATGAATGGGGAGTTTGTGTCTGTGATATAAATATAATAGAGGTTTGCGGCATTCAGACAGATTTTAAAATTCCAGAAAATAGATTCTCATCGAGCAGGATTCGAACCCACGACCTCCAGATTGCCGGTTTGGTGCTATACCAACTGAGCTACCGAGAAGACATGCGTTCCATCTGCAAATCGGGATACCGCTTTTTCCTAGAATTTTGGTGTTAGTAATGTCACCTACAAACTACGGCGTTTGTAGGTGTTGGGAAAGTTAGTCTATTCGGCTATTAACCTGGTTCAGTGGTCGGAGATCCACACCCGATCCCTGCTGAATATCGCTATATGTCGACGATGCTAGGTGTGAAAGGTAAATAGGATCTTGATGATCATTGGAAGCGAATGAATTCCCCACTAATAACTAACTTTCCCAACACCTACAAACGCCGTAGTTTGTAGGTGACATTACTAACACCAAAATTCTAGGAAAAAGCGGTATCCCGATTTGCAGATGGAACGCAAGTCTTCTCGGTAGCTCAGTTGGTAGAGCACCAAACCGGCAATCTGGAGGTCGTGGGTTCGAATCTTGCTCGAGGAGAATCTTTTTTCTGGAATTTTAAAATCTGTCTGAATGCCGCAAACCTCTATTATATTTATATCACAGACACAAACTCATCATTCATTATATAGTATATTGTATATACATGTTGAAAATTATATAGCACCTCACCAACATGGATTTGTGTCAAAAAAATCATCTAATACCAATCTGTTTCTTCTTAGTAATCAAGTATTTGAGTCCGTGAAATGCAAATCTCAACTTGACGTATATATACGCGAGGCATTTAACGAAGTTGATCACGACATATTACTAGAGTAATTGGGTAGTTTTGGATTATCATATAACCTATCTTTTCTATTTAAAAGTTATTTAGGAAACCGACATATAATTACTAAACACAACGGAAGCACATCGGGGAAATTTGAGGCAAATTCTGTAGTGCCTCAAGGATCCAACCTTGTGCCATTCTTTTTATACTTTTCATTAATGATTTGCCCAAAGTACACTAGTATCATCAGATGGCCGCATTTTCGCAGATGACTTCAAATTATTAAAAAGGATAGAAACAGTAAGAGATTGTGTCATGTTGCAAAAGGACATTGATGGAGGATTTGAATGGAGTTACAAAAGTAAATTAAATTCCAATCTGAGTAAATATTCTGTTTTAACTATAACGTGCATTAAGGAACCGTGCATGTATCTTTAATTATTTAGTGGGAGGTCAAAGCTTGAAACGCTGCACTAAAATCGAATATTTAGGCATAACCTATAACATTCTCATTTGCCATGCACACTGAAAACATAGTAAGGACAGCTAATAAACTGTTAGGTTTTATAATAAGACAATCGCGTATTTTTAATAATATTAACACACTGTAACTTTTCTACTATAAAGATTCAAAATGAATTTTTAAGGTTACTATGTTTAAAAAAACGTCACGTATATTCTGACTACCAGATAATGAGAAGTACAACTCTTAGGAATGAATTTAAGATATTATCTCAAGAAAATAGTAATGGCATTTTTATATAATATTATTAGTAATAGAATTAACTTCCCCGAATTGATGTCTATAATTAGATTCAATGTACCACCCAGAAGAATGCGCCAGGGCCAATGTTTAATATTCCTCAATCATTCAACATTTCGAGATCACCTACGGTAAACATGTTTCAACTTTCAAAATAATTCAACACATTGATGGATCTAGAATGTATAGTTTCTACCAGAGTTTTTCGCAAAACGATCTTGGAACACTTAATCTTAATATCTATATGAAGATCCTTAGAGGTTGTGTCAATCCTCATATATTTCAATTATTATTATAGGAAAATAAGAATAGAATTACAGCAATTTCTTAGGTGTCTACATTTTATAAACTTTGTAAATTATGTATATGGTATTCTATTATGTAAAAAGTTTTTGCACAATGTATCTAATTACATATTTTTTCATGTAATGAAACCGTGAGGTTTGTATGAATAATAAATAAATATATAAAAAAATGAGTTTAGTAAGGATAAGGGTAGTCCTCTTACATCGTATCTTGAGAGTTTACACAATCGAAGTCTATGAATAATCCTAAAACGAATTTCTTTTTTCTAAAGCAGTTGCGATTTGAATCTGAATTTCTCATAGTGCCGTACTTACCGGTCTTACCACGCTTGAAAACTTGACATCAGGACTAATCCGGCTAATTTCAACAAATCAAAAGTTAACGAACAGTCGTTGCCGACCGATGATGAACCCTTTACACCTACCTACTACGTAGGCTTATTATGGCAAGTACTTGTCAGAAAACAACTACTCCCATGGCTAAGACCACGACTGGCATTGAATTAAATCTAACAGGTACTTGTGCAAGGTTCCTCAACGCATCAGAGGACGCAATTGCAAGTGCCCTCTGTGACCATCCAGCAGAATTATGTTTTGCATTCAAAAGTTACCTATTCAAATTTCCACCTCATTTTCTTCCCAATTACTGATACTGAAATTATACTGGATTCTAGATATATTACTGCGAATGAAAAGAAATAATAGTCTTCCTCTACAAAACGTAAAGGAAAGTATCGCCACCAATAACATTAATCGTCAATAGAATTCATTAAATGAGAACATCACAATACTGCACTCTGCACTTTCTTCAGACACTTCGCATCTCGGTGAAACATTTTCTTTACCTTTGATGAGATTTCGTGAAACTTCTAGAGATACATTCTAAGCATTTGAAGCTGAGTGAAAATAACTTTCACTCGATTTCGATAACACACATAAGTGTAAAAGGAAATAAAAGGAAAAGTGGTGTCACCTGACTGATTTTAATGTGTTTTGACGAATTTTAAAAAGAATCTATCGACTATTTATTTTACATTATGATACAAGTGTAGAACCGAATATTTTAAGCATGTTCAACAAGTTTAAGAGCACGACCCACGAAAAAAGGCGAGTTTTGATCTTGAAGATTTCGCACGTATTTTAGTTGCTTTGACAGGGGTTATGTTTGAATGTAAAATAAATAGATGTGTATAAACCTAGGGAATGAAGTGGCACTTTTAACCCAATGCGAAAAGTTTGTAGCCCGACCGGAAGGAGGGCTACAGTTTATTAAAAAATGGTAAAACATCGACCCCTGAGGGATTAAAAGTGTCACTTTAGTCCCTTAAATGAGGGATTAAAAGTAGCCTTCAAAGTAGCCTTAAAGTGCATAAAATGGTTCATTATATACCAGCTGGCCAGCCTGTTGCACCCCTACACGCAATTCTCAGAAGTCTTCGAGAGACTTGTGCGAGCTAGGGGAGACGCAGCCCATACTTTTTAACATGTGATGCCATTCACGAGACCGATGAACATTATGGAAATTGAACCCACGACCCTATGCTCTGCCAGCACTACCCCACGGCCCAGCAGTGGGACTCTGGGTCAATTGAATTCTACTTATCGACTGAATTCGACATGACTGGTACTCTGTGCATAAAAATCATCGCCTAAACTCGACTATCGCGGTAGCAAGAAAGCAAGACATGTCGATTTCTGTGTATAACCCTACTTTTTTCTTTCGATTAATTTTGTCGATGTCAAACATATTTATGGCACAATTTCAAAAGTAAATTTGCAAATAATATGAAATATTAAATAATGAGAGTACGGAGTGAACACTGGCAAATAATACTCGATATAAGTCTCCCATTTATATTTAAAATTCGTAAGTCTTGATCACACATTTACAAAATATAACAAATAAATATAAGTAGAATTCTTCTGGACTTCCATTGTTAAAAAAAAAAAATTTGCATGTGTTTGAGTCACGACGTTCTACTAACACTAATACATTGTCAACCACTTTCAAACAAAATAAATATAATTTATATAAATCAGGATGGATTTATCGAGGTGCAATATATAGCTAACTTACTCTTTGAGGACACCCCTGAAGAAGTACGACGGAAGCGAAACCTTCGGCGAAACCAGCGTCTACTTCAACAGGCTCAAAATCACGATAATCATGTTTATATGTTTCAGATTCCAAGAAGAACCGACCGTAAACTCAGTAAATTCACTACACAGCATTTGGCCCTCAGCCAAGTGTTTTTTCAGGCCTTCAGCCAGTTTCAGGGGGGCACCATGCACATTAAGAAAAGTCATTGTTGAATTCAAATTTCAACTCATGTCAGATATAATCTGAACATCAGGCCGAGAATGGGCCGAGTTCTCCACATCAAACGATCAGATTTTATTCTGCTGATCGCCAATCATCAGGATGAGAAACCGCTTTAACGAGCGGGGGTGGTGGATAGGGGGGTTGAGCTTTCGAGTACGTACGGAGTACTGGGGCGTTCATCCTTCCGGGCCTCAACCTTAGGGGAACTTGCATTTTGATTGTTTTTGGAATGGTATTCCTTCCTATTGATATATTCATGTTCTTCATGGAAGTTTCTTTCCTCCACGAATTCAGCTTCAATTTAGGTTTTTTTCACGGTTATTTTCATGTTCTGACAAAGTATTTACTAAAGCAATGCCCTCGATACAGATTGCTGAGCTATGGAAAGGAAACTTCTACCTATTGCTCTTTGGTATGATCCTGTTGCATAAAAACTTTACTTAATACTGTTAAAAATATATATTGAGCCATTTCCTTATTTACTCTAAAGAGTTCTTCAATCAAACCTCGTATCTTCCATTCAAAATGGATGTGACTCTTTCCTCATGAGTCTTCTCCCTATATTTTTTGAACGAATGTCTTCTAGCCTTTCTTTTTCCTTCAGAGCTAATGAATGTAATACGTTTATAGGTAACAAAATGCAATATAACTTCATCATCATCATCATCATTTATAGCCGTTGAAAAGAAAAATGCGTGACAATGACAGTAATTTTGGATACAAGAATATGAAATGTCACTAGAATATCACCAAATTTTGCCAAATGCTTTTAAATCGGATAGTACGTTGCCGAACAAACCCGATGTGTAGGCGACTAAAAGCACAGAGTTCCAAATAATGTGATCGTTACTTGCGATAGTAGTAATCGACTATAGAAAACGAGGGGTAGAATTCTATATGACACAGAGTCCCATTGCATCAGGTGCCTCAAATAATGCAAGACTAAAGATCAAGTTGCTTATATTATTAACACTATCAGTAAAATATGAGGCATTATCTGGGATTCACAGGTAATTGGATTGAAAAACGTGTTCTTGGCACATGTCAAAACAGACGTAGCATTGATGCCCCTAACAATTTCGTAGATGTTATTAGCATATATGTGTGAACAGAGTAGGTCAAATTGGACACATTCAAAGGAGAAGTCCTATTTTCAAAATAGATAGATGAAAGCTGATGTGTGTGTGTGTGTGTTTATGACAATCTCAATGGTGAAAAGCGCATATTCCCAAGTAGCACACCTATATTGGTAAAATATTGGTACAATATTGTGAACATATTGGCGAAATAATTGAAATGCAATATTGGCCAGAAAAAAAATGTGAACATTCGGCAATATTGGTTCAATATTACTAGATAATATTGACGAAATATTCTTGAACTAATTTTGGCCTCAAAGTATTCGGCGATATTGGTACAATATCGCTGATACAATATTCTGACAATCTTGGCACAATATTCAAAAGTTATATTGTCGAGAAGTAAAATGTGAACATTTTGCGATATTGGTCGAATATTGGTTAGATATTTCAATATGTAGAGCCACCTAGCGGATTTTTATCCAGGTTTGATCATGATGTAATTTTAATATGTTTCAATGAATATTCGGCCAATATTCAAATTTCATCTCAATCTAGATGTAGGAAACAATATGAAGACAATATTGTTCTAACGATTTCGATGAATATTATTGAACCAATATTGATTAATAAGATTTGTTGAATATTGGCGAAATGATATCCAACCAATATGTAATCACACTTGGAGATACAATATAGTTTTTATTCCTAGAATCGATATGGGGGAAATATTTGGATTGCAACATTTATTCTAGATGTTGAAAACAATGTGAAGACAATATGGTTTTATCGATATTGGTAAATATCATTCAACCAATATTGAACCAATATGAGTTATTAAAATTTGTTAAATGAAGTGGAAATGATATTCAACCAATATGCTATCAAACTTTATAATCTTTATAATCGATATGACTGGAATATTTGGATTCCAATAGTTATTCTAGATGTGGAAAATAATATATAACCAATATTGTATTATATTGGTTGAAATTATTCAACCAATATTGACCCAATATTACATGTAACAATCTACATTCAAAACTAGTTCAACCAATATTCCACCAATATCATTAATATAATATTATTTTTTGAATATTCGACCATATTAGACCAATATTGATTTTTCATTTCTGAATTACAGCATGTCTTCCGAAAATGTGAACTTTCGAAACATTGCTGAAAGTTTTTCCTGTCAAAAATTCTGTTTTTAATACATGACTTTCCCTTTGAAAGTGTCCAATTTGGGCCCTTCTGTACATTTGTGTCAATAAATCTGATCTAAGCAGCTATTTGACGTCCGTTCATCTCTCTGTAACACTCCGCTGTGATTCAGTTGTCTTTCTCTTTTGTAAAAAAATAGTACATAGTAGAAAACTGGGACAAGTTCATGTGATCTGAGTTTCAATTTCAGGATGATGAAGATGCAAAGTTTGAATAATCTGAATATAACTAAAGTTATTTTTCAGAAAAGTTCACAATAATTTCAAGCCGGTGAAAATTGTCCATAAAATTGAATCTGCCTTCGAAAATCTTAAAGTGGTTCCGGCATTGAGTACTTACAGCGTAAATAATTTAATCTCCCCTAACATCCCGTTTCCAATCTGTCTTGCTAGAAATAAATCATCTGAGGTTCACAAAAGCAACTGAAAATCATACAAACTAAATTTGATACAGTGACCAGAAGGTCAACAATTTACTTTTCTCCCTGAGATGAAACAACCGTGATAAAAGCGCACGCAAGATGGTACCCACAAAAAATTTCAATATTCATAAAAAACCAAGGTCCACCCTCTTCTGCCCGTTCTTTTCTAAGAAAACAACGGCCCGAGACCATAAAAAAGGCACCCTATGTTTTTCACGATGCGGAAGAGACCAAGTATCGAGTCCCTAACGGTAACTTAGACTAATGTAACATTAACAAATGGTTTATTTGGCGTATAGTGGGACCAGAGAACTGGTTTTTTCATTGAAAGGAAACGAAGTTGTTGAAAACGAAATGAATATGTAGACATGCTGCGTTTCAGTCCCTTATTTACTTTCATTTCTAATTATTAAGGGTTTTGATGGATATATGGGAGGATCAGATCAACTAGTGCTCACCACCATGAGAGATGAACATTGAAAATACAATGAACGATACTTTGAACATTCTTAATCTCTATTTCTTTTTTCTTGAACAAGGAGAAAACTACAATAACTGGGAGTTGTTTTCAAGTGGATCTGAATAGATCATAAAAAGTTATAGCAGATCTGTCAGGCTACTATTCGAAGTATCACCAACAATTTAGTAAGTGAGATAACAATATTATGATTTATGAATACCTACGCTCAACTAGCCATGAAGTTACGCTTCCAATTGTGGTTGGTGTAAGTCAGGTTCTATTATCCAAACAACGTGTTTGCTTATGGCTTTTTACGCCTGATAGTTTTTTGGTGGTGATTTTGAGAACTTCATAAAATTTATAAGAAATTTTTCTTGTATTTCTGGAAAGCTCGAAAACTTAAGTACCTAAGTACTATAAAAGTTTAATGAAGTCATGAGTAGAAGTTATAAAAATTCATATTGTATGTCAAAAAGTGTTATTACTAAGTAGTACTTGTGTACGTCTCAGTAATAATCATACAAGTGTTATCAATACTCAACAGTTCTCAAAATCAGTACCATATCAAATATTACAGTTTATATACCGAAAATAAACAGTTTTTTTATTTTATTTATTTATTGAAATTATATAGGATGACAACAGGCATAACCCAAAAGTGTCATCCACGGATAGAGTTGAGCGTACAGAAAATATTTATTTATTACATTTTGTTGCTTAACCTAGTTATATTCTAGGAAAAATTTTTATGTCATGTCAGTTATGAAGTTTTGTATTTTGCCTTTATTTTTAATTTGAATGTATGTATGAATAAAAAGTTATCATTGTATAAGGTTACCATTCTATGTAGGGGTGGGTTTCTTCCCGAGTTTTTTCGACAGAACATTTCGGAGAAGAGGCGAGCATTCCTCAAAGAACGAGATGGAACATTGAATGATATTTTCGATAAAATTTCATTCGGAGGGGTCGATCAAGTCATTCAGATTTTTGAATAAAAATATAATGTAGGATTGCTCTCGACGAGCCTCTAGTGTGATCATTTGAAATTTGTTTCTTAGGAAGGTTGTACTGATTGTGATGTTGTATTGACACTATTCCTATTCTCCGGATATCTTAAAAACTTGATTTGTACGATTTCTAATCTAGTTTTGTAAATAGCGTATTGTGAACGCCAGATGACATTTGCAAAATTCAGTTTGCTGTATACAAAGGAGTAGGATAAGATTTTCATAGCATGAATGGAAGTGAAGTTTCTGCATTGTCTGAGAATGAATCCTAATGTTCTATTTAATTTTGATACTACATAATCAATGTGTGCTGAGAACGAGAGTTTTTTGTCCAATACCACACCTAGATCTTTTATTTCGTTAACTTATTTTAGGAAAATATTATTAAAATGGTAATCGTAAGAGAAAGTGTTGTGGTTTCGAGTGAAAGAAATGAAAAAACATTTATCTAAATTCAAATGGAGTTTGTTGAATAGACAGAAGTTAAAATATCTGTTCAAATCATTATGGATAAGAAAACAGTCAGTTATACTATTTACTTGAGAGAATATCTTGAGATCGTCTGCGTATAATATGAATTTACAGATATGAAAGCAAGACTTTATGTTGTTCAGATATATGATAAAAGAACGGGTCCAAAATGTGAACCCTGGGGTACACTTGAGGTTACAACATATGGGGTCGATTGATGTCCATTGACTGTTACAATTTGTGTTTTATTATAGATATATGAGGCGAACCAGCAGAGCAGGTCTCCGTGCACAATGACCTCAGCTAACTAAGATAACAATATGTTGTGATTTATTTTGTCGAATATTTTACTGAAATCGGTGTACACGGAATCTACTTGTATCTGGCAGTCCATCGCATTCATTACGTATTCGAAATACAAAACCAAATTTGTCTTTGAGGATCTCTTAAGAAAAAAAAACTTGGTATTCCAGTATGATATATTTTTTTACGGAAATTATGAGTATATCGTGAACTATGAGCTCATGAACTTTACTCAGAATATTCAGTTTGCAGATAGGACGGTAGTTAGCAACGTCATTTTTATTACCATTTTTGTAAATTGGTACCACATGAGCTCCTATCCATTTTTCTGGAAAAGTGTGTTCTTCGAATGATTTATTGATGATCATAGCTAACGGCACACATATACTTGCTGAACATTTTTTTATGAAAAATTATGGTAACCCATCTGGGCCATTACCTTTGTTTTCATCTAGAGATGAAAGAGTGTTTTCAATTTGTCAGAGACGGTTATTTTACTTATTGAGCATGTATTATTTTTTGTGTGTATGCGTGTTGTTTGTTGTTTGTTCATATGGCTGAAATATACTTTTGAAAAAATTTTGAGAAGAGCTTGCAAACATCTGCCCCATCTGTTGATTCATCGCCCAATTTCATTTCATTGGGAATATTATTTTCTTGATTAGTTTTCGATATAAAGTACCAACATTTTTTAGAATTATTTGGTATATCGTTTTGGACTGAATTCGCAAAGTTATTGTAGTATTTGTGAATCATTTGCTTGGATCTGGTTCGCAATAGACAGGAAAGTTGGTAGTCAAACTGGGAGCTATATTTTTTTCAGTTTTTGTGAGCTTTGGATTTTTCGATGAAAATTTGTATGGTGTTATTTGTTAAGTAAACAGGAAAGTGACTGAATATTCTTTTTTTCGTTACAAGAATATCTATTAAATGGTATATATTTTCTTAAAATGTCTCTTGACAACCATTTACGTCTTCAAATGATTAAAAAATACCCACCTAGTTAAGGTTCGAAATTTCCTCGTTTATAGAATTATAATCACCTTTTCTATAGTTATTAGTGAGCTTCATGTTTGACTGCAGGGTTTTAAGAACAAAGAAAGAGAGGCTGAATTCAATACATTTATGTTGTGGGTCCTCTTTCACTAGTGGCTCGCCGGATTTGAAGTTCATTGCATAAAACAAGATCAAGGATTTTGTCATTATTGTTTGGATAATGAATTCTGACTCAAACCATCCAAATCAAGCGTCACAAAAATAGAACGTATTGGATGTGGAAATTATTGATTCATAACCTTCTGAATACTAACCAGGGTATTGATAAATTGAATACAACGATTGTAAGTATATTTACATGCTCACAGAGGCATGAATGAAGACCATAATCCAAAGATAAGCGAATAATAAAAAAATCTGCGCTGTAGTTAGTTGCCATCTTCAAATACCTTCGAACACAGCTCTCAAGTCGAAAAAAGTTCGGGTGAAAGTCTGTCTCCGACCCATTTTAGATATTCGTGGATTAAATTAAAATCAGTTTACGCCATTATCTAAAACTTTCAATCAAACATGTTCATTCTATTTTGCTATTGTATTGAAACTCTGTATTACTATCATTTTAAGTACTTATTATAAGTATATATTCAAGAAGTCCAACTACCATTTTATCAATTTTTTGCAACTGATCAAGATATTTCTGGAGTGCATTCTGTTTTAAATATTTCTCTACTTGGTATAAATAATTCGGATTTATAACTATCCATGATTCAACACTGGGATATTCGTCAGAAGTAACCTAGTAACTTTTTGCCATAAAAAAAATCATGAATATGCAATAACTACCTATTCGACAATGATTTATCAAACAACAATTTATGTTTTTATTCAATTAATTCAATCGAACATTGACTAAATTTTATGCAGTTTCAGGGAGGTCGTAGTATACGTTATTTATGTGATTTCGAAGGATGGAAACTAATAAAATTGTCAGGTAAGATCCATTAGTAGTCATTTTGATTGGGATTGTCTTTCATAATTGAGGTCTTCTTCCTCTACTTTCATCTATCTCCCTCAAAATGATTAATTTTGTGAACAAGAAATAAACCATTCATAAATCAATCATTTTCAAGTCACCTGAATCTTCAAATGTTTAGGTGTTTTTTTTAACGAACTTTACTTCATCCTCCAAATGGAATAATTGCCTGACAAAAAAAAACATTCTTCCTCAACCGTATGATATTTGCAAAACGTCTGACTATCAATAGAATATCCAATTTTTACATTACTTTAAAATGACCTTGGCAACCATGGCTCAATTTCAGGACTGAGGTTACTGAACTGTATTGACTTCTTCAAAAAAGAACACACAACTCGAAAGTAAAGTCTATAAATATATATGGTGTCGTCAACTGATGATGTGACTCAAAGTTATGTTTTTCTTTAACTAATTGGGTATTGATTAGGATACCATCAATTATTTAATTAAATATGAATCTAGATTGTTTGTTCCAGGAGAAATTTTGTGAAAATGATAACACTTCTCAACAGTATGGAAATAAAAACATTTTTCTGCAGCCGTTTCGAAAATAAAATTTTCGGTATGATTTATTAAATCGAAAGTACCACTCTACACAAATGGTAGCGAAAGTAGCTATATTTTGGACGATTTTTTTCACTTTCGAAACGATTTCTTCACTTTCGGGACGATTCTTGTTACTTTCTGGGCGATTTTGGGTATCTATGTAGGCGGCTTTGTCAATAACATCAACTTTGCATTTTAGTATGACAGCGTTTGTCATATAACTTTTGTGTGTGTTTTTTCGCTTTTCAAATTCAAAAAATGGAAATAAGTAGAGCAAGTATGGCTGAAATGATTTCACATGAGATAAGTGAATCTGCTAAAACGGCTACTTATGAATTATTGCCGGTAAAGTCAAGAGAGAGGTATGAATTGGCTACAATTTGTTTAAAAAATGGAGCAATGATAAAAATGAACATACTATAAATGAACAAGTAGGTCTTGCATATTTAATTGAAAATCCAAATTCTTAAGGCCTTCAAGCCTCTGAAGCAATTACTCGACTCTTAGGTCAACAATTAATATTATAAATAATATAGATATACGCTGCTATCCCAAAGATATTCTTAAAAGAAAATCCATTGAAAATGAACCCAAAAAGTCTAAATTATTGAATAAAGAAGAAATAGATCACTTTTTTTCAGAAGCTGTAGATAAAATCTAATGACAACGGTAATATAACTGAAAATAATTCATTTTCTTCCCTGTCATTATTTATTTTCATTTTAGGTTGCATTAATAATTGGTTTGGTTTGGTACTAATATTTCAGGGTGTGATTCCTCATGAAAAGTTCAAATGAGAAAAAGTTCGCAACATCTTGATTCCTTTGGTTTTGTTACATTTCTCCGGATGTGCCTTGAATACTATTTTTAAATTCAAATTAGGTATGTGTAGGATTTGAAATCTTATTTCTCATTCGGAAAAATTATTCTATTGCTCTACAAGTGATATCCCTGCAAACGTCCTCTGATGTTTTTTACAAAAAATATTGTACGCCACTGACATTTTTCCATATTCCATATGAATATTTTTGCAGATTTGTTCTATTCTACATGAAAGCGATCTCATGCATTTTTCTCGGCAGACGCACCGTTCCCAAAATAATATAATTAAACTACTTCATTCATCAATATTGTTCTGGAATACTGACGTCCTTAGAAACATACTCTTGGTTTCATAATTCAGCATAGTAATGAATTCTGAACGCTCAGTGCTGCACCAATATGAATTTTCAAATGGAATACATGTAAGTTTTTGTAGACCATATGATATAATTGTAAGAAGCATTCATTATGGGAGACAGACAATGTACATTTTCATCATTTTATAACTTTTAACTGAATTATTTTGTTGGCACATTTCTTATATGTAAATCCAAAGGATATGGATGCATGTAGTATCGTACAATGAAAATAACAAAGGGTTTCCACTTACTGCATAATTTATTTCTAGCTACTAGATGTATATTTCAGTGAAAACTTTAACTTCTTCAGTAGGTTTTAACCTTTACGAAGAAGTAACGTCGTTACTGAAAAGTATTTATTATCCAGGTATTAGAAATACATTTTTGTATAAGTTGAAACCTACTGAAGAAGGTAACTTTGCTATTGAAATGTTTATTTAGTTGCTAAAAATAGATTCAGTGGTAAGAGTTCTTTCGTTAATTTCACCTTTCTCATATTTATGAACGATTTCAATATCTTATCTTGAATTTTTTACTATGATTTTTTTTGTAAACAATGACGGAGTTCACTAACAACTTATTGAGAAACTAGTGATATACCTTATTCAAAGTGTTGCCTATGAAAGAAGACTTTGGGAGTCTTTGGTTCTAGGGGACAGTAGTATAGGTTTGAGCCGCAGGCTGGATTACATCCTCGTCGAAGTCTGAAGCAGTTATGGATTTTATTGAAAAGATTTCATTGGTTACAAATTCCAATTTCTTCATTGTCTGATATCATTGTGCATGTATCGTCTGCATATGCATACATCAGAACTTCAGTGCCAGTTAAATAACTAGGAAGGTCATTAACGAATTATAAAAATATTAACGGGCCAAGAACACTACCTTGTGGAGTTCCAAGCTCAATATCAAATTTGTTTGAGAAGATATCGTCAACTTTTACTGTAATCTTTAGATAGCCTTTCGCTATGTTATACAATGAAAAGAAAAGTAAAAAATATAATGCATTCATATATTCCGTGTATGAACTGAAAAAAAAGGATTATGTGCAAAAATTTAATTCCTAAATACTCACGACGTTTATACAGAGAGTTGACTTGATATCTCGAGATTTGGATAAACCCCTCACATCTGAAACTGATGTAATTCAAAAATCTCCTCCGAATACTTTCTATGTTATCTATACATACAAGTTTATATCTTATGAATCATAATGGACCTAGAACAAATCCTTAACGGACACCAGAGGATGACTTTATTTCTACAGAGCTGAAACCATGGTAGTTAACCCTCAGATGTCTCCCAATCAGATAAGACTCTGGGAAAGAATAAAGTTGTTGGTCAAGCCAAATGATAGAAGTTTTCTAAGAAGTATCCCGTATCAATAGCCTTGGAAAAATCTGTGTGAATGACATCGACATGGGAGGATTTCTCCAAGGCATCTGCTATATATAGAGTGACGCATGTTAAATTACTTGTAGTTGATCGACACTCAATGAATCCATGCTGATTTTCTGCGATCTGACATTCCGACAGTGTACTGAAGTTACATAGTATTACAATCGGTATGTATATCTCAGCCATATTTTTGTCGAGTGAACAAGATGTCCTCTGACAGGACAGCTCATTGCAATTATCCTACACAATAGGAATATTTGGATCGAAAATCCATCAGAAAACAACTACTTTCCTGGCTAATACCACGACGAACGTTGACTTACATCTGGTTAATTTCCGTGCAGAGTTCCTTCAAGGCTTTCTCTGCAATTGCTTCTTGCATCTAAATATTCATCGAAACATTTGGACCAACTATAGATCGATTTCGGGGTGTTACCCCTCATCAGTATAGGGTAGGTCTATGCAGACAACAACTAATGTCTGCAATACATGATTCGGTGACATCCCCATTTCAAGACAAAAGCTGTCTATATGTGGTCCAAATGTTTCGATGAACATTTCCATGCAACAAGCAATTTCATAGTAGGATCCAGTATTCAGACGTAGCATATGATACGAAATTTCCCATATTTTACTGTCAGGTACAGATGAAATTGTTTTTGGTATGTTAATACATCATTATCACGAAGAACTGAAACATACAGGTCGTGAAACTGTGATGAATAATTTGAGAGGAAAATTTTGGAGAATTAATATAAGACAATCTGCGAAAACAATAACGAGACGATGCCAGTTCTGTAAGATCAAGAATGCAAATGCACCCCAACCTGAAATGTCACCATTACCCCCATCCAGATTGAATTCAGTTTATGCGGTATAGATTATTCTAGGTCGTTATTAGTTAAAGTGAAAAGGAGCGTTGAGAAGAGATTCGGTGTTTTGTTCACTATTTCAATACTAGAGCCATTCACAGCAAGTTAGCTAGGTCATTGAATACCGACTCTGCTCTAATGGCTATACATGCTGGGAAGAAGGGGACAACCTTTGGAATTATGGTCAGATGATGGAATCAATTTTGTTGGCGCTGAAAATGAAATGAAGAGTAATCTGTCTTGATCACAATCTATAGTGAGAACATTGCTTGTAACAGCAAGTATAGTCATATTCACACCGTTGTTTGCTTTGCCCTGCTATATCACTTTTGTGGTTCTTGTCCGGTTTGGGTGGCCTGCCATCAGCCTTCCACTTGGAATAATTTTTCACTCGATGACCAGCTGCTTTGCAATAATTGCATATCAGACCTGCCTTTGGTTTAGTTTTTGCTTCACTGCAACTAGCTCTTTGGGTAAGTGAAGCTTCTTGATTTTTATAACTTTTATTCAACAACGCTTTTTCATGTGCGCATAATTGATTTGTGAGGTTATCAACTGTCCTATCAGCTTTGGCCATCAGCATCCAACTAGACTTGAATTAAAAATACTCATCTGTTAAAGTACCCAAGATCTTGCAAACTAGTAAAATTTCAGGTAAATTGCATTTGCACTGACTATTAGCTGCAATTTTGTCCTTAGCAATCTCAACTTGTAGTTCATTCCACAAGTTTTTCAATTTTGACATGTGTGTATCAATGTCATATCCAGGCTGTCTCTTATAACTGAAAAACTGCAAACACAGATCGAAGGTCTTGTCCTCTGCATTCCCATCGTACAATCTGTGCAGCTCGAGCCATACTTCACGAGCCGTTGAAAATAGCATTCCTTTCTGAAGTGTTTCTTCAGTCATATTTGTCGTGAGGATCAGAAGTGCATTACTATCTGCTTTTGTGAAAAACGCTAAATCAGATTCATACTTCGACATGTCATCAGCACTAGCATCTGATGCTGGAGGTGATGGAGATCCAATTCTACGTTCAATTACATCGATTGCACCAGCAATTCCTCGAAGTAAAATGCACAACTTATATTTCCAAGTTGACCAATTAGTCTTTCCTTCTAATAGACCAATCTGAATTCTGGTTACCTCCATGATAATTCTCTTCAAATATTATGATGAAATCTCAATACAAATATCAGTTGAGAGATATTTCATGTAACTCAAAAATTCAATGATTTTTGTTCTTGCAGTCCAGCAGCACTTGGACCATAACCTGTTGAGGTTCTTAACAGAAGGAATGTACTTTTATGACTTTAAAAGACATCAATTAAAAACGACTTTATTTCACTTCATTCAAATCTTGACAGTAACCACTTTCATTCAATCCTATACATACAAAGTATCTTAGATGAAACAAGAAAACAAATAGAGAAAATGTATTGAGATACTATTAAATTCAACATAAAGAACAACATCCCACAAAAGAAATATTGTTGACTTTACTCACTGAAGCAGAAAGCATAGTTAACTGCAGACCAATCAGTTATGTTTCATGTGACAAAAATGAAGTAGAAGCTCTTACACCTATGCATTTCCTAATCGGTAGCGGAAAGACGAATAATATTCTTGGAGTTTTCAAACCTGGGGACATGTATGGACGAAGACATTGGAGAATTGCACAGGTCATGGCAAAACGATTTTGGCAGCGATGGCTTAGAAAACGCACTAAATGGTTTGAAAAAGGACCAAAACAATTAGAAATAGATGACGTAGTTGCACTTGTGGAAGGGAATTATTGAAACAACTGGATCCTCGGAAGAGTTATGCAGGTTTATCCCGGCAGAGATAAACAAGTGAGTATGCGTACCTCGTAGAGCTCGGAAGTTGAAAATGTTGATACTACGACCTGTTGATACTACGACCTGTTGATACTACGACCGCCACGTGAATACTACATGTTACAAGTCCACATCTCAATTTTTTTTTCAAGTAATGAAAAAATTTTATCCGATCTTTTTGTTGATTTGTTTGAGGGCAATAAAATTGTAGGAATCCATTTTTTTATATCTTTCAGTTTTTATTTTTGTTCAAAATTTTTCCCCATGTCAAATATTTTTTCTCAAAATATGGAAAAATTCTAGGGGAATATTTTGTAGATCTTTATGAGTACAATAAAATTATTTATATACATTTTTTCGATATCTCATTTCGTTTCCGAGTTTTTGGTGATTAAAAAACCAAATTGAAAGGAAAATTATTCTAAGTCCACATCTCAATTTTTTTTTCAAGTTATGAAAAAATTTTAACCGAACTTTTTGTTGATCACTTCTAGGGCAATAAAATTGTTCCAATCCAGTTTTTTATATCTTTCAGTTTTTATTTTTGTTCAAAATTTTTTCTAAGTCCCCATGTCAAATATTTTTTCTCGAGATATGGAAAAATTCTAGAGGAATTTTTTGTAGATCTTTTTGTGTACAATAAAATTGTCTATATACACTTCTTTGATATCTCATTTCGTTTCCGAGTTTTCAGTGTTTATAAAAACGAATAAAGCGGAAAATACTTCTAAGTCCACATCTCAAATTTTTTTTTTCAAGTTATGAAAAAATTTCATTGGACTTTTTTGTTGATCAGTTCGAAGGCAAAAAAATTGTTCAGATACATTTTTTGATATCTTTCAATTTTTGATTTTTTTTCAAAATTTTTTCTAAGTCCAAATATTTTTTTCAGTTTTCTCGAGTTTTCCCAGTTTTCCGATAATTTTATCGAAAACTTCAAAGAGGGAAGATTTGTTTGTATATTTCAGCTCTATCTATTGTGATCTTCAAAATTTGGTTAAACATTTTTTTGCAGTTTTTATTCGACTTTTTCACTTTTCGGAAAATCGCTCAGAAAACCTGTACGCATTTTCCGATCTTACCCAAAAACTATACACTTGATCGGGGCATATAGGAGTATATTTTTAAAAAAAATGAGATGGATCAAATCACTTCCCTGACCTGTATCGAGGGAAGTTTGAAAAAAACGGAAAAACCCCGTAAAATTTTTCCAGATTTTCCGATCGGAAAAACAAATTAATTTAATAAAATGGTCCTCGAGTTTTAGACGTAGTTCAAATTTCAAAGCGATATCTCCAAAGGTGTGGAAATGAGAGCGTTTTGAAATGCTACAGACAGACAGACAGACAAAAATCTTGAAAAATTTTATTTTTTTATAATTTTTCTTTTTTCACAATTAGACTTACTTTTCGACGAGGATCATTTTTTTCGAATACATTTTTTCGGTAACTCTTCAAATATGAAAGATAGAGCGTTTTTTTTTTTTAATTTGTCATTTTGACAGGGAAATATTATTATTATAATCTTTTTTTTTTCGGCTTCCCTCCTGATTTTTGACGAGGATCATTTTGGTTTTTGTTTCGTAATCCTACGACTTCAAATAAAGATTTTAGGCCCCCTGTGCGGTACGGCTGAGCGGCCGTAGTATACTACTCCTATAAGGTCGTAGTATAACAAGTCGGATCCGTTGAAATCGAAACAATAAATAGTACCCTTGTTCGACCTGTCAATAGTTTACTCAAGATGAAGGTTGAAGGATGTTAAAGAATATTTTTTCATAATAGTTAATGTTGACTTTATTTTATCATTTTGTATACGCAAATTTTGTTTTCAGAAGTAGCTGTCAATGAAAAGTGATTTGTCATACGGACTTGTCAGATTTTGTAAAAAGATTTTGAATAAAAAAAAGGTTTGAACACGATTAAAGATTTAAAAACTTGTTTTACCTAAAGTTTATAATCCAAGGATTATCACACCACCTAATCAATTTAGCTGCCCCGGAACGCCAAATAATTTCATTTTTCATTGTCACTTTGTTATTGTTGTCTCCAATAATTTATTAAAATTTTCATTACTAATATTTTGTCGAGTAGAAGTAGTCGAAGTTAATATACTCATCTAAATCCAAGTCAAAACTGTTTCAACATAAAATAGAACATACTGTAGATTAACAATACATACACATAAATTCAGTATTGTAGATTGATTATTGTAACTATTACTGATATTCACCGCGACGACTTATGAATTGGTGAAACGTAATAAAAAACCTAATTATGATATGATTAATACACAGTCTAACCAATCAGGCAATTATTACTCGAAAAAACTTCCAATTGTCTATTTTATGACTTAAACCTTCAGAAATAGGTGTAAGGTGTGAAATTGTGAATTAAAATTATTCCTCATTCGTTCAGTGCAACAGGATATCTAAAAATAAAATGAAATAGAAGCAGGAAATAAGATGTAAAATTCTTATTAACAATTCAATGATTTTGCGAATGGGCGGGTGTAGGAGATGGATGACTTTATCTAAAAATTGAACAGGAAACATTATGAAAATTATTGAAACAGTAAATATGAAATTAGCAGTAGAACAATTGTGTATGTAATAATCCATTGTTAATATTCCTTAGGAGGATTTGACAATTTTCGGAAGAGGCAATATTGTCTGAATTCGAGAGTAGAGAATTTTACTGATGCGAAAGAAAGGTTTGCTCTTTAAGGCCAATCAATTCAGCATATGAAATTAAAAATGGGGTAATTGCAAAACAATAAAAACTTTCACAAAATTTGTATGTCAGTGTTGAATTGAACTACAAAAATTTGCCACCTTATACAAGGCCGGCAACATTGTTAAAAATGTGAATTATAAACAAAGATCCTTTGAGGTTCCCCAATTTGGCCGAAAGTGATCTTAAAAATTGGCAAACGTGAAGATATGTTTCTTTCTTTGTCATAAGTCTAGACGAAACTTTGTCACCTCGGCCAATGAATGAAACATTTTTTTGTTAACCCTGAAAACTTGTGTTCGCAACCTGAAGTTGGTCGCATACGAAGGGAGTAATTTCCTAGAAGACATGGTCACCACCACAGATTTCGGGAACTCTGGGAGAATTTCAGAAGAATGAAAATGACAAAGAGAACAACGTTTGTTAGAGTTTGCCACTCTTTTAGTTGTTTTTGCCGAGTTATTAACAGAAGTATGAATAAATAATGTATTTACTTGGATATGGTCGCAAAATTGGGGAACGACTAAGAATGATATTTGTTGTTTTCAACATTTTGAGACTCTTTTGCATTTTTCTGTACAATTGAAATAAGACTATCGCTCTAGTTAGACTCTGATGTCAATTTCTCAGACTACTCAGAAAATTACGTCAGTGGTGAAAGCAGCAGAAAGCATGTGATACGTAGTTCTACAAAAATACTCGGTCTTAAAGGTTTTGAAAACATTGGTAACACTTGCTTTATGAACTGTGTAATCCAGTGTTTGTCAAATACTAAATGGTTGCTGGAGTATTTAAAGAAGGACGTCTACACTAGGGATATGAACATCAGTTTCTCTGATATGAAGGGAGCTTTGATCCAAACTTTTGCGGAAGTGATCAAGGAACTGTGGTCAGAAGATTCGTTGGATCGAGTGGTTGATAAAGTTTCTTTAAAAAGTCGAATCCATAGTTTCGCACCACGTTTCATCAATTATGTCCAGCAAGATGCTCAGGAGTTTTTACGTTACCTGCTGGAAGGACTTCATGAAGACGTGAATAGAGTAACGGATAAGCCCAAACTCATTTTGACCGGTATTGTCGAGAGCTTAAGCAACATTGAAAAGGCCAGTGAGTCATGGTCGAGATACTTGAGAACGGACAACTCCAAGATAGTTGATAACTTTGTTGGACAGCTGAAATCTACATTGGAATGCACATTTTGTGGTCAACAGTCAGTCACGTTTGATCCTTTTTGGGACATTTCTCTTCCAATTTCACAAAGAACTGAGCAACTTAGTCTC
Source organism: Chrysolina oricalcia (assembly GCA_944452925.2). Taxonomy (NCBI): domain Eukaryota; kingdom Metazoa; phylum Arthropoda; class Insecta; order Coleoptera; family Chrysomelidae; genus Chrysolina; species Chrysolina oricalcia. Next base: position 48,808,179 of record OX101820.2, on the reverse strand, counting down.
TCGCAATGTTTAGATTCATTCACTAATGAAGAAATTATAGATGGTGATGAGAAACCGACATGTTCGATTTGGAAAGAAAGAAGGCAATGCACAAAATCTCTATTGAATCTCTTAAATTCCCAAAAATTTTGGTAATCCACCTAAAAAGGTTTTCTCAAGCAGACAGATTTCGTGGAAAATTAAATGTCACCATCGATTTCCCTCTAATAGGATTGGATATGAGCAACTACACAGCAGAAAATGAAGCCCCATGTCGATATAACTTATATGCTTTGCTGAATCACAGCGGGACTTTCCATAACGGTCACTACACCGCTTACTGTAAGCATCCATATTCAGGCACGTGGCACGAGTACAACGATTCCACCAGCATCCATGGTGAGCGGAAGAGCATATGTACTCTTCTACGAGCAGGAGGGCACTTAATCACATATTTGAATTTTTTTAATTTTTTTATTTTTACAAATAAACTTTGTTATTATTTGAAAAAAAAATCTCAAACAGATTTTGAAAGTACAGGTATAGTACCACAAAATGTATTTTCTCATTTTGAACTACAATGCTGCGAAATGGGTGAAAAATGCTTTCAAACATCAAGTGGGGACAAACGAAATAACTGTGTAGATATCAAACTTAAAAAATGGATGCTTTCCTGGTCCAGATGGACTAAACACTAAACTAATTGAAAATATTTATAGAAAGATTATGTTCCCTAGCCCATATTATAAACCTTTGTTTCTCTAGCGGAAAAATTCCAATGCAATGGAAGGAAACAGTAATTATTCCTGTTTTTTAAAGCCAGGGGTCGCTCCCAACTAACAAATTACCGTCCTATTTCAACCATGAATAAAGTTTCCTGCACACCAAACACTCATAGCAGATCAATATGGTTTTATTAAAAATTCTAGCACTGAAGATGCAGCAATGAGAAGATGCACAAGGAACAATACTAGTGCCCTTTCTATTCCCAATATACATAAATAGTATTGCTAAAATTAAAAACTTTGAGGGAAAATTTATTAGTTATGCCGACGATACAGCAATTGGTTTTACTGGTGAAACCTGGAGAGAGATCCACATAAAAACTGAAACAAAGATAAAATATATTAAAATATGGTTGAATCACAACCTATTGATCCTAAACATGAATAAAACTGAATATATCACATTTTCCCCCAACAAAAACTGATCATCCTATTTTAAACATTAAAATTCATAGTCCCAAATGTGATGGACAATTACATTCGGTAGAATGTAATTGTCCATCGTTAAAGAACGTAAAAATTATCTAATATTTAGGTAGGTATCATGTTTGATCAGATCAGCAAATTAGATGGTAGGTTCAAATAACTTACAACACAAGATCTGGCTACTGAACATATACAAACAAATGTATTCAGAAAACTCTCACACAAAAAACCTATTTTTGCCATGGTCCAAAGCTTTTCAACTCACTGCCTGTTAACATAAAACAAATTTCACAAAAATCTAAATTCAAAAATGAAATAAAAAAGTTACCTACTCGTAGAGTGCCCAAATAAATTTGAAATATTTCATTGATACCAACTTTATTGTCATCATAATTATTATCACAATGACTTTTGAAATTCGTATAAAATAGCTAAAACAAACACCACACTTCCAGTCTTTCCCCCATCGCCACGCTCAATCACTCATCACTCATCACAAATAAATACTCTCCTAAGTAAATACCCCATTCGTAAATGGTTCTTCTGATGGATTATAACAGTACAGGTACTTGTACATAGGTTAAATCCACTCGGAGGAATCACTATCATGTGAAATATTTTATATTATAATATGTATATTAGTTTAAAAATGTTACCGAGTTAACTAATTTTTTTATGCAGATGACAATGACAGAAAATGATGTAGAAATAAATTTTGATTTTGATTTTTGAAACATGACTGAAAACGGCGATAAGTATGCAGCAATGCTTTACCCTTTAGCCGAATCTGCTCTTCCAGAAGAAGTACTCAAAGTATGGGGGAGATATAGGAGTTCAGTTGTTAAAACACATTTCGATGAGTCTAGGGAAAGTAATACTACAGAAAAGCAACCCACTAATTATTTGAATATGTTACTAGATTTCTTGAGAGCAGAAGTGGAGAGTGAGGAGCGTAGCAATTTGGCACGGACGAGTTTTGGACCAGGGAAAGAAGCCCAGAGGAGTTTTGGACCCGGAAGAGAAGCCCAGAGAAGTTTCAGACTAGGAATAGAGGCCGAAATTAGAAAGGGGCAATGTATAGCACAAGTAAGGTAAAAGAACGCAATGAACTATTAACTGCAGCCACAATTTTCACTTCACATGAGAAAGATGGTAAGAAAGCTTTGAATTGTCTATTCTGTAGCAAGGCTCACTTGAGTCAATATTGTATCGCAGCCCAAAAACTCACATTTAAAGAGAAAAAGAACTTGTTTTTGAAGAAAAATTATTGATTCGATTGTTCAAAACCCTATCACACCATCAACAGGTGTAGAAATTTTATCAAATGTCTCATAATAATATGTAGTAAGAAGCATTATATTATCATTTGTCCCGATTTAAATACGAAAAGAAAAGTTGAGAATGAAGATAATAATAATGATCACAAATCAGTATCTGACGAGGTTGGGGATGTATTCACAAGTAACAGTTTCATTAGTGCTTCCGAGACTCTTTTGCAAACTATCCCTGTTCGTCTTGTTAATAATGATAAAACTAAAATTGTGAGGGCTTTATTAGATTCCGCTTCTCAAAGGTAGTACTTATTAACAGATTGTGCAAAAGAAATGGGTTACGCAAAAATTGGCGAGGAAAAAATTAAACAAGGATTCTTTGGCGGTTCAGAGTGAAGTAGAAGTTCCAGGTTGATGATCAATATCACGTTCAGGTGATAGTAATCTCAGTGGTATCAGATGCTGTCGATTCCTTCGATAATCTGTATCATTGACCCCAAAAGCATAATCATTCGGACCAGAGTCATTTTAAACAATTCCTGGTTTCCAGTTCCTCTTCCCAACTTGTACAAGTATGGATTGTTTCGGCTGCATTTATGATAACGGTTCAGTTGAATTATTGTAATACTTCTTCTGCATATTCTGTTTAGTTTTTAATTTATCTTTCACGTCTTCAGTAGAATAATTGGGTTTTAAAATACTTTTTGCAACCGGAAGAGTTGTTCTCAACCTTCGCCCTATCAAAAGTTGACTTGGTGATGGCAAATCATCTTTTGGGGTTATATTGTAATTTAAAATTGCTGAAAACGGGTGTTCGCTACCTTGTTGAGATTTAATAAGTAACCCTTTTATCGTCTGTGTTGCACGTTCAACCATACCATTAGATCTCGAAAAATAAGCAAAACTAATAAATTCGTAGGAATTAAAAGGTGGTCCGTTGTCGGAACAAATTTCTAAGGGAATGCCATAAATAGAAAATATGTTTTTCAAAGTGGATATCACACTTTCAGCAGTTTTGCTAATAAGTTTGTTGACAATTGTAAATTTACTAAAGTAGTCAACAACAACGATAAAATTCAAAGATCTCAGTGTTTCAAAATCTATTCCTATTTTCTCCCAAGGAAGATCAGTAATACCATGTGGTTGTAGTGGTTCCCGTTTATTCGATCTTGAATATTTTTGACAAATCAGACAAGAAAGTACAAATTTTTCTATGTCAGATGTGACTCCTGGCCAAAATATTGATTCTTAGGCCAGTTTTTACAAGAAACAACTCCTTGATGACTTTTATGTATTAGTTCCAGAAATTCACCTTTCAAGCATTCTGGAATTATCAATCGTTTTCTATAGAATAGTACATTTTCATGTATAAAAATTTCATCCAATGGGCCAATACTTCTTGACAGAAACGGGTATATTGCTTTTGTGTGAAGGCCAACCATGAAGAACGTAATATTTTACTTTCTGTAGTGTAAAATCTTCGTCTATGGCATTTTGAAGGTGCTTTTCATTTTCAACAGAAGTTGATATTATGCTATATACTCGCAAATTGGCATCTAAGTAGTCTGTGTTAATGGTAATCGTACTAGGCTCACGACTCAATGTATCTGTGATATGTAATTTTTTTCGCGGTACATACTGTAACTCAAATTGGTATCGCAGCAATCAATGAGCCAGTCGTTGAATACGTGGTGATAATTCATCGAGAGGTTTTTTGTGCAAACCTAGAAGAGGACGGTGATCACTATGAATAGTAATGATTCGTCCAAATGTGAAATAATGGAATCTTTCACAACCATGCAACCATGCAACCATGAACTAAAAGTTCTTTTTCTATGTGATTGTACCTTTGTTGAGTAGGGGTGAGTGACACAGATGCATTTTCTATAGGATGTCCTTCTTGGGATATAAAAGCTCCTAATCCACAGGTGATGTCAATTCCTTATTTGGGTTTTAATAAGCCAAAAAAGGATTTGCAGTTACTAGTGATTTCATGAGTACGAAACACTTTTCTTCAATTTGAGTCCATTGCCATTCTTTTGTGTTACTCAGAAGTTTCCGAAGAGAACTAGTTTTCTCTGACAAATTGGGAATGAATTTGGCTAAATAAACTATCATTCCCAAGAATCGTTGAAGATCTTTCTTGTTTTGGGGGGGGGGGTTTCATATTTTTAATGGCCTGTGTTTTGGGCATCGGGACTGATGCCTTCCTGGCTGATAATATGATCCAAAAATTTCAGTTTTGTAACACAAAACTTGGATTTATAACGGTTCAATGTCAAACCGGATAGTTTGATATTTTCCAGTACATTGTTCAAATTTTCGTTATATTCCTGGAGAGAACGACCAAAAACCAAATTATCGTCGATATAGGCTATAACTCTAGACAAACCTGATAATGTTTCATGAATGAACTTTTGAAAAATTTCTGGCCAAGATGATAAACCATAAGGGAGTCTTTTGTAACGATATCTACCAAATGTAGTCGCTATTGTACATAGGAAAGAACTATCATAGTCCAAAGGAATTTGAAAAGCCGATGAAGCATCCATTAATGTAAAAAATTGAGCCCCTACTAATTTTGCGAATATAAAGTCTTGTGTCGGGATGTGGAATAATTCCCTCTTTATATAAACATTCAGTGCTCTAGGATCCTGGCATACTCGAATATCCCTATTAGATTTAGGTACGATGACAATTGGATTAACCCAGTCTGTTGGCTCGGTTACAGGAACTAATATTTTCTCATCTACCATTTTATCTAATTTTTTTTCACTTTATCTCTAATAGCAAGTAGCATTTTTCGAGCTGAAGCAATGCATGGCACGGCATTTTCTCGGATAGAAATTTTGTACGTTTTCGCAACTTTTCCGATACCTGAAAAAACATTGGCATATTTTTCGAGAATATCATTCATTGAGTCTTTTTTGATAAAGTTTGTACACACAGATTGTACTCGACAATCAGAATTGATAATTTTCAGATCATGTACGACACTGAGGCCCAATATTGAACTTGGACACACGGAACGTAAAACATATAATAAATATTTGCTTTCATTATTAAATTGGCATTTTGGGGTGATCCAGCCAATTATATCAATTTTATGTCGCGAATATGAAGACAACTTCGAACTTGTTTTAGAGAGTTCTTTCATATCGATCTTTAACATTTGAAAGTCATTGAAATTAAGGATGTTCACTTGGCTTCCAGTGTCTATTTTAATATTGATTTGACATCCCGCAACAATGACATTTTCGAACCACTCAACCGAATTGATATCAGAGTTCGTAATTGTCTGAAAATGTTCATTCACTTGTCCTGTTACACTTATTCCAAAATTGTTGCTTCGAGAAACTTGGAAACTTAAGCTAGGGTGGGATAATGAGTTACCTAGTGATATTGCAAATGAGTTCAAAAAATGGCTGAAACAAATATCATGGTTGAATTTCTGCAAAATTCCTAGGTCGCTCTCTGCATTTCCTTCGAAACATACTGTGATTACATCTCTACACGTCGAGAATTTCATCTATTAAAATTATAACATTACCTAGGTTAGAACTATTAGCAGCGGTTATTGGAGCTAAGTTTTGTAAATCTGTGAAAAAGTGGATATTTTGAGCAAACTGAAAACATATTTTTGTATGGTTGTTCTGGGGTGGATAAAAATAAAAGAGAATTGGTCTACTTTCGTAGGAAATAGAGTAACGGAAATCAGTTCAATTAGCGATTCCAAAAGATTGGCATCATGTTACAGGAAGTTTGAATCCAGCTGATCTTCCTTCCAGAGGATGCAGTGCAAGAAAATTGATGGAAAGTAAATGGTGGCAAGGACCAGAATGGTTGAAGAGTGATCCTGACTTCTGGCCACACTCTGAATTGAATTTTTCTTGTCCTGAAATATACGCAGAAAAAAGGAAAAAAGTTGTTTCTATAGCAGCTTCCAAACTAGATAGGGTCAGCCTAATTTTTAGTAAATTTTCCAGTTATACTTACCAAAATGATGAGAACGATTGCATGGATTAAGAGATTTTGTTTCAATTCGTGAAATAAAGAAAACAGACTAACAGAAGAATTGAGATATGAAGAATTAGAAGAAACCGAAAAGTTTTTGGAGATAACTTGAGAGTAAAAACCAAATTGATTTTGAGACATGATACCGAAGATTTCAAATATCCAATTCTACTCCCTTCTTGCCATAAAATAATAGATGATCTCATTTTTGAACACCATCGTCTAAAACAACATGCTGGAATCACTACCTTATTGAATATTTTGAGGGAAAGATTCTGGATTCTCAAGGGAAGAAAAACAGTAAGACGAGTTCTATCAAAATGTAAACGTCACAATCAAAAAGCTGTAGTGACACCATTTGCACCACTGCCTGAAAACAGGATCAAAGATGCTGCTTTTGAAGTTTCAGGAATCGATTATGCTGGACCACTCTATCTGAAAGCAGGAGGAAAATCCTGGATTGTGTTGTTTACTTGTGCTGTATATAGGGCCGTACATTTTGAACTAGGCACTTCTCTCTCCATGGATGCTTTTATTCTCGCATTGAGAAGATTCATTGCCAGAAGAGGAAGAATTTCAACGATTTATTCAGACAATGGAACATGTTTCGTGGGTACTAACAATTTTCTGAATAAAGTAGATTGGGATGAGATAAAGAAATATTCTACTGTTCACAGTGGATCTTTAATGTTCCCATACACCACCCTGGTGGGAAGGATGGTGGAAAAGAATTGTAAGGATAATTACGGAGCTCTTTTGAGACGAAATTTGGGTAAAACTTGTATTGATTATGAAGAACTTATCACTATATTATGTGACTGTGAATCAATCATAAATTCCAGACCATTGACATATATTTCAGAAAATGACGATCTTATACCACTAATACTATCGCATTTTTTACAGAATATTTCAGGTAATGAAGTACCAGATTTTGATATGGTAGACAGAAAATACATGATTAGAAGGCACCGTTACTTGCAAACTGTTAAAGATTCTGTGATTACTGTACTGTAGGTAGCCTCTAGCAAGGAGCTATTGAGAATAATTCACCAAGTTGAGGGGTTTATCAAAACTTCTATTCGATTCCTACATCAATCATAATATAATGACAACTGCTGTCCCTTCATATCTACAGGGATATGCACAATACTATAACATGCCCCCTTCAATGAAAATAACAAATAAAAGAAACATTTGAAATTATTCCATACAATTGAAAATATGGAAATAGTAAATGTAAAACAAACTCATTCAATTCAATTGAAAATCTGCAAATCTTGAAGGAATCTCAAACTATCAGGGAAAATCTACGGAAGAGGTTCAGAAAAGAATATCTTGGAGGTTTAGTACATTTTGGAAAAAGAAAAATAGTTAAAAAAAATCGTTGGAGATATCGTACTTATGGAAGCAGACAATGTGAAAAGAACTAATTGGCAATAGCAAGAGTTTTATAAGGACCCCGCAAACTCCTTATGGAATTTGGGTCCCGGTGGATTTTTTGAATTTTTGATATGATGTAGTCCATGTAATTCTCAACCAATGTTACCATTGCGCCAACCCAAAAAAATTAACAGTTTTGCTGCTAGGGGGCGTTGAAATCACCCCTTGCACAGATTAGACTATTTATTTTTGAACCCGGTAACAGTATTTTCACTTTTTTCATTGTTGCTAATGTTGCACAATATTGTACTATTTAAAAAAAAAAAATTCTTACCCCCTCCCCTTTTCCCCCAACTCCTATTACGGAACGCAAAAATAATATTTCTCGAGTGCCTTCAAATGTATCGTCGAATGTTTAAATATGCCTAAATAAGGGAAATAGCAGTTTTTTATGATTATCCCCCCACCCCCCAAATGACACAAAACGAAAAAAATTCGGTGGATTTTTCTGAATTTTTGATATGATGTTATTTTGAATAGAAATAAATTGGGTGACAAACTTCAAAAATGAATAGTTTTGATGCTAGGGGGCGTTGAAATCATACCTTGCTCAGAATGGACTATTCATTATTATAGGCGGAAATAATAGCTCTACGTATTTTTAGTTTAGATTATGCTGATCAATTCTGTAATTTTTCATGAAATGAAAATCTAAAACCTCCCCCTTACCCCCTACCCTTAATTTGAAACACGAAAAAATGTATTCCCGACTACTTGTAAATGCTTTATCAAAATAAATGTTTTAATTGTTTAATATCACATTTCCCTCCCTTCAGAAAAATATTGATGGAGTTTGCTGACTACTTAGTAGGGCGTAGTTTATGAATTAGACATCCACAATTTGAATTTGAGGTGGTGCCTGAATTATGTTTTTTCGTGTTTTGGAATAGGGGTTGGGGGTAAGGGGGAGGTTTTAGATTTACAATTTATGAAAGTTTACACAATTGTTCGGCATAAAATAAAACAAAAATACGTAGAGATATTGTTTCCGCCTATAATAATGAATAGTCTATTCTGAGCAAGGTATGATTTCAACGCCCCGTAGCATCAAAACTGTTCATTTTTGGGGTTTGTCACCCGATTTATTTCTAATCAAAATAACTTGAACTGCATCATATAAAAAATTCAGAAAAATCCACCGAACTTTTTTCGTTTTGTGTCATTTGGGAGGTGGGGGGATAATCATAAAAAACTGATATTTTTCTTATTTAGGCATATTTAAACATTCGACGATACATTTGAAGGAACTCGAGAAATATTTTTTTTGCGTTCCGTAATAGGAGTTGGGGGAAAAAGGGGAGGGGGTAAGATTTTTTTTATAAAACAGCACAATATTGTGCAACATTAGCAATAACGAAACAAGTGAAAATATTGTTACCAGGCTCAAAAATAAATAGTCTAACCTGCGCAAGGGGTGATTTCAACGCCCCCTAGCTGCAAAACTGCTCATTTTTTTGGGTTGGCGCAATGGTAACATTGGTTAAGAATTACATGGACTACATCCTACCAAAAATTCAAAAAAATCCCCTGGGACCCAAATTCCATAAGGAGTTTGCGGGGTCCTTTATCAAGGAAGAGATAAAGTTGAAAGGGTAGCTCGAATCAAAGTAGCTGGAGCTGGGGAATTGATTCTTCCTCTTCAGCGCTTGTATTCATTGGAAATTTCAACAGCCGACTGTCGAGATTCCTCTTCGCCTTTTTCAAGAACTGATCCCAATCAATGTCCAAATGATCCTGATAAAAGCCAAACTTCACAGATGTTAGATTCTGATCCAAAGGAAAAGGAGAAGAAGGAGAAAGAAGAAAATCAGCATGGACAAGCATCCAAGGAGGCGACAGTAACCAGATCCTAGAATTCCACAGCGATTTGAGTCCTTAGCATTAGTATATATGATTTTTTTACATTGTTTGCAATATACATATTGCAAAGGTAGGAGTATGTGGAGTACAGTTTATTAGTTTTTTGATCATCCTTTATATTGAAAAATATGATTTCGTTGTTATGAACATTTATATAAACAGATTTTGTACTTTTTCTGACGTTGTCATTATACTTTATAAAATCGAAGTAATTTGCCATTATTTATCTAAAAAAGCCTTTATTCAATCAGAAATTATCCTAAATTCATAATAAGTATCCTATTTACAACAATCTTAATTGGCTACGAGGATATATTGAAAAATTCTTAGCCTACTATAGAACTAAACAAAATTTCCATGTCAAAATATTTTATTACTCAACATATTCTCCTCTTAATTGGATACATTTATTACAGCGAACTTGCAACGTCTCTAGACCTTTCAAAAAAATGTTTCTTCTTGCTCTGCAAACCAGACCTCCACAGCTATTATTACCTCCTCGTTGGAAGAAAATTTACTACCATTTAAACTTTTTTTCAGTTGAGGAAAGAGATGATAGTCGGACGGAGCCAAATCTGGTGAATCAGGGGGGTGTTCTGCTAATTCAAACCCTAAATCACGAATTTTTTCAATGGCAGCATGAGATTTGGATAGCTTTCCGCATCTTTTCTTTTTTCCCGTAGAGTGGTCAGTAATATCCAATACTAATCTCCAGTTATTGTTCTACCCTTATCCAAAAAATCAGTCATGATTACTCCATGGCAATCACAAAAAACTGAAGCAAGAACTTTTCCAGCAGATTTTTGGACACGAAACGTCTTAGGTCTTGGAGAACCGGGGTGTCGCCATTCCATCGATTGTTGCTTTGTTTCTGGATCGTAGAAATGTACCCAAGTCTCATCCATAGTAACAATTCGGTTTAAGAAGTCTACATCGTTTTCAAATCGAGCACAGATCGAACGCGATGCTACTACCCTTGCACTCTTTTGGTCAACATTCAAACATTTGGGGATCCATTTTGCAGCAATTTTTCTCATGTCCAAATTGACGTGGACTATATGATGAACGCGTTCGTATGAAATATTTAGCACAATTCGACGGTCTGTTAATATCATGTCATGAACTGCATCGATATTTTCGGGGACTGACACAGAAACTGGCCTTCCCGATCGGTCATCATCTTCAATGGAAAATTTACCTCTTTTGAAGCTTGCAGTCCAATTTTTTACGGTCGCATACGAAGGACATTGATCACTAAGGGTATTAAACATATCTTCGTAAATCTGCTTACCTCTCAACCCTTTTAAATACAGGTACTTGATGATGGCTCGATACTCCAATTTTTCGATTTTCACAATTTCGGTGGACATATTTTTTCTTTTAATTTATTGCGTAACCCTGGTTTACTTTTTTGACGTCAAACTTTACACTGACACTTCTAAGTTATTGTTCGTTGCTATGGTAACGCAATATTTTGTTTATGCAGGGAACTGGTCTAGGCTGACTAGATTTCAATACATCCTCGTATGTTATCAGCATCTTGAATAAATTTATTGATATCATCCCTTGATAAAACTTTAGATTTCTTTCCTCTTTCTTTCCTCGGTATCCGACGCTTTTGTTCTTAATGAGCTGGACCAATTTTGAAAACTTCCTTATATAAATATTTTCCCTAACATTCAATGTACTTTCCAACATTGAGTAGACACTACATAACGTAGGAAGTTTTATAATTCAGGAAATTGGTCATATGTTTTTTCATATATTAACTTGGATATGACCGGTTAAGATACTATTGCATTTGCTTTCTCAGATATATCTGATGGGGTATCACTACCACTATCATAATCAACATCCATCTTCTTGAAAATAACTTGAAATTGAAGCTACGAGCACAGTCAAACAGTCAAACACGCGGCGTGCCAAAAAACCCTATAGTAACGACACAGAAAGACCACTGGATGCTGTGAAATTGTTTTGGGATTATTTATAACATTAAAGATAACATGTATGGAAAACAGAAGTATTATTTAGTTATTTTGGATTTACTTTTTTTAGACACGAAAAATTTTTGAATACGATTTTACTGAAAATATTGAATAATATTTTCAAGACAACAGTCTTTCAAAAACGATAACTTATCGGGACAAAAAACCACCTCAAGATGTATTGGAAGTATTTATCTTTAATGTATTTCAGACGGTGTAAATTCACATTCACAGTTGTACAAAAAATGTTGTTTGTATTTCGTGCATAAAATTCGTGTTTTCATGGCACATTCGAGATAATTTTTGGCTTCGACCTGAGGTCTCGGTCAAAAATTACTACTTACATGTGCCATTAAAAAACACTCATTTCACGCACATAATACAAAAATAACTATATGATTATTTGAAATAGATTTTTAAGAGTCAATATTATCACTTCAGCAGTATACCTACATATTGTTTTATAGATATTTTCTGAGATTAATAGACTTCTTCTGAATGTTCTTACTCAAGCAGGATATTCTTCCGGTATTAGTCAATGAAGGCCGGTCTCAACAAGTAGGTATGTATCTGGAAGAAAGACAACAAGACACAAGTCAACATCTGAACTTATTCTAACCATTTCATTACAGACAACTCGAACCTAGCTCACTCTGTAGAATCAATAGTATGTTTGTATTTCCTGTATCGATAAGAAAAGTGTATGTTAATAGCACATTGACACGATGTAGGTTAAAGAAATAAAGTACACCAAACACGCACTTACGTAAGTGGCAGTAGCATTTCGCATCATTGTCTGGTCACAATGGTCGGGTCAAATACGTGATGTGACTGCATCGTTTCTGATGCATTTATGAAGAACGTATGGTTAGAAATATACATGGGTATTCTTCAACACGGTACTACAAAATTGCAGTTAAAGGATGTAGGGTGATTCTATTTGGCAAATCATTCAGTACCACCAAGAATTTCGATATTTTAACTTCACAGTAGCTGATATGGCCGTTGGCGCTGCTTCAAAGCATATTTCAGAAAGTGCACCCAGTGTTGGGGGTACCATGCTTCTAATAATAATAATATAACTTTATTCAAAAGAAGATGGGTTTACAAAATACTATATAAAGAGAATAAAGTAGGTTGGCGATAAGTGTTATAACACTTGTTTCGCAAAAAATACAATGAAATCAACTAACAGGTTCAAATTCAGATACAAATAAATCAATATAAATAAAAATCAGTATAAATAAAAGCACTATGAAGAATATGTATAAAATTGAATCATCGGCACAAGGAATTATAAGTTCAATTCAATAACAAGTGGGCCTAGTTATAGTAAAAATTAAATCTAATCTATCGGAGCAGAGCGAATACAAAAATGTTGGATACTCCATGAAAATATGAATAAACTGCAGGAATGAATAGTGTAGTGAAATTATAATAAATATAGGTATTTATTCAACAACTATTCATAAAATATCAACTTAAAATTAGTCAGTAAAATAGTGACAGTTAAAATATGAAGTAGAACATCATAAATAAAATTCTAAAAAATTCTTTGGAAACAACATTCAGTTTAGGTATAAAATTTTTAGCATGTACGCAGACTAACATACATAGTCAAACTCATCCAAGCATGCATACATACATACTTAGACGTTTTCAAACATTCAAGCATTCTTTATTTCCACCAAGTCAGCAATTTTTTTCTGTTGTTGGCTGAATATGAATAATTTCAATTATTTCTTATATGAAGTCAGATAATTGATTTTCTGTATATGTGAAGGGATATTGTTATACATTTTTGGCGACATGTAGTTGTAAGACCATTGACCTAAAGATTTGTTCCTGGTTGGAACTACCTGTTGTTTTTTTGCCTTGTTTGGTAAGGATGACTCAGTAAGCTGAAATTATGCTCATTTTTGTGATATCTAATATTGATATAGTGATAAAAAAGTTGGCTAATGTCAAGTACATGGGCTGCAGAAAATAGAGCAAAAAAATGTTAAAATTGTCATTTCCGTCAACCGATTGCACCCCTACGCGCAACCCTCGTAAGTCTTTGAGGGACTTGTGTGAGCTAGGGGGAAGACGCAGCCCTTACCTTTTAACGTGTGATGCCATGCACGAGACCGATGACCATGCGAGGCTTTGAACCCTCGACCCTTCGCTCCAAAGGCGAACGCTCTACCCGCACGGCCACCACGGCCCATCGTAGATGGCTTTTGACTAATGCGTGGTATAATACTTCGAGCTGATCAAAATGTAATATATCTTTCAGGTAATTGAATTTGTAAATGATCAACCTCAACTTCTTACAAACGAAATTAATATGAGCATCCCATTTGAGATGGGTATCTATTATAATTCTCAAATACTTGACTTGGGTTTCAGGCAAAATAGTATGTCGTCCCATTATGTCAAACGTAAGACTCTTAAAAGTTGGTGAATTTGATCGATTGCAACTGAATAGCAGATAAAAATGTTTTTTCCAAGTTAACAGTTAATAGCTTATCTTCCAACCAGTTTTTGATTAAAGGAAAGTCAGCTTTCACAATTTCCTTTAGTTCTTCCCAAGAACTTGCCTCATAAAAAATCACAGTGTCATCATCAAATCCCAGAATTTGACCACTGCTCCTGATAGAGAACATGCCATTCACATATATGTTAAATAGAGTGAAGCCCAAAACGGTTCCTTGAGGAACACCATATGTTTGAATTTGAAATTTAGGCTTTAGTTTTATTCACACTTTGTATATGAATGTTTTTTATAAGTTTTAAAATATGATGTGGCTGTGAAAAAAAGTGATGATATATATGTTGACAGAAAATAAACAAGATTTTTGAAAAGTTGTAAAAGTCTGAAATTTAATATAGATTTTTGCGCTGATCCTTCAGCCGGATTAACGAGGAATATTTCAGGTTTGTAAGGCAACATTTACTGGTCCTTCGAGCCGGATTAACGAGGAATATTTCAGGTTTGTAAGGCAACATTTACTGGTCCTTCTCGCTTTAACGAACTGGCAATATGGATACCAGAAGCAAAAGTAAAGCTCGTCTACAAGAAACAGAAGCGAAAACAAAATCAGTTTCATCCAAAGTCTCTGCTGGAAATAGAATAGGCGATGAAATAGGGTCTAAGACGTCGATTAGCAAGAAAACAGCGGGAACAAAGAATTCTACATTGCTAAGGAAGAAACTGGAGGCACAAGTACGCGCAGACGAAGAATTGGCCGAACTGTTGCAACAGGAAGAAGAGCTTTTACTAAGGAAAATGGAACAAAAGAGGAAAATGATAGCAAACAGATTGGCTCTTGAAAAAGTTCAACTTGAAGACGATCAAGACATCAGTGAGGAAGACGAATCTTTTGAAGAGATAGATTCGATTGGCAAGGTGAACCATTGGTTGAAGAGTGTAGGCAATCTGGATAGAATTAATGAGGACGAGGAACATGTGAAAAATGGCGGCTCAGTGGCAAATGCGGAAAAAACAGGCGAAGTCAAGTCGGAAAATGTCACTGTGACAAATCATCAAATTTTACAATTAATGGCAAGGCAGTCTATTGATAAAGAATTACCCTTTTTCAGCGGAGAATTCAAAGAATGGCCGAACTTCTATCAGCAATTTGAAAGTACCACACAATTATTAGGATTATCAAATGATGAAAACCTGTGCAGACTAAGAAAGTATTTAAAAGGAGATGCAAAAAGGACCGTTGAAGGTTTGTTGTTATCCAGAGCACCGGTGAGTAAAATATTAGATATATTGAAGAGTAGATTTGGTAGAGATGATCTCATAGTCAGAAGTATGGTAAATGAGGCTAGAAATTTACCACCTGTTAAAAGCAATGACTTCAAAAGTTTGACCTTTTACTCAGAAGTCTTAAATAATTTAGTGGAAACATTGTATTCTTTAAATATGGATAATTACTTGAATTGTCCCCAACTGTTGGATGAGTTATTGCAGAAACTTCCGCATAACATGCAGTTACAATGGGGGGAGAAAATTGTCAGAACGAATTATACATTTTCTCTCAGTAACTTCAGAGATTGGATCTGGCAGAAGTCAGAGGCTGCAAGTTATGCTCAAGTCTTAACGAACAAATACCCCAACTCACAATCATCCAAAGATAGGCAGAAGAGTACATTGGTTACTAGTTTGAACCATTCTGATAAAGGTTTACAACAAAAAAAGTGTTCGTACTGTAAAAATGAACATTTTTTGGACATTTGCGAACAATTTATCGGTCTTCCGGTAGAAAAGAAGTGGGAATTCATCAAGAAAAATGGTATATGTTTTAGTTGTTTGAAAAAATCACACCGAATTCAAAATTGTTTGAGAAAAAGAAAGTGTAGAGTGAACAATTGTGAAAAACTTCATCACAGGCTCTTGCATATGGATAATTTCAGAAAGGAAAATACTGAAACTGTAGAAAGTGGGGTAAGTGAAACTGTTGCTCACACTTCGAATACTATCTGTAATGAAGTTCTTCTCAAAATAGCCCTGATCACCATTAAAGCAAATAATATTTACAGGGAAGTATATGCTTTGTTCGATGAAGCTTCAACAGTCACTCTGATAGATGAAGATTTAGCAAATGATCTGAAATTAGACGGTGAGCATACCAATTTGGGTTTGAGATGGACAGATCGGGAAACATCGAAGAATTTCCCATCAAGAAAGACTACCTTCGAAATATCAGGTGATGAAGGTAAGTTCTTCAAATTAGAAAACGTATATACTCTCAAAGGAATGGATTTACCTGTACAATCCATCAATGCAGCTAAGCTGAAATCAAAGTGGTATCACCTACAAAGAGTAAGTTTTTCTAGTATGAATCGAATTCAACCTAAACTTCTTATAGGCCAGGATAATTGGGATTTAATTTGCACCAGAGAAATTATAGAGGGTCCCAAGAATTCTCCTGCATTGTCGCGAACTAAACTTGGTTGGGTGATACATGGAAATGTACATCAATTCAGGGGAAGATTAGATGATTCTATTGTTTTGCACATTCAACATCGCGAAAATACAGATATCGATTTACATGATGAAGTAAAAAAGTATTTTTCAGCTGAGGCATTTGGTGTGAAAATCATGGAAAAGCCGATTCTGAACAAAGAGGAAGAATATGCAATGAAAGTCATGGAAGAAACTGCAAGAAAAATAGAAGACAGGTGGGAAATAGGATTGATATGGAAAGAAAATGTGTCAGCTTTACCTGATAGCAAGCCCATAGCCCTACAACGATTGACCCATATAGAAAAAAAAATGGAGAGAAGCTACGATTTCAAGAAATCGTATGAAGGAAAAATTCAGGAATATTTGGATAAGGGGTATGCAAAGAAACTTGGAAAATATGAAAATGAAAAAAAGGTATGGTATCTGCCTCACTTTGCAGTGGTAAATGAAAATAAACCAGGGAAGATTAGATTTGTCTTCGATGCTGCTGCAAAGGTAGAAGGTAAATGTTTCAATGATTTTTTCATCAAAGGTCCTGATTTATATAATTCACTCATATCTATTATTTGGAAATTCAGAGAAAAACGTATTGCATTTTCATCAGATATAAAGGAAATGTTTCATCAGATAAAAATTCGAGCAGAAGATCAATCAGCCCAGAGGTTCTTGTTTAGAGATGGCTTCCAATCCGAACCCTCAGTATATCAGATGCAGGTCATGATTTTTGGAGCTGTATCTTCACCTTTTTGTGCACAATATGTGAAGAACAGGAACGCAATGTCATTCATTGACAAATATCCTGATGCAGTGGAAGGAATCATCAGTAAACACTATATGGATGATTACCTTGATTGTACTGACTCCGAAGAAGAAGCCATACAGAGAGTAAATGAGGTCATATCCATTCACAAACAAGGGGGTTTCGAATTGAGAGGCTGGGTGAGTAATTCGAAAAAATTAATAAGTAGCATACCTGTAGATTTAAGAAATGATGAAAAGAAATTGGGGGATCCAAATGAATCACATAGAATTTTAGGCTTGACATGGAATCCCACTAGAGATTTATTGAAATATCCATTAAATTTCCATAGAATAGATGAAAGTATTCTTACTTGCAAGAAAATTCCAACCAAAAGAGAAATGTTGGGTGTGGTCATGTCGTTATTTGATCCATTGGGATTGTTGGGTTGTTATTCAATAAAAGGAAAAATTCTACTCCAAGATATATGGAGGAGTGGTTTAAACTGGGATGAGAAAATAATAGAACCCTATTTGAAAAAATGGATGAAATGGATGAATGAATTGAAGGGAATTGAAAAAGTTGAAATACCCAGGTGTTACAATTTACTGAATTTTTCAGATTTTGAAGTGCAGCTTCACATTTTCTGTGATGCGAGTGAGCAGGCGATAGCAACTGTGGGATACTTCAGATTTCAAGAGTATGGTAAGATTCATATCTCTCTCGTTATGTCACGAACTCAGGTAGCTCCTTTGAGACCATGGACAATTCCAAGGCTAGAACTTCAGGGAGCTCTCATCGGTACCAGACTGGCTTCTACAATCCAAAAAGAACATACGTTCACTGTGAGCAGAAGAGTTTTCTGGACGGATTCGAAGACAGTTTTGGGATGGCTCAGATCGGAAGCAAGGAACTTCAAATCATTTGTAGCCCACAGAGTAGGGGAAATCCAGGAATATACTGATATTTCTGAATGGAGATGGATCCCGTCAGAGCAGAACGTTGCAGATGAAGCTACAAGAGATTCGAAAGACACCAATCTGAGGTCAGATTCTCCATGGATAAGAGGACCTGAATTCTTGTACCTCCAAGAGGATTACTGGGTTCAAGAAAAAAGGAATTTCAGAATAGACAATGAAGACAGAGAACTGAAGAAGGAAGTTACACTGACTATTACTTCAGGACCGAAATTCCTTCCAGATATAGACAGGTATTCTAAATATAAGAAATTGATTAGGGTAACAGCCTATATGATTAGATTCATAGAAAATTGCAAGAATACAGAATCCAAAAATGTAAGTGAATTGAGCAGAGGTGAATTAGAAAAAGCTGAAAGAATATGGTGTAGAAGAATACAAAAAGAGTATTTTTCAGAAGAAATTAAAATGTTAAAGAAAGGTTATACAGTTTCAAAATGTAGCAAAATATATCAGTTATCACCCTGTTTGGAGGATGATATCATTTGTCTTGGAGGCAGGACTGATAAATCCACAGAGCTACACTTCGAAACAAAAAGGCCTATTATTTTACCAAATAAACATAGATTTGCAAACCTATTGGTTGATTATTATCACTGGAAAACTGGACATGGGGGACTTCAGATGGTTTTGAACGAAATCCGACAAAAATTTTGGATTATTCATGGTCGAAAATTGGTTTCAAAAATTTTGAACGTGTGCAATTTCTGTAAAAAAATTAAAGCTAAACCAATACCAGTAGAAATGGGGCAACTACCATCAATAAGACTGACAAAACCTGACAGACCTTTTACCTATGTAGGAGTAGATTATTTTGGACCGATGGAAACTAGCATAGGAAGAAAAAGATTCAAAAGATATGGAGTTCTTTTTACCTGTCTTTCAGTGAGGGCCATCCATATTGAGTTGGCTGAAAGTCTCACTACAGATTCGGCGATTCTTGCTTTGAGAAGGTTCATAGCACGACGAGGTCAACCAAAAATTATATGGAGTGATAATGGAAGTAATCTGAAGTCGATGGAAAAGGAACTCAAGCAGTCAGTCAAGAATTTGGATGAAGAAAGAATTAAAACAGATCTGATTGCGGCTGAAATAGAGTGGAAAAGAATATCTCCAGGAAGTCCACATATGGGAGGAGCCTGGGAAAGGATGGTGCGATCTGTGAAAGAAGCTTTACGAATTACCCTGAAGCAAACGTCACCAAAACAAGAAGTTTTATTAACTTACCTGATGGAAGCAGAACACACTGTCAACAGCCATCCATTGACATATGTATCCTCTGATTCTAGTGATCCAGAAAGCCTTACACCAAACCATTTCCTCATCGGAACTTCAAGTATTGCAAAACCGACAGATGTTATCGACAAAACACAGGAAGATCTGAAGAAGCAATGGAGAATGTCCCAAAAACTTGCCGAATGTTTTTGGAATAGGTGGGTGAGAGAATACCTTCCGACTCTCACGAAGAGAACAAAATGGTATGGAAATACCAGGAATATCAAAGAAGGTGAAGTGGTGATCCTGATGGACAACCAATTACCAAGGAATAACTGGCCCCTGGGAAAAATTATAAAAACTTTTCCAGGCAAGGATGGAAAAGTTAGAGTGGTGGACGTGAAAACCAAACATGGAACATACCGTCGACCAACTGTCAAGATATGCCCACTGAATCTTCTGGAGATGAGTAACGGCTAGGATGGATGCCGTTACAGGGGGGAGAAATGTTTGAATTTGAAATTTAGGTTTTAGTTTTATTCACACTTTGTATATGAATGTTTTTTATAAGTTTTAAAATATGATGTGGCTGTGAAAAAAAGTGATGATATATATGTTGACAGAAAATAAACAAGATTTTTGAAAAGTTGTAAAAGTCTGAAATTTAATATAGATTTTTGCGCTGATCCTTCAGCCGGATTAACGAGGAATATTTCAGGTTTGTAAGGCAACACCATATTCGATTTTTCTTCTATCAATAAGTACATCATCTACCCTTACAGACTGAAATCTGTCGGTTAGATAACTTTTGAACAGTTTCAGACAATTATTCCTAATACCCATATCTTCTAGTGTCTCCAGAAGTAGATCATGAACAATTTTGATAAGTCAATAAATAGGCATAGACATGGCGTATTCCTATCTAGAGCGGTAGATATCCTAGAGGTGAGTGTCAGTATTGCATCTTGGGTAGAGATATTTTCTCTGAAACCATATTGTTTATTTGATATTAGATCATATTTGGATATACAGTGTGTCCCACTTTGAGCAGCCACACCCTCATATTTCGTTGAGCATGAAATAATTCGAAATTTTCTTTGACTCAAGTTGTAGTACTCGGAAATACCTACCTTTATGTTTACGTAACCTTTGTATATCCATTTTCCACGGCTAACTACGACCAAATGAAAAGTGAAAAATTGGGAAAAACATACTAGGCATTTTTTTATCGCAAAAATAACACCAGATTCTGTTTCAGAACATCTTGAAACCCCCAAATCTCAATGCTTGAATCATTTGAATATACAGGGTATCATTCATTCTGATCAGAGTTAGCCTTGGAAAAGTGATATTTGGCTATTTTTCAAAGTATTAATTGAATATTTTTGGGAATTCTGTGACAAGAGAAGACATTTTGGAAATTTTCCAAGCATTATTTATGGATTAGAGTTGATAATGCTACCAGCTACAGATGATACCCTGTATATTCAAATGATTCAAGCATTGAGATTTGGTGGTTTTAAGGTGTTCTGAAACAGAATCTGGTGTTATTTTTGCGATAAAAAAAATGCCTAGTATGTTTTTCCCAATTTTTCACTTTTCATTTAGTCGTAGTTAACCGTGGAAAATGGATATACAAAGGTTCCGTAAACATAAAGGTAGGTATTTCCGAGTACTACAACTTGAGTAAAAGAAAATTTCGAATTATTTCATGCTCAACGAAATATGAGGGTGTGGCTGCTCAAAGTGGGACGCACTGTATATGCAGCTAGTCTTTTTTGAGTACTTTTTCAAAAACTTTCGTTAGATTAGTTATTAATGAAATTGGTCTATAGTTGCTAATCAATGTCTCATCTCCTTTTTGGTAAATTGGTACCACCACAGCTTCTTTGAACGCTCGCGACCAGATACCTCTTACCATGCACAAGTTGAATATGTATGTTAGAGGTTCTGGAATGTATGTACAGTTTGCTTTAATAATGTCTGCTTTAATTCCATCTGTTCCTTCGGATTTTTTAGTTTTTAGTTTTTAGTTCGCCAATAATATTCTCAATTTCCTTGTTGTCGGTTGGGAGAAGAACGAAGCAGTTCCGGTTAATGGTTCGCAGCGGGGAATATTTTAATTTTTTTTAGATTTTTTGCCATGTTTTTTCCTAGTTGAGTAAAAACATTGTTAAACTCATCGGCTATTTTTTTTTTGTTAGTTATCGAATCATCTGAGTCATTTTTTATTTGTTCTATATCACGTTTGTTTCTCTTGCTAATACTTATTTCTTGCACTATTTTCCATCAGTTTGTTGTATCTGAAGAGCTTCTGATTATTTGTTTCTGGTAGTAGTCAAATTTAGCTTTTCTGATCAGATTAGTAAGTTTAATTTTTGTAGTTCTTATAATACGTTTTTATTTCTAGGTTATCAGGATCATTCCTCAGATTTCTAAAAAGTCTATTTTATGTATCTGCGGATTTAACAAGAGCCTTTGTTATCACATGGTGCAATTTTAGTATCCTTCCTTTTTACCCTTCTTACAGAGGTAGATTCATTTATAGCAGCAGTGATGATAATGATAAATTTATTCGATCCAGCGTTGGGATCACGTGTGGAATAAACAGAATCCCAACAGGTATCTCTCAAGGTGTTTTGTAATTTCTTATGATCGATGTGCTTTTTGTATTTATTAATCATTTGTTACATTTCCTTTATGGTTAAGAATCATTTGGAGTGCAGTTGTATAGTGGTGTGTTATTTTACTTTGTATTATTGAAGGTATTATTTGATCCCTTATTTTTATTTCTGATTTTAAAAATATCAATGCAAGTTCCATTATTTTTCTGGACTCTTGTTTCCCTATTTATTACTGAGATATTACCAAACTCATTCAGTGTGTTTAGGTACTCATTGTAATGTTCATCATTCCTTAAAATATCGATGTTAATGTATCCGATGAAAATAGAAAAAGTGGCATTATTGATACTGCATCGATATACAGGGTTCTGCAACTGAGGCGCGGTCCTCCATATCGACCATATCTTCATCTAATAAACAGACAGGATTTTTTTTTTCAATAAGGTACCTTATTGCCGTGGGCCATGGTGGCCGTACTGGTAGATCGTTCGCCTTTCAAGTGAAGGGTCGAGGTTCAAATCCCTGCATGGTCATAGGTCTCGGGCATGGCATCACACGTTTAAAGGTAAGGGCTGCGTCTTCCCTAGATCACGCAAGTCTCTTGAAGGGTTGCTCGTCAGGGTGCAATCGGTTGACGGAAATAACAATTTTGAACAAAAAAAACAATTGCTGAGCTCTAAAAAAATTAAAATATTGCCGGTCACACAATGTGTTCAACTTTTTCTGGGTGGGTCACAATGGCGTTTTTCATCAATTTTTCGGTTTCTACATGAAAAATAAAAGATACTGTATATATACTCCATCTTTTTCGAAAATATTGACGGTTTTCGAAATTTTTAGTACAAGAGTTCATTGTCCCAATTTTCGTCACTCATATTTGAAACTATGAAGTTGTGCTAAGTATCATCAAAATTGATTTTTGGTCCAATATTGTACGTTGGTGACTCTCTCAAACGATATATCTAAACTAGACCTGTGATATACAAGGCGCAAAAAGCAGCCTGCTACACATTGCGAATACAAATTTGCAAAATCTTCCTTTTTTTCAAATGGAACACCCTGTAAATTATCGATCCATACGAAGCACTAACAAAAGCTCTACAAATTTCAATGAGTATTACGTAAGGTTTAATTCAATGAAAAAAGTTTGTTTCGAAAAATAGCCATTCTGAGCCATAATCTCACTGAACGACTTTTTAAAAGCATTTATTTAACTTGGTCTTGTAAGCTCTTGCGAGCTGAATTAGAACCACTTCATCTTATCCTATAACAGGTTGGTTCAGTTCCGATGACAATACATTAATGTCGAAGAAATTGTCCCTGCCCACGAAGTTTTCTTGTCGGATTTGGAAGTCAACCATTACAGCAAAAAAAGAATTAGGTAGGAAAACTTCCGAAATTAAAATCGGAAAAATCCGTAAAACTAATGAAAAATATCTGACCGTCGTTTAAAAAATTTCCCCTCCCCCCTAACCGCCCTCAAAAGCTAGATACAGAACGCTAAGGAATGCGGAAAATATTTGAAAACTTTCGGACATGGAAAATAATGATAAAAAAAAGATCGATTGGGGGTCTCGCCCCCCATTCCTGTCGCGAAATAAATCAGGAACACCCGCGAAATAGGAATTGAGAAAATCCATTAAACTAGTGAACCATTGTAACCATTGGATAATACGATTTAAAAAAAAATTATCTCTTCCCCCGTCGAAAGCTAGATAGAACGTGTGAAAGTTCGGAAAAATTTCCATGGGATGTTCTATGGGATAGGATCGCTGAAAGACCCAACGGAGATGCATCTGTGGCTAATACTGAAGGAAGATCCATGTTGTAATGAATTAGTACTAGATCTTACCATTGTACAAATATGACTGATTTCCGCAGTAGATTATTGAGTGGATTCAGTTTCGCAGCCAAATTGGAAATAAAATTAGTCGGAGGTGGATTTTTCGAGCTATCCTTCGAGCATCCGTTTTGTGAAGACCTTGTTTATCAGTAGTATGTCCTAGATATTTCACCGACCTTTCAAAAAGCTTGATTTTATTAGTGTTCAGATGAAGATCATGTGGTCGTAATCTTTCCAGAAGAATAACTATTCTTATGAGTTTTTTTTAAAGTG
Source organism: Chrysolina oricalcia (assembly GCA_944452925.2). Lineage (NCBI taxonomy): Eukaryota > Metazoa > Arthropoda > Insecta > Coleoptera > Chrysomelidae > Chrysolina > Chrysolina oricalcia. Next base: position 48,783,782 of record OX101820.2, on the reverse strand, counting down.
TGGAATCTTGTCGTCAAAAAAACAGGCAACTCCTTCTAGATCATGTAATCTGGAATCCATAAAACGTTGCCACAAATTCGAAGCCGTCTTAATTCCGAACATCAATCTGGTCACTTTGTAAGATCCCTTGTGTGTTGAAACTGTAACTTACCCGACTTTAATCTCGGGAGTCCGAGATTGAAGTCGGGGGCCCGAAATTGAAATCAGGGGTCCGAGATTAAAGTTGGGGGTCCGAGATTAAAGTCAGACCCCCGAGATTAAAGTTGGGGATCCGAGATTAAAGTCGGGGTCCGAGAAAAAAGTTGGGGTCCGAGAATAAAGTCAGATCCCCGAGAATAAAGTCGGGGGTCCGAGATTAGTAGGGATAAAAAAAATGCTCATGGCCCTTCTACGCCTTCGTACTTCTTTCAGAATACCATTGAGAATAAATTCTACTTGCCAAAAATAATTCCTGTCTCATTCACCTAATATGAAAATCATGACAATTACATTAGTTTCTGAAATGATCATTTTAATCAAATAATATCGATAAATCAACTTCACGATGCAACATTCACTAAAGATTTCAATAATTACCTATTATGGCAGGAAAATATTGTGATCTGTTCGCTTTTCCTTGAAAGGTTGTTTCGATCGAAAGATATTGGCACGTAAAATTGTTGAAATTATTGTGAATATTCCAGAATTTACTTAGTGGTGGTCGAATTCATAAATTGTTCATCCTGCTCGGGTATTTTTAAGGCATGTGGCGATTCTCTGAAGAAGTGGTTAGACAAAAACTATGCATCAAATAAAGAAATTAGGTATTCCATTTAGCGAAATATCATAGTAGATGTTAACTGTTGAAACGTTGTGACTCAAACATATGCAAAGAATTTATTTTCTCCACGATCATCACAGAATTTGCCAATTCTGAAATCAAATTTGATTACAGAATGCTGGAATTCTCTCTCTTGAGATTGAAGAAATATTCCGCAACACCTCTGCAATTTAAATATATTTTCATTCTCTCTCTGATATAATATTCTCACACTGGTTAGCAATAATAGCATTAGCCTTGACGCAGTTGATTGTCACCGTAGTGGCAAAATTTGAGTAAGTGTCAAAATTATTGCTGTCACGTTTCCTATCTTTGATCGTGGAGAAAGTATAGTCTGCTACTCGGTTAGAATGAAAATTCGTGATGCTCGTGGTTCCTCATGCTCGCCTTCGGCTCGCGCTCGTAACGTTCCACTCGCATCGAATTTTCATTCCAACCTTGTTACAGAATATACTATTCTTTGTTTCTAGACAATGGAAGTCAAGAAGAATTCTACTAACACTAATACATTGGCAACCACTTTCAACCAAAAATTCTGGATACTTTCTAAGGATACAATAACTAAAACCAATCTGAAGCTATAACCTAAAGTAAAATAAAAAGTTCAAGTTGAATTGAGTAGCGGTCTATGGCAGGGTATGAAAGGAGGAAAACAACAAAGAATATTGATTCTAAACTAAATGTCGGTATGATTGAAAATAGCCGTCTTAGTTATTATTTCAGGTATCAAAAAACTCTATTCTTCTATTATAATCATCCTCGTGGAGCACTTCAAAAATCTGAATTTTATATTTATGAAATTTATGAATTTTCAGTGCTTTTCTCAAGTCTCGCGTGACATTCCCGTCTGTTCTGATACTGATCGTAAGGAGCTCGTGAACTCTGCAGCAAATGTTCCCAAAACTCCAATTTGATCTTCTTCATTTAGTACTCTGGGGTTATTTAATTTTTTATTCTTCACCAAATCAAGCACATACCCGTGACTTACATTACAATATTTTTTCATAAAAAAAAAATTGCCACCTTCCGTGCGCACTTTCCAACCCCCCATAAATTAGAGTCATTTCAATTCTTTCTTGAAGAATGTAAACCATTTTCACAATTTTCAACACTTATTTATGAGATCACTAAACAGCCCAACAATTAAAACTGCATTAACAATACTATGTACCACATAGTATTGTTAAAAATTGCTGAACAATTTTTTGCTTAAAAACAGGAGTTTTTTACAGCAAAAGTAGTAAAAAAAGAAGGCGATCTGTGGAATTTCAGCAGTGAGAATTAAAAATTCAGCATTTAAAAAACGTAACTTGAGTAGCATCTAGATTTCTATCAGATTAATTACTTTTTGATTTAATTTTTTTGGATCTAATGGCTAATGTTGCCCCTGATAAAGGGTTGGAACGGTGCCATCTAATCCTCTAACCAGTTCTACTGAAAAATACTACAATTTTTGTTTGGATAATAACCTGAAAACCATGCATGTCAGTGCAGGCAAGTTCTAATTACTTATGAAAGTTTAGTACGCAATCATTCGGAAACTGCTCATCAAAAAATAATAAGTCAGGGTACCATTGGAAAGAAAATAGAACACCCATCGAAATAATGTGCCACTTGACCCCTATTTCCATTTAAGTTTATGATGGTAACATCCCCTTCTCCTAGGGGGTTGAACCACGAGGGCCACAAATATTCAGTGAAAGTCTCCCCCTTGAAAATAAAATTGACCTGTTTTTTCGATTTCTCGTATTATTTACTAGAATTGACACCCTTAATATCGTACCACTAAGGGACGTTGGACAAAGATTGTACAAGTAATGGATGTTTTTTTCGAAGACGACCTATCGTTGTTCGAAGAAGGATATCAGCGGAATGTATAAATTAAGTACTACTCGGAACATTTTTCGATATGGTTATTTTTCGTCTTCAAGCTGACTTAGCCGACCACCACGGTCCACGGCTGATGGATAGGTGTTTTCTTTCTTTAATATTATTTTTAAGAGATATTTCTGTAGTGTGTTCAATTTTTATAGATGTACATTCATGATGCCACCCCATCCGATATATTCAGAAGGTATACGGAAGAGTAAAATAGATCATTTTGAGTTTAACATTTCCATGAAACTAGCAATTGCAGAGATAGCCTTGTACGAACTCTGGAAAATCGTTGGATGTAATTCAACGTTCGTCGTGGTATTAGCCAGGAAAGTAGTTGTTTTCTGATGGATTTTCTACCTAACTATTCCTATTGTATAGGATTATGGCAATGAGTACCGTTCTGGTAAGGCGGGACACCTTGTTTCTTTCTTAAATTATTGATGTATATGATGAAAATAATTGGTCCGAGTACTGTACCCTGCGGCACTCAGCATTTAATCAATTCAAATCTATTATGTATATCGTCGATTTTGACACCTCGTTTACTATCATACCGATATGATCTAAATGGATCGTGAGCCAGTTCTCGTATTCCTATATCTTCCAAGGATTCCAACAATTGTTGGAGGTCGAGAGTGTCGAAGGCCTTTGAAAGATCTAGAAACGTCAATAGCAGGTTGGCTGTAATAGATTTCTTCATTCATATTTTGAGTTAGTGACTCAATGGATTGTCCATGGATTGTCCACTTCGAACTCCAAATTGATTATCAACAATTATTTTATGATTCTCCAGAAAAAGCTCGAGTCTATTTTTATGGTCTTTTTAGAAGATTTTAGCATAGTTAGTTTCCATCAGAGATATTGGTATAACATTTGATGTAAAGATTTTGTCGCATTTTTTATGCAAAGGTTTATTACCGCGATTTTGCATTCTATCATTAATAATATAACACAGAGGGGTTGCTATTTCCTTATAAATTGCTTTCAATGTCTCGGCTTTAATATCGTCTATACCAGGCGTCTTATTATTTTCAAAGAATAAGATCATTTCTCTTTCATCCGCAGGTTTGAGAAAGAATGAGTTGGGATATTGTTGATTTATTGTTGGTGATTGTAATGTTTTCTATAGTTTTTCAGAGTTTTCGCGAATTATTTTGTTCAATTTCATCGACGAGTTCATTCAAACTGTTTTTGTATTTGATATAGTCCTCTTTTAGCAATACATCTTCTTCATATTTTTGCCAATCCTTGTATAGTTTATATTTGTCGTGATTTTTTATACACTTTATTGGCCCTATTATAATCCAATCTTTCTTCTTTATGTATTTTTGTTTATCTCTATAAGTTTTGGTATCCCTCTCAATAGTTTGACCAATTTTAGTATCAAAGTACTTTGAAGCTTTTTGTGCGTCTTCAATATTATATAATGAATCCCAGTTCAGATTGTTCAAATTTTTTTTTAATTTTGTAAAATTTATATTTTTTACCACAAGTTCCCTATAGTTAGATTCGGCATCCTCAGAAATTTTTCATCTCTTCTAGGTCATTCTTACACTTCTGATGGATCTTTTTATTCAGAAGTCTACAGCAATAATTATGGAAGTTATGGGCTACGGGGTTGTTATTCATAAGAAGTGCGACACTTTGGACTAATTTAGAAAAAGTCCCAAATGAAAGACCGAAGTATAAAAGAGCAGATAAAATGATTGCGTGCAATTTCAATTTGCCAACGTTAAGTAGGTACTGGCGAACTGGAAAATTGACTGCATCTTATTCAAGTTTTTGGGTCATTCCTATGCCACCATCCAAATACACACACACAACACAAAATATGCAAACGGCCTATACTACTCAACTCGAGTCAACTTCAGAGCGACTTCGGGTGTCTTTGGATGCACGTTGAAGCGTTTTGATCAACTTTCAGTCCTATTTTCAACACATTTCCCACCTCTCAGGTGAAAATCCAAAATGTACAAATTGTAGATATTGATCTCTACTCCCAGATGCCGTTTACAGAATTTGAATACGACGATTTTCCTCGAATCGGCGCATCTTGCAAGATGTGCCCTTAGATTGTTCATAATGCGATTGTGGAAAAACTACACATCGGGCAGAAAACATCTTGCGTACAGTTGAACCACATATTATTATCTATTAGTATCCGCATTATTGTTTTTCTAGCTGCAGATTTATAAAAATTCATTTTCGAGATTTTCCAGTATTTTCTAAGTGGAAAATGCACCGATACGGTCGTATGAAAATCTGTTTTGTAGGTTTTATAAATTTCTACAAAATTCCTAGAATAATCTTTGAGATATTTCTAAAAAACCAAAAAAGTTGTAATGTTTGTTTAAAAAATTCCACAAAGCGATTTTGCTGGGGCGAAAACTGGGATTTCCATTAACGAACTATCTTATAAAAATTAGTATAGGCCTTTTGTGTCTTTTATTTTGTGGGGAAAACACCTCTATAGCTTGGTCTATAATGTGTGATGTAGTAGTTACATCTTCATCAAAGTATTACAGAGGTTCACTCACTACACGTGTTTGTCAAAAACTGAAAGCTTGACGATCATCGTCATTCGACAGTGTCATGGATACGTAATACGTGCCTAAGGTGCGTTGTGCTTGTGCGTGAGTGTGATACTGGTCTACTAATTGGCAGGCTGACCAGGAAACGCTTGGAATAGAACAAATGGCGAGCCCAGTGTAAGCAAATTATTGTTCTGAAAATAACTCAAGTACGTGCATCCTATATTCTTGTGGGAGGACCTTAGGGTAAAGGGGGGCACACGACAAAATAATTTTATTGCGTAAGGTAGATGGTGTGAATGTCACAGAGTATGCAGGAGAGCAATGTTTAGACAACAGTGGAGTTAGCTCGATTACTGTTGTAAAAGTGTGTTGAGTATTGAGAAAAATATCAATCTTGATTGAACATTATAAAAATGATTGTATCATTACATACACTGCGGTGTATGGGTATGGAATAAATCAATTTTGAGCGATGTTATGTATTAGTTTGAAAAAAACCTGAGTATGAAAATATTACCCTCTTCTTGCACCCTCTCTGAATTATGAGCAGCTCCTCAAAGATTTTAAATGAGAAGGGTTGTTCAAAAGAGATTTTTATTCTGTATTCAGCAATATTAAATTTGTCAAATTTGGTACAATCATCAATGAGAAAATTTGTTTTGAAAATTTTGATACTTTACCTAGAATAAAGGAAATAATGTAACTAGAGAGTTATTGCAAACTAAAATAAATTTAATTAATTACAAAAACTTTAATTGAATTATCCTGTATTGTGTTTTGTGATTCTGTTTCATAATAGTATTATTGCAACAATCTTCTTTCTAGATGCTTTTAGTTAAACTTTATTTTAACAAGTACCTACATCAAATTTCAAATCTTTTCATATATTCATCCCAATCACCATCTCATAACATTGTTGGTCTAATATCAAAAGTAACTTCAATTTTATCGTAGGGTTTTTTCCATTTCCAGAGGAGCCATGTATTGATTCAATTTTCAATTGAGAATGTTTCTCTTTAAAATCATTAGTATGTAATACCGAATAGTTTACAAAGAAAATATCTTTTGAATGAACTGCAGCATAATATTCTTCACTCCTTTCCAAACAGCGCATCCATTTGCAATATAGGCACTACTTGGAGAAGAATAATATTTTCCTCGTACGTAAATATTGAACGTTTTTTATCTTTTTCCCTCATGATTACCTACTTGGAACTCACAATTCTCTCACACTACATGTTTTGTTGTTCACTGCAAATGTATAGGTTACGAGTTATGATTCACAAAAATTTGGCAGATATGTCAAAATAAAGACGACTTAAATAAAATTTTCTATTCCTTTATTTAAATTAAATACGGGATGACTGTACTTTAATAAAAGATAATTGTAAATGACATATTGAATATATGTCAAATAAAGGAAAACTTTATTAAAGCATCATCACAATAGAGGTTGCAATAACTCTCTAAAGTTTAGGAAGTATACTTCTTGACAATGAGCAAGGTGATATTGGAATTCTCGTAAAACATTTTGTATAGGACATCAGGGACCTCAGGGTTGATTTCTTCCGTTATCCTAACTTTTAAATCTGCAATATTGTTTGGTCTATCGAAATGTAATTTTGTTTTTAAATAACCCCATAAGAAGTAATCAGGTAATTTCTTATCTGTTTTTCTACTGCTATTTTGATATTCATAAGTTCCTGACACACGTCAGTGTATTAAAAAAATATTTTTGGATGTATTTGATTTAAATTTGGCTCATTTAACCGAAACTCAAAGAATAGACATTTTAGTTTTGTGAACTGTTTAATTATAAGAACCATGGTCAACATACAGTCTACAGTTATCGAAATGGAAACAAAATTTCGTGAAACTGGACATGTAGAAACTATTCAAAACACCATGTCGAAACGTTGAATTGGACGAGGAAAAAAGTTAGATGTACTGTTAGCGATTGAGGACAATCCGCATACGACAAGTAGACAACTTGTCGACGACAATGATGTAAGTACATCATCGATATTGAGAGCTTTACATAAAGAAAAATACCATCCTTATAAAGTTCAGTTTGCTCAGGAGTTAAATGAGGATGACCATGATAGAAGGCAACAATTCTGTGAACTGATGATGTACAGGATGGAAGCAGATTTGCAGTTCATGAACAAAATTGTTTTTCCTGGTGAAGCTAGTTTTCATTTAAATGGAACGGTCAATAGACAAAACTGTAGAGATTTGAGCAGAGAAAATCCTCAATGGATGTGTGAGGCTCACACACGATATCCTAAAAAAGTGAACGTTTGGGTTGGTATCATTGAAAACAAAACTATTGGCACCTACTTTTTTGAAGGTACAATTAATGGTGAGATTTATTAGGATTTTTTGATGAAGTTTTTAACTGCCTACATCAAAAAGACTCTTTCCTGATGTTTATGATCCAAATGCAATAGATATATCAATTTGGCACCGACAAGACGGAGCTCCACCGTATAACATACATATTTTTAGAGATTATTTGAACGAAGTTTTTCCCAAAAGGTGAATTGGAAGAACGATTGAATGGCCGCGTGGATCCCCCGATTTGACTCCTCTTGATTACTTTTTACCAAAAGCCTGACGGAATTGCTGTGAAAACACCATAGAAGTGCCATGCTGAATTTTGGTTTGAGTGATAGCTGGCACCAATGGGTGAAAATTGAAATCAATTTCGAATTAATTCTACATATTGCCTCATGTAACTCGTATCCATTTTTCGATTTTTTATTTCATCAATTTATCGATTGAATTATTAATTGAAAACGCCAAACTATTCTGCCGAATTAAAACGATCAAACTCAGAAGAAAAGGTGGGAAGCCGGGAGACGTCAGTGCGCGAGTGATTCTGATTGGTCAATCGCGGCCAAGTCCGCGCCATCCCGAATTTCCACAAATCATAATACAAGAAGACACTGGCGTCAGAACTGAGGAGCGTTTGAATGTAAACAATACAGAAATCACGTTTTCAATATTGAATATTGAATCAGTTTTTCAAAATTTAGGGTGAACAAATGTGAAAAAAGTGCATATTTCAAGATACTGGAAATGCCCATTGTTTTTGTAAACAAATAGAATTTAATTCTTAAAGTGTCAAAGATTGGAGTGTGGAGTTTTTAATTTTATAAAATATGGAAATAGGCAGTGATATCGAATCTATACCACCAGAAATCATTGAATGAATGAGTAACGTCCATTTTTATTTGTTTCTTTTTATTATTATACCTAACTATTAATAGTCCAAGAAACGAGGAAGCGGCCCAACGTTAAATGTGCAAAAATTATTATCCGAAAAAAAAAAGCGTATAGGAAATTAAAATTCAGGATGAGTTTCTATTTCATGCGACTCGATCCTGATTACCGAACATAACCTAAAAAATTGGCAAAGTTGCGAAAAGCGGTTTTTTGTTGATAATTAAAAAACTACAGCTACGATCAGAAAAAGTTGAATTAGGAAATTGTAGGTATTAGAAAGATCTATCAATTAAATGGGTTATAATTTTTTGATAAAATTGATACTTTCGAGTTATATAGGAAAATCCGTGAAAAATCGGGATTTCTTTAACTTTAAAGTTATTTTTTGAAAAATTGATAAACATTGATTATTTTTCAAAATATATGAAGTTTTCTCAGAAAAGATGCTCTGTCAATATGGCTACTCTTGCTCGGGGAAAGATGCTACAGTAACGATTCAGGGCACAATTTTCTTACATGTTTTTTTCTTAATTTTGTTTTCATAGAAATGACTTTCATGAAAATAGATTTGTAGCATGATTTCAAGCATAAAAAAAAATAAAATTTTTACGATCACTAGGAGCCGAGATAATTTATTTATTTCAAAAAATCTGGAAGGCGCAATAATCATCGTACTGCACCTTCATGGGTATTGAGGTTGAATACCTATATTTTCAATAAAAAAATACTAGGATATGTCTAGTTCATTTGTAGTATTATTAATTGATGAACAAAGTGAGGCGTGCAGGCGCGGAGCGATGCAATTCCAGCGGGTGACACAGGATACAAATTCTGTTAACATTAAATACACTTTCGTCCTGATAGTGTTATTGAAAAGTCGTTATTGATTCAATTTCAGGTACTAGTATACATTGCAAAATAAAACGTACGTGAACAACAAGTTACCAGTTTTTATTATTGCCTTTGGTGAGTACTTATTTTATTAAATTTATTTAATTCAAGATTACCCAATTATTTCAATTCATTTATTTTTAGATATTGACATACAATGGCAGAGACTGACGAAGAAGTATGTATTTTTTGTGATAAAAAATTGAGATGAAGGCTATAGAATCACTTATAAAAGCAAGTAAAGATATAGGAGATAAGAAATATATAAAAATGAAAGGTGTAGCATTTCTAGATGTCCAACTAAGCTGCAGAACTGTATACGTCAGACCGACTCATATTCAAAGTGCAAAGAAAAGTATTTCACAGAAAATTACGCAGTCAAGGAAAGATACTAAGAAAGCTCGCCAATTCGTCTTTAGTTAAAATTATTGCCTAATAAAATTTGAAAATTTAAAAGTGGTTCTGCTAGCTTTCCGGGGGTTTAAACACATACAGTATATCTCCACTGCATCCAAATTTCTTTAGTTTCTTAATTCTTCAATGCATAATTTCATTCAAAAAGTAAATGAAACTATTCATAATTTTCTGTTTGTCTTCGATAATAAACAGCTTTTATTGCAATTAAAATGAATTATAATAGGTTCAAGTCATTATGCATATATTTTTGAAACACCTTGACATGTTAGTTATTTTTTGCGTTAATTACAGATGGAGAACATTCAAAAACAACATAGAAAATGAAAAACTTGCATTCAACTTGCACGTTTCAAAATTCATTTGTGTTTGATTATACCCGTTATTTATTATTTATAACGCATTTTCAAGGCATTCGAGTAAGTAATTTGAAATTTTCATGAATAAAACATATACTTTGAATGTTTCAGTGGTCACTCATGGTATGAACAGTCTCTGAATCTTTGAAATAGAAATTTTCTCCATCCTATTCTTCTTTGGTATTGCTCGTTATTACGGTAGCAATTGTTTTCCAAAACGAGTCCCAAATGTAAATGCAATTTAAATGTTTACCTACTACCAATATGTAATATCAAACATTACGATACTGATATGAGTTTCGTAATTAACCGCACTAGTGCGGCAAAGTAACTTTACCGCACTAGTGCGGTTAAGTAAAATTCATTTGTTTCTCCTTTTAAATGTCAGTCTATTCAATGAAAAAGGATAACAAGAATTAATTCATTATAAATTTGAGTATCTATCGCGGGATCAGTTAATAAGGTCTGAATTTTTTAATTCGTGGCGGATTCTATACCTGAATATATTTTCTAATGGTCTGAACTATTGTCGATGAAATTTTACTAAATTGGAATGAACGTGTCAAAGTTGACAGTTACTTGACGTACCTTTTTGGGAATTTTAACCTTCCACAGTCTGAAAATAAAAATTCCAAAAAAAAATCTATATATGGAATTGAAAACAATAATACACCGAACAACCAAAGAACACAACCACCAGAAATGCTTCAACCCAATACACATCAAACAACCAACATAATACCATATGTCCCCGGATTGTCTGAAAAGATAAAACGGATTGGCCATAGGTATGATGTAAAAACAACATTCAAGACAACCAATACATTGAGATCAATACTTACACACACAAAACCAAAAAACACTGATGAGTGTTCCAAAAATTGTGTTTTCCTACAAGCGTGCGTGATTCACCCTCTACCCGCACGCAATTCAGTTTTGAAAGTGTCATTTTCCCACAGTTGTGCGGGAAAAGTTTTCCCACACTAGTGCGGGAAATTTTTTTCCACACTAGTGCGGGAAAAACATTTATATGATATCCTCGTAAAATATAAGTGGTGGGTGACAAAACATGAAAGTTCAAGCTTTTTTGTTGCAATACTAAGTGGGTTTGTTCAAAATCATCCATCATTTTGCACTATTTATTGAAAAAATGAACAAATATTTATAAATAATAATGTATTGTTATGAAAATCACCCTATATATAGGCTTTGATTGATCTGATAACGAGTAGGTAACAATTGATGTTGTCATGCCGATCAATACACAAATTTGTTTGTAATTGTCAGAGTGACAGACAAAGCGTTACTTATATAAAATTTTCGATTCAGTGAAATTGCCACAATGGATTATTCATCTGATGAAGAACTTCCACAAGAAATCGTGCAAGCAGCTACAGATGCGAACTTAGAGTTATTGCCAACGAAATCTAAACAAAGGTATGAGAATCAATACACGAGTTTTATTGAATGGTGCAACAATAAGAAAGTGAAAACACCAAATAAAGAAGAAGTATTCTTGGCTTATTTTCTAGAAATGTCTAAAACATGGAAGCCGAACACTTTATGGGCAAGATATACAATGTTGAAGAGTGTATTCAAAGTAAAGCAAAATTTGGATATTAGCAAATTTTACAAAATAATTGCATTCATTAAAAGACAGAATGTCGGTTTTCGACCGAAAACGGCCAAAATCTTCACTCAAGAAGACGTTCAAAATTTATGACTGAAGCACCCGATGACATATACCTCATGATTAAGTTAGTAGCAATTTTTGGATTAGCTGGTGCTTGCAGACGAGAAGAGCTGACAAAACTCACCATTGACGACATAGACGACAAAGAAAACCTGATATTTGTTAATATCAAGGATTCCAAAAATCATTCCTCTAGATCCTTCGTGATATCTGAAGAAGCAAATGATGGTTACTTTTTGAACGTATACAGAAATTATGTACATTTACGTCCAAAAGAGACTCCTCACCGTCGTTTATTCTTGTATTACAAAAGTGGAAAATGTACTGTGCAATGTGTAGGAATCAATACCATAGGAAAGATACCCTCCGAAATAGCAGTATATCTGCGCCTTCAAAATCCAGAGCTTTACACTGGTCACAGCTTCAGGCGTTCCTCAGCCACTTTACTTGCTGACTGTGGTGTGGGTATAACTAATATCAAACGCCTAGGAGGATGGAAATCGACTTCAGTTGCAGAGGGGTATTTAGAAGACTCCACCAATCGAAAAAAAGAAATATCCAACAAAATTCTCAATTTGAACACTACATCGTCTTCCGGGTGCATTTTAGAACCATCCACGTCTATATCGATCGGCGACGATTTGATGCCTGTGACTGCACATTCGATTTCTTTCGATAATTGCCCGAGTTACCTTCTTCTTCAGGAAATCAGCCATCTTCAAAAAATATGCTGGCTTCCGCTATAAATTTACATAATGCATCAAATTGTACATTTACAATAAATATTACGAATAATTAGTGGATAGAAAATGTTACTCTTGTTAGTTGTTTCCATTTGCATGAATAAATAATTGAAAAAATGAATTTGTTTCCTACGCTTGTAGAAAAAGTATTGTTCCTAACTCATGCGGAAAGTGTCTTTCCCGCACTCGACTGCTTACCCGAACTCCGCTCCGCGTCGTTCGAGTTAACGGCAGTCGCGTGCGGGAAAGCATCACTTTCCGCACTTGTTAGGAAAATTACTATTACAACATACCTTGTTCGTGCGGTAAAAGTTTATAGGTGAAACATCAACACCTTTGACTGTGAGTAAGGAAGAACACAAAAGTTATATAAGGAATCGGAAAATAACTGGTTCGAAAATATCCGAACATATTCTGACGTCGGATGGCGATCATATGATGGAATGAAATGACACCAAAATTTTAATGAGTGAATTAATCAAATCAAGAAAAGAGAAAGTTGAAGGAAACTGCCTGTATTTTATTATCGACGAACTGTTTTTCGACCAAATCAGTAGAAATGGTTACCACTCCTCAGAGAAGATTTGAGAAATAACAGATTGATTGATTGATATCAGACACCCTAAATGTATCCAGATTGCAAATGTCATCATAAAATTTTTTGGCAGATTTCATTTGACTTTGTCAAAACAAATCCTTTCTTATTCAAAGCTGATAAAAATAGAATTTTTAGCAAGTTTTCATCCTTCGAGTTTTGATAACGGAGACAGATTTTACAGCCGTATGCATAGTCAATTCCAGCGACTCGCCAGAGTTTCGCCGCTCGCTACACAAGAACTAGAATGCACAGTCGAGCTCCAAAAAAGTGGTACATCGCCAGCGTTTCGCAAAAATATGACTTATCGCGTAGTTGTTACTTTTTTGGAGCTCCACTGTGCATTATAATCCTTGTGTAGCAAACAGCGAAACTTTGGCGAGTCGCTGGCGATTGACTATGCATACGGCTGTAGTCTCCGAAACGTCAACGTTTTCGAAAAAGAGAAGTATTTTTAGTCAATTTAAATTTTTCTCGTCATATAGACAAATTTAGTATTCGATACGTTACTGACGAAATTAATAGACTGTTTCCAAGCCAACAGTCTTCTAAACGCAGTAACTGTTCCGGGCAAATTGATTATTGCCCCTCTACACTTGTATAGATTTCTTTGAATTAACATTTTTTCATTTTCAGACTGTGGAAGTTTAAAATTCCCAAAAAGGTATGTCAAGAAACGAACATTCTCCACAAAAACAAACTTTCATTCAATAATTGACAGTTACGTTATTCAAGAGCAGTCAAAACCAGCGATGTTTCCTCTAGTAATAGCAAATTCTTCTTGAATTTTAGTTATAGTATTCGGTATTTTGATCGTTAAGATCGTAACTTCCTCAACTACATCACCAATTTTTAACTCCATCAATTCTTCTCTTTGGCAGGCGCCAAACACCCACGATTAAGGAAACCTATAAAAATGATATGCTACATATTTATGTATAATCTTATTTTGATCATCAAGAATTGATCATCATTGGCTTTTTTCAAAAATCTGTGTATATTTTCCTTTGAAAATATACTGGATTTTTTCGGCTTGTGACCTTCACTTTTCCGCTTCAAAAAAGCCAACAGCTGTGAATATTTACTTATGTCCACATTTTACTTCATAGATATCATTGTTCTCAGCATACTGTAATGTGTCCATAATGAAGATGCCTTTTCTTTTTCAGCTTTCCCAGCAAAATATGCTGATAAAGTTTTCTCCGATATATCACGGACTTTTTATTGAACTGCACCAGTCTTCGAATCGCTTATATTCTTTCCGGGTTCGATCCCCAGTCGCGTGACACTGAGCTGAAGTGGTTCGGATTCCACTTTTATTTAAACTGTAGGTCCCAGATCTCCCTTGCTCGCCCGAGCACTGCTGTTGAGGGGTTTTCTTCGAGAACCTGAGTTTCGTAAAAACAAAGAAAAAAATTAATAAAGTGAATGATTTAAACATGGACCTAGCAAAAATTCTAGAATTGGGATCCAACACTTGGTAGAATGCAATACAAAGGGAACCCAAGCATGTCTTTTCTCTAGGAAGGCCGATCTCACAGTGGCCAATGTAATTATGTCAGGAGTCTCCATACCAATGAAGTCCTCCATTTCGATGCTCGGTATTACCATCAGCAGTGTCATATAAAAGTGCCAGTGCCAAAATTTCCTCTCAAAAACTTGGTTTTTTGTTTCGTGCCAAGAGCTATTTCACTTCTCGTCAGTTGGTTGTGATTTATAATGCACTGATCCGACCTGTACTACAATACTGTTCCGATACCCCTAAACACACACTGAAACTTTTAGATTCTGTCCAAAAAGGAGCTATGCGTCTCGTCGGTGATGCTGAGCTTACAAGCTCACCCACTTCTCTGGAACATCGTAGAAAGGATTTACAGATATTTTCATGGACGATGCCCATCTGAAAAATCATCAATGGTTCCACCGCTACCGATCCCATCGAGACTGACCCGTCGAAAAAAATTGTTGTATAATCTTTCGAACAAATTATCATAATTTTGCAACAAAAAAACAGCGCACCGACTAACTGGTGATTATCGGTATATGTGCAGATATATACAGTGTGGCTTTTTTTAGCCCTCTGTTAACCTTTGATCGGTTTGATGTACAAACATGAAACGAAAATCTTTTTGAATGGTTCAATATAGCTATGAACTTGACAAAAGAAGTATTCCTAGTATCAATATCAATGTAAATAAACGAACATAGAAGTTTCAATAAAGATGAGATTCTTACTTCAATCTCCCCTAGAAAATTCACCTCTCTGAGAATTGATATTTCTTACTGAGTTAGTGCCATACTGACATCTCTTCGGTCATACTTTATATGCAGTCGGTGAGTTCTTTCTAGGAAAGAAGTGTCCTAGCCTAGCATATAATATGTTCACTTTCATTGCAGAATGCAAATCACCGTCTATTTTCTGTTATTGAAACAAAATAGAAGGAACAGGAGGTAAACACACAATAGAAATGAACCTTGTTGATAATAAACAACATGGACTTGAAGTGTAGAAATAGTTCATCATCCAGAGGTAAATGGAGATGGAGTCTGAGATAAGTCAAAATGTGACCGAATCGCAGATTACATTGATCGTTCATAATATGTACCTGCTGGAAAAAATTATGCAGTCCCAGTTTGAACAGGAAAACCTACAATCGGTTTCAACATATTCAATTCATCAAACTCATGAATTTAATTATGGAAAATTTATTGGGACTCATGCCAACACTGAAATTACAGAATGCATGACATTTAGAATATATTTCTTTAAATGATTTTTTGTAAAATTCAAGGAAATGCAAACATTTTTTTATTTTCAGACCGTGGAAGGTTAAAATTTCCCAAAAACCATGTCAAGTAACAAATATCTTTCACAAAATCAAACTTTCAATGATAGACTTTTCCAGATTACTTAGAACAAAGATAAAATATGTACCATGGAATTTGGGGATAAGAAAGACCTTTCACGTTTCCAAGCATTCAGTTTTGGCAGTGAAATTTTTTTTTTCATTTTAGAGTCGTGGACTTGGAGACGAGGTAGTCCTGGCTACAAACTATTTGCCGAAAGTCACATTCACGATGTGTTCACTCTCAAAACTGATTTCATAATCAAACCGAAGTGCTGCATATAGAAGCCAGAGGAAGAGTTAAAATCCAGAAAGGCTTCATTAATCAAATCAAAACAAAATATACTTTATTGTCAAAAAAAAAAGTTTTCGTTGACAAAGTGAAAGATAAAAAATACAAAGATAATACAAAGATATAAAATAAATGTACCTATAAAATCAAATAAATGAATATTTTGGAACCTTTGGTGTGAATATAATTCAGTTATCGTCTCAACGGATGCTAATTTGCCGTCAATCCAATAATTTTGTAATTTCGGACTGGTTCAAACAGCTCTTGAGAATTCAATATTAAGTACTAATATACATTCTAATAAAGAGCAATTTATTCATTCATTATCCATGAAAAAACCCAAATTTACAAGTTGACATAACAATAGCTACCTTCCGAACATAACCTACTTACAGCTGAACTAATAAAAATTGTTACATTATCACAACATAAAATTGAAGAGACGTACATATTGAGGTAAAGATAAGTTTCTCGGACTTTTTCGAAAGAAGGAATCAAATGGTGCTACTTACGTAGTTTTATCTCCTGAACACGAATCTGAAGGAATTCTGTGAGTATCCCAAATACTATTCGAGTTATGGCCTTTTCTGTCTTGAAAATTAAACATTCTCAAACAGGAATCATCATTAAAAAATTGCACAAAATGCCTCTTTCATTTTGTCGACACTTTTTTCAGAAGCTAATGTACCCATATTTCACAATAACAAGCACCAAAACCAAACGTTTTACACATAATATCGAACTTATTTTACTATTAAACCTAACCTACTTTTTCCTTGGTTCTTAGTAATTTTCATTCTTGTGGTAAATGGGTCACTTGGGATTCGCGCCGCCAACTATCCAAATTAAAATATGATCAATAACTCCCCATTCATTATGTATTCAATTGTTTAATCTGTGCCATTGCTAAAACTTTGTAATTTTATTGAAATATTGATAAATCTGTTGTTTATGAAATTGCTGAATTCGTTTAATTTCAACATTTTCTACATTTTTCTTTTACAACAAATATAGTAGAAAATAGCGGAAAGTGAACAATTGAATATGTGAGGGGAACTTGTTGCTCACATTTGAATTAGAATAGTCAGCCGCGCATGTCCCAAGTTACCATATTTATGGAAATTACTAACAAATACTACTAGTGGAAGAAGGTCGATTTTTTGTTTAAAAGTTTAGTTTTGGTGGAATATGGATAGAATAGCGTTTGAAACAATGTCGACAAACAGAAGAAAACATTTCGTGCTATTTTTACTGAAAAATTCGTATCTGAAAATGGGTAGTTTTCAAGAATTTAAAAAGCCATAATTCGAAAAGTGTTTGAGACTTTCACGAAATTCGTTTGGATTCGTGTTGAGTAACACTACTTTTTTCTCTTTTCGGCAAAAAGCCTGATACATTTACCTTTAGCGGCTTTAGCCATATTGAAATCATAAAATGAATCAACAAAAAGGTGAGAAGATAATAACACATAAAAAACACTCCATATAAATTTTAAATATGAGTGAACATCAAAAGCCTATTAAAATGTTACGAGAATCGAACAACTTTCCTCATAACAACTTGTATAAAGTTTTATTTTAGGGATGCAAAAGTAGAACCGAACAAGTCTATCTGACCACTGTACTGATTCAAACTTGACCATCATGATGAAAGATACCTACATTTTGTGCATAATTAGTTACGCATAAAGTTGTGTGAAAAAAATTGAGTTAGTTTTCTAGTTTGCCTAACTGGGACATTAAAATTCAGAAGCATCACTTTTGAATATCTATTCATTTTTTACCCATATGTAGATGTGTATGATGGTAAGAAACAATGGGTAGTTTCGTGTTTTCATCAATCCAGAATTTCAGGTATACTTTTCAAATCCTTTTATTATAACCAATAACATAGTTCCATAATTTGTTACTTAAGGCGTACATATTTTGAATATAATATTGAACTTTATTATACAACGACCTCTTAGGAAGTTGTATTATCTACGATTGCCCCCCAGCGGACCCCAACTTTTTTATTTGACGTTTTAGACCCATGGTTACTTCTAGGAAAATGATCCCCGTCGAAAAAAAATTTTTTTCGAAAATTCTGTCTGTCGGTCTGTCTGTCTGTCTGTCTGTCTGTAGCTCCGTCGTGTCATTTCAAAACGCTCTCATTTCCAAACACTAAGAGATATCGCTTTGAAATTTGAACCACATCAATAACTCGAGGACAGTATTTCTCAAATTTTTTTTTTTTGCGATAGAAAAATCAGGAAAATTTTTACGGGGGTTTTCCTGTTTTTCCTACTTCCCTCGATAGCGGTTCAGGAATTGATTTTTTTATTTCCATATTTTTTTGAAGTATACGCCTATATGCCCTACACAAGTGTATAGTTTTTGAGAGGGATCGGAAAATGCACACGGCTTTTCCAGGCGATTTTCCGAAAACAAATGAACTCAAAAATACGCCAAACCGATGATCGAAACTGAATTTTGAAAACTGCGATAGATAGAGCTCAAATAGAGGAACAAAATATATTCGGAACATTTTTTACAGAAATTATCGGAAAACCGGGAAAACATTTTTTCCGTAAAATCAATAGTACGGGAAATATTCCAAAAAAATGGAAAATCAAGATATTGACCGTACCAATGAAACAAATGGAAATCTTAAAAGTTCTTCTGGTACGTATTCACAAGCCTCACTGATACTCCAAACCGTTTTTTTCCAACTTTATTAGAAAGTGAAAAAAAGTTGAAATTTTTTTTAAAAATTTTGAAACCTCAAAATCTCGAAAACGGTACAAGATATCGAGAAAGTGAATATAAAGAGTTTTGATGTACTTTAACAGACCTACCAAAAGTGTTTGCAAAGTTTTTCCATATTTTGAAAATTTTCAATTTTTTTATCAATACTCAAATATGGCGACGTATTTTCCAATTTCACATATCATCTTTTTTGATCATCTCATAAAAATCTACAAAAAATTTAAATAAAATTTTTATGTAATATCAATAGTCTGGACAATATTTCACAAAAATGAAAAATTAGGGACTTAGAAATAATTTTCGCTTTTTTTTTCGAAAAACACCAAAAACTCGAAAACTATAGGACATATCGAGAAAATTTATATAAACAGTTTTAATATACTGAAAGATGTCAATAGAAAGTTCCGATGAAATTTTTCCATATCTTGGAAAATAAAAAAAATATAGACTTTTTTTTAATAAAAATACGAAAAATTCAAATATGGCGACGGATTTTCCAATTTCACAATTTATCTTTTTTGATCATCACAAGAAAGTCTACAAAAAATGTTCAATAATTTTTTCTGTTATATCAATAATCTGGGAAATATTTCGAAAAAACGAAAAATTTGGGACTTAGAAAAAATTTCCCATTTTTTCCAAAAATCACCAAAAACTCGAAAACTAAACGAGATATCGAAAAAATGTAAATCAACAATTTCATTTAGCTCAAAGATGTCTACCAAAAATTTTAATGGCATTTTTTCATATCTTGAAAAATAAACAGAATGTTGATTTTTTTTTATAAAAACACCAAAAACTCAAATATAGCGACAGTTTTTCAAGTTTTACTCAACCTTTTTTGATCATCTCATGAATGTCTACAAAAAAGTTAACAAGATTTTTTCCGTTAAATGAATAGTCTGGGAAATATTTCCTAAAAACGAAAAATTTGGTACTTTCGGATTTTTGAATATCCACTTACCCCCTCCCCTTCGAATTTTCCCGGGCGCGAAGCGCCCGGATTTTAATAAATCCACTTCCCCCCCTCCTTCGAATTTTTCCGGGCGCGAAGCGCCCGGATTTTTGAAATATTACTTTCCCCCTCCTTCGAATTTTCCCGGGCGCGAAGCGCCCGGATTATTGAATATTTACTTCCCTCCACATTCTTCGAATTTTTCCATGCGCGAAGCGCCTGGATTTTTTCGTATCTACCGTATCTTCCAAATTTTCCATTTCTTGAAAAAAAAATTGCGATTTGTAATAATTTTGGACTTTATAAAAACACCAAAAACTCAAAGATAGCGACAGATTTTCAAGTTTCACAAAAATACCTTTTTTGATCATCTCATAGAAGTCTACAAAAATTGTTTGAACATTTTTTCCGTGATATCGATAGTCTGGGAAATATTTCACCAGCAAGAAGTTTTCATGAAATTTTATGAAACACGTATTTTTGTGGAAAATTAGTCAAGACAGTCATGTATTGAAAACGCGTACTTTTATGGAAAATTATTCAAGACACTCATGTATTGAAAACGCGTTTTTTATGGGAAATTATTCAAGACAGTCATGTATTGAAAACGCGTACTTTTATGGGAAATTATTCAAGACAGTCATGTATTGAAAACGCGTACTTTCATGGGAAATTATTCAAGACAGTCATGTATTGAAAACGCGTACTTTTATGGGAAATTATTCAAGACAGTCATGTATTGAAAACGCGTATTTATATGGGAAATTATTCAAGACAGTCATGTATTGAAAACGCGTGTTTTTATGGGAAATTATTCAATACAGTCATGTTTTGAAAACGCGTACTTTTATGGGAAATTATTCAAGACAGTCATGTATTGAAAACGCGTATTTTTATGGGAAATTAGTCAAGACAGTTATGTATTGAAAACGCATTTTTTTATGGGAAATTAGTCAAGACAGTCATGTATTGAAAACGCGTTTTTTTATGGGAAATTATTCAAGACAGTCATGTAGTGAAAACGCGTTTTTTTATGGGAAATTAGTCAAGACAGTCATGTATTGAAAACGCGTACTTTTATGGGAAATTATTCAAGACAGTCATGTATTGAAAACGCGTTTTTTTATGGGAAATTATTCAAGACAGTCATGTATTGAAAACGTGTACTTTTATGGGAAATTATTCAAGACAGTCATGTATGGAAAACGCGTACTTTTATGGGAAATTATTCAAGATAGTCATGTATTGAAAACACGTATTTTTGTGGGAAATTATTCAAGACAGTCATGTAATGAAAACGCGTTTTTTATGGGAACTTAGTCAAGACAGTCATGTATTGAAAACGCGTATTTTTATGGGAAATTATTCAAGGCAGTCACGTATTGAAAGCGCGTTTTTTTTATGGGAAATTATTCAAGACAGTCATGTATTGAAAAGGCGTTTTTATGGGAAATTAATCAAGACAGTCATGTATTGAAAACGCGTATTTTTATGGGAAATTATTCAAGACAGTCATGTATTAAAAACGCGTTTTTTTATGGGAAATTAGTCAAGACAGTCATGTTTTGAAAGCGTGTATTTTTGTGGGAAATTAGTCAAGACAGTCATGTTTTGAAAACGCGTATTTTTATGGGAAATTAGTCAAGACAGTCATGTTTTGAAAACGCGTTTTTTTATGGGAAATTAGTCAAGACAGTCATGTACTGAAAACGCGTATTTTTATGGGAAATTATTCAAGACAGTCATGTATTAAAAACGCGTTTTTTTATGGGAAATTAGTCAAGACAGTCATGTTTTGAAAGCGTGTATTTTTGTGGGAAATTATTCAAGACAGTCATGTATTGAAAACGCGTTTTTTTATGGGAAATTAGTCAAGACAAGTCATGTATTTAAAACGCGAATTTTCATGGGAAATTAGTCAAGACAGTCATGTATTGAAAACGCGTATTTTTATGGCAAATTATTCAAGACAGTCATGTATTGAAAACGCGTATTTTTATGGGAAATTAGTCAAGACAGTCATGTATTGAAAACACGAATTTTTATGGGAAATTAGTCAAGACAGTCATGTATTGAAAACGCGTATTTTTTTGGGAAATTAGTCAAGACAGTCATGTATTGAAAACGCGTAGTTTTATGGGAAATTAGTCAAGACAGTCATGTATTGAGAACGCGTACTTTTATGGGAAATTATTCAAGACAGTCATGCATTGAAAACGCGTACTTTTATGGGAAATTATTCAAGACGGTCATGTATTGAAAACGCGTATTTTTGTGGAAAATCAGTCAAGACAGTCATGTCTTGAAAAATATACTTGGATTTTTTTTCAGGTCTCGCATTAGTCGTTGAATTCAAATGATTGGTGTCCAATTATAGTGTCAAATTACAGTAGTTGTATTCATATTATTGGTATCCAATTATATTTGTGAACGCATTAAAGTCGTTGTATTCATATTATTGGTGTCCAATTATAGTTTTTAAGTCATTAAGGTCGTTGTATTCATATTATTGGTGTCCAATTATAGGTAAAAAACAAGACTACACATTGAGGTCGTTGTATTAAAAAATTTCTACAACTTCTAGGCATTTCAACTTCCGAGCTTTCGAAAAGTGCTCGCGCGAAACGCGAGGTCGAGCGCTTGCGCGAGAGTTAACCGCCGGAGGCCAAGTCTGAGCGTTAGGTGGATCCTAGCGTAGGCGGATCCCACGCCCAGACTTGTTATTCTGAAATTGCATGATTCTTTTAGACCTTATAATAGTATTTAATTACTGTTTATTGTTTGTTTTTATAATCTCGTATTTGGACTAAGTCATAATCCAGGTAAAGTATTTCATTTTCTAACTACAGAATATAGATACAAAGGGTGTGAAGTTGAAACTTCCATAATTGTTGAACACCTATTAAGGCTGGTAACGAACAATGAAGGTTGCGTTGTTGGTTGGTAGAGTCGCTAGTGTGAAAATTAGGAATTAAGTCGAGTACGTAGCACTGAACTCTATACATATCTAGCTGGGTTGAGACCAAAGAACTCAAAGTATTAGAAATGAATGAAATGTTAGGGCCTATGTTTATAAAGTGAAACATGAAATATTTTTAATATTGCCATGAGTTCTACAAAGCGACTGATTTGAAAACAATTGAAGTACGTATTGTAAGCTTAGATAATCCAATATCTGGATTATTCTGCTAACATCAACAAAATGTATGCAGTGTTTCACTCAATGGAACATTTGATCTCGAACCAATTTTGTACTTTGACTACATTTTTGTAATACCTACCTATTATTGCAGAGTATGTTGAAATCTAGTAATAATAATATTTGTCTCTTCTTTGCTAAATTGAAACCAACTCTGAAAGCTTAGGACTGGATGACAATGCTAAAGCATAATTATATTAATAATAACACAAGCGATACCTAATGTTTGTCTGTGAGGTACAAATTTTGCAATGAATTTTAATCTAGGTAACTTCTCGATGAGCTAGAGACTTGAAATTTTTGTTCAGAACTGGATGACGATGCAATATTATTGCATACTATGTTGAAATATAGTATAATAATAGTAATAATAATATATGTCGTTAGGATACAAATTTTGCAATCAATTTCAAACTAACTTTAAACAATGCAATATCATTATATTATATGTTGAAATATAATAGTAATAATAATATTCGTCGCTTTGGTAAAAATTTTGCAATCAATTTCAAACTAACTTTAAACAATGCAATATCATTATATTATATGTTGAAATATAATAGTAATAATAATATTCGTCGCTTTGGTAAAAATTTTGCAATCGATTTTAAACTAATTTCCCGATGAGCTAGTTACCTGAAATTTTGAACAGCTCAGAACTAACTCCACACATTGCTCAGAGCTGGACGACAATTCAAAATCATTGCATAATATGTTAATAATATAACAGTAATACTTAATAACGTTTATCAACTCTGTACAAATTTTGAAATCGATTGTCGAGCTAACTTTAAAACAGCTCAGAACTATTTGATAATGCAATAGCATATGTTAAATGTTATTATATAACGAGTAATGTTTGTCTGTGTGGTTTAAATTTTGTAATCGATTTCAAACTAACTTCAAACATAGCTCAGAAATGGCCGACAATGCAGTATTATTGTATAATGATTATGTTAATACAATAATAATGATGTTTGTTTGTTTGTTTGATATAAATTTTGAAATTGGTGAAAACCTACGTTTCCACGAATAGGAAAAGACTCATTCTTTGGATTATTTGGGAGTTATGATAGACTATCATCATATGAGATTTGCTAAACAGGTTTCATGAAGAGGCTAATGGTGAATTTATCCAGCAGTCATAAGTTTTAAGTCATGAGAAAGAATATACGTCAATGATTGGTTGAACCGTTTATTCCAACCAATCACTGACGCACATTCTTATGACTTATTACTTAAAACTGCTAAATAAATCCACCATTAGACTAAGAAATATATTGCATGCAAAACAAAATGTACTTCTGGATTACTGTATGAGGCATTTATTAGAATCATTACTATGATATTACATTACAGTATAGGGGAAAAATTCAAACATCAACCGACCCAAAATACTATTCTGAAACTAATGCTGAAAAAAAATTCACAAAGCAAATTTGCACAGATATAATTATTCAATACATGCATCTCATATATCGAATTGACTCCTATCTTAAAAGAATGAAATAGAGAGTATATTTAACTAAGAAATTTGAAATTACTATTAACTGAGAAAATAAACACAAAGGGGCAGAAGGACCTCGGTCGATAGCCATTTGAATAGAATGTAATTCTGATTCAATAAACAACATTTATTATTATTATTCAAACACAGTTTTGTAGTCACAGTAAATCTTTCAACATTTTTTAAGGAAGTGCATAAAAAATGTATCAACCTCAAACTACAAATAATTTGAAGGATTCAATACAACTCAAAACGAAAATGGATTGAATAACATTTATCAACATGAATACCTAGTACTGATTGAGAGTATCAGTTTTGAAAGTTTCTTCCTTTTCAGTTCTCCCCTTACACTTTCGGTTTGTATTGTAGCGAAACTATGCCATCTTATTTCACTATAATATTTCACAGTCCATTTAATCAATTTCATTTTATGATTCATCTCATAGATAGTTACATGATCCCTGAAGCTCTGAACTTGAATATCGTCAGAGTTTTTGTGAAATCAGAGTTAGTACCATAAGTCCATCAGTTTGTTATGCGCTTCACTTAGTCTCCATATTTCTTTGGACCATATTCGATAAGTGAACTTCATGGTGCTGAGAAACTGAAAAATGAAAATTGATGAATTTTGGCTGTTATTATTTACGTATACACCATAGGGCATTAATAATAGATTCTTATATAAGTACATGAACTGCTAATGTTGTGGATGATTTGCGCATGCTCAGCTTTCTAGTTCTTTGAGTGCTATGGTTGGGACTGTTGAGAATTTGTGTTGAGATTTTCGAAAGTGTTAGCCCGTCAGCCAGCTGCGAAAATGTGTAATGATTTTATAACGTATGTCCTTTGGGGTTTTGGTAGTTATAAATTTAAAGATCAATTAACCAGCAAAATTAGCGCTTGCACGTGGAACATAACAATAATAATTATGATTATTATTATACTTTATTATCTCAAAGACATGCATAAACTCGTATAGATTCAACAATGCCCTATTTCTCAACACATTTGAGGGCAAATGGTGACTTTTCCGACCCACGCGACACGAATGCCGATCGGTTTCTGTCTGATTTTTATTCGATGAAATATCGTTTGGTATGCTTGGCATACGCTAAACTATCATTAAAATACGTGATTTCTTTATGCAACTAGTTTCTGACAAATTCTTTACGTGTTTATGCATGTATATGAGAAAAAAGTATTATTATTATTATTATTATTGTTATGCCCCACTTGCAATCGCTAATTTTGCTTGTTCATTGATCATTATATTTATAATGTAATCTATTTTTAAAGTCTAATTTATTTTCAATTCATTTATTTCATAATCAACTATAATACGACAATTGACAATATTCCACAGGATTTTGGCGATCGTTTTTTCGCTGTCAGGTTGGTAATATATTTTTTAAATGTTGAAAACAATTATTCAAGTGAATTATGATTGTTATCTGTCAACTTCAACAAATTGTTAACTATTTTGATTGTCTGAAATTGAAAGTAAAAATATAATATAAAATGGATCGAATCAGACATCGATTCATTTATGCATTGCCCTGAGTTCACACATTTTTCTGCTCATAGATCACATGATCTATGAAGTAAAAAAATATTGAAAACTGAAAAAGAATTGTTCCTATTCAACTTCTGAAAAAAATCAGTATTTGGGACTAAAATAAAAAAAGAACTCTTATTAAAATATTGAAAACAGGAATAATAAAGAAATAATGAAAAAAAAGTTATGGGAGCTTTGGGGTTGATTAATTTGATTCGGTGGCGCATTCGCTTTTACAGCTGTAGAAAACCCGGAAAAATCTGTAACACCACGTCATTTGAAGAGTTAATTGAATGAAAATTCCTAAGGAGGTCTGTTGAATTATTGATAGCCGCTTTTTAGTTAAAAGGATGTATGGTCTCTAGAGGTTCCAATCCGATAGAAAACAGTATATTTAAGCAACTGTCATCAAATATGTACCAGTCTGTTTTGTCCTTGGCCAAAGTATGTAGTAGTGGCAAGAATCGACTCCAAAACCACAGTGAACGCTGACTGTTTAAAGGTCATGAATGGATTTGAAATATTCAAAATAGAATCTTGTTATTACTGGTACAGGATCCAAAGCTCAGTTCACAAGAATGTAATCCCATTAGAGCTAATTACCCTAGAATTTTAAAGTAATTGATGTTTTTTTCAAAGCTAACACTCCCATACTGTTGTCAAGAAATACCCCTGTTCCACACATTGTTTTACAGTGTATATTTTTTTAAAATCCTCTAGATACAAATGTTTTCATTTCCAACAAATGGTAGATATTGGTACTGGTATCGAAAATAACTGTGTCAGGGGACGTTGACAAGAAAGGGATTCCTGGGTTAATAACAAGTCCACATGAGAAACATGTGAAATCTACATTTTCTGTCCCTTATTTAGCTGCAACATCATCCTCATTATCCTACCCAGCATTCATGGCTGCTGTTATTTATCATTTAGGCCTTCTGTTTGATTATGGGTCCAAGTTTGGAAGATGTCATCCTAGTCATTCGTTTTCTCTCCAAATTTGAGGAACAAATTGGGGATTTGTTTTATTTTCTATATTGTGTGCTTCACTCATTGTCAGGGATCAACTAACCAGTAACTCTGCACAATTATTACCATGTTCAGGAAGACAACAGTCAACAGTTTCATCCATGGGTCGGTGTGATATGGGCTAAATTCCTCTACATACACAATAATATTCTTTCTTCATTAACAGTTCCTAACAGAAACTGCCTCAAATTTAGTTAACTCTCAACATCAGAGTTACAAAAGTAAATCTTACCAACCTCAGAGTTACAAGAAACAGAATAATCAGTTATTCTTTCACCGCTCTGTACGTGCTTACCGAAAGCATCCAGAGATCTCTCGAGTATAAAGAAATAGCCATATGCGCTTTCTTAGACATAGAGGGGGCATTCGATAACACCTCTCACGAAGCAATAAATAGGGCCCTAACGAACAAGGGAGTAGACAGAACCACATCCAGATGGATGTGCCAAATGCTGGCTACAAGAACTGCTGAAACGAAAGTGGGCGATACCAGCTTTCGGATCAGCACAAGCAGGGGATTTCCACAAGGAGGGGTACTATCACCTCTGATGTGGAGTCTCGTAGTAGACGAACTACTCGGAACACTTACCGGGAACGGAGTCACTTGCCTTGGATATGCTGACGACATAGTCATTATGGCCAAAGGCAAATTCGAAGGAACCCTCTGCGATCTCATAGAAAGGGAGCTAGAGACTACCAGAAGATGGTGCCTCTCTGTGGGATTGAGAATTAATTCATCAACAACCACAATGGTAACATTCACTAGAAGAACAAAGATTCAGCACCTAAGAACTGTTCGCCTCGACGGATCAGATTTAGGATGGCAGCAAGAGGTGAAGTATCTAGGACTAACCCAAGACTCAAAACTACTCTGGAACAGACACGTAGAAAAGATCGCTAACAAGGCAAAATCATCACTGATGGTGTGCAGGAACATTGCAGGAAAAACATGGGGCTGTAACCCATCAATACTGCGATGGATGTACACCATGATAGTGAGACCTACGATCACCTACGGAGCAGTAGTGTGGCACGGTAGAACCGAACTCGCCACAACAAAGAAAATCCTGGAGAAAGTACAAAGACTAGCATGTCTTTGCATAACAGGAGCAATGAGGTCAACTCCAACAGCAGCAATAGAGGTCATTCTGGACCTCACTCCTCTCCATCTCATGGTGAGGAGAACTGCTTGGGGAGCAAACCTGAGATTGGCCAAAGTCGGACTCAAAGGGACAGCCCACAGTGTAAGGGGCTCAACCCCCACCGGAAGTGCACACCTTGCCAATCTCCCATCTGACGAAATTACCAGGAAATTTAGTTTCGAGACATTTTTTCGAACGGAACTAAATACCAAGAAACAATGGAGCACATAATCCATTCGAGCACTGGGTAAGAATACCATTACATGGTACACGGACGGGTCTAAAACTCCCGACGGAACTGGAGCAGGAGTATTTGGAGCTCGTACCAAGTACTCCGAACCCATGGGACACTTCCCCAGCATTTTTCAAGCGGAAATTCACGCCTTAGCAAGATGCATTCATTTCAACCTCGACAGGAACTACCGGAACAAGGAAATTGCAATCCTCTCCGATAGTCAAGCAGCCATCAAAGCGTTGAGCTCATATAACATCAACT
Source organism: Chrysolina oricalcia (assembly GCA_944452925.2). Taxonomy (NCBI): domain Eukaryota; kingdom Metazoa; phylum Arthropoda; class Insecta; order Coleoptera; family Chrysomelidae; genus Chrysolina; species Chrysolina oricalcia. The sequence continues at coordinate 48,754,859 of OX101820.2, read as the reverse complement.
CGAAGATGGTCTGGGAATGCCTAGAAAAACTTAATGATCTAGGCAGGAACACCAAGGTGATCCTCCTCTGGGTGCCTGGGCACGTCGGAGTAGAGGGCAATGAACAAGCAGACACCCTGGTACGAAAACGGGCCAGAACCATTCTGCGGACTTGGAAAATTTTACTTCCAAGAAGAACTCAATAAAACTGAAGAAGCAATGAGAGCAACATACTAGCAAAGACTTCCAGGGCTAAGGCAGGCCAAAGATCTCCTTGGCAATTTCAACCGAGCAAGATCGAAAACACTGATTAACCTCAGCAAAATTAGTCTATAAACAATCACAGGATTTCTAACGGGGCATTGCAGACTCAAAGAACACCTAAGGAAGCTAGGCTTAGAGGAGGACAACACCTGCAGTTTCTGTGGGGAACATCCAGAAACACCTCACGACATATTGATGGAGTGTTATGCTGTACACCACAAAAGATTAAATATACTGGGATCACACCAGCTGACTGTGGAAGAAATACCACAAATGGACCCCTTCAAAATCCTAAAATTCCAGAAGGAATTGAGGCTTGAGGGGCTGCTGTAAACGAGAACATCTTGAGATAGCAGAAGAAGATGGGGCACAATAGATCTAACTAGGTCGCAGCGCATCAGTCACCATCCATACCTACCAATACCAATATTCTTTCACCTTCTTTGGTCGAAGTAATGGGAACATTTTCAGATAATGGGGTATAGAAAGGAAAGTGTTTTCTCAAATTTCTAATTTGAACATAAGATTGGAACTCAACAAGATCAGAGTATTGACATAAGCGGTGTCTTCCTAATCTTTCACTCCCCTTAAAATGATTTCCAAAAATTGTTTTACGATAAAATAATTCTAGTTCGTCGATGGGAAGATTCAAATGGTACAACCATTTTCGCGCAAGTTCTTTAGTTTTCGGGAATCTGTGAAGCGTAATTTTATTTGTATATTCGTATAAATGGAACACAACATTTGCAACAAACTCGATTTTTTTGCAAATATTTTTTCAATGAATTCATATTTCAAAAAATTGACACTTGACAGTGTTGACACATGTTATTGTAACAATTCAGTGTTTCAAACATTTAAAAACAATTTTTTTTACCAACCTGACAGCAAAAAAAACGATCACCAAAATCCTGTGGAATATTGTCAATTATATCTAACTATTTTATTTGAAACTGAACTGTCTATCGGGTTCACTGACTCACTGCGTGATGCTTTTTATATCTACAGTTCATTTCGCCGAACGCTCTAGATATTTCTAGTAAGCCTAAGAACTTTCGACTGCATTTCGACTAGTCGCTTGAGTTGTTTCTCGTTGGCCGGCGTGGGATAGTGATAACGTTCAGGTCCGGCTTCGCCCGCAGCATCGCCACAATAACTACCAGTACCAACACCCTAAAGGGCATGATTTTATAACGATAAAATCATTACACATTTTGGCAGCGGGTTGACGGACCAAGTTTATTAATTTAATAATATGACTTGTAGGCATTATGAAATAAACTTCTTTTTTCATTTTTGGTTTTTTTTAGGCATTCCAGATACATAATTCCTAAAATTGGTGAAGGTAAAAATGCCTAGGCAAAAAAGTAAAACTTTTACTTCGTGGCCAAAAGGTCAAACTTTTACTCGTGACATTTAGGCACAAAAGTTGTTACTTTTGTGACGTTTGCGGATATATCATGTTTATTACTCCCCTCGTTTTTCAATGACGCGAAGCGAAGGGCAAAAGCGAAAGGTAAAGATCACTATGGTCGGGATGCTTCAATTTTTCTCATTGATAAACAAGTGACCATTAAACTGACTAGAAATTTCCTGAAAACGTTATTTACACAATCTATTGAGTGTGTAGAAAAAAATCAATATTACGTTGACCAAAACTAGATTGGGTTTTATTGAGAGGATATAAGGAAATGACTTCGATGTTAAAAATATTCCAGATACTAACATCTTGTGCAATGCTATAATATTGAATAAGTTCATGAAGAAATTAATTTCATTGAAATAATTGAACTAATTGCTAACGTAATAAGTCGTTGGATAGAGATTTTTGTTGAAACTTAACACCTTGAACATTTCAATGACATAATCGATAGGTAATACCTTATGTTTTTATTACCTTCAACACAGAACTAGATTGGATCAAAATTATCTCATGATTACGCTTAGTCGATTTATGTATACCCATAACGAAATTCAGATTTAATTGAGCAAGTATTCGAAATGGTTTACATAGTGCCTAGTGTCTGGATTTTTCAAATGCCTCCCTATAAAATCAGGAGCTTATGGAAGATGATTTTAATCAAAGAACTTATTTTTGTGAACAAATGATGGAAATGTTAGATAACAAAGTGATCCAATTCGAACGTGGTTTGCATTCTGATGAGGCTACTTTTACGCTTCACGTAAATGCCAAATCAAAATTGCAAAATTGTCGAAAAATTGCCGCTACTGGTCAACGGAAAACACTGGATGAGAGAAGAAAATACATCATACCCTAAAAAGGTTAATGCCTGGGCAGAGATAGTTGGAAACTATGTCATTGGTTCGTTTTTCGTTGATATAATTTCAATAGGCAAAATTATTTGGCAATTTGACTGGCCAACACGAGCACGACCTTGCGCCATTGGATATCTTCTTATGGGGATATGTGAAATGCATGGTATACAAAACTAAACCATTAGATTCAGTTGAATTATTAAGAAGAACTAATAAGAGCATAATATTCATGATTTATCGGTCAATACCAACCATCACTCGTCCCACAGTAATTCACATCAGAGAACTACAGGTCAATATCACCACTCTCGCGATTTTACCATCTGGTCCTTGCGAAATTCCTCCTTGGCAACTCCAGCCGAGTATTGCCCATCTAGATTGTCATATTTCCTAGAAAGGAGAAACTAATAAAGGGTTGCTTCCTACGAAATTTCTTGAATTAATTCATCAGTTTCAGGATAGTCGCTGACTAGTTAAGGCGAGATCATTCAATTATATAGTGAGATTAGTTAAAAATCTTAAATTCTGTGAGGTATGGTTCCTAGTCAAAAATCAGCTTTACACTTCTATAAATATTTGCCGATTCCGTGATATTGAAGAAATTTACAAGAATATTACAAGAAAATGCAGGAAGGTCGTAAAGTAGTGTCATAGAATTATGTGTACATGATTTGTTTTTAATAATTATAGCAATACTTCAATTGATATCGCCGAAATGGTCTTGAACAGTGCTTAATATCTCTTCGCATTCTTGAAGTCGCACGGTTTAACGTTCCACCCAGTATGTATAAGTAAATATACTAGACAATTAAATAGCTTAGAAAAGTAAAGTCTGAAATACTGAAAGATTATCAACAGGAATTGAATCATATCATAAAGTTCAAGGCCTTAATATGAATATATACGTGACAAGCACGAGCTGCAAAAACTGATAGATATTATAAAAGTGTTTGAAATAAAATAATCGTATACAACTATAATGAGCAAAACGGAACAAAATTATTATATCTATCTTATGTGGGTTGATGTGGCAGCCATTTCAGTAAGTTCTGGTTCACGACGACCCAAATAAAACTTTCGACAGAATTTTGAGATCAACGGATTGATTGATTGATTGATCTAGAAACTGCTCAAATTATTTTTTCTATCTGTGAATATAACAATTTAGAAGAAAGAACCTCTCACTGACTCAGATTGTTATGTTCTAGCCTCTCTTTGATTCTCTAAACCTGTTCGTTCAATTTATTGTACTCTACTAGTGCAACCCGTTTTTCTATTCTGAAGAATTCATTCTAGACCTTCTGGACCCTCAGTTTAGCGATGTTTCCAGAATTTTTAGAGATTGTTCGTTTTGAATTCCTAGTTCATAACATGATAACATATTCTTAAAAAAAGGAACTTTCCGTATTGTAATGATTTTTAATATCGCTAGAAAATAATCTTCAAAACATTCATTAAAAACAAAATCAAAATAAACACTTCAACCAACAAAACTTTGAAATCAATGAAATATCTTATTGATAAAACACCCAGTATGGAAGCACATAGATGCAAGAGGTCAAATAATTACTCATATTTTTTTTTTATATTTAAAAGCAAAATCCACAATTCCTAATGTAAAAAAATAAAAATATTTGTTGCTTGTTTGAACAATGGAAGTACATTGACAAAAACAAATGACATTCATTGCTAGGAGAAATATCGGTTGTGTAATTAGAAATTGATTGAATAAAACCAAAAAGAAAGGTAATTGGAGTTCCAAAGTGAAGTAATAACGAGGAAAATAAATTTTACAGCTCTTAATCTGAAAATTATTGTAAAAACTCATACCTTTTAAGAAGTGCAAAGTGAAACACCACCAGAAGTCGGTCAGCGTTCCCAAATAACATCAGAAAAAGGTATTTACAACTGTATTTCCACCATCCTGAACGAGATAACTTTGTAGCAAGTTTTGACGAGTGCCCTTTTCTCAAATTCCATCACGTTTTTGCCAGAATATGAAGAACTTATCACCAATATACAAAACCTGCGCTTTGGCTGCCATAGTGCCACTAACTTTTGATAAACTTTGACCTAATGAAGACAATTTATGGTTTCAAGAGTCTAGTGAATGATAAAACGTAAAATTATCCAACATATTATTTGATCATCCAGGAATTTCATGATACTAGCGCACGCGCCATCTGAGGAGCAGCGTACAAGTTCTAGAATCTGAATGAATAAATTCCAGGAAATGACAGTCATGACATTTGACTAGTCATAGATAGATGGCGATCGTTCTACATTAGAATTTGTCAAATTATCGTATTTAAAAAAAAGATTAAGAAGTAAGAATATTGATTAGAATATTCAAGTATAAGTCTCATTATTGTTGTTGAAATTTTATATTAATCATAATATTTTCTGTCAACCTTTAAAATTAAAAAAAAAAACAGTCATAGGAATTGGTCCGGGAATTTTATTCAAAATAGAATTAACAGAAAACAATACACAACTGGACCTTTCCTATGGAACTCGCCCCAAAAGATAAGAGTTTTTTTTTCAAAATTCGAAATATCACAAATAAATATTATCCTCACAGATGAAAATTATTAATTTAAAAAAAATACTTCATACATTACAGTATATACAACGGTAATGATTTGAATCTTTTCATATACTGGACTAGCTATTTTCAAATCAAGATGGCCTTTTCAAATTCCAACTCATGATACGTTTATGATACGTAGGATACGAAACTTTCACAGAATCTCTAAGTATTATTGATAGATTACTGTGTAATTTTTCGGCCACATTTTATTCAGCGTGAATCAAAATTTCCTTCAAAATATTCAGGGTTCATAATACTAAAGTGCAAGAATTGAGCGAGTTCATTTTCATCATAATAAATCCTTCCTTTCAGATCACCTCAGAGATTCGAGGTCTTCGTTGACTTGTTGGCAAGCCATAGCGGCAGAATTTGCGTCAAACTCCAAGTAGATTTGTCTATCATCGGCGTAACCATGCATGTTTGTTTATTTCAGTCAATTCGGAAATTGGGAAATTTAAATTACAAATAACAGGGGACCAAGAATAGAGCCCTGCGGTACACCAGAGAGAGTTTCAAGATAACCTGACTTAATCTTGTTCATTACCACACAATGCGACCGGCCAAGCAGATAATTTTCCAAGAGCCCGACTTTGAATAGTCTATCAGTGCCAGGATACATAATTTGTTATTATCTATTGAGGTGTGGATGTCGTCGATGACTTTCAATAAGGCAGTCGTGCAGCTATGTTGCGACTTGAAACCTGACTGATAAGAAGGTATCATTTAGAAATTGTCAATATGAACCCGTATCTGTGAGTTGATAATTTTTTTAAATTCCACAAAGAATGCTTATGGGGCGAAGGCTTTGGTAACATCCAGAGGTTGGCTTATTTGGTAACAACAGGTGCAATGAGAACGACTCCCGTTGCAGTTTGGAGGGTCTGCTGAGGCTACCGCCTCTTCCAGTATGGAGCAAGAAGGAGGCAATGGCAGCCCATTTGAGGATGCGGGACTCGGGAGACTGGCTAAACGAATGAACCATGTTAGGTCATGCAGAAATTACGGAGTGAGGATGTTTTATAGAGGTCTTTAGTTACGGTGTAAGTACGCGCGTAGCGCTCGTGGTTTTCTCCACGATCGATCGATCAAAAACCATCGATCAGTTAATTGGTATCGTAGTAGTACATGTACGAGTTTAGCTGATGATGAGGCTATATAGGCTCGAAACATGTACTACTACGATACCAATTAACTGATCGATGGTTTTTGATCGATCCACCATTACATAACATGGATGGTTATATTAAATTGTGGAGATGACTTTGAGTTTCCTTCTTAAAACTTCAAACAAACGTTGAAATATTAATACGAGCCCGGCATCAGCGACGAATTCAGAACTTACGAGAAGACAATGATCAAGCTTACCAGTTTCTACGAAGAGCCAGAGACAACAACATCACCCCAAAAGGCTTCCAAATTAGATCACCCATTCCTGGAGAACGAGCACAGTGCATCATGACGAGCCAGCACTAATTAGGTCGCAAATCAACCATCACCGCTGGTAAAAAAAGATGTTATCTCAGAGAGTATACCTTGGAGGAAGACAACCATTTGCGAAAATTGACAACAACTGCACGAGATTTCGCAAAAACCAAGAGAAGGGACATCAGAACAAATGGAACCTACTGGCAAGAGAAATACGGCCACCACGAACCAACGACGAAAAAATTAAAAGTACCTACCATAATCAACATCTCATCAAAACCCCTGACTTAAGTAGAGGAGTCCTTGCTGTAAAAAGGATTAAACTTCGCAGTTGCACCAAAAACGATACTTGTCCTGGACATCGTGAGCTCTGTAGAGTCAACGAGCAACACAATGAACACTATCCATGCAGAAGAATGTAAATGGAAAGTTAAAGAAGTTTTGGAGAAGGAGCGAATCTCTCGAATAAACATCAACACTGGAAGAAGACTCTAAAAACTCTGCAAATGAACTCCACCATTGAAATTCTCCCTGCAGATAAAAGAAATGCGACAGCCATCATGAAAACCCAGGCGTATGATGATAAGTTGGAAGCGGTACTCGGAACAGGAAATTACGAACTCTCACAGAAGGATCCAACATCTTCGATAGATTAGGAAAATCTACAGCACTCTGACGAAGTACAAAACCTTTTTTCCACACAAAGAACGGACACAATTGACACCACACCACAGTGAACCACATCTCTACGGTCTTACAAAAATTCACAAATCCGACATGCTTTTGAGACCAATCACCAGCTCCCGTAACTCACCAACCTAAAACCTAGCGACATTCCTCGTACCGATACCACAACCTTTACAGGGTACAAGCACTTCATTCGTCAAGAATTCCAAATACTTCGTGGACATTATCAAACATGTCGAACTAGGATCTGAAGATGGTTTCATCAGCTTTGACATGGAGAGCCTTCATACCAATGTCTCCAAAGAAGAATCCCGTAACATTATCAAGAAGAAACTGGAAGAAGACATCCAGCTTAATGAAAGGACTGACGTCCCCCGTACAAGCGATATTGGAACTACTGCAGTGCTGCCTACATAACTCATATTTTCAAAAAACGAACAGTTTCTTTTCCTAAGTTGATGGACTGCCGATGAGATCTCCTCTTCCCCAGTGATCGTCAACATATACATGGAGGGGCTCGAGGAACTGGCTATCAGAGAGGCAGAATACAAACCGTGGCTAAAATTCGTGGACGACACCTTCATCATTTGGAACCACGGAGATGCCAACCTTGAGGACTTCTTCGCAAGAATAAATAACATGGGGCATTCAATTAAGTTCACAATGGAAAAGGAAACTACCAACACCTTGTCGCTTCTCGACGTGAAAGCAGAAAGAACAGACACTGGTATCCTCACCTCTGTTTACAGAAAGAATACACACTCAGGACAATATCTTAACTACGGATCCAATTATCCAAATTCAATAAAGAAGGGAATTGTGAAAACGTTGGTGGAGAGAGCGATGTGTATTTGCAACAACCCGCAAGTCACTGGGGGCGGAAATGAACTACATCGGAAAGGACTAACGCAGAAATGGAACCTCCGAGAAACTCATAGGAGAAGTACGGAGACAACTCGAAAGGACCAAGACGATCGAAGAATGACCACAAAACTCCGATCTCATCTTTCTCTACATCAGAAGTATCTCCGACAAGATCAAAAGATTTGGGAACGAATACAATATCAAGAGTTGCTTTCAATCCGGCAGTACCTTACGAAGTTTCCTCGACGAAATCAGAAAACACAACAGAATCCATCAACAACTGTATTTACAAAGTCCCATATGGATGTGGAAATTCCTATATTGGAGAAACCAAGAGGCCATTATTAGTAAGAATAGCCGAACACAAAAAGTGGACTCAACGAGGAGAAACATCAAAATCGGGAATTGCTGACCACACCTGGACAAAGCACCACCGAATTACTTAGAACGAGGCTAGTATTCTTTATAGAGAGGAACATTGGTTTAAACGGAAATTTATAGTAACCGTCTATATCGAAGCAACCCTTCAGTCAACCGAGCGTAGAAATTAGCAGAGCAGACTGATTCCGCGACGCCATTCTGAGAGCTGTAGCCTATACTAGGCATCGTAAGGAGCCAAACCTCTTCAGCCCCCAACAATCGGACGGAAAAAGAACTGAACAAACTTTGAAGGTATGATACCGTCTACAGACTATGTGGTCGACTCTAGCAAGCCAAAGATAGCACGGTTCATAGGCGAGAATCGCCAAGCACTACGCCTCCTTATAGGAATACTAACAGGACATATCACAAATAGGCATAGAAGGAATAAGCACCACTTGCTGTGAATGTGACGAAAAAGAAGAAACTTCGTCTCACTTCCTTGGCGATTGCAAGGCGTATGGGAGGTTGAGATTCAAAATATTTGGAGTTGAAAAACTCCACCAAGAGAAACTAATCGACTTGAAGATCGGATTACACACTACCTTCATAAGAAGGCCACGAAAGTTTGTTCGAAAAGGAAGATAGGGAAAACCAATGTAGATATGTGAGAATAGATGGCAAAAAGAGTTCAAGCCTGGCTGCGGTAGCGGCCTTCTCATAATTACTACTACTACTTATCGTTTAAATAAATAGAAACTTGATCCTTAAAGCGAATACTTCTCTATATTCTGGGTTCAGAACTGGATCATTACAACCAAGTTCTTGGAAGATACTCAGTTTCACCAACTTACCTAGTAGTTGTAGCTAAACTTACATCAATTCAATTTTATTGCCTGTAACACGAGTGTACCAGCAGGTAGCGAATACTTTCCAGAGATGATAGGAAAAAATTAGTAGGGTCCTTTTGAAAGTTAAATCCTGATTTACTTGAGACATATCCGCTCTAGCAACGATTGCAAATAGTAATAATAGCTGTCATCTATCCACTCAGGCTGTCTTTGGATACACTCTACGAGTGTTGAAGAAGAAGTGTTATTATTACTATACTGTAAATGAATATAAAACAGGTTTTGCTCCTTGAAATATTTTTGGCATTCAACTTACATAAATATTAAGAAAAATTTTAAAGTGATCAATAACCCCAAAAAAGAGAAATGTGTGAATCGTATGTCGGAAATCTCTTTAAAAACACATAACGATACACACACACATCCGGAACAACTACTCTTAGTACTCCACTAACTCCATGCCACAAAAGAAGTTGAATTACAAAGAACAACTTTTATTTTCAGTTGGTTCGAGAAACATTCATATGGTTACCGATATACTGAGACTGAAACATTTTCAGTTAGGCCATAATACCTGATGGTTACAATATGGTTATTGGAGTATTTGAATAGAGACGCCTACTCAAGTGATATAAAAACTATCATTTCCAGAAAGGAAGCTTTAATCACAGCATTTGCCTAGGTGATCAAGGAAATTTGGTCAGAGGATTCGTCACATCGAGTTGTGAATACTCTCTCATTGAAAAAGCAAATCCAAAGATTGGCTCCTCGTTTCATCGGTTATGCTCAGGAAGATGTACAGGAGCTCTTGAAATGGCTTTTACAGGGTTCACATGAAGACGTGAATAGAGTAACGAAGAAGCCAAAACCCATTAAGTATGACAGAGATAGATGATAAATTAGGTGACAGGGAGAAGGCTGAAGAGTCATGGTCAAGGTATTTAAGGACGAACAATTCCAAAATTGTAGATACCTTCGTTGGTTTGTTAAAATCTACATTAAAATGTATTTATTGTGATCATTGTTCAATCTCCTTCGATCCGTTCTGGGACCTTTCCTCGTCAATACCTCTAAGACTAGGACAATTAGGACTTTCACAATGTTTGGATTCATTCAGAAAAGAAGAAACTTTGGATGGTGACATGTGCGAAGTGCAAGAAGAGAAGGAAGTGCATGAAATCTTTATCAATTCAGAAATTCCTGAAAATTTAAGTATTACATCTAAAAAGTTTTTCTGTAACAGATAGATTTCAAGGAAAACTGAATGTCACCAGACAACGGAGCTCCTTGTCGAAATAGTCTGTATGCATTGTTTAATCATAGTGGGACTTCCTATAGCGGGCACTACACAGCCTACTGTAAACATCCGTATGCGAGCACGTGGCATAATGAGTCAAATGTGTCCCCAATTTCATCTAAATCCCTCATGAGAGGTGAGGCCTATGTTCTCATTTATGAGCAGGAAGGCGCTTGATCACAACTTTGAGTTCATTTTTAGTTTTTGTTTAATTTTATTTTATGATTCAAATTGTTAGTAATCTGTTGTTTGAACTGTATTTATGTCTTTAGAAATTAATTAAAAATATTGAATAAATACCTGAATACTCTTATAGAATTTTTAGATTCTACAACCAAACGATTTCATTCAATGAAATCGAGACCAAGATACGGTACTGCTTTAAATGCAATGCAAGGATACGCAAATATCCTTGATCTTAAATGTATGTTCAAAATCCTGTTCCTGCATAGTTGCATGCACCGTAATGTTGGTCAAGGATACTCGCGATTTTAGATCGAATTCGCGTCAGCCGGTAGCTCGATATTATATTGGATAACAAGGTGTGAAACCGTCAGAAGTCGAGACAAGATGAATTCAAAGTAATTATTCATTGTATTTGGAATACTCATTGAGCGATTGGTCAACATTTTCCATTCATCTCTGGTAGCTCAAAGTCGAGTGGTATAGATAAATTGGGAATAAGTATCACAAAATCATTCCCACAACTTTAATTATCACAATTCAAAAATGTTTACCTGATAAATTGAAATATACTGAGGACCAAGAGTTATTTACATGGAGAGGAAAAAAGTTCTTTTTTTTTAATTGAATGTGAAAAAGAGTTATTGCACGGTCCGAAGACACATATGTTTAAATGATGTCAGGACTATTTCTAGTGTATCTACCGATCCTGAACATTTCATGGTTCCACGTCAAAATTTATAGAAGTGAAACAAATTAGAATTTTTCAGAAGACAGGTGAATTAGTAGTAATTAGTAGTAATTTCGGGCCAATTTTGCACCCTAATATAATTTTCCAGAAAAATAGGTGGTCCCATCGCTGCTGGCATGCTGTGTATCAAGTATGAACCTTTTTGTGCAGTGGGTTTACTTCTGGTGGATCTATCGATCCAGGAAATTTCATTTCATGGTTCTACTTCAAAAATTAAGGAAGATACGAGGGTGTTTTCTTGAGAAATGAAACACACCGAATAATTTTGAACTATCTCGAATAACAAACGTTGACGATTCTAGTTGACAACTATTTTGGAATAGCCCAAAGAGAAAAAGCATGTGGGGCAAGCAGGATCAGCTGAAAGGGGTTTCTTGATAACAATGGTGGGGATGATTGAAGCTGAAGGGAATTACTTAACGCCTGTGTATATATTTCCAAGGGTTCGATTTAAAGACACTTTTTTTAGAGGGACGCTACTAGGTAGCCTAGGATAACACAATGAAAGCGGCTGGAGTACTGCGTAGTTATTTATGTATAGAAAAACATTTACAGCCAAAAGCAGAAAATTTTTTCTACTTCTGATGTCACACGTTAAAAGGCAAGGGCTGCATCTTCCCTAGCTCACACAAGTCTCCCGAAGACTTCAGAGGGTTGCGCGTAGGGGTGCAATCGGTTGACGGAAATAAGAGTTTTAACAATTTTTTTTAACACACCCATTTCAGTACAAGTTAAATTCGCGCGGAATATTACGTTTATCAAAGTCTCCTTACGTCAAGATCTCCATATATTGCCTATTTGCCTGTCTCTTGTCAAAACTAAGAGTACCTTTCCATGAAATACGACTGAATAGTATCGAAAAAAGATCAATCCGGTTTACACTGTGATTCAAACTGGAAGCAACTGTACAGAAAGCATTATCCGAGGACTCAAGGACGTTTAGAATAATACAAGTGACAGCCCGCGAACATGTGGCGTTTGAATCTCTCTCAATTTGGAACACTTTTCGAGTGGATGTAATCGATATTAAATAAATAAATAGGTTCGTGAAATGATTTTAGATGCATCATATACCGATAAGATCATTTTTTGACCTCTTGTTGATCTTCCGTAACGCCTGAACGACCTTTCGTATAATTATCACCGACATTATCAAAATTTTTAAATTTTGCTTCGACTTTGATCACAGTCGAACGTGTGATAGGTCGTTAGGGATATTTATTGTTGAATAATTCAAAAACCTCAGCTTTCGTACGGGTCTTATCTCCATAACCTAAAATCATTAAAATCTCTATGCGTTGCTTCTCGCTTAAACAGGCCATGATGTCGATAACTTATTCATACCACAATTACTTGATAGCTTACTATTATTGTTAAGTCGAATTTTAAAAATATATGTACAGTCAGTGTCAAGTTGCATTTCAGTACATGCTCTCTAATTTTGTCGTAAAAATGTTATAGTTGTGCTTAGTTTCCCACCTCATACATCAAACAAACTTCAGCCTCTTGGTGTTGGAGTCTTCGCACCATTCAAATCATATCTCAAGAAATCACTTAATAATTTTATGATTAACAACCCTGGCCAAAGAGCATCTATTTATGATATAGGACAACTCACAACGTCCCCGTTTTTAGAGGTGTTCTCCCCCAAAAAATATTACTTATATCAGGATTTTGTGCCACAGGCATTTACCCATATAACTCATTTATTCATAATGATATTGACTTCATTGGAATTGAGCTTGATACTAGCTTGAATGAACCTGTACCCACCGTGACATCAGATGATAGTGAGGAAATTTCCCTAGCCGGTCCAAGTCTTCAAGAGACTTGTGTGAGCTAGGGAAGAAGCAGCCCTTACCTTTTAATGTGTGATTCCATGCACGAGACCGATGAACATGCGGAGATTTGAACCATCGACCCTACACTTGAGAGGTGATAATAGAAGAACCCGAGGTAGAAAAGGAAAAGTAAAAGATAAATCTAAAAAGTACACAAACTCAGAAAAAAAGGTGAGTGCGAAAAGGGATGTCTTCAAATGCTCCAAAGATAAATCAGTTCTATTCAATGAACAGTAACCTAATGAAAAAAGTGGAGCAATCAAGAAAAAAATACTAAAAAGAAATTCGAAAAATCTGAAGAATATAGTCATGCAGATTCTCCTTTTTCACTCCATTCTGAAATTAGCATTGGTGCTAATTCAATAGTTAATAGTTGAGTTGATAGACGACCTACCACCGCACATAGAAAATTATGTATTGGTCCAATTCCCAACAAAGTCTTCCGTTATTTATTACGTTGGCAGAATTGAAGAAATTTCTGAAGACGACGAATTTAAAATGAGTTTCTTGCGAAAAATGTTCGAGACGAATGAATTTTTTTACCCTCATATCCCTGATGTTTATGTCGTGAACAGGATAGATATAAAAGCACATTCCGAAGTTGGTCAACAAATATTATTAATTTGAAGTCAACTTTGATTTTTACTACTTGAAATAAAATGAGGTACCGCAACATTGTTTAGAATAATTTTTGTGTTTAACACTGGACATAAGAATAGATATTACCAAATTCAGTTATTTCCTTATTGTAACGTAATATCAGTAATAAATCTGATTTTTTCTTATGTGTTAAAACTACCACGCCTGAATATTTCTAAACTCAAATCTGCCCCACCGTATGGCACATTTGTCAAGATGACATTAATAATTTTGTTGGGTTTGGTTTCGTAGAATTTCATAATAACAATGAATAAACATGGTCAATGAATTCTTGAATCTTTAATAAGTCCAAGCTTTAGTTTTCACCGAAACATCTTGTTAATTACCATTTCTGATGACAATTTATTTTCCTTTGTCAAATGTGCCTCCCGTTCCCCTAAAGAATAAATTGGACATACAGTGTGTTCCACTTTCATTGAAAATAAAATATTTTCAAATTAGTTTTTTCATGTGGTAGTAGGTACTCAAAAATATCTATCTTCTTGTTGATGAAACATTCTTATATCCATTTTCCACAGCTAACTAAGAACAATTGAAAATTGCAATTTATATATATTTTGTAGATAGACCGGAAGGATGTATTTGAAAAATTATGTCCTATTTGGTTTCAAACAACCCATTTGGATACGTTTGGCAAAAAACAATTTTTTGCCTTTCTAATTTTGCTATTTACGGTATTCACTCTTAGTAGAATTATTGATTTCTATTAAACTTTGATCATAAGATCTTGATCCAATTTGAATATCTTGTCTTAATTGTCGCATTCAACGGAGAAAAAACCAAATTGATTATGTATTTCTCCTACTTTTATCGCTTTTTATGTAGAGATTCTGTTTAGCATTTATTTCACGTTTCTATGCTATGTGCCTCGATGAATGCATAAATATTTTATATTTGTGACATCAGTTATTCATTTATTCAGATTCATTTTGGATAAAATAGTTCAAGAATTTCCACCAAACAATATTGGAATGATATCTTTTATTCATAATGAAATTCCAAAAAAAAGGAAACAATATTGTATAGATTTGGAGAGTAATAATAAATTGGTACAATGAGTCTATGACAAACAATAGATTTGTATGCATTGATTTAAAGAAGATATGCTTCGGCCAAAGCTAAAACTGGAGATCCGGTTGCAGGAGATGGCAGACTCCCACCCGATGCAGCAATATCAAGATGGCTGTATTTCAGTGGTTTGTTGCTTCCAGATCCATGCTTGTCCAAACCAGAAGCCATAATCAAGAAAGCGGCTGGGCCTGGAAAAATAAAGCGGTTATTATCAGAACCTCAGAAAATATGATGATTAGTTTTCCCAGATTATTTCCCTCATCATGATATAGACCAATCAGACACCACTATTTCTTGAATACATTCTTAGTCTGGGAGGTAGCGTTGCATTTTGGGCAGTCATTTTAAGCCGATTGCTTGCCTTCTTTTTCAATAGATCTCGAATGACCTACACCTGAACCAAGTTTCAGCTGGCTCACCTGCGGTGGGTGTGGAATTGGGAGGTTGCGGAAGTGGAAAAAAATAAAAAGTAAAGTTATGTATAGTACGCCGCCTGAAACTATTTCCATAAATAGTTTTTATCATAGTGAGCTGAAAAAAAAAATCGTCAGCTGCATCGTGGAGGGGGGATTATGCGTCAGCTGCTCGCATGAAAAAAAAAACGTAAAATAAAGTTATATTACGCCCGATGACATTTAACAGCGTGGTTCTTTTAATAGTTAAGATGCAGATTATTCGAGCAATGCACATAATCTTGAATTTAATTCCCACTAATAGCGAACGTGACTTGGGTATATCCCTTCGTCGTATCAAAAATCCAAAATATACATTTTGTAGAACTCGAACTTCTAAGATACATGGTAATCATTTCGGAGGGGTGGGGGTAAAAGGGGGGAATTCTGTATTTCCTACACCTGACGACCTATTTGAAAACCTTTTGGGCAGTTATGGAGGGTGGGCATTCCGATTTTTGAAAATAACCTCTCTCCCTCCCACACCCCTCCAAAGCTACTTAGCGAACGGGTAGGAACTTTGGAAAAAAACGGTGGCTACGTACGCAGAAAATTTTTGCGAGAAAAAAATGTTTAGGGGAGACTAGTCCCCTTGGGTTAATTCTAGAAAGATTTGTGAACTGCACTTTTCTTGAAACGACCCCCCGTTTAGGCTGTGCGTGTCCACGGATTTTCGAAAACGGAAAAATGAAAAAAAAATCAAAATATTGAAGAAAAACAAAAAATACGGTATAGTAGAGGACCATTTTTGACTTTTTTTTTTCAGAGGGAGGGATGGAAGAGCAAACAATTTTTGGCTTCAAGGGGTTGAACTATTTTTTGTACATTTTTTTAGAGAAAAAAAGGTAGTTTAGCCAAGAGTTAGCATGGCTTAAATTTCATCCGGCGTAATTTTACATTATTTTACGTTTTTTTTACAAGTTCATGCGAGCAGCTGACGCATAATCCCTCCTCCACGATGCAGCTGACGATTTTTTTTCAGCCCAGTATGATAACAACTCTTTATGGAAAAAGTTTCAGCCGGCGTAATATTACTTATTTTTGTTTTTTTTTTCACCTCTTTGGCCGCCTGTCATCACCGCACCCACCGCGAATGGAGCAGCTGTTTAACAGCGAATTATTTTTTATTTCTCCAAATCGGTTTTCGTTTTGTAGTTAACAATAATCTCTTGATCGTTTGAATGACCAGTACTGATTTTAATCAGTAAAAACTATATATCTCAAAGATTATTCAAGGAATCGTTTTACAGTCAATGGAACTCTACAAAACTAATTTTCTTACGACCGGATCGGTGCATTTTCACTGAAAAACCTCAAGAAAGAGACCATTTTTCGAAAAATTATAATTTTTATAAATCTGAAGCTGAACAAACAATAATGCGGAAACTGATAGATAATAATATGTGCTTCAACTGTGCCCAAGATGTTTTCTGTCCGATGAGTAGTTTTTTCATAATCGCGTTATAAACTTTAAGGGCACATCTTGCAAGATGCGCCGATTTAAGGGAAATCGTCTTATTCAAATTCTGTAAACGGCTTCTGGAAGTATAGATCAGTATCTAAAATTTATATATTTTGGATTTTCACCTGAGGGGTGGGAAAGTGCGTCCGAAGTCACCCGAAGTCGCACTGAAGTTAATAGTCCGCAAGACCTCGTACAAAATCTTAAGTAATAACCAGCAAGTTGTAACTTTGTATACTGTTTAACTATGCTGAGTTCGACAAGATTTCGCAGAGAAGAAACCTTGACAGTGGTAGGTTTACCTTTGGCTTTCTGAAAAACATGTCAATTTCGCATTTATATTTGTAAATTAAAGTGAAAGATATTTACAGAAAGCAATCTGAAAAAAATTGTCCGACAAAAAGTTTCAGTACTTCTAGTTGGTCCCCCACTCTAAACGAGTCGATTTCACGACTTGTAAGTTGGCGACAAGCAGCAATCTGAGTTTTCTAGGAGCATAAAATAATTAAATGAGATTTTCAACGGCATCATTGTCCGAAGAAATTAATAAGGATCTTCAGCAGTTCGACGCTCCAAAGATGTCGATTTGACGACAATAATGTTGGTGATAACCAGCAATGTTGTCTTGACCTTTTTTTCAAAGAAATAGAAGATATACGACAATGATTTGTCCGACAATAATGTTGGTAAATTGGTTGAAAAACTGCAAAAAAACATGATTTTAATGTTTGTTTTTTAGCACCAACCAAAACCACCAAGCTATACAAAAACACACACATTTAGGCATGTAAACATATACAGGCTGTTTATTCCTGAAAAACAAATAGAAATGAAATTCGCACGTGCGGGTATACATAAGAGATGAAATGGTATGCCGGCCGCTGTTGAGTAGGCGCACTTTATAGTTGTCAGGTAAAATCAAAAATATTTTTCTAATAAACAAACATTCTCGTGTATGTCTCTTGGAATTATTTCGTAATAATGGAATGGTTTTCATGCTCATATTTTTTGTAAATGGCGATTCTTCAAAACATAAATGTGAAAAAATGAAAGAAATTGATTCGACTATGTGGTTAAACTGTCAAATTGTTTTAAAAGCTCGTAAGTTTTACGGGCTTAAGTTCAAAGACGTTGTTTTGCCATCGAGTTGGGATGACGACGTTATAGGCTACCATTCTTCCTGCTATAGGGATTTTTGTGTAAAAAAGAAATTCCTGATTTATGAAGGGTAAGTGATTTGTATATAATATTTCATAAAAATGATATAACATTACCTAATTTTTACCAATCTCCATGAAGAATAAAATATTTTGCTGACCGGAATGTAAAATTTCGTTGATTTCACACTTTAACTGCGAATATCGAAATAGTAATGCAAAAAAGATTTCTATAGAGGAATGCCTTCTTGCAACCATATTCAAAATTCACATCCACCCTCATTTGGGGGTAGTTTATTCTTGAGTGAACTACGATTGCTAAGAATATACTCTTTGTGCCACCATAGAAAAACTTCAGATCAGCCCCCAGATAAGGGTAGTTTATTCTTGTGATTTTTCGAAGAACTTAGCTGACCGGATATGTCAAGTGAAGATCATTTTTTTGCAGTCGTATACGAGGTTTGTCGAATAATGTGAATTTTGCTCAATATTTTTTGACAATATCAAAAATTGTTATGCAGTAAAGTTGTTTAGAATTGAAAAGTACGATCTGATATACAATCACTTGTATCTACCATGAAAAACAAAATAAAGTTATTCTTACATATCTCTTTATTTTTCCCGAAAACTAAAAAAAGGAAAAATGTAAAAACTAACTAAATTTTGGTTTCCAAGACAAAAATAAAGGCACATTGATCTAGCATGGAATTCATATTTTTTAAGAAACCTCGTATACGACTGAAAAAATTGAAATTTGATGGTTGCATTTTAGATTTGATTACATGCAGAACTTTTTATGAAGATTAACTTTTTTGTCTAAAATTAATAATAAAAAGTTTTGTATATGGTGCCGACTTAATTGGACACACTGTATAAATATTTCGATCTTAATATAGATTTAGATGACGTTCACTCTGCCAGTGCAGCACAATCAGAATCCGAGACAAGCGATGAAAGTGATACTTTCAGTGCGAGCGAAGAATCTACTGAAGAAGATAATGAATGATTCTTTTTTATAATAATTTATGTTTATTCATCTTTCATCTATCGCGAGAAATATTGAAATTAAAAAATTTCATCATTTTTGTCGGACAGGCTAAACAGTCCAATATTTTGTCGGACAATCAATACTTCCGACAAGTATTATATTTTTTTTCACGATTGCCACTTTTGTCCGACAGCTGGTTATCACCAACATTGTTGTCGTAAAATCGACATCTTTGGAGCGTCGAGCTGCTGAAGATCCTTATTAATTTTGTCGGACAATGGTGCTAATGAAAATCTCATTCAATTATTGTATGCTCCTAGAAAACTCAGATTGCTGCTTGTCGCCAACTTACAAGTCGTGAAATCGACAGGTTTAGAGTGGGGGACAAACAAGAAGTACAGAAACTTTTTGTCGGACAATTTTTTTTATATTACTTTTAGAAAATATCTTTCACTTTAACTTTCAAACTAAATGCTGGTCATTACCTTACATATAAATGCAAAATTGACATATTTTTCAAAAAGTCGAAGGAAAACTTACCACTGCCAATGTTTCCTCTCTTCGAAATCCTGTCGGACTCAACATATTTAAACAGTATACAAAGTTATAACTTGCTGGTTATCACTTACGAGGCTTGCGGACTATAACTCGAGTTGAGTTCAGACGACTTCGGGTGCATTTTGAAGCATTTAGAGTAACTTCCAGAGACATTTTCAACACATTTCTCACCTCTCAGATGAAAATCCAAAATATACAAATTGTAGATATTGATCTCTACTTCCAAATGCCGTTTACAGAATTTGAATAAAATTATTTTCCTTAAATCTGCACATTTAGAAAGATTTGCCCTTAAGTTGTTTATAACGCGATTGTGCAAAAACTACACATCGGACAGAAACCATCTTGCGCACAGTTGAATTTCATGTTTTTATCTATCAGTTTCCGCAATAATGTTTGTCCAGCATCAGATTTATAAAAATTATGAATTTTTGAAAAATGGTTTCTTTTTTGAGATTTTTCCGGATTTTCTCAGTGAAAAATGCACCGATCTGGTCGTATAAAAAACCATTTTGTATGTTTTATAATTCTCTACAATAGTAATTTACGTAACAAGTCCGGAAAATACTGTTTTTTGGACGAGTGGACCAAATTCTAGGACGAGCGTCAGCGAGTCCTGGAAGTTTAATGAAACGCACCGTACTCAGCCAAGTGTTTGCCCAAAATTCCGATTCTATCCGGCTGTTGTCTTTCCGGATATAATTCAAAATAAATTTGTGTTGTTTTCGTACTATTCCTATCAAATTCATCTTCATTTGAGAATGAGGACATTTCGACTGAAGTATTTGTGCAAACTTATGATGTTTGATGAGTTCTGACAACTAGTGTTTATTAAACAAAATTTTTCGATGGAGTCATGACCATCTCAGATGAAGTTGTTTTTTTTTAATATCTGTGGTTTCACAAGTGAAAATCATAACAAATTATACATCAATGAAATCAGAATGAGAATCAATATTTTTCTGTATAAAAAAACAATATGGCGCCCATAACAGAAAAAAAAGTTGATGATGAAAGCCAGAAGACGAAACGTCGGATAGTAAATCTGAACGTGAAAACGTGTAGCTGAAAAAAAGTATCAATGAAACTGTACTTTTTGTTTTGAGCTATGTTGTCAAATAACGATAGAAAAAAATAAAAACGAAAATTCCGATTTTCAGTTTTTTCCCGATATTTCCGGAAATACTCGGAATTTTCCAAGTTTCAAAACAGTATTTTGTTGAGCACCTACGCAACTTTGCCTCAATTTAAGCTTCGACGTATCTCCTGTAGTTTAGGACATCCCAATGGTGGGGGTCGAATTTGAATTGCCCTGTATATTGAAATTCGAACAGAAGATAGGTACCAACAGAAACATTCTAATTCTTATTTATATTAATGTTTGTATTAAAATTTGAGCACTTCCTGGCCTAGTCCGGGAAGTACGTACTTCCCGGACTAGGCCGGGAAGTGCTACTTTCCCAAAGAAAAAGTGTCCTGGAAGTGAACACTTCCCGGATGGTTTCCGAAAAAAGTATTTTCGATTGTAAAACGATTCCTCCAATAATTTTTGAGATATTTGCAAAAAAAAACAAAAAAGTTATTGTTTTTCACTATTTCTTGTTTAAAAAATTCCACAAAGCAAATTAGCTGTGGCGAAAACTGAGGTTTTCATTTACGAACCGTCTTATAATAGTTATTTATTGTATAAGCGTTTTAGATATCATTTTATTTGCGCAAGATTATTTCTTAAGCAAATAAAATGTATATATACACGCATGCAATACAACGTTTTATACATAATCACATTTATTTAGAATCAGAATCGCGGAAAATTTTCATCACAAAATGATTTGACGTTTTGCTCTGACAGCGGCTGTCACCTCCTCAAAAATCATTGAAATAACATGCAAAAATATCGGGAGGTGTTGAATGGTTGCTATGTATTTTCGATTGTTATTCGACCCCATTTGTAAAAATTTGTGAAGTTGGTGAAAATAAGTAAAATGTGATTGATATTCAAGAATGTATTTTTCATTATTCCACTAGTGGAATAAAGTAATTTCATTATTCTACTAGTGGATAAAGTGGTACTTTATACGGTCATAAAACTTCAATTATAAGGTGATTGTGGAAAAAAAGTAGTATAGGCCGTTTGCGTCCTTTATTTTGTGTGAAAAGAGCCTCTTATTTTTATCTAAAGCTTGGTCTAGTTAGTTATCACTAATGTCAACGGGGTTGACACAAAGTAAATTATTTCCTATATGTCACGGTCCTTCCACCGTCGAAACACCGATTTGAAAATACCACGAGCTGAAAAGCAGTGATTTCAGAAAATCTTGTCATTGGTTTAGATTGAGAAAATGATCACATTTGATTGGTTTATATAATATGAGGGAAATTGTCCAGATATTACTAGATTTTCATTCCTATGGGAGCAGGTGCGTGCTCTCTTTGTAAACATTTCTGAATTTCTATTCACAGAATAGATATTAACCTGATAATGTCAACTTAAACCATTTTTGAAATTTCAAATACTCAACTCCGAACTCCAATTTGGAGTTAAAAAAGTAAACGATGAATATCGCAAGCTTTCAGACTTACCTTGATGACCACGTGAAATTTGTACTGATGGTTTCGCCAAACTTTGGGTAACATCATCGCCTTCCATAACTCCTTTGTAGTTGGAGAAGTCTTCACGTCGGATTCTTGAAATTTCAAAGGGATCGCCTATTTTTTCTGAGGCTGCTTGTAGCTTTTTATCGTTGTCTATTTTTCTTGCAGGCCCATTGTCCATGACTGAAAATAAATTAGACTGAGTGTGAATGGACAGCGGTTTGCTAAAAATTGGAATAGAGTAGAATGTATTTGGCTGAAGGGCCAATGTAATTTTAAAATTTCCGTTTATTTCCAAATGATTATCTGAAAATTTTCAGTTACTATCTGGATATTTCCAGTTATTTGGAAATTCCAGTAATTGGAAATTTCCATTTACTATATGGAAATTTCCAATTTACTATATGGAAATTTCCAATTATTATCTGCTTACTTTTTGTTTATAAAATTTAAATTTAAAGTTGAAAAGGGAAACATTCTCAATTGAAAATGGAACCAAACATGACTGACTACTCTGGAAATGGAAAAACCTACGATAAATTGAAGTTATCTTTTTGTAATATATGATATTACAATGGTGAACTTGAACTGGCTGAAAATATATTGAATGCTGCAGAAACTGAACGAGTTAAAAGAACTTCAAAACAAAATGATGAAGCAGAAGAATCAGAAACAGCATCTTAGATTAAGATAGAAGTGCTCATAAAGATTGATAAAGCACAAGAAAAACCGACAGTGTAAAGTAAAATTTTGAAAAAAATTAAAATCAATGAAGTAATTTCTACTCGGCAGGATGGAAATTTGGCATCAACAAGTAAAGTTGCACAGGAATTACCTTCTGCTTCAAGCGCCAAGAGTACTAGGAGCTATCTGGAATTACCAGAAAAATCAGAACGGAAAAATAAACGAAACATAGAGCGCGTCTCCAGAAGTTACCAAGAATATTCTGAAAAGAAGCGGGCTCTTAAAAAAGAAGAAAAGAAGAAGAAATTTGAGAGAAAACTGAAAAGAGAGGAAGCAGCGGTAGGGAAAACGAAGAACTAACAGAAAGGGAGAAAAAGTCTATCGAGGTGAAATATTTTTTCTGTAAAGAACGTATACTAAAAGGTCAATATTTAATGGTCTAAAAAAGTATCATCGTCGATGCATTTCCAAACTACATAGACAACACGTACCTGATGTAGACGATAATGATCCTTTCATGTACCATATTTGCTATAAAGAAGACAGTGAAGAAGAAGTGAGCCAATAGACAGAAAATGTAATCAATGACAGATCTGGAATAGATTCAGAGACACGGGATCAAATTATTGATGATATGTTTAGTAAATTTCTTAATAAATTTAGAAAATTATATAAATCAAATTCAGAAAGGTACAAGTCATGAAAATAACAACAGAGATAGGGCAGTTACAATTGAAACAGTACAATTGGAAAATATGGACCTGTTATTAGTATTAATTAGTAACGGCATTAACAAAGATTTTTGTCGTGAATACAATTATTTAACTTGGTCAGTAACGTATCGTAATCTGAAATTTTCCAATCTGATGGAATAAGTTCAGAGTGTGGAAAGTTAAATTTTCCAAAAGGCTATGCCAGCAAACAAATGTAGGTACTCCAGAAAACCAAAGTTTCAATCCATGGTAAACTTAACATTGATAATAAACTGAGAATGTGGGTAATTCGCTGATAACCATTAAATAAAGCCATGTCGAATTCTGCAAGCAGTTATTCAAACCGAAAATGAGGACACATAGCGGATCGAACCAACAATTTAGTTAACACGAATTGCGTTTTTTACAGTTACCAGAGATATTTTAGTATCAAGATACCAAAGAAGATTCGTGCAACTATTTTTAAACTGACGGATTGACCTCTCGGAGAAAGGCTGACCGTTACTCGGTCGTAGAAATGACACCATTTCTGTTCTGTAATTGCAAAGTAGCTCATTCACAATCAGGCGATTCTAATTAAGTGGTGTGATTCATTTTCAGCGTTTGGTAACGACAAAGATTTCCTCTCCTTCTTTGCCTGAGGACCACTGAGAACCACGGCTCAATTAAAATGCAGTTTAGCTCTCGGCCAACGTATCTGAAAATTTGATATGTACTGGACCATCAATCCAAAGCTCTTAAGAGCTACACTGGTACATTTGTGTTACCGCGAAATTGGATTGAATATTCCTTTTCCTTGTGAAAGAATATCGAGGGACAACATCGTGAGAGTCAGATATTTGTATTAAATAGTTATTTAACTATTGCTTACGAAATGGGTACCTTTCCAGCATGCGACTGCAGTTAGTAGTCGAGTGCAGTTATAGACTGGGAGATGATTTTTTCGTTTATGCCTGAGACCAGTGAAAGATATGAAAATTCTGACAAAAATTATGAAAAATTTGAGCGGTCGCCGCGTGGCTTTCATATGAAAAATTCGATTTTCATAAAAAAATATATGTGTTCTGGGACGATTCTATCGCCGCTGCCATGTACACCAACGGCATGTTAAGATAGACAATAGCAGCGATTATTTCATTCATGATGAAATAGACCAATCAGACATCACCATTTTCCTAATATATTTTGTTTAAATAAGTGATTATTTCACAAGAGCTGTTCAATCGCGATTCAGTTTTCGTCCTCCATATTGGTTTTCGTTGTGTCCATTTTCAAGGATTCTCACAATTCTTGGCAACAGTTTATAATAAAACAATAATTTACTAATCGTTTGAATGACCTAATATTGACTTTCATCAGTGAAAACTCAATTTTCGACAGGATTTCTAGACAACTATTTTGACATAAGGCAACAAAAATACGTCAGGTTACCGCCTGGTAACCGACATATTCCAGGTTCGGTTTCCAGCAGGGGCGGGCTGTTTTCATGAAAGTCTGAATGATTGAAGCTCGTGTCGGCTGGGAATAATCCTCCACGATCCAATGTTGCGTTAATAATTAACAGTGCTGCTCCTAAGGTGGCGTATGGAGTTAGTAACAAGGCATATCCAGAACACACGGCTAATGACCATAGCAGTCGATGCCAAAACACAAAGGAAAAAAAACATCATAAAAGAAGCGTTTGGTTCTTAAACGTCTCGTATTCAAAGATTAAGCAAAAATGAATTCACCTTTCAGTAATATTTCGTATGAAAATATCAATTTAGCAATTCACAATAGTACACCAGTCAACACTATGAAAACCGATGATTCTGTATGGCTACAGTTTTCAGACTTTTGTAAGACAAAAGGGTTACTCTCTCAATGAAGATACCAAAATTGATGAATTGGCTGTAATATTGAAAGACTGGGGGTTTAATATGCGGAATAAAGACGGAACGGAATATAAAGAAGGTGTGGTGAAGACAATGTGGAATATCGTAGCAAAAAAACTGTAAGAAATGAACCACGTTCAATATAATGTGAGTTTCGATCCATTTAAAGATATAGTTTTTTTCAGATTGTGGTCAATTTGTACCCGAAGAAATTTTGTTTCGGGCTTGCTTTCAATTACTTGAGAACCTAAAGTTACTTGTTCTAGATCCATCTGGAGAGTAACCAGATTAGTTTTAGAAACATTTAATGTCAGCAAGTTAGCACCAAACCACTGTTTGATTTATTCTACGTCAACAGGAATAGTTCGAACCCGAGCATCATGATCTTCATTATGCAAGAGAATCATAGTATCATCAGCAAACAGTGTGTGATATCCAGAAATATCAAGGTTGGCCATAACGTTGATGTAGAGCAGAAATAGAATAGGACCCAAAACTGAACCCTTGGGAACTCCACGTACAGGTTTTCCCTGTCAGAACTAACATTGTTCAATAGTACTTTTTGATTTCGATCAGTACGGTACGATCTGCTCCAGTCTAGAGATGTGCCGCGAAATCCGTAATGTAAGAGCATTTTCAAGAGTACTTCATGACTTACACAGTCAAAGTCCTTAGAAAGATCAAGAAATATTGCTGCAGCCGACACTTTCTTGTTTAGGCGCCAATATATTGTGTCTCTGCAAGAAACCCATTACCCGACGTTTTACTAGTTTCTCAATAATTTTGGAATTTGATTATTTTTTAATAGTGTTATTCACTAACATATATTTGCATTTGCATAATTAACCTGCATGCGCTTGGAGGTTAGAATGTTTCAATTTTTCTTATTTTGGCATCTAATGAATCATCGTTGAATTTGTGAGATTTTACAAATTAATTATTCCACAACATATCGTATCTGTAATTTATTTTGGTCGAAAATTCTAAATCCTACATGTTGATAGATTAAAATCTCAAATTTCCTTTTATCTATGAAATCTCGGCGTCAAATTTGCAATAATAATATTTTTCACAAAATTCGATTTTCACAACAACATGAATTTGTCTTTTTTATCGTCCCATTTTTTGAAAATCATTACCTACGCTTTGTAAAAATTTCAGGTAACAGATAATTGCTATTTATTATTCTTTCGACTACTATTATACCTTCCTATAGCAGAGGTTGTATAATTGTCACCAGGAAGTTGAATCACAGAGAGGAGAAGCAAGGTTTATTTCTTTGGAACATCCAGGCGGTACCTCTCAGGATAATTTCTCAGGCGGTGAGCATTTATTTTATTTCTGATCTGTTATTGGTAAATTTATTGTCTCTATGAGAAATAAATACGAATCTGAGAGAATCTGTTTTCTAGCTTGTCTGGTTGCATAGTGTTCACCCTTGTGGATTCTACCTGTAATCTACTTTCATTGGCGAAAGTAACATCTCTTGGAGTTTTTTGTATTATAACTCAATCAATCTAATATCCACAACAATTTCATCTTGATGGTCTTCAGGGCATTATTTCACCTCCTGTCAAGCCGTTTAACCAAATTTTATCAATCGGACATATTTTTAATAATGAAATTCAGAATATAATATTGTGGCTCTGCGGATATCCTTTGTACCAAAAATATTGTATCAACCAATTCTGCTTCATTTCGTCTGCTTCGCATGCTATCGAGGAGGCCATATACTGGGTGAAGGACTGGTACCACGAGGAGGTCCCATTGCTATCTGAACAAGGGTCAAAGAGGCACAAGTATCCGACACAGCCAACTGACATCCAACTGAATTTTTGTAGAGACCTGCCACTAGCAAGTGAGCCATACTTTCGTCAGCTACCAGGTGGTCATAAGTCCCCAACAAAGCAACGTAAGATCCAACCACAATGCTTCGTTAGGACTAGCAATATATGAATCAAACATCGGTTGAATCGGTTGAATCAGATTTATGTGAACTTTCTGAATTTCATAACCTTCAGCTGATTCCTTAAATTTTCAATTATTGCATTCAGGTAATTTTCTTTTAAAATTGTGTGTTAGCATTTCATTAAAATTAGTAGTCTTCAGCTATTTTGTTCAATTTATTGCCTTCGGCTATTATTTCCGGCCTTCAGCTACATGTTCGAATTCATAAAATAAATTTGTTGTTTTTTTTGCGAGTTTATTCTGCCTCACCACTCAATCTAGTCACAAATCAGTTCATATTTATCTTTATCTTCGTTTTTGTCTTTTGCAACCTGGCGCCATCCTATCTGAACTAGTCAAGTCAATTCATTACCTATTTGTTTAATAGTCACCTAATCTGCCCTTACTATTGAGCAATCATTTGTTGTTACTTACACCCTAACCAAACCAATCTGAACAGCCCATCAGCCAAAAGTAAAAGCTTTCCAAATTTTGAATAAGAATAATCAAATTTGCATTTTTAAAATTGTGGAGGGTTACAAAGAGTAGGAGGGCTAGTTCCCCAACTCGATATTGAACGCAAAAATTAAAACATTTCAATTTCATCAAGGCCACTAGTAAATAAAACAGAACTAGCTTAGCCTGTAGAGCTTGTTAATTGAAAATATTCTCATGATGCAGTAAAACTGCGATGTTGATCCCGTCACGGTAATGTCAGTTTGAATTGTAATTGCATTGAAAAAGACAATAACAATTTCATTTTTATCGACAATTAATGTCGTTTTGAATTGAAAATTGGTGGCCTTGGCTTCAAAATTCAATTTAACTTGTTTAGAAAAGGTTAGGTATATTATATACGGTATACGCATAAGATCGCTTAGGATAACAGTTTTATTTGTAAGTGATGCATATGTGTTGGGAAATTGAATAATAAACAAGATGATGTCATTCTATTACATGGCTTGGTGTAATACATTTCAATGGCAAAGCATTGGACGGAGAGCATAACACAAAGTTGAATGCAACACTTCAAACTATACATATATACCTTGGAAACAAAACATATTTGTTTAATTTCAACCTATTTATATTGACACTCCCTTTGAATTATTTCTTTCATTTTTATAATCAGGTTCAAACGGGAAATGAAAACTTGTTTTTGTAACGCTCTTGCCCTTGCCAGCACTTTTTCCGGATGTTTGTTCCAGGTGAGCTTCGAGTCTAGGTTCAACCCCAAGTACTACGACCCTGCTGACAACTGTAGGGTTTCACCAGAGAAGAAGTAATTTTTCTGGTGAAAAGAACAATCGCTGTTTTTTGGAAGTTCACCTTGATGTCTTCCCTTATGCACCACGTCTGTGCAGGCTGATTGAAACAGATCCACACATACTCCCATGTACTTCCCGTAAACCATTTTTACGATATCATCAATAATTTGGATACTTGGAAATAAATGCGCGTGAAACAATAACAAGAGGACCAAGAGATCAAGAGAAAACAAGAACAAGAGGAGCAACAGGAACGGTTAGTCCAGAAATTACAACAACATGGTGAACTTCTACAACGAATGTGTTGAAGTCAACAGTGCTTCCAAAATGAAATCACTGAAATAATGCACAACATTAAAGGGGAAGTCTAAGAAGTCAAATGAGAAATCCAGGAGGTCAGAGGTGAAGTTTAGGAAGTCAGAGGTGGATTCTATGGAGTCAGCAGAAGGGTCAAGGATATCGAAAATGAACTGACACTAAGATAAATACGATTAAATTTCCGCAGATTATTGTCTTCGCGACATGTTTCGATAAACTGTATCTTTTTCAAGCGAATGTAATAAATTAAATTATTCTACGTTGAACATTACTTTAAAACCCTTCTTTTCAATTGAGGTAGTTAGGACCTACCTATATTGAAATAAAAATTGACAATACAATGTAGGTTACCTGTAAATCTCAAAACATATCTACTACTTAATTAATTGAAAAGGTTTAAAAAAGGGGAACTATTAAGGTCCAATTGATTATTCAGTAAACAATTCAAATTTTTCAATTTATTAATTTCCAAGAATTCTATATAGTCTAATAACCTTATTTTCAACATGATGGATTTCAAAGTTTTCTTCGAAGACATGGCCTTCTTCCAAATTATGATTGGCATATGCTGAATGTGTTTTATTATTTAAATAAGTCATACGGTGTTCACGTACGCCGCTTCTGAATGGTCTACCAGTCTGGCCCACATATACTTTGGAACAAGATGCACAATTCAATTTATAAACTCCTGATTTTTCAGATTTTTGTGTTTAATCTTTATTATTTTTGACAAACCTTCCCACCGTGTTATCTGTTCTGAATACTACTCTTAAATTTAGTTTTTTCAAAAATGACGCTATTTTTTCTGAAACGGGTCCTGAATAAGTTAAAGTTCTGTAATTATTGTCAAGGTTCCTCATAGTGGGGTACACTTCTTGGATAGCCTTTCTATGTAATTTTTTAGCAAGAATATTCTCTATTAATTTGACTTGATATCCATTCTACGTATTTTCTCTCATTTCTTACTAACAAAAAAGTTTGTAAAATGCATGATATTCACTTAGTTCAATTATAACAGTTTTGAAATAAACAAGGGCCATCAAAAAATGGCCCTTGATAAACTCAACGGACTACAAAGACAAGCGTACCTGGCGATTACTGGAAGCATTCGTTCCACGGTAACGGCAGCAATGGAAGCCCTCCTTGGATTACTTTCTCTCCACATAGTTCTGGAGATAAATGCAAGATGGGCAACATACAGACTCTACCAAGCGGCCATGTCTACCGCAGGCATGTGTCATGAGAAGCAGTATCATGCTGGATGGCATAATAGCTAACAACATTCTGGGAATTTCCTCAGACATCATGCCTAAAACAATCAACCTTCACACGTCCTACACTGTTGGAGTTCTCGAAAGAGAAGACTGGATCCGGAATGAAACCGACCTATGTAGGGCAAATGAATGTTGGTTTACTGATGGTTCCAAAACTTTGGAAGGCGTCGGAGCCGGAATATATGGAATTAACCCAGTAGTGAAACGCTCATTCAGTATGGGTAAACTAGCCACGATGTTTCAGACAGAGGTATATGCCATTGAAATGTGTGCAAGGGAGCTGGAGAATTGACACCACACGAAAAATAATAAAATATTTTCAGGTAGTCAAGCAGCACTGAAAGCGCTTGAATCCAACTGCTCTGAATCTAGAGCAGAATGGAACTGCAGAGACACCTTAACCCGACTACAGCAACGCAACAACGTTACCCTAGTCTGGATTCCAGGTCACACAGGCCTAGGAGGAAACGAAATAGCGAACGCCCTAGCAAAAGGGGGGGAAACAAAGTTCACTGGACCAGAACCGGTAATCGGTTTAGCATATAGCACTGCCAAGAATGTCATAACAGCTTGGGCGTAGTCTACCGGGCCCAGCCCATTCCAAAGCATTTATTGATTGTACAAGGAAAAAACAGGACAATCTATTTTCCTATTTTTCAGTATTTTGCTGTTCCTATGATAAGTCTACAAATGTTTATTTCGAAGTTGACTTGGTAGGTACGAAAAGAATAATGAATATCTGAACATGAGTAAGTGGATGCGTAGCAAAAACTGAGAGTTGGTAGGTTTTGAAGTTCGTACCAATGGCGTCGAAATGAACGACTGCAAATACTATAATTTATAATTCGATAATATAATACCGATTTTGAGTTGTGTCGTTAAAGTGTTTTTTAAAAGTGACTCAGAACGAATTTGCGAATCATGATTTCTTTATGAGAGGGTGACCATTTTATTTGATTTGACAAACTGATAATATTTTCGCTTATTTCCAAATAAGGATTGTATGCACTCTTTCGAAGAAATCTACATTGGGATTCATTTTCCTCTACGAATTGGGTTATTTTCATATGTTACAGGTTTTAAACGTTTATGATATTCCTCGTTTGAATATTTTCCATTATTTTATTTTATTCATTATATCTGTTAATTTAATCCAGGGCTTATTATTATTATTATTATTATTTAAGAGTCTAACTACCTTCTAAGATCCCGAATACAGATATTTTCCAACCACAAGAGCGTCTCTTAGTGCAGACGACCGGATATGCACCTTTTTGGAAGTTTGGGAGACAAAAAGAGCCAGTTAATCCTTGAGCAATCAGATAGCTGATATCCCTTGGCCAGCAACATTCTTTTAGCTTGGTTATAACAAGACAAATAACTGAAAATCGGGGTGGTGACAGCTTCTGCCTTTGTTTATTTTGAATACTTTTCAAGTATTATTAAAAGAAGTAGTTTCAAGGGCTTCACCTTGAGAGACCCTTGAGAGTCAGTGCAGTGAAACTATAAGCAGCCATCAGAGGGATGAGATGAGGTATTTTATTCAAATAATGACCCAACATCGTCAACTGCCATTTAAATAATACAAAAAAACTTCCTACGGAGGTTGATTTCTTTGGTGTGGGTTTGCATAGAACTCAAAACATTTCGTTCGCACAACCACCCTAGGTTAACTATTAGGTACACGAAGTTGTACATATTCCAAACCCGGGGCAAAGACAGTCGCAAAGGTCTACATTGAAAATGTGATTGATTGATTGCCAGACATGAAGTTTCGCTATAATTACATTCTGATCAAGCATGAAAAGATGAGCATTCTAGGAGTCAAGAAAACTCTTACAACAGCTCTACATCCACAATCAGTTGGAATGGTTGTACAACATGAAAAAACCAACAGCCAGAAACTATTAATGTTCATCTCCATAAATCAAAAGGATTGAGATGAGAAGGTGCTACTATTCCTTCTATACTATCGCATGAGTCCACTGGATATACTCCATCAGAAATGAAACTGCCATAGGATCTGCTGTTTGGAATGCCACCCAGAAAGGCAGAGGACAAAGTTCTTCCAGAATATGCCGAAGCAATGCGAGAAAGATTGGACCGAGTCCATGAGTTCTGCAGAGGTCGTCTTCAAATTTCCAGTAACAAAATTAAAAAGAGATTTTACAGGATCACTCTGGGGACTATTTTCGAGCCAGGTGATGCCGTTTGGCTGTACCAACCTCAGAAAAAGAAACGGATATGTATGCCCCAAGCTACAGAGGAATTGAACAAGACCCTACGTCGTCATAAAGAAGATCAAGGAATTGGTATCCCGCATCCAGCTCACCCCAAGAAGCAAACCCAAGGTTATTAACGAGGAGAGATTAGCAGATTACCAAGGCCACGATTCCCCAAATTGGTCCAGAGAGACAACCAAAAATGGTAATGGTGTTACCTGGGGAGGAATCTTGCATCTGGTATGCGACGAAAGCATAGCGAATTGTTCTATAAACCTTCGATGAGATTCATGGAAACATCTTAAAGTACTAATTTTTGTTCTAGATCACCGATAATTACAACTACTACTTATGGTGGATTGAGCCTTGAGACTTGCCAAACACCTCTTTTTACTTATGATGTACGTTCTTTCAACAAACGCCAAAACTCCAAATATAAAAAATGAACCAACGCTTCCTCCTTCTTCTTGATTATCGCGATGCTGATGGAACATAATAGATTTTTTTTCTATGATTTGAACCCCGTAGATGAAGAAAGATTCTTCAATTTAATCCTCGTCACAAAAACTGAAATAACACAACATTAAAGGACCCCGCACGGTTCTTATGGAAAATGGGTCCCAGTCGAATTGTTTGAAAATGTAGTTTATGATGTCCTGATTAACTGTCTCCATGGGCACAATGAGATCTAATGAACAGTTTTTGAGATACAGAGTGTCTAACATGCAGAGACAGGGTTCGTTACTTACCTTTAGAAAATGTAATAGGCGATTATTTTGTTATAAAAAGTTAAGGATAATGATTTCAATCTTAATATTGTCGACACGAGTAATAATAAAAAGTTCTAAGACTCCGTATACAAGGTTATTAATAATTACATAATTTTTATGTAACTCTTTGAACCAAATCATCCAAACGCAAAAGCTTGCAGACTTCCAGAATAAGTAATCATTTGCTTTTGATATTGGGTGATCTGAGGTTACTATTATATAGGGTGACTTTAATTTAATCGTATGTAGTAACACTGTACCTAGTAACACCATGCACTTCATATTTTAATTTTTTGTACAGGGTGTTGAATTAAGGCTGGACACCGGCGATACATTGATTCGTTGCTATACAGGGTGATTCATTTAATGTGACGACCGGATTTATTTTCAGCTATAATAAAACTTTAGCTAAAAGGCTCGGGTTAACAGAATTGGAACGAGCATTGCTACAAGAGTACATGCTGCACAAGATTCCGGTATGTACCGGCGATGAAGATCTTCATTATCTATCGAATATGGGGCTATATTTCCGAAAGGATTAAATCATGTGCACATCATTGAGATAGGCAAGGATATATTTCAGAACCATCCATTAGGTAATAATTATTGGATAACATAAGATTAACCGATAATAGGATGAGAAATCTTGTAATTCTGACAAAGATATAGCAAACAATCTGACGAGAATGTACCACGAGAGTAGTTTGAGTGACAATGAATTTGAATGTTAATACTCATATAAATGCTTAATGAATAAGAAAATGCCCTAGATCGATATTACTCTTGTAAATCTTGTGCTCGGAAGTGTCGAAATCTTCCACATAACGCTAATGTCGTATTCTTTTTGTGGTGTGCAAGCCACCAACCAATAGAATTCGTACATAATCGTAATAACAATATCTTAACAGACATAGGATGAACTAGTAAAACAGTTTTTTAATGAAGTAGTCTCCCATGTGATAGCTACATCATCATTGCGCTGTCAAGGATTCATATAAGATGCAACAAATAGACAAGAGCCATCAAATAAAGGTCATATTATATTTAAATTTCTACTTCATGTTTAATTTGTATACATATGTCCCTAAAAAATATTAATAAATACAGCAAAAAAAGAAAATTTTGGGTAACCCTGTATAATAGTAATTTCAGATCACCCAATATCAAAATCAAATGATAATTGATAATGAGAGCTTTTGCGTTCGACTGATTTACGTAAAAATTATGTAATTATGTAATATTAATTACCCTGTATACGGAGTCGTAGAACTTTTCATTACAACTCCACTCGACAATATTAAAATTGCAATCATTATCCTCAACTTTTTGTAACAAAATAATCGCCATATTATTCATTTTCTAAAAAGTAAGTAACAAACCCTGCCTCTGCATGTTTGACACCCTACCTATATCTCAAAAACTGTTCATTGTGCCTTTGGAGACATTTGATCAGGACATGATAAACTACATTATACTAAATTTTCAGCCAATTCGACTGGGACCAATTTTCCATAAGAACCGTGCAGGGTCCTTTGTTCATCTCACTTTCATAGGTTCGCAGACTAGCATGAAACTTTTTTTTATCATATAACTAAAAATTGTGGGATGTGAATGTTTATTTGTATTTCCATACTTTTTCATCATTGGAATGACTTTTCAACTGTAATTTAATAATCGAAAAAAAAAATAGTCAGCACGAATATTTGTGAGATTGAGTAGGTGTTGTTCCTTATCCGGGAGTAGGTAATATTTTTATTGGTCATATTCTCATAAGTGTATCAATTTATTAGAACTTTAAGACGTAAATTCTGTTCGCGAGATAGTGAGGTATTTCCTGTATGTACCTGTATGCAAATGCGATTGGTTTTATTGCTGGAATGAAGACTATGAGGTGATCAGCTCGACCTTACACTATACAGGATTCGATAATACTTCATTATTCAGTGTATAAACACGAAGAAATAATCGTAGTTGCTCAAGCAACATTATTTATAGTCTAATATCTAGATCCAAGATATCGAAAAAAAGTTATTTGAAGAAGATGCTTGGAATTTAATTTTATACCCACATACAGTGTTTCAAGCAATCAATCGGAAAAGTTTGAAATTGCAATTTTATTTTGAATATTTTCTGATCTCTTTACATAAATCAAAGTTTTTTGTCTGAATGGCTTCACTTTAGTGGAACAGTTGTATTTTGATGATTATTTCACTTATGCTAAAATAGCGTGTTATGATTGGTTGAAATTTTTGTGTTGATAAATGAAAACTTCATGTTTTCGATTTTGTAGTTCGGCTCTTGATTGACTACTGGATATGTATATGATGTGTTTTCGATTTTGTAGTGCGATTCCTGATTGGTTATTATCAAAACAAAAACTTACCACTAGCAAGCTGCTTTAATGACACAACACCAAACTTTGACCAAAACTAAATAAGCACTCACTATTAATTCATATCAACTTCACAATTTTAGACAAATTTTGCATACTCGTTGATTAATCAAATCACTAAATCAAAATGTTATCAAAACATAACCTCGAGCGAGAAGCAGTAGACTAGACATGCAATGACGAAACTACGAATGACGAGCTCTGTCATTGGTAACTGAAATAGAGGGATGTTTGAAATATCAAGTAAATGTTTTGTTAGTTGCATAATTTCAGAAGTAAATGCGGGATTAATGTTCCTAGTTAAATTGAATAGTATATAAATAAAAATGGTTTCGATTTTAATCATGAAATAATCTTAACAAATACAACTCGTGTTATCGGCGATTATCGTTAATTCCTTCTCGGTTTCGAATCAAATTATGTTGCTTTAGGCAACAACACTCGCGCAAGCGCTCGTGTGGTTGCCAAGCAACATAATTTGATTCTCAAATTCAAAGGAATTGCTATTTCGATAATCACCGATACACTTGTGGTATTACCTACGATAATGCCAAAACTTTCTCATTTTCTTCGCCACAGATGGCACTAAATTGAAAAATTTGGTTTAAGTCAGAACCCTCGCTGTTACATTGGTTCGTATCTAATCAGAATGCCAAGAATATTGAGGTGATATACCATCTAGAAACATTCTGGTTCCCTGATTATAACCAAGTTTAGATGATAATCGTGCAAGCGCGTTTCATTTTCCAAATAAACTTGAAGATAGTGTGTCAAATTAAAGAGGCTTAAAGTTTATGTGCAAAGTGAAACGATTTTAATCAGGAAACATGATGTTTCTAGATTACCGTATCATCACAGTAGTCTCGAAATTCTATTATAACTGTTGGATACGAACCAATGTAGCAGCGAGGTTTCTGACAATTTTCAATTTAGTGCCATCTGGTGTGGAGAAAAGGAGATACTTTTGTCATTATCATCAAAATACAAATTTTTCACTATAGTCAAGCCATTGAGAAAAAAAACTTTGATTGTCGAGAAAAGATTGGAAAATATTTAAAAAAATGCAATTTTAAATTTTTCCGATTTATTGCTTGAAACCTAATTATTGCGGAAATTATCCGAGGATGGACTAAGAAAGTTACATAACGCTATTAACATCCAATAATTGGCAGATATGTAGATATAGATATATTGATAATTTATTGTATTTATTCTGATAATGTTGTTGAAGAAGAAAGTAATGTGCTTATGTTTATTTTGTTATTTCTAATTAAGGGCCGGTTGTTCAGTCAGAGATAATCTGCAGTTTTATATGAATTTTGGTTTATCGAGTTGTTCAGTACATAGGTAGAACTAATTCTGGTTTGATTCCAGGTTTCGCTAAACCATCAAAGTCGTTGGTTTAAGCACTCAATTTGACATATCTGAATGACACATTAGAACTACAGTATGAAATAGTATGGAAAAATAATCAGAAATTACTTTCTCAAAAATGCTAGTGGACGATGATATAACAACTGATTATTGAGATATTGAATTGGTGAATATCCTAGCCCCTATTAGGGCACCCCGTACTTATAGATTACGTGAAAATCATTTCAATAAATGATCACATGAACAATTTGTTATCAAGGTTCAGATTATCAAAAGATATTGTGAGGATTATTGTTAAATGGTTTCTCATGAAATCGCTAATAAAACTAATTGGTAAGTGCATTATGTAACTTGATACTATTAGATATCTTTGTCATGATTCCATTACTGAAAATTATTTTTCTGGTTGGCATTATACACACCAAAGATTACAATGGCACATCCCATTACAAAATTTTCCTTTTCGTGGAAACCAGCTACATATCCATTTTGAACATATCATTATATCTACCTTGAAAGATCCATCACACAGGATGGTTTGCTCATGAATTTCATTCTATTTCATTGTTTAAGGCGCTTTGAACCAAGACTATCACATAACTATTATAATTAACATTCTTATTGAAACCTGAAAAGCTTTGTCGATAAGCTGAAGAACTTCTGTCATTGAAGTATATTTTGACTTTTCATGAAATAGTTCAGATGAACTGCAAAATCTTGGTTTTCGTTATCCATGGTCGAATTTCTGCTGAACAACACATTTGACGGTAATCTAGAATTCGATTCCAAACCGAGTTTGATGAATCTTTGGAATTTACCATGGACTGAACAACTGGCACTAAAAATTTGTAAATACTACTTTTTTTGTCTATAAACAAAGACAACTTTTATTGAGTTCAATAAAATCTGCACTAAACGGTTTCGAAAAGAGTCTTAAATCAGACTTTGTGAAACCGGCAGAAAACAGAAACCTAAATACTAGTGGTGCTATACTGGAAATTTATCTGAATGAAGCGTGATGCAGTGCGGCTTTTTATAGTCCCCCCACGTTAGTTATTGAACGGTTTGGCCAATAAACATGGATCAAAAACCATTTTGAATGGTATCAAAGGTGCTACTTTTTGAAATATAAGACATTGTGATTGCTTGATAAAAGGGGCGAGATGGCTCATCAATTTAACAATTTCAAATTGCATGAGGGGCCAAGTGCCACATGCTGAAAAGAGAATTGCCATCTGAACTTTTTCAGATTTTCAGATAGTTTTTTACCATGTGCACTCGAAAGATCAAGGATAAGTGCGGATCTGAACCCTTATAATAAAATTCAATAAATTTTAACGGTTTGATGTGAAACAATAGTAAAAAATATGTTTTGAATGATATTTCCGATAATACTTTATGAGAGAAGATACACTGCACTCACTCAACAGATGGCACTGGATGCACATCAACTCGAAAATTTTGAAAGGCAGAGAGATCGAAATTGTTAAAATACGAAAATCAAAAATTAATGTGCCCCCACCCCCTAAATAGTTTTTGTTCCATGTTTTTACGTCAAACCGTTCAAAAGTTAACAGGGGGTGGAAGGCTAAAAAAACCGCAGTGTGTAATGTTCGTGTTTGGGAGTTGAAGAATTCTACGTTTATATTCATTCAGTTCTGTGAATATAACCTTTTTGGTACATGAAATTTTATTTTATATTTTTGAAATTGAACTCACCAATTGTATATCCTTCTCCTACTGTACGACATGCATGGCCAGTTAGTGTTGCAACTGTAAAAATATGGGGATTGATTGCACTTAAGGCCTCTTCCTTGAACTGAAATTAAAAACAATCGAATAACTGACAAATTTAAATTCTTCTAAACGCAGTAGCTTTCTAGGGCAAACTGATTCATTGCCCTTCTACAATTTTGTATTATTGATTCCATATTTAATATTAGGCCAAGCTGTAGATAAAAATAAGAGGATATTTTAACAAAAAATAAAAGCCGCAAACGACCCATACTACTTTTTATAAGATAGATCGTAAATGAAAACCCAGGTTTTCTTTTGTTTTTTGGAAATATCTCAAAGATTATGAAAGAAATCGTTTTACAGTCAATAGAACTTTTGTAGAATTTTATAAAATCTACAAAATGGTTTTTTATACGCCCAGATCGGTGCATTTTCCACTTAGAAAATCCGGGAAAACCTCGAAAAAGAGACAATTTTTCAAAAATTCATAATTTTTATAAGTCTGAAGCTGGACGAACAATATTTCGGAAACTGATAGATAATAACATGTGGTTTAACTGTGCGCATGATGGTTTCTGTCCGATATGTAGTTTTTGCACAATCTCGTTATAAACAATTTGAGGTCTATGGATACGTTCAAATAACTAATTTCAGCCCTAAAATTTTGGGAAAATACAATTTTAATGTTTCCGGTCAAAATGTCTGTGCTACGTGAAATTTAATTATTAACTTGAAATCATAAATCTGTTTCAAATAGCAACATGGGTAACCGGACAGAACAGAACATGAAAGAACAGAACAAGAAATAACAGAACATGAAAAACAGAACATGAAAAAACAGAACAGTGAATAAACAGAACAATGGTAAAACAGAACCATGACATAACAGAACCGAGAAAAAAGAGAACACTGAAATAAAAGAACCTTGATGAAACAGAACTCTGTTAAATAAGAACAACGGGAAAAAATAAAAGAATGTGATACAAAACAAATAATTTTAATGTAAAGAATATTATAGGTATATACACCAATATTAGGAAAAATTACTGGAAGTTTGCCATTCGCTGCAAATACATCAATTTATCGGCATAATTTGCATATTCTTCTACAACTGCTGCCACTTGATTGCTGAGGTTCACATACTTTTTCTTCCGTATTTCTGGACGACCAGTTACTGCATTGGATAGCACCAACCGTTGGCAAGCAATGTCTCGCCTTAATCCATCCAGCAAATTCCATATGCTAGGTTGGCTGCAGTGGAAGATGGAGTTCAAAGCGTTGTGGAAACCTTCACAACAATTTGTTGTTTTTGGGCTTCCCTCAGAAACGGCTTCGAAATGGTTCCAAAACGCGATTGGAAATTGCGGTGATCGCCCAGCAACGCCCTCTATATATGTTGAGAAGAAATACGTCAACACGTCGTTGTTGCCATCATCTTAAAGGAATTATGTCAGGTCTAGCATTATTTGAAAAAGAACAACACACCTGATAAAACAAATCACGAAAAAATTACTTGTCAACATCTCATTTTACCTCGCTTGAGCAAAAGTAATGTTTTTCAGTAGTATTATCCCAACAAAATAATACTTTCACCTTGCTGTCACAAAAACTGTGTTGCTTAGAAACACGACGAGAGCTTGCTCGAGTGGTGTTTTGTACAGCAACACAGTTTGAGCGACTGGCAAGGTGAAAGTATTTTGAAAATTCTCCATTTTGAAGGGATATTCGATCAGACAATTTCACGAATATATTAAATTATTATGGACTAAATGCGTATTGCAGGAACGGTTCATCATGTGTCATTAATGTCAGTTGAAGAGTTGAACCGTCAAACTGTCGTTTCTCTATTCACAGAAATTGTTGTAACTATGGAAACGTATAAATAAGGAAGAAGCGAAACACCGATTTGAAAATACCACAGGCTAGATACAGTGTTTTCGAAAAGTCCTTTTCTCATTGGTTTGAATTCAAAAAATGATGGCATTTGGTTGGTTCATATAATATGAGGGAAATTGTCAATGGAAGTTTCTTTGAAACCTATTAGAGTGCGGTATCACATTATTCGTGATAAAATGCCTTTTTTCCTAACCCGAGGAGCCACTATTTTACTTGTGCGGTATCACATTAATCGTAATAAAATGCCTTTTTTTTAACCCGATGAGGAGACACCATTTTGCTATTTGAAAAAAATTCGTATTACAAATTTCAAAATCAAATTTCAAATATCAGATACATTTTGACTGAAAATAGTAAAGTTGAGTTTTTCCCAATATTTTACGATGGAAATAAATATCATAAAAAATTGGTTATAAAAAGTGTCAAGTGATGCATGGTTGTGTTCAGTATGTCATATGGAGACAGAAGAAGTGAAAATATCGCGTGTGTGTATTTAGAAATCGAAAATAAATGTCACTTCTGGTAAAGCCGAAGTTGCATAAAACTGAGCAAATTGTCAAAATATGCAGTTTTATTTAGTATACAGATTCCCTGAATTTCATTCCATGAAATTCAGAAACAAAAAAGTTATAGGGGTGAGCCACTTTCCGCAGACACTCGGTATAAGAAATAACACTGTTGAAAATTTCAAAAAATCTGTGTAGCCGAAGTTATTATACATTGGAAGAGTATAATGCTGATTGCTTTTCATTCAGTTGAGTATTTTACTGCTCCGGATATAATTCTTAATCTTAATTTTCCATGTACACGAATAATCCCTTCTTTTATACGTTATTTGTCACATATGGGTATGAGCAACAATAACTTTGCAGCGGACAGTGTAGACCCTCATTGATAAAACCTTCATGCATTGTCCAATCATAGCGGTACTACCGATTTTGGACACTACACTGCTTACTGTAGACGCCCTTACGCAGATACTTGGCATGAGTACAATGATTCTTGTGTGTCACCAATTACCTGCATCCAAAATAATTTGGACAGGGAGGCATATGTTCTTTTCTATGAGCCCTACTAATAGAATATCTTAATTTTGAAGTTTATTATTTTTCGTTGAATTTATTTTATTTTTCATATTAATTTATTTATATTTGTACTCATTATATATACCGTGAATTCCATTTGAAACGAGCCACCCTGAATAATTGTTGGTACAATGATTTTCAAATATAAATTCATATCCTCCTCAATTGCCCTATTGATGCCCGGTATTATTCGATTCTCCAACATATCTAAATATTTCTCACCTGTCAAATTATCATCGATTAAAAAAGGTCCTATGATGTGATCACCTAAAATTCCTGCCCAAACATTCAGTTTTTGAGGTTGTTGGGTATGAACTTGACGGTATAG
The DNA here is from genome assembly GCA_944452925.2 of Chrysolina oricalcia. Taxonomy (NCBI): domain Eukaryota; kingdom Metazoa; phylum Arthropoda; class Insecta; order Coleoptera; family Chrysomelidae; genus Chrysolina; species Chrysolina oricalcia. Next base: position 48,712,665 of record OX101820.2, on the reverse strand, counting down.
ATGAGGATTCGTATCATTCCAATATGGACAATTTTGCCGATTCACCTCTCCATTCAAACTAAACGTACTTTCATCCGAAAAACTAATTTTATACAAGAACTTCTGATGCAAGTTGATCCGTTCAGTGAGACTTTCACAAAACTCGATACGTCTATCGAAATCATCTTCGTTCAATTCATGAACTGGTCTAATCTTATATGGATGAAATTTGTACTTATGAAGGATCCTGAAAACATTTGTATGGCTGATTCCTGATCCTCGAGATAACTTAGTAAGTGTGGATTTAGTCAACTTTAGCACAAGCATTATCATAAACATAACGGTAACATCAAAGGTTTTTAGCATAACCTCAACATTGTTGTATAAATAGCGCCATTTGATATAACAGATTCAACTTTCGCTTTTGACATTTATTTAAGCACAATTTTGATGATGTTGACTAAATGCAAGAGATTGCGTATTTTCCATTAGTCCAATGTGCCCTAAAACTGCAATAGAAATAGCTTCATCGTTGACAACTCCTGAACGGTAATGCTTTTTATTGTTAATAGATCCAGTTTCCATAAATTTGTTCAATAATTCCGAAACGTATTTGTGTCGTACATCCTTTGTACATTCTTCCTGGATGATCATCATTGAACATACGGGAAGCAGCTCAAGCACTATTTCCATTATGGTAGTACAAACTCACTATTTCAATCAGTTCTCGAAGCGTATAAACCATTGCTTCTCAAGAATTCACAAAAACAGAAACACCAATTGTAACTTCACCTGGTAGGTAGCTAATCGTTATTGTAGAATGAGACAAATACAAAATGAAGAGAATATCGAATTCAAACAAGACCTTTTTGAAGTATACTTCAAAAAACACTAATGAAACCTAGGTAACGGATTGTACAGAAGTTCATTCAGGGTGGCTCGTTTTCAACTCAAATAATTTTTAGCTTCCAAACTATGAGCTTCAGACATAATGTATTCTACTTTGTTGAAATCTGTTCATCATGGAACATCTGATAAAGCAAAACAATATTGGGTGATCCATTAATAAAAAAAAATTGTGACATGCTCTGGGGGTGCGATAGGGGAGGTAACATCAAATCTGATTATGTCAAATTGTTTACTATTGTTGAGGTGTTTTTTTTAATTTTTCTTGAAAATAATTGTTCCAAAAGCTATTCAGGTTGGCTCGTTTTCTACTCAAATAATTTGTAGCTCCCGAACTATAAGCGTCACACCATATATATTATACTATATTGAAATCTGCTCATCATGGAGCATCTGATAATGCGAAACTACGAAGGCGTAGAAGGGCCACGAACAATTTTTTTTTGGAATCCCGACTTTAATCTCGGACCCCCGACTTTAATCTCGGGGACCCTCGACTTTAATCTCGGGGGTCCGACTTTAATCTCGGACCCCCGACTGTAATCCCGAACCCCCGACTTTAATCTCGGGGGTCCGACTTTAATCTCGGACACCCGACTTTAATCTCGGACCCCCGACTTTAATCTCGGGGGACCGACTTAAATCTCGGACCCCCGACTTTATTCTCGGACCCCCGACTTTAATCTCGGGGTCCGACTTTAATCTCGGACCCCTGACTTTAAAGTCGGACCCCCGAGATTAAAGTCGGGGGTCCGACCATAAGAGCATCACACTTTGAAAGTTAAGGGCCTGGTCTCTCCTAGCTCACAGAAGTTTCCCGGAGACTAATGAGGGTTGCTCGTAAGAATGCAGCCGGTTGACGGAAATAACAAATTTCGAACAGCAACAAATATCGTATTATGTTTATACAGTGCGTTCATAAAGTGTGGAAACGCTCTATTATCTTACGAGTTGATTATTTTCGGAGGAAAAGCTTAGACAGATCGATTTTGTATTTTATTTTTCCACCTTTTTTTAGAAAAAAATATTTTTTTCCTCCACCACCTTTCAAGATATGAAGTCATCGATATTTTTTTTAAAATTGAAAGGGTATATTTTTATGTCAAAAATTGAAAGCCTATATTTTTCTGAGTTCAACCATACCACATACGTCATATCTTACAGTTCGAATCACAGTATACTGAGTATAAAGAAAACCAGTGTCACATATGCAATGGTAACTAAGAACTTATTGTCTGGTTGCTAAGGGCTTTCATATGTTTGCTTAGCCTACTATTCAAGTGTAGCAATATACTCGTACTAACTACTGAGTAATTCTCAGGTTTACGTTGCAAAATGAATAATGAAATGAATATTGAAAATATGAACACTGGTTTCCTTTATACTCGGTATACTGTAAATCGAACTGTGAGATATGACGTATGTGGTATGGTTGAACTCAGAAAAATACAGGCTTTCAATTTTTGACATAAAGATATACCCTTTCAATTTAAAAAAAATATCGATGACGTCATATCTTGAAAGGTGGTGGGGGAAAAAATTTTTTTTTCTTAAAAAATGTGGAAAACTGAAATACAAAATCGACCTGTCCGAGCTTTTCCTCCGAAAATAATCAACTCGTAAGATAATAGAGCGTTTCCACACTTTATGAACGCACTGTATAAAGAATCAGCACACGGAGTTTATTGTTCTCATTCTAAATCACCCTGTATATATTTGGCTCCGGATCTCAGTCTGGAAGATAATAGTTACATTGATGTGTTCAGATAGTTTGTTGGGACTAATATTTTCTGATCGATGCGACGTTACGAATTTTAATCATTTCATCTTCAGGGCCCTTCAATAATGAGTTTACATGTGGTGAAATGGTTCAGAAATGAAGCAAATAATGTCCCATGTATTGAAACGCTATAGAAGTAAGCTTTTGAAAACTACCTACTTCCCCGTCAAAAACCACGCTGGACTTTCAACATGAAAACCTTCCAAGAGGTTAACTGAACGATGGAAAATAGCGACTGATATATGTCTTTCTGTTAATTTTTTCAATGAAATCAAGATACCTTAGAGCACTGGGTCGAATCCCGAGATTAAAGTCGGGGGTCCGAGATTAAAGTCGGGGGTCCGAGATTAAAGTCGGGGGTCCGAGATTAAAGTCGGGGTTCCGAGATTAAAGTCGGGGGTTCGAGATTAAAGTCAGGGGGTCCGAGATTAAAGTTGGACCCCCGAGATTAAAGTCGGGGGTCCGAGATTAAAGTCGGACCCCCGAGATTAAAGGCGGGAGTCCGAGATTAAAGTCGAGGGTCCGAGAATAAAGTCGGGGGTCTGAGATTAAAGTCGGAGTCCCAAGATTAAAGTCGGGGGTCCGAGATTAAAGTCGGGGGTTCGAGATTAAAGTCAGGGGGTCCGAGATTAAAGTTGGACCCCCGAGATTAAAGTCGGGGGTCCGAGATTAAAGTCGGACCCCCGAGATTAAAGTCGGGGGTCCGAGATTAAAGTCGGGGGTCCGAGATTAAAGTCGGGGGTCCGAGATTAAAGTCGGGGGTCCGAGATTAAAGTCGGGGGTTCGAGATTAAAGTCAGGATTCCAAAAAAAATTGTTCGTGGCCCTTCTACGCCTTCGTACGAAACAATATAAGGTGATCTATTTAAAATAATAGTGACATGCTCTGGAGTGCGATAGGGGAAGTAACATCAAATGTGAATACCTATGTCAAAATGTGTCCCCCTGTATACTATTGTTGACTTGTTTTTTTATTTTTCCTGAAAATCATTGTTCCAGAAGTTATTCAGGGTGGCTCGTTTTAAATGGAATGCACTGTTTGTCTACGCTGCTGAATTTTGATTCATTAACATATAAGTACTTTGTCGAAAAGAGTTTACATGTTCTTCTTGACAATAAAGCACCTATATTGATTAATTGATATTCCAGATATTCTCTGAATATTCTTTGGTAATATCATAGGAATATTTTGTATGAAATATCCGCGGAATATTCTGAAAATATTCTAGATATCGATAGAATAGAATCCAATGATTATATGAGGAATTCCCATTCCCACATTCGGGAAAATGCTTTCTTAGAATACAAATATTCTAAATGGAAAGTTCTAGGATTATTCATGCAATAACTAGTGCTGTCTGGTCTCATGATATGATAGACTTCCGTGAAACTCAAATTCACCGTCCCGAATCGAATGAAAAATCGAATGGACAATTAAAAATGATCACCACACGATCCTTATCTTATATTGCAGATGGAGATAGCAACAGCAAAAGGCGTGTCTGTATGCATAATTTTTAAATATATACGATCATGGCTTTGGTAAAAACTATTCGTGAACTCGTCCACATCCGAATTTGTGGACGTGAATGACCTCACACAGCACAGTTCTTCTGCCATTCTTTGTTGGTTGTTACTACGTGAGGCAAACGCGAATTGTGCGTGAGACCGATTTGCTTGGTTGCGTAATCCATTCATTTTAATCGTATATTGGTATAGTCCTCAGTTTTGAATTTCAGCGTTAGCCAAATATACAGGGTGTTGTTACTCCATTCGCCCGAAAAATTTCGGGAGATTCATCACTATAAATTATGAGGGGTATGTCCTGTTTAAAAATATTCTCAGTTCTACCCAAAGAAATACATATTATATACTTATTCTAGAATGCATTAGTGTTTTTTGTAACAGGCCCGTTTTTAGAAAAATATGGTACTGGTGAAGATTAACAAACAAATAAGGTTGGAAAACTCATTCTAATTATACTATTTAGCCGGTTTGAATAAATTTTTTCACATATTTATGATCCCAAAAATTCAGCGAAGGTCATCAGAAAGTAGAGTACGGTAATTATTATTATTTATAGCTTTGAAGCGTCTCATTGATTTTTGATATCGCATTCACTTTTCAGCTGTAGATAAACCCAACAAAAAAGTGCGGAACCACGGAAGTTGTCGGTACGAATTTCAAGCAAGCAGTGGATTGGAAAATAAATTGAAAGTACAAAAAACTAGGAAAATTGATTTCAGCTATTATTATTAATAATTAAAACTCAAATTTGTATTTATAAAATTGGATGCTTCCATGTAGAAGCTTGAGGTTGTTTTTTTCTTTCTAGAACGATTCATGTCAAAATATGTAACTGCATTAATTTTAAATAATTTGAAGAGATTAACATGCTATTTCTAAGAGTTTTTCTGGTTGTGTTACTGTAGTGCAATTTCCACAAGGTGAGACCAGAAGCATTTTCCTTATCATCAAAGAAAAGCACCTCTATATTGACATTAATTTTCTGAGGCGATTCTGTATGTGGTACTTTTTCTAGGAATCTAGAACTAGTTTAATAGTCAGGACAACATAAGCGGTGTGGCTAATACTCGAAATTCATTTGCAGAAGGTTGTATCACGCGCCACGCTTACGCAGACACAGTGTTGACACTGCATTAGGTTTCGAAAAACTCTATTGCCATTTCAGATATCTTCATGAGGAAAATGTGTGCCACAAATTACAATTTTCTCACACAAATGTTCTGCATTGGGGTCTCTTCCTACATACATTAATCAAGTATCATGCCTTTTTGTCTAGCTAAAATAATAAGTTATTTTGAGGAAAGCATAGGTGCATAAAAACGCCCTTATCTACCAAAAATGGATGATTTATTCCAGGTACGTATCCTTTACTTCCACCCTACAACACTGTATCTCTAGGAAGAAACAGATTTATCAGAAAATGTCTTAAAGGAACAAGGTTGATGCAAATTCACGAATGATGAAAGAACCAACGACAACAAACCTACACAAAACGACAAGTGAAAATCTGAAATTCTAAGAACCGTCTCAAGAGTGACAGATCTCTATCTGTTGCTGAAAAAGCACTGTTTCACGGTCATTATAACTACAGTGACATAGAGTACATTATTGTATTAAATACGTTTCTTTAGCGTGTAAAATTCGAAGAAATCTATTTCTAAAAGGTTCTTTCCTGAATGCGCTGATAAATTTCTCTCTTTCAAATGACATGGTTTCATTGCCTTCTGACACAAAAATCTGAATTATCTGAATTGGATCTCCAAATGATTTTCAAAATTGGCAACGATTTATCCAAACTACACTCATGACGAGCATGCGCACATCGTTAACGGGTCACATGATGGTCAAATACGCGGCATGCTTTTCGCCGTGGACATTGGCAGGGTTATCATTCTAGAGTAAGTATATAATATATATTTCTATGGTTCCACCCTTGGGGTTTTAAGTTTTTCCTCAAATCCCAGTTGATGTAGAAACTTCAAATTATGGAGGATAAATACACCCTTAAAGATGTAGATTTGTGTTTTTTCAGTTTTACCAATGTGTTATTGAGGGGTGAAATTTCCAACCACTGTGATATTTTATATCGAAATTTTTATGTGAGGTTGAATTAAGTGTTTTATGTGAGGACACATCAATTAAAAAAATTCAAATGGCATGGGGGGACAACTTACATATCATTGAAAAAAGAATTCAATTCTCGTTTCAACCATATGTATGTATGTATGTTTATTGACATAAAATGGTATAGTTCGTTACAGATTAAAATTTAAAATAAAAAACTTCAATAAACACGTATAAAACCACAGAAACTATCTGAACGATAGTTTGTTCGTGGTGAGACAATTAAAATATGATTAAAATATATAAAAAGAATTCAGTACTCAAGCTAAATGCATCTAATGATTATCTATCCATAAAATTCAGTAGTGAAACATATAACAAATAAAAATAATATAGTGATTTCACATAACATAAAAATCATCATTGCATAACTATGGCATCACAATCAAAGCACGTAATCAGTTAATCGTCAATCACAGATTGTCAATTAATTCATGTATTTCCCTTCTTGGCCTATCCGTTATTTATTTATTTACTTCAGTCCTAAATCTTTTGTGCGTATTTTCACTTTTTATATTATCTGGCAAGGTGTTATATAATTTAGTTCCTAAGTACTTACAAATAACTTCTCTGTCCAATGTATTTGTTCATGATGGGCGTAATATACTTTTGTTTGTTTCTTGTTTCGTAGACATATTAATTTTTTTCTCTCGAAGACTTCTGAGGGTTGCTCGTAGGGCAACAAGTTGACGGAAATAACAATAACAACAATTGAAATCCGCACTTATAATTGATATTTTGAGTGCATATGGTAGAAAAAAATATAATTTGTTTATTAATAATTCTATATTTTTTCTCAGGTGGATATTTTTGAATTATTGTATAATGTTCAAATGTCTACATCCAAATGTTCAACAATGAATATTTCTAAAACCCAAAGTAATTTCAATCAACAAATAGAAACAAACTTATATCATTTTCCTAAATATTATCACTTCCCACAATTGTCATAAACCACCCCAAATAGGCTCCCCCCCGAGGTGTATCGCCAAGTTAGGAAGTGGTTAGTCTCAGACGAACCATCAAACTCGCACCAGCGACACATTTTAAAATGTATCAGTACTCGAGAAAAACCAACTGGCTTTGAAATCGGTAAGAGTTTGGGGAAAATCTGAACATTTTTAGGAATATCAAACCAAATACACACAGAACTTATGATTAGGAGGAAACCTAAGAGAAAATTTAAGAGGCCATAATAACTTCGTATCAGAACAACTGTCCTCTAAAAAGCAGACAAACTAAAAGAAAGGTGAGCTGGTGGACCACCGAACTCACTAAACTCAAAAATACGCAAACTATTCAATAGAGCAAAAAAACTAGTGAGTGGGAGGAATATTCCAAAACAATCAGAGGGGAGCAAACGGAAGCATGGTGGAAGTTCTGTGAGGAAACCCAGTGGGTACCTACACTAAAAAAACTCACTAGAGGCCACACAATACTGGGAAAGAAACAATTGAACTGTACTTTCCAGAATCTACGATTGTCGCAAATCCTAGCGAAGAAAACCCTGTCAACCTTCAATTAATGGAGAAAGGGGATGACTGGGAGGGAACATAACCGAAAGTAATAAGGGCAATAAACTCTTTTAGACTATATAAATCGCCTGGACCAGATGGAATATTTCCTGTCTTACTGCAGCAGGGAATTGAAGATCTAGCACCAGAACTATGCAGACTTTACAGGATGAGCCAAGCACTTGGCTGTATACCACAAGCCTGGAAATCTGTGAACGTAGTCTTCATTCCGAAACCTGTCCGAAACTCATACGACCAGGCCAAGGATTACAGACCAATGAGCTTATCAGCCTTTCTCCTGAAAGGACAAGAAAAACTGATAGGGAGGCAGCTCTTATAGACTGGCCTTTACATGTAATCCAGCATGCCTATCTAACAGGAAAATCGCGAGGGACGGCTTTGCACCAATTGGTGTCAAGGCTGCAGTATATTCTGGCGAAAAAAGAAACTTTTTTTAGATATGGAAGCAGCCTTCGACAATACATCCTTCAAAACTATGGTCACAGCGGTGGATATTGCCAATGCTTCAAAATCGACAGGCCCAGATCAACATGCTTGAGAACTCCGTGAAGCTGGAAATTGCCAGAAGAGGGGAGTGATACTATACCACCTACTGTAGACCTTGGTAGTGACTGAACTTCTAGAATCTTTGAATAATCAGTGATACTACTTCCAAGGTTATGCGGACGACATGGTAGTCTCGTTCAGAGATAGTATGTGCAAATAATCTCTTAGCTAATGCAAAATGCACTGTAATGGAATAGTGCAAAAGAGAAGGACCGAGGACAGCAAAACGATACTCATTCCCTTCACACGCAAAATAATTCTGGGGGAAATGAAGCCACCCATGTTCTATGGCACTCCACTACAAGTTGCTGATCAAGTCGAATACTTAGGGCTGTTCTCAAATATCAAACTAACCTAGAACATACACCTGCACGAACAAGAGCAAGTAATCGTTCATGGTGTGCAGAAGAGCTTCTGGAGAAACATGGGTACACCGCGATAGTAAGACCCAGAGAACCACATTTGAGGTAGCCCAAAATGAAACAGAGACAGTCCAAAATCAACCTTGGTGGAATACAGAGGCTTGCCTCTCTGTGTATCACGAGTGCAATGAACAGCACTCTCATAGCTGCTATGGAAATCATCCTTAACCTTCCACCTTCGGACGTCACAGCCACGGGGGAGGCTAGGATGAGTGCATACAAACTTCAACAAACAGGTGATTGAAGAATCCAATCACATACTGGGCACACCAAAATCATCCGAAAAGTTAACATTACCGAACTGGATCTGGACTACATGCTACCTCAATACTCATACCCATTCAGAACACAGCTGACAGTGAAGTGGAATGGATGGGATTCGGGAATAGAATCACTATTATCTGGAAATATAATGGTACACATATGGTTCAAAAACATATGTAGGAACGGAAGCAGGAATATTTGGAGTGAAGCCGAAAAGGAACGTGAAAATTCCACTTGACAACAACACCACAGTATTCCAAACTGAGAAAAATGCCATAAGGACATGCATACTGATGAATCTCGACAGTGAGTACGAAGAAAACACATCTACATTCCATCTGACAGCCAGAGCGCATAAAAGCTCTGAATGCAACACAGATAAAGTCAAAGCAAGTTTGGGGATGCCTGAGAGCCTCAATGTCAAAACACAACAAGGTTACACTTGTATGGTATCCTGGTTATAGGGGAATAGAGGGCAATGAAAAAGCATCCGAATCACCATTTTCAGGCCAAGAACCAGTATTTGGTGACAAAACTCCAAACATATTGAAACCAAATCGACATAGCACGTATGCATAAAGAAGACGACGACGAGAATGAAGAAAATAACAATTTCTGATATTTTTCACCTTCTTTCTCGTTCGTAGTTTCTTTTTCAAAAGAGAAGCTAACTTCCATAAATTGAAAACTTAAACAGATTCATCTAAATATACGAATTCGTTAATGAATGACACATTCCAGCGGTGGTGAGGATTGAGAGAGAACTTCTCTTTGCGCCAATGATGTGCGTGTACGGGTATCACAGTAACTGAAGAAGTTGATTGGAACGGAAATCATCTTGAAACGGTTAAACCTTTCGAAACGGCAATGGATCTATTTGCATTTCAGGAACTAAATGGACGTTGATTTGATGCAACATTTTGAATAAGAATTACGATTATACAATTAATATTTACATTCAACAACCTTCAGTGGTCAAGAAGTGCAAAAATAAAAATATATATATGTAGCGCTAACATGACAGCTATTAACTACTGGTTATTACATTAGTTATACAGTAACAATTTATGTAACAGCATCAATTATGCCTTATTTATAACAATTGGATTTTTTGATTTGATTGAATCTTGATCAGAAATTATTGTTTTCCAAAATTTTGATTAATGATCTGCTCAAAAAGTGAGTCATTTTACTGAAGAAAAGAAATGGTAGTTAAGTGAGTGTTGTTGACGCACGTCAATATTCTTTACATAACGTCGATATCTGATTCAAATTTAATTCAAACGTGTATTGAGTGGCAGAATGTTCTCATTTTTCACCGTCTGTAATTACCTGTTCTTACCAGTTAATCATGGATAGATCTGCATATAAACGTCAACACTGGAACTGAAGTACTGATTAATTCTAATGGAAAAGCATGATTATTGCAATTCAATTTCATAAACATATTTCTATTATGAAAATATGTGACAACATTGAAAAAAAGCAAATGATATGCACACAAAAAAGTGCATTCTTTCATTACAATTATCGATTGCATTTTTAAAATCTAAATGTCACACGTGCATCAGAAATCTGCCAGAGCTCAGAATTACGTAACACAAACGTGAGTTGCAGTTGTCTGCAGTTGCACGTGATTGGCGGATAGCTTCACAGTCAATGTCGATGTGATAATAAACTTGATATTTAGTTAGGTAAGTGTAGGAGAACAGAGTTGGTTTCAGAACAACACACATATTATAGGTATTATATCCTACATATTCCCAACTTTGATAAGTGCTCTATCCGCGTAGTTTATGTATGCCTGTTGGGATTTCTTGTGAGAATGTTTATTAGGAAGAATATTTTACATCGTTTCACCAAGGTCTTCTATAATAGTAACTATTTAGTCCTTGCAATGATCATTTCAGACTGACATAGACTAGGTACAAGATAGTAAGTACTTAGGTACTTAGAAATAAATGAATACTCAAAATTTTCGTCGATGTAATTAAACAACCCCTTGAAAAGATATTCTTTGACTCCGTTTGAAGGTAGAAAGTGAACTAATACTCTTTATATCTGAAGGAAGGCAATTGAATAGCTTCGAACATTATAGAGGGTGACTTTTGAAATAACGGTGTGCAATGTTGTTGTAGATGATATATAAGAATTTTTTTTTTGTTGGATAGTTGTGACATATGGAGTTGGCGGTTTCAAATTAACACTCGCCCTTTTCTACATAATGCAAACTGTTGTGAATGTAAATGGATGGTAATGGTAAAATGTTTTTCTCTTTGAAATCGGGTCTGCATGAAACCGTATGACAAAGACCATTATAACCTTCGTATTATTCACTTCTGAGCTGTAAAAGTTCGGGTTATGTTACTTCTATTTTCCCACAGAAGTATATTGTAGGAGAGATCTGAATTTACTATTACGTGGTACCTAAACGCCATTCAAGATTTTTTTGAGATGTAACAGAGCATAAAAACTGCTGCTGATCCTCTTACATACGTAATTGACGTGAAATTTCCAACTCAAATCAGAATCAATATGAATGCCTGTAAATTTCGTGATTACTGATGGATGTTAGACCATCACATTGATTGATTGATTTGCTATGGCCGGTGGCTCAGCGGATCGATTTATGGACGTATATTTTCGATGTGTCGGCCGTTGAAGATTCCGCTAGCAACTGACCCGTTTCGAATCCGAAGTATGAGGGAAATTTTCTCAAGTATATCAGTATCGATAGGCGACCGCATTCCTTGTTGTAAAGCAAGTGCCTACATGCAAATCCTGACGTCTGATGTTTGCTTGAAGTGTGCACCGACCACCCGGGGTGGTGCTGTAGGTCTTCTGGGTTTTCCTGCAGTTGAAAAGTGAATACGCCACCAAAAATCAGAAAGTCGCCTGGAGCGCTACGGCAAATAATAATAGACGTCCTCTAACCGCACAGGACTTTGAGTACACTCTTCGAGTGTACATGAGGGAATACTATTATTATTTCAACATGTATTGGTTGCTCAATATACTTTTTCGGAAAAATTGAACCAGCACCGTTTTATCCGCATTCAGAATGAGTCTATCAGAGGGACACCAGATTGAAAAGTGTTTACCTATAGTGTAGAGTTTGGTCTGAAGTTCAACAAGACTATCAGTTTCTGCTGGAATGGAGGTATCATCGGTAAAAAGAGATAGGTAATGAGGTTGTGCCTATATCTTGTGGCAGGTCATTGATAAAAATCAAAAAGAGTAAAGGTCCAAAAACTGAGCACTGCGGAACATCAACGTCCATATTGAATCAAATGAAAAAATTGAAATTCATATAGATAATAACCCATGCAAGAGATTCCTTTCTAATACTTACTGCAAATAAAGTATCAGCAAGGATATCAACCTTTATTGAGTCCAATGCCTTGGTTAAATCGAAGAAGTGCAGCTACAAATTTTCCCCTGTCGATAGATACCATGATGAATGGTATCCATAAAAGTTGCAGTCGCAATTTCGGTCGCACTGGTTGGTTGGTTGGTTAAACGCTGACGAGCGAGATACCGGGTTTACTTTAAGGTCTCCCGTAACACTGATACCAGCAGGGGTCTATTGTATTGTTCTGTCGTCAGTGGTTCCTAGTTAAATAGGCCTGTGTTTTTCACCAGGTTCAGTACTCTATTTACTAGGTGTTTCGGATTCATGCCTGTTTCTAGGTTGATCTGTCCGAATATTCTGCTGCGCTTGTTGATGTGAGAGGCTGTTTCCTCCTTGTCACCACAGAGTCTACAGTCCACGGTTTCTCTATTTATTCCCATGGTCTGTAGGTGTTTCCTAAGGCCGCAGTGTCCGATTAGTAAGACGGTGATCGTGCGTATCTTAGATCTGTTAAGGTTGAGTGTGTCAGCCGTCAGTGTATGGCCCAGGTGCCTCACCATTGCTGTTTTCGATGCCCTTCGGTTTGGTCCCAATACGTTTGGTGTTTCAATTTCTTCCACTCATTGATTAGGTTTCCGCATCGGGTTTTGCTAATTCCAAACGCTGGTTCTGGACCTGTGAATGGTGATTCAGATGCATTCTTTGCAAGTTGGTCTGCTTTCTCATTGCCTTCAATTCCCTTATGTCCGGGCACCCAAGCAAGTGTAACCTTGTTGCGTTTCGACAGTTCATTGAGGCTCTGAAGACATTCCCAGACTTGCTTAGACTTTATCTGTATTGAGTTCAGAGCGTTTATAGCGCTCTGGCTGTCAGATAGAATGTAGATGTGTTTTCTTTCATACCAACCTGTATACCCTACCTGGGCAAAAACCGTTTTGATTTTACTGATTATATTATGCTCAAGCAAAAAAGAGAATAATTTATTATAAACACATTTTTCTATTATTTTACTGATTACACAGGAAATGGAGACTGGTCTATAGTTATCAATCGAAAGGGAATCTATCTACTTGAATCAGTAGTGCTTGATGACATTTCATTTTTAAAATGATGTTCTAAATTATTTGCAATGATAGTTAGTTTTCGATGTACCTATATTTCCTGTAGATATTCAAGTTTTGTTTTTGTTTTTCATTAATTTAATAACCACTTGTTTAGAAGAGTGTTTTGAAAAGGGCCTGCAGAGTTCAGAGAGTTAATATCAATAGGTATATTCGTTTTTTATCTTTTCTGGCAACATTGTAGTGTATACACCTACCTGGAAATTGGGGTCAAAAGAACTATAGATATTTGACAATATGAAATCAAAGTAGTATTTTTAAAAACTTGGTACCTACACACACAAGTCAACGAGAAATAATGGAATAGGCGATGGATGGGCCGTGGTGGTAGAGCGTTCGCCTTTGGAGCGAAGGATCGAGGGTTCAAAGCCTCGCATGGACATACATCGGTCTCGTGCATGGCATCACACGTTAAAAGGTGAGGGCTGCGTCTTCCCTAGCTCACACAAGTCTCTCGAAGACTTCCGAGGGTTGCGCGTATAGGGGTGCAATCGGTTGACGGAAATAACAATTTTTAATATATGATTCGCAGAACACTTTCTTACTTGTATGGAATTTGGAATAGTCTGCAATAAAATAAAGCATCAGAGCTCCACTTCAAAGAGATAAAATATATTCTACGTCAAAACGCATGCAAGATGCATGGACAAAAAATTACTATAAACACATTCGCGGTCAATGACGTGACATCACGTCATATCAATAGGGATCTTCTGTAATATCCAGTATTCTGTCAGATAACGTCAGTGTCAAATGAAAATACACCATTTAAAATTTGACATCAGGTGAAAAATTGAAGATATGAATATTAATAATAAGTTAATTCTCAATTCTCAAGTTATTTCATTATAGATATATTACATAGAAAAAGTATAAAATAATCCGACGAAGTTAACTTGTAGTGGGATATTCATTGGTTTGTTTTGATTTGATTATAAAACTCTAAAATATTCTTCGTGGTAGGTACTTTACTAGTTAGTTTTGAAAAACATGAGTATTTCATGAATTATCCTTGGTCATTCAAATATCCAAATTTTCAGATTCTTTTTATATGAGAAAATCGAAGTGATGGCTTTTATTTTGTCAGGTACCATAATCATAAACATAAGGAGCATTAATTGTATGATTTTTTTGGCCAACGGTTTTGTTTATTCTTATTTTTTGTTGTAATTTCATTATTGAACTTGGTATTATAAATATGATATTTCTACATTATTTTACTTTCGTTGTTGTTGTTTAAAATTGTCATCAATGTATTATTAGAGTATAATTGTCTAATGCCCATTTTTGGCTTTCTTTGAATAAAAGATCAGATGAATGAATCTTTTTCATGAATAATTTTCAGAAACCATTTCTGGAGAATTTTTAAATGCCTCAGATTCACACCCTCCTCCCGCCTCCCCATCCAAGAATGCAATATCCCATATGTATTTGTATGAGTGACTAATAAGTCATTTTCAGTTTGAGGAACTGTTCAAGAAACTTGAATTGTGATAACAAGCTTCTCAATTCTGTAGATGTGGAAGTTATCTGTAGATTCCATTTGAGATTTCTATCAATTATTAATATACCTAGATATTTGAAATAATTTGTTTGTTGTATTTCGTCGACAATTTTAATTGATCCTAAATAATTATTTGAACATGTTTGAGAAGTGAGTATTTTGTTTTTTCAAAATTTATTTTCAATAAATTAGAAGCAAAACAATGTTTTATTGACTGGAAATCTCCTTCAACAGATATTTTGAGTAGATTCCAGTTTTCTGCCTGGTAGGTTATGAGGGGATCATCAGCATAATTTTGATTGTCTCAGATAGTTTTCAGATAAGAAAGATCTATATTTTTAAATAAAAGTGTCCCTCAAACTGTCCCTTGGGGAACTCCATTTTCAAATAATTTTGAATAACTTACATTATTGTTGATTTGAACATGTTGGATTCTATGGTCAAGAAAATATTTTAATAATTCTAGTATTTTCATAGGAAATCCTATTTGTTCTAGTTTTTATAGTAGATGTGATAGCGAAACTGAAATAAATTTTCCTGACTTCAAATTGTCTTTTTGATAAAATATTAAATTTTTGTTAGAAAATTTCAATTCTATTTTTCAGAATTCTTTCAAATATTTCAGCTAAACTCAAAATGATGTGATTTTGAATGAAATAATATGAGAAAATGCCAAAGGAGGCATAGAGCCATATAAACCGATTAACAGGATGGGAGGCTACTGAAAGCATCAAAATTCAGAAATCGGTTGGTGGATATAATAATCAAAGCAAACAACATGTCGCTGTGAGTGAATTTATAATTAGGAAAATAGTCATCGAGTTTACAAATTAAATATACCCTAGTTGCGGAACTTAACGGGGGAGAAAAACTATTCAAATATGGACTAGGCATACTCAAGCTTTAAGATTCCACCTCAAATAAAGAGCAAATAGACTCTCCGATGAAGCATCATTCAAGAACTAGCTGAGTTATCTAGAACACCGCAGAAAAGCTGACCAGACGAGTTCATGTGAACTCGGAACTTATTGCATAGGGAGGTCGTTCCGGAGGGATACACTCTCAAGATATTCAAGAAAAATGTAAATTCCTAATTACTTTATCTAGGTTTCCACAATGTTTTCTCTCTGAACTCGATATGATTTGCTTTTAGTAACAACAAGAAGAAAAAACGGAATATATATGCCGGCCACCATTAATGCAATAATATAAATGTATTGTGTTACTGTGAAATTACTTAATACTTAGATAATGATTGTCGTTACTGTAATATGTTGTAATAGAGGTAATAGGTGAATTATTTAATATGTATCAGCAGGTATTTCGATTTTTTCGTGCGCCTGGATTGGAAATAAATGATTGCTAATGATTTATATAAATTGTTGAATATATGTGGGATAAATCTGCGGATTAATATGATTTATTGACATAATTACAATGTGAAGGGAAACCAGGAAGGACCCGATATAATCTGTTGTAGGAGATGTCTTGCGAGTGATTAATAGTTGAGACAAGAATAATAATTTCCACTCCCAATATCTTATTACTGTACTAGTAAAAGTACTGAAATATCAAGAAAACATAAACTCTTCGACAGGAAAAAGGAGTGTGATCACAAATAAGATCAGAAAAGGACTATAGTGGGTTTCCAAAGAGGACCCATGATTTTATTGATGTTGCCTCTGACTTGATTGCACATTTGATCTTCTGAAATATTTCCGTTATTTTCACTAAGTTAGAGATTTCAGTACATTTCCAACGAAAACAGCGTTGTTACTTCGTCTAACTGGAAATGAAACGTCAATAACTCACTTTGTCATTCATGATTGATTCCTGCCATTGATATGACCTACATTTCTCATCTTATTGTTTTTGTAGGTTTTTCCTACCAGTTGAATTTATTACCATCCCAAGTGAGATATTCATTCGAACAAAGTTCAAAACCAAGACGCATTGATTTAAACTGGCCAATAAAATATTTATTCAAGAAGAAACATATTCAATACTACTTTCCTCTTATGTTTTACGAGATGAATTGACAATACTATCGAGGGGGTCGTCATCATTGTTTCCCTCTTTCTGACCTACGTATAAATAATTGACAATGTTATTGCAAACTTTTGTTTTCAAAAATATACAATTTTTCTTTAATCCCCCCGTCCAATAATTTGCTGGAAACTAAACGAATTATGGATACTAACTTATCTGGAACAATACCAAATGAAATATTTACAAAAAATTTGTACAATAATAATAATACTTCCTAAAAAACACCAAACGGCGTAGCCTGTGTGGGTAAAGGTCTTTTATTATTATTATTTTTCCGTGACGTTCCTGGACAACTTACATACCTCCATAACCAGATCACTGGAGGAAAGAAACATAAACGCCTCACTGATCAGATGGATACAATCAAACTGAAAAGCAGAATCATTGTGTCAACTCTTGAGGGAGATACAGTCAGAATAACAGCTGAAAAAGGTTGTCCCCAAAAGGCAGTTCTATCGCCTTTGCTGTGGTCACTAGTTGTGGACAATCTGATAGTGAAGCCACACGACGCCGACGCTATTTTCCCAGTGCTGGATTCATTCACAAGGAGGCGAAAGTACGAACTTAAAGCCCCAACTCTGCATGGAACCCAGCACCCAACATTTTCTAAAGAGGTCAAGTATCTGGGAGTTATAATCAACCAAAAACTGACATGGACCAACAAAATCGATCACATTTTCATGGCTATGGAGTCCTTGGTAAGACATGGGGTCTGAAACCAAAAATGATCTACTGTTCTAAATGTTCACCTATGCTTCAACGATATGGTGGCCAAAGGTGCAACAAACTGCGACACAAGTCAAGCTGCAAAAATTGCAGCGGATAGCCCGACCAGGAATCACGGAGGTGATATTTATGTGCCCTTCTGCAGCATTAGTGGTAATGCTATGCTTTTTACAAATGCACCTGTGTAATGAAGGAAGCAGCAATCAGTGCCTTCAGGAAGAGCCAGATAGCAAACTTAAAATCAAGAAATCTGATCAGACATTTGACGATTTTGAAACATATTATCCTAGATTCCACAAATAACATGTCAGTTAGGTACTATAATCCAGTAAGCTTGTCATGAAAAGCATAGGCCTACGTTTCATCAAATGGTGGTAGTAGGTTTTTTTCTTGTATGGGATGTGACTGAGGTGACAAACCCAAGTTTTCGCCCTGGATCACTTTTGAAAATCCCAAAAACCGTTAAATTTTTGCACTTTTTTGTCCCATTTTGACCATGAAGAGACATGTTTTTGGTAAAGACCTAACAATACATTTTTAAACAAGAATAAATTTTCTATAATATGAAATGAAAATGGATTAAGTAGCTCCGATAGGTACCGAGATACAGCTTTCCATAGTATATGAGTCAGTGAAGGAAAAATGTATTCATTTTAATATTGTGAATAGGAGGGAGGGGGAGATTCACAGATATAGGAATGACGATACCTAATGAATTCAGTGGCTGTGATTCCACCTCATGCTTCTTCGGCCAAGGGAAACTCAAGTTGTTTCAAATATTAAGGAAACATATACACCTGCAGTATTTTTTAATCCAGCTGCGAAACCTGCCCAAGTGGCTGAAGCCGGGGAGAAAATCCTCATCGAGCTGTACGGTGGGGAAAGGTCCAGTCAAACCATCAATGACCTGCGCTACCAGCTCTTCACAAAGGTTGCAGCCAAGACCAGTTTTAACCTAGCCATACTTCCTCCCAAGCAAAATGCTGCGAAGCTTCATTCATTTCGCACATACCACCAGGTGCAGCAGTGGCTGGGTTATAAAGAGAAGCCGGTCGAATGGGTTGCTACAGCCCGAGGCCTTTTCCCGAAGATGATGTCACGGAAAGTAGCCCCCTCGAACATGCTGAACATGATTTTCTGCAGTTACAAGAAGGGTTGCCGAAATGCTTGCAGCTGCAGGAAAGCAGGTTTGAAGTGCTCACTTGTCCGCGGAACCTGCAATGGCGAAAACCTGCCTGAAATAACGGTAGACGATGTCAACATCCTTGATTTGGAAGAGCTCAACGACAATGACGAGATGGAAAGACTGCTCGCCTATTCAGTCAACCAACTCGCTGGAGAAACTGTGGTCGAGGAACTACATCAGGTAGTCTCACACTGTTATTGTTGCTGAAAGTTACGATTATTTCCATTTATTATTCACCCAAATCTTATAGAACCGTTATTTCTGTCAATTCATACGCGTATGCCATTTATATCAAGCCTCCTTAACAAAGTTTTTACTGGGATATTCGAAAAATTAATATTTCCGTCGCATTTCAGGAGATACAGGATGATGAATGGGGCGAATTGGCGGATTTGCTTGGGCCTGGTCCGTCGAAGAGAAGGAAACATTGACCACAAAACCTTCAAAATGAATGAAATGTTCAGTACACTGACTCACATCAGACAGAAGTACATGCTATATATACGAGTGTCTCGAAAGAGACATCCGGAGGGAAAAAATCTATATACTGTCAGATAGCCAAGCAGCACTGAAAACTCTGAAGTCATACACTTGTGAGTCTAGGCTAGCTTGGGTCTGCAAACAATCCCTGAGAAAACTGGCAAAAAACAACCTGGTCACTTTAATGTGGGCGCCAGGTCACATATGTATTAGAGGCAAAGAGGAAGCAGATTGCCTTACCAAAGATGGGGCAAAGGCACGATTTCCCGGCACAGGACTTTTCTTTGGGCTCGCCAAACTCCTTGAAAGAAGTATTCCGACGCTGGGTAACTAACAAAATGCCGTTCAGGATGTCTCAACGACTAGAGCAGGTCCTGCAATCTTCTCAGTGATGTATGAATTATAAGAATTGCACCCAAGTATTTGAAAATGGCACAGAAAGTTATTGCAGATTATTTATCAAAAAGCACAATCATGCAAAACATATTTCGATAGTTCAATCCAATGATATTTATAGGTCGTGTGATATACCACTAGATCATTTCTTGAATGAGGTACATTGAAATCAAAAACAAAGAATTTTATTGATAATGGCATTTTCTAACAATTTCTTTATTATAAGTAAATTGAAAAAAGTATTATTTTTATTTTGTATCCGTATAGTTGTAATAAAAATTGCAATTTGTATAGGTCACAAATGTTTGTTTTTCATTGCTATTTATATTAGATGAGACATTGGTATTTAATGAAGACGATTGGGCAGATGAAGCTGAAACAGAGGCCAACAGATTGTTAGCAGTTGTTGATAGACCGGTTGTTTTAATATCATATATGACACTAAGGTAAACACGATTAAATTTCCACAGATTTATTGTCTTCGCGACATGTTTCGATACACTGTATCTTTTTCAAGCGAATGTAATGAACAAGATACAGTGTATCGAAACATGTCGCGAAGACAATAAATCTGTGGAAATTTAATCGTGTTTACCTTAGTGTCATATACTATGAATTTCCATCAAGTAAAGGCCACGTCAATCCAAAAAATATCATATATGTTTCTCATTTTGTTAATTATATCCAGATGATGAGTGGGATCCATTAGAAGATATGGTTTAATAGAAGATGCGCTGTTATGTCCTGTGATTTTGATTAGTTGCTGTTCTTGCTAGCTAACTTACTAACCGCTGTTGATCGGTTAGAATAGTTAGTTATTTTTGCTTTTCCATTTCGATGTTTGATTTATTCCTATCGAACAATTTTTGTACCATGTAGTAGATTCGGGTCTTTTCCAAAAAGGAAATGGGGGTTAAGAATAACCTATTCGATTTAATATTATTGCCTCTTTTACTAAGAAGCTTTTTAAATAATCTTACAGGGCACATTTCTGTTTCTGTAGTATTCTGAACCAACCATTTGATGTCCGTAAGCTTTTTATCGCCTCCTTGTGCAGTTTTAGTGAATATGGGGTTGTATTGTATTCTACCAACAACAAAAAAAAAATCATACTTCTTCCTTTATGGTCGACTCCTTTAAAGTAACTTATTAGACAGAACGTCGCTTTGCCACCTCTCCACGCTAATTCAAACGGCTATTATATGGTAGAGTTTTTTTATATCCCTCGGGAGTAGGTATTCTCGTCCCATAAATCAACTATTTTCAGAAGTTCTTCATCACTTAAAGCAGAATAGCTTTCCTTGGGTTTTGTTGAAGAATTCTGCGTTTCGCATTTCTTGCATCTCTGGCAGTTTTGAATGGATCAAAACTTACATTATATTGAACGTGGTACATTTATTGCAGTTTTTTTGGTACGATATTCCACATTGTCTTCATCACACCTTCTTTATATTCCGTTCCGTCTTTCTTCCGCATATTAAACCCCCAGTCTTTCAATATTACAGCCAATTCATCAATTCTGGTATCTTCATTGAAAGAGTAACCTTTTGTCTTACAAAAGTCGGAAAACTGTAGCCATACAGAAGCATGGGTTTTCATAGTGTTGACTATGAATATGAATATGAATAATGAATGAATTGCCAAATGGATATTTTCACACGAAAAATTACTGAAACGTGAATTCATTTTTACTTAAGCTTTAAATACGAGACGTTGATGATGTTTGTTTATATATTTATTACTCAGGTTACGCATCCCAACAATGCATTGAAGAAGCCTTTGCTGCGAATTTTGCATCTAAACATTTCAAATTCTGACGTATTTTCGTTGCATTTATGTCAAAATATTTGTCTAAAAATCCTATCGAAAATTGAGTTTTCACTGATGAAAATCAATATTAGGTCATTCAAACGATTAGGAAACCATTGTTTTATTATAAACTATTGCCAAGAATTGTAAGAATCCTTGAAAAACGACACAACGAAAACCAATATGGAGGACGATAATTTCATCGCGATTAAACAGCTCTTTAGAAATAATCATTCATTTAAACAAAATATATTTGAAAAATGGTGTTGTCTGATTGGTCTATTTCATCAAGAATAAAATAATCTTAAATTTTTTCAGCGCTAAGTGGGTATTAAACCGAAATAAGTAGTGAATCTCTGACTATTGTCACAATAACAAACAAACAGTGATTGTAAAGGAAACGGTTTCGTAGGCAATAAGATGGCAATCAAAAATTGTTATGCATTTATGAAAATTCCTTTATTTACGATAATGTTGATTGCAAATTCAGAAAAAATAGTATGTGTCCCTCGCAGATTCCCAGATTTCACGCCTCGGCAGACAATTTACATTATCGTACGGGAATGTATTACTTTTACTACTAGATACACAATTTACTATTGCGTTTTAGCTAGTCTAGCCTTATCCGACTTCTGACTCATCGTAAATGTGTTATTCACATTAAGAGTAAAACAAATCCACACTAACATTTTCAAGCTACAATAAGCATTATAAAATGTACAATAAAACTCAATGAAACATAAATTCTGCTGAATCGTGTCAGAATAGGTAAAGAGATAACTTATTGAAACGATATCTTGAATGTTTATTAGCTTTTTTCCAATTTGAATAAATAATTTTATTCAATTATGGAATCACTAGTACATAAAAATAACGATGGCATTGATATATGAAAGGTACAATAATTATTATAAATAATAGCATAGAGATAACAGTTATAATTATAATTATTCTAGATCTTTGATCTTTTCCAGCCTTTCATATTTACTTTTTATCGATTAATTATTTGGATTTTGAATGAATATGCAATTTACCTCATCTGTGCAAGTCGTTGAAAAAAAACTGTTACAGTGTGATTGCTATGAATTACAGACAATTCACCAATTTTTAGATTTACCATATCGCTTAGTCAATACAGGGAAAAGTAAAATTTCTTAGGACTCCCCTTTTTAGGTTACCAACGAAAAATATTCAAATCGAATGAAATATTCCTTTCATTGAAGTAAGCATTAGGGCCTAAACCGATAATTTCAATCGCTATTTGAAACTCTCTTCTACAGAACGGTGTGTCTCGTTAGTACACGGTTCCTTCCAAATCGTCATTGACAACCACGTATCCAAACAACAACGGAGAATATCTTGCTACCAACATATGAATGTCAGTCTGACAGACCTTTATTAGACATATCTATAAGTATTGGAGAATTCACGACAACAAAACTTTTTTGACTGTGTTGGTTCGTAAAATTATGTCAAGAAATACAACTTGTGCTCACAATACTACCGAAAATTCTGTCAGAAATCTTAGTTTATTCTAGAGGGATGGAAGTCCTGATCATAAAGTGAAATGAAAACAGTCAGATTTGATTAAATGTGGAATAATTTTCCTGCGAGCCCGTTAGTCAAATAAGCTGTCGATATTTCAAAAACAATATCTATTCTAGCTTTCCACTAGTGGCGCAAAAACTTGCTGATGCTTTGGTAGCGCCGGTCTCACAAACCAGAATGAGAGGACGGGAAGAAAAAAGGAATTTTTCAAAAACTGAAATGAATTTTAACAAAAGCTCTATTTAAATATAATGTCCACAATTAACAATACATAATTACAAATTAACACGCTTGAAGCATTTTTTTGTTTTGATTTGTTTTCATTTATAATTCTTCAGAACTAAAAATAATCTTGAAAACTCATCCAGTGATTCAATTCTAATGAAAAAAGTCCATATAAACCAAAACACTACAATAAAAAATGGATCTATCAATACTTCTTGTTTGCGAGTAATAATAATAATAATGCGAATCAGATATCGTCCGAAAACAGGAGGCATAACGGACGAAATATCGAGAATTACTCTTCGAATTCTGCAGGCTCTACCCAGACCATTTTGTAAAAATGGTTGTTCTGATAATAGGGTCCCTTGGCGGTGTGATGAATTCGCCACTCTTGTACCTGTAAATCATACCGGCATCTCGCAAGATGTCAGAAATCGTAGCTGGAAGAATGCAGAAGGCTGTTATCCTGTCTGCTCAGGTCACACGATTCCCAGACCCAATAGCTGCTTACCCCTTAGTTTGGGGAGTGGTTATTGGGGTAATGATGAAACCAGCGCGCCCTCCGAATGTTTCGGAGCTTCGAAGACAAGGCCCGACTGGAGCATTTTGATTGAAAATAAAAAGAATAATAAAGGAAGAGCTGCGACGTTAAAACTCGCAAAATTATGCATCTTCATACGCGCTTGAATCCTAAATCATCAGACAACAGGGAGGCCGTAGACTTATGAGTTTGAAATGCCCACATAACAGAATTGTATAAGATGGAGCCTATTAAAGTATCAGGAGTTCAGATCCTCTTCTCTGCATGGTCCGCGACCATGAAAAAGCAGGGATTGGAGCTTTTTTTTCAAGGTATCAATCCGTGTAGTCAATGAACTTGGTCTCGTACGGTATATACGAGACAGGAGTTGCCTTATGCTCCGGGGAATATTGAGTCCGTTGTGAAGAATGAGAAGTGCTTACTCTATTGGAACTGCTCATTCCCCACTCTCAGGCAAATACAAGCCAATAAGCCTGATAACGAGGAGGCCGTGGATTTTTGTCTGCATAACAGAATGGTACTGGAGTGAGCCAGTAAAGTCATCGGGAGTTCAGATCCCCATCTCTGCATCGTCAACGACAGTGAATAAGCAGGGATTGGAGCATTTCTTTTTAAGGCAGCAACCTGTGCAGCCGATGAACTTGGTCTCGTATTCAATTCTGTACCCATTCAGCAAAATAGCTCACGTCAAAGCTGCGGAGACGCAGATCCTCCTGCAGCAACATACGGATGAGCCAATGCATGAGGTCTTCTTGAACCACATCGAAAGCCTTGGCTTATCCAAAAAGTTGATCTTTGCCTTCCTCAGGTCAAGTAAGCTAAAGTCGGAGATCGAGGAATTCATAATGGCCTGCCAGGATGGTGTCTTCAACACCCTAGTCTACCGTAGTCGCGTGATTGGTATAGAGAAATGACATATTACTGTTAGACTTCGTTATTAACATTTCGAGCCGCGGTCAATCCAGATTCACATTCTAAGCATAATTTTTACTGCCGCTTGTTTCGCGGCAATTATCTGATTATATACATTGTATATAAGCAGATAATTCAGCAGAAACTCATCTTTACTGACTATTGGGTTGACTGGCAACTATTTTCCGCCAATCAAGCGGCAATAAAAATTGTGTTTAGAATGTGACCGCAGATCGAAATGTAAAAAACGGAGTCTAGCCGTGATATGTCATTGATATAGAGGTCCGTAACACCAGCGTGGCATCTCGTGGAGCATCTGAGACCATAATGCATTTGCATGTCCAGCTTATGCAGTCTCAGCCTACGTCCGCAGGCACAACGCGGCGCTACGAGTATTGTACCATATACGAATCTCGTACGGTATAGAAGGGACACTGGTGTTGCCTTATGCTCCAGATGATATTGAGTCCGTTGTGGAAAATGAGAAGTACCAAATCTATTGCGGATATACTCATTTCCCACCCTCAGAAAAATATTCAATCAATAAGCCTAATGTAGTGGTACCTACTCGACAAATAAGGTAGGACGATATTCATCATGGAGTTTTCCGCTCGAAGCGAAACGAATATCGTCCGAAAATGGAAGGAAAACGGACTGAATATCAAGATCTACTCTTTGAACTCCGCAGACTTTATCCAAACCATTCAGTTAAAATGTCGGTTCTGATCATAGGAATAATGGACACACTGCTCTCGAATTTTAAACTCATACCAGCTAGCAGTAATGAAGCAGAAATCTCAGCGGGGCGAATGCAGAAGACATCCTTGTTTCAATTCTTTTGCTTAAGGCACATGATTCTCGGACCCAATAGTCACGTACCCCACGAATATGGGAATTATTTAGGTTAATGACGCCAGCGCGCCCTAAGAAGTATGGGAGCTTCGGAGACAGGAACCGACTGATATATTCCTAACGGAGAAAAAATTATAATAACACTCCTTCATGGACATTCGTTGGCTGTAACCAAATTCATAGCCTGTGCGGGTAGTGGACGTCTATCATTATTATTTGTCGTTGCGCTCCTAGACGACTCACTGATTTTTAGGGGTGTATTTACTTTTCAGCCGTGGAAAAACCAGGAAAACCTACAGAACTACTACAAAGCAAGTACTAAATGTATGGATTGGCATGTAGGCAACTTACATCACATTTGCTTTACAACTAGGCATGTGTTCGCCTATCAATACCGATGAAAAATTGTCTTGCACACCGAAATTGAACCGGACCAATGCTAACAGATGTTCAAGCCGACACGATACGTAATGAATAAAAAAAAGTCGTTATTGGAAACAGGGAAATGGGTCGGCAATAGAAAACTTGCAACTATTGCTTTTTAAGTTAATTATTTTTTTTATTCAAAATGTTTTTGATTATACTTCAGAATTCTCAGAATTCATAGATAATATATAAATTTAACCAGAATAAACTTTTTGTAGGGTTGATATGCCTGGAATTCTTATTATTTTTTATTCACTGAGAACATTGCTGCTTAAGGGTACCGTTAATAGGACAGTTAACCACAAGAATAATTTTCAATACGTTTTGGCAAAGTCATCTTCAGGTAATGTTCACTGTATGGAGTTTACAATTACACTGATCCATTCGTCTCCTGCTTTTCAATTTATGATGAGATCCAACGAGACCAAAACACATGCATTTATAACAGAGGGCAGTGTCTAATACAACTGTCTCGTCTTTCTTTCATTGGGTACCCTCGATAAACAATGGAATAATGTTTATTCAATCAATACACATTCAATATATTCAGTAAGTAAGAAAACAAGTCAGTTAAAAATATGTAAAAAAATATACAGAATCAATGTCTGTAATACGGTATAAAGCTAGTGAGTATATTGAGTGTGAAAAGGGTTGAGGAATACGGAAATTATTCAACTTATGGGTTTAGCCCTTGGAATACAAATTCGTGAAAAAAAAATACCAACCGAACCCTGCGGCGTGCCATTGGGATGAGTGGTTAATATAGTTCACTCATCAATTGTTCATATTCTCAAGATGTTCGAACGGGCCAGATATGAGACAATGTTGTAAAAACAATCAAGTATTTTTCATTCACTTCAAACCCGTGTATTTCTGTTATATTTGAGATTCGGATATGAGTTCCAATTTCGAAAAATATAATATATTTCATGTTCCACTGTTCAGTTAATTTACAAGCATGGGTACTGTAGGTATATATATGGATTAGTTCAAAAAATGACTAAAGGTAATGTTTCTTACTAATGAGTTTGTTCTCTGCCATGAAAAAATTATGATTCAATTTCAAGATACGAGGATGTATTGATATCTAGTTAGCCTAGACCAGTTCCCTGCATAAACAAAATATTGCGTTACCATAGCAACGAACAATAACTTATTAGAAGTGTCAGTGTAAAGTTAGACGTCAAAAAAGTAAACCATAGTTACGCAATAAATTAAAAGAAAAAATATGTCCACCGAAATTGTGAAAATCAAAAAATTGGAGTATCGAGCCATCATCAAGTACCTGGATTTAAAAGGGTTAAGAGGTAAGCAGGTTTACGAAGATATGCTTAATACCCTTGGTGATCAATGTCCTTCGTATGCGACCGTGAAAAATTGGACTGCAAGCTTCAAAAGAGGTACATTTTCCATTGAAGATAATAACCGATCGGGAAGGCCAGTTTCTGTGTCAGTCCCCGAAAATATCGATGCAGTTCATGACATCATTTTAACAGACCGTCGAATTGGGCTAAAACAGATATCTGAAGCACTGAATATTTCATACGAACGCGTTCATCATACAGTTCACGTCAATTTGGACATGAGAAAAATTGCTGCAAAATGGATCCCCAAATGTTTGAATGTTGACCAAAAGCGTGCAAGGGTAGTAGCATCGCGTTCGTTCTGTGCTCGATTTGAAAACGATGTAGACTTCTTAAACCGAATTGTTACTATGGATGCGACTTGGGTACATCCAGAAACAAAGCAACAATCGATGGAATGGCGACACTCCGGTTCTCCAAGACCTAAGAAGTTTCGTGTCCAAAAATCTGCTGGAAAAGTTCTTGCTTCAGTTTTTTGGGATTGCCATGGAGTAATCATGATTGATTTTTTGGATAAGAGTAGAACAATAACTGGAGATTACTATTCTACATTACTGACCACTCTAAAGGAAAAAATTAAAGAGAAAAGACGCGGAAAGCTATCCAAAGGTGTTTTGTTTTTGCAGGAAAACGCCTCTGCACACCAATCTTATGTTGTCATGCAAAAAATTCGTAATTTAGGGTTTGAATTACTAGAACACCCTCCTTATTCACCAGATTTGGCTCCGTCCGACTATCATCTCTTTCCTCAACTGAAAAAAGTCGTAAAATTTCTTCCAACGAGGAGGTAATAAAAGCTGTGGAGCTCTGGTTTGCAGAGCAAGAAGAAACATTTTTTTTGAAAGGTCTAGAGACGTTGCAGGTTTGCTTTAATAAATGTTATCTACTTAATTAAGAGGAGAATATGTTGAGTAATAAAATATTTTGACATTGAAATTTTGTTTGGTTCTATAGTATGCAAAGAATTTTTCAATATATCCTCGTATTCCTGAGTCTACCTGTAACCAGTCCATATACCTATACATAACTATTTTACAAACTTTATTTGGGCCTCGTATAAAAAAGTCGAAATAGTCTGATGGTTCCATTTCCAATACTCTGTGACGAATATACCGACATCTGTTGGAGAATAGCTCCACTCCGAAGAGACCACTGTGAAATAGTTTACAGTTTTCATTATCTATTTCTTCTCTTCATCAGGAGATGCCATTGTAGAGTCTATTCTTATGAATTCCTAAAGATATGTTAATAATCAAATGTTTATTTGCAAATAAACAGATTCGATAGAACTATTCATATATCGTATTGTCTATATCGATGTTTGTTTGAAGGTCGACAATGTTTCCGTTTCCATATAAATATTAGAAGTCTGGTACTGAATCAGTTTTTCCTAATGAAGTTTGCTATTGTTTTTTAACACTCGCTAAGAAATGTTCATGAAATAGGATTAGATATCCAATAGCCTGGCGAATACATGTAGAGTCAGATCCGTATATGCTTTCTGTCAGATATACCTCTGACTGTACTATCGCAGACTTGGTATATAATATACGAGAGCGAGATGAAAAATTGTCGGTTCAGGCAAGGCAACAAAACTTTTTTTTTGAAATTCTGTTTAAAAGGTTCTCTTCTGGTTGTTATGCATTGAGAGTTGTATCGAATGAATTAGGATTTTCAGCTTCCAAACGTGTATACCATTCTCTTATTGAATCACATCTGCGGTATGGAATAGCATTTTGAGGAGTTTGCTGTGGTTATCGATTTCAGAAAGTTCTAATTTTGCAGAAGCGTGCTCTGCGATATTTATGAAAAGCAAAATATCGGGATTCAGGTCGACTTCTGTTTTAAAAACACAAAATTTTAACAGTTGTTGCAATTTTTATACTTGAAACTGTGTGTTGATATACAAGCATAAAACAAAACAAGGAAACAAAATTCACTGTTGGTACTTCTTCTGATCATATTACAAGACAAAATAATGAATTGAAATAGCCAATCCCTAAAAGTACTCTGATCAAAAATTCAATAATTTATAATGGATGTAAGATGTTTAATCACCTTCAATCCAACATCAAAAGTATCAAATCACTTTTTCGGTTTAAAAAGGAAGTAAAGTGTTTGTTGTCTGAAAAAGTCAATAACAGTTGTTTACAAGAGTACTACAATGATGGGTTCTAAAACTCGTAATTCAAGCATGAATCGAACATAGTTGAATTCAAATATCTTTTATTGTTTCCATCTGAATCACTTTTTGAGTTACATTATTGATGGACTGAAACGTTTTCACCAAGTGCGACGGCTGAATTGGCAGAAGATGGCAGAAATGAGGGGGTCATTGATGTGATGGTGCGTTGGTGTTCGATATTTAATCTCATTTAGGTACACGCACTCATTCTCGCATCAGTTGCTTTCCAGGTGATACTGTAGGTTTTTCTGGATTTTTCCTGCAGTTGAAATAGCAAATGCGCCACCTGGTTTTGTTGAGTCGCCCCAGAGCGCATATGGTGGTGGTACTCTCTTTCGTCTGTACTTATGTTCAGGTCAGGGAGACATTCACCATAAGTCAATTATAGTCTATAATACATGACTATTTCAATTCACATTTTATTTATACTATTGAAAAGCTTTGTCGATAAGTTGAAAAACTTCTGACATTAAAGTAATTTGACTTTGACTTCGATTATTTCCCAATATTCGCCCCTAGTAGATTAATCAAAAACGCCTCTATTTCAGAGATGAATCATATATCTTACTTTCCAACAATTTTTTCAGGTTTAGAAAGAAATAACAATAGTCGCAGGAAGATAATGCTTGAGAATATGGTGAATGAGGATCCATCACTTTTTGACAGGAGCACTTTTTTCTTTGCTAAATGCTACCGTTTTCGCTTCATATCGGCGTCGAATATATCAAACAGCTCTGCATAATATACGCCGGTGACCATTTTACCCCTTCCAAGAATGATACCGTGTCCATTACAAAAAAGTTGTGGCCGTGATTTTGTTGGCAGACAGACTCGCCTCGACTTTCTTTGGCTTCGTTTCTCCAGAAGTAGTCCATTGTTTCTATTGTTTCTTAGTGTCTGGGTGTTGTGATGGATACATCATCGATGGTTGCGCTTGAACTTCGCCAAACAATCCTCTGAAGTTGCCACACGGTTGATATAGCTCTGACGATATCATCTATCATATTGATGAGCGCTGTCGCACAGCTAAAACTTGATCGATACCCTGATTGCACCGGTGGTGAAATATCATTTACAACAAATATGAGTAAAACACTGCAAAAATTATAATCGAGTATTTCGTTAATAATGACATGATCTAACAAAGTAGAAGACTTATGTTTGCTTTCTGATTGCCAATGGTTGATGCAATATTTTCTCCACTCATTCTCGTGAAATGTCCACAGTCTCAGTAATCTCGTCCATCTTCACTTGTCGTTCGTCAATTACCATATCATGCATGGATTTCATAGAAAATTTTTGGTGTGGTGATGTCTTTTGGAAGGCCTGGACACTCAATGTTTTATTGTTCATATCAAAGGTGCAGTCATTATTTATTTCCTTTGATCAAATATTTTCAAATGAGATCTCTCAAATCAATTATAGACAGACAGGTACTCTTGCTCTCCTACTTCGGATAAACCCAGTCTAGATTAACATACGGAATAACTATACAGGGCAGCTCATATGCTGCTTATGAGGCCTTTCTTGAACAAAAGAGGATTGTTCGATGTCTAGGTAATGTTCCGAGTGACACCTCATGTAGGGAACTATTCAAACGAATTAAAATTCTTCCTCTTTATGGCCTACATATATTGTAACTCCTAACGTATATTCATAAGCAGCGCTGAACGCTGGTTCATCATACAAGATCCAAAAATAAATCGAAAGAAAAAAAACTAATCGACAAAGTGTTTCTTTTCAAGAAAGAGATAAAAATACTTCTCCTATACCTCACTCCTTATAGCATATATGAATTTCTTGATAATGTTAGATGAAATATTATTTGTATATTTACAATGTACACGTAAATTACACATAAATATTGATTGGATGTGACTCGTTGGACAGCTCCGTTTTCAAACGTTTTTCTGTTGGAGATACAGCAACAAATTAGTACAAAATTGACATATAATTGTAATTTTCCAAAACATTTTGAGGACGGAGACGAACAAGACAAGTTCAATTGAAGTTTATTTTTGATGACGCTTACTTAAAAATTTATTTTTTGATGATCCCTGACAAAAAACTGACGTCTTTTTCTACCAGCGATTATAAATTTCGAACAATATCAATCCAAGTGGTTTTTCTTACCTTGCAGAGAACGTCAGCCATGATCATCCGCCCCTCAGCATCCGTATTAACCACTCGCACCCTGGCGCCTGATCTCGCAGTGATGACCTCATCAGCAACGTAGCTGTTGGATCCTATGCTGTTCCTGACAACTCCCAATCCGCCAACTACTCTTAGGTTTTTCGGCTGCAATAGATTAACGACTTGCATGAAACCTGCCACTGCCGCTGCACCACACTTGTCTCTAGACATACCCGCCATGTTTCCGCTAATTTTAACGTCGGCGCCACCAGTATCGTATGTAACACCTGGTTGGGAGAACAAAACAAACATAATTGCAATAACTTCATGAAGATTTCAACATATGGTGTCTGCCAAAATGTTGGAACCATATAGGAAACTTTCTTATTAACAGTTTCTCAGAAAATTTCATTCTTCATAAAAGTTGGTGCATTCAATTAGAATAAGCACGCGCATATCGGTTATTGCCAGTGGCGTGCAACTAACTGGGAAATGGCTGATGTTCTAAATTAACTGTAGAGTAAAGCGACATTAATATGCAAAATATCGAAAAATATTTTTGGAAAATGTTGTTTGTAATTGAACGATATTCCCATCAGTTATCCAGTTTAGTCTACCCTTTTACTAATTTTGACAAGTAGGTACTTATAAAGATTTGGCCACAATTTTTAATGGAAATTATCCACAATAAATTTTGAGTAGTAAGTTACTGAATTAGCATAAATTATCTCTCAAAGCAATTACCTGATCTGATAAAATCTTGAATATGAGTAAAAAAACATTAATGGATAGATAATCAAATGAAGCCAAGATACTTAAAAACGAAATAAAATTGGCAATTGGTGGACTAAACTGGATAACTGCGAATAACAGTCAGTTGCAAACAACTTTTTTCAAAAACATTTTTCGATATTTTGCATATTAATGTCATTAATCTTTAGTGAATTTAGAATATCTACCTTTTTCCGCTTAGCCGCACGCCACTGGCAATAACCGATATGCGCGTACTTGGTCTAATTGAAATTTCCAACTTTTATGAAGAATGAAATTTTCTGAGAATCTATTAATAAAAAAGTTTCCCATATGGTTCCAACATTTTGGCGGACACTGTTTTTAGAATTATACAATCATTACATCCATGATTTGATTTTTTCTTCATATTTTATCATCAGTTTCATCCGATGAGGAAAATTTCAGGAGTATTCTTGGCACCTTGTTCTACATATTATACAGGCTGTAACATGAGTACTTTGAAATATTTAAATGACCTATTCCTGAGACAATTTTGAGAAAAAAGTCTATATAAACTTGTGTCCGGCAATGCTTCGTTTCGGAGATAGAGAGTGATGAAATTGATTGTTTTGTGTTTTAAAGATTACTTTAGCAAAAAATAAGTTTTTCGCATGAAATGGTACCCGGGGTTTATTTGAGATGGGAAACTATAATTTCGTATTAATTTTTATTTAGCACCTGAAGAGTCTAGAGGGCACTGCGTACGCTGTAATAATTTATTTTTCATTATACCTATCTGGAAAACACTATATTTATATGCTTATTTAGCATACTGAAAAAGAGATTCTTCCGTGCGCCCGCACGGAAAATTTTTCCTTGCGCTGGTGTCATTATAGCTGCCTATTTACATGTCAAAATTGAATAATTTGTTGTAGAACAGTTCTCTAGAAATAGCAAATTGTTTGAATATTTCCCTACCAACAGGGTAAATTACGGTTGTTTGGTGGCAAATTCTGGATATTTTTGTACCATAAATATTTGAATTTCAATTTTAAAATGAAGGAACAAAAACATGTGTTATTATGTTTCGTAACAATCTGTGGGTTTCAGGTAGATATAATGAAAAATATCGTTCATTATTCGTTCATAAATACTTTTTCCGTGCTTGCACGGAAAAAGCCTATTTTCTGAACTCGTAATGTAATATACTAATAAATTGCTCTAACTTATTGAACAATGAACTTTTGGCACATTTCATGAAATAAACTTTTTTTCCCACACCTTCTTCAAGAAAAAAGATACACTTCCTCAACAACGCTGGATGTAATATTTTCGAGATATTTACAATTTTCTATATCGATGCAAGTTACTTAAATCATAGGGCGCTAACTTTTTTTTAAATTATTCGTTTTAGAGATAAAGATCGTTGAAATTTTCCAAAATATGGTTGGTTTTCCTCATAAGTTTTTTGCAACTGCAGTAATTTTCATCGAACTTTATATGCAGTATACCCGGACAGACTTCCGAATGGATGGTTCACAGATGATTCGGAAATAACCCCAAGCGGGTGTATACAATTGTGAAGCTAGGACAAATATTTAAACTTGCCGGGGTCCTATATAAATGCGATCGTATTCCAGGAGGAAATTCACGCCATTGACCCAACCTCACACATAAATTAATCAAATTTCTTGTTGAGCGGCTTTAAGAGCACTTGGCTCGTGCCGATCAACTTCTAAGTTAGTATGGAACTGACAAAAAAAGACTCTCCTCAATAGGAAGATTCAGCAATCTGTCTCTGATCTGGATTACTGGCCTCTCTGGCATGCAAGGCAATGAAGCGACTCAACCTAAACTTGGCATTTCTTCATGTGTTACCATCACAGAATACTTGGACTGCAAGAAGAGTATCAGACTTCTGGCATGACTCACCAGGATTGGTACATTCCAAGACATTTGTAATTCCTTTGAAAAATGTCACCAAACAACATGTCAAGACTAGGACAACCGGATACCGGAATGCCGTCTATCTTGCTAATTCATTTTAATGCTCATTGTGAACAAATACAGATTCCTTTATTTGTCTGCTATCCTGAATGATTCGTCATATAATAGTGATGTTACTGTTTCTCGGTTTCTGTCACAACTAATAATTAATGGTTGTATTGTGAAGGTTTCCCCAAACCAACGCGGGAACGCGGGAGCGGGAACGGGATGAATAAATAAATGAAAAATACATACTGGTGTGATTATTCGTATTCTGAAACGCAGACAAGCAGCGAAATATACATGGTTTGCTACTTTTACTGTTTTTTTAGAAATTCGCGCGGTTCCCATGTTCCGTTCCCGCTCCCGCGTTCCCGCTTTGGTTTGACGGAACCTTAATAAATCATAGCTACAAAAACCTTATCATCCCAGCTCTAATTCTTAACAAGTGGTGCCGAATAAACTGTCAAAAATTATAATAACAGGACATTATCCAAATGAAGCAAGAGCCTACTATAGACGATTCCAAAATAATTAATTTCGTCTTGCAAATAACAGAAAATTGTATTATATTTTTTTTTCGTTATAAATGTCACATATATTAAAAAATTGCGTGAATACAAAAATATTCTCAATAAAACTGAAAACTCATTTTTGAATTTAGAATCTATCAGCGGCGCATTGCAAAAAAGGTTCAAGGGAAGAAAATGTAACAAGAAAAAAATCTATCATTCTCAAAATTATTTGGCATGCCCAATTATCTAATCCCTACAGCATAATCTGTATCTCAAAAACTGCAGAAGAAAAACTAAGAAAATCTTTCAACACTCTATAGATCGGTAACGAAGCGTTTGCGGACCTATGATTATTCAAAGTTTTATAGTTTTGAAATAATCCGAAGAACCTCTATCCATATGTACATGACATTTAAGAACAACCTGTATAAGAACTCATTGTAAACTCCATCATTAGTTACTTGATAATGCTGTAAAAGCCGAAACCGCTCGTAACAAGTAAACTAAAATCGTGTGGAATTCAAACAAAAGTTTTTAATTATTTGAAACAATTAGTATTCACTTTTGTTATTTAAAAACCTCGTGATCACGAAAATATGTCGTAAAATACGTTTTCATGTAGGTACCAAATGATCCGCTTGGTAAAATAACCTACCGTGTTGATATTGGTAATATGTTTTTGATATTTCTGAAATTCTCTAATGGCTGTTTGTTTCTGCATGTCTGACAAATAAAAAATCCGTTGACCTCAGATTTGGCAGGAATTAAAAAACTAATAACTCTGGTGCCAAAAACTAGTTAAATTAATAAGATATTGAGAATTGTATTGAAAAAATGTGTTTGGAATCCAACGAGGGCCAATTTTGAAGCAGATTGAAGACAAAATGCCATTTTATTCCTCTATCCTCACTAAGAAACATTAAGCATTCCTGTTTTATCTGGGCACATGAGTTTCAGTCAAAACTAATCAAATATTTGCTGATGATTGGCAAGAACCATGAAGCCGGTATGAAGGTATTCCACCCATTAAATCGAAAAATAATTTCAGCTAAGTATTGTAATTAAAGAGAAGTAGTTCTTGTAGAAAATATTGCCAAGATTCTAACAGATATAGTTCAACAGTCGTAGGGGGCAGTAGTTGTTTTCTGTTAGATACCTATTGTATAAGTTAAAGCGGAAGAGTGGATTTTGTAATCAATTTTTTATTATTTGATTAATTGTCTTCCGTCAAGTAGTATCGACATTGTTCTCATGAAAATTTGTGGAATAGACATTTTGCGGAAGATTTATTATGAAAACACGATTCAGTCTTGTCACTTGGTCTTGCCCGGTATATTGATGATATTAGCAAGACGGCTTTGAAAAAAGATCAACTTCTGATGTAACAATAAATGTCACAATAACTTGTTGACAATGTTGGACTTGTCGTTCTTTATCAGTTTTTGAGTTTTTGAGAAAACTGCGTATACAAGAAACTATTGAAATAGTTTTGCTATATGGCACATATATCACAAGGGAAGTTGCTGAAATTTCCCATGGGATGCAACCAGAAAAAATGTGCATTTTACTAGAGTGGCAAAGATATTGCAAAAATTTAGGGAAACTGGTTCGGTTGAATACAAAAATAAAAGTGATCACTTTGGACATGTTGTAAATAAAGAAAATAATAAAAACAATGTTTTAATGACCGTCCTGAGAGACAAAGAGTATCTCAAACCTCTGTTGGACGAATTTTAAAGCAAACTCACTTTCACCCATCCAAACCAAACTCTTTGCAATTACTGCGAGACAGGGATTCTGCCGCTCGATTTAATTTTTTTGCGTGGTTCCAGGGAATGTTAGAAGACAACCATGATTTTTCAAAAAAGGTGCTATTTTCATTTTCTGACGAAGCAACTTTCACCTCAAATGGTGTCGTCAGTTCTCAAAATTGTGGATGGTGGGAAAATCATAATCCTAATTTTAATATTGAAGCCAAGGATCAATAAAGTTCAAAAGTAAATGTATGATGTGGAATTTTAAATGAGCGAATTGTAGGTTCCTTCTATTTTAGACAAAGTTGAAATGATGAACGTTATTAGAACTTTTTACGGACCGAGATATCTACATCTATCGACAACCTACCATTACAATACCGGATTCATTTATTTTTTCATTCTACGAATGACGTGCGGGAGTGGTTGTATACTGAGTTTGGTGAGCAGTGGATAGGTCGATATTCAGGTAATCCTTGGCCTGCTAGGTCTCCAGACTTAACGCCGTGTGATTTTTTTATGAGGTTATCTGAAAAGCAATGTTCATGAACAGCGCCTATTTCGAAATGTAGAACATTTGGAAATATAAGGAATTGTGCAGCACTAATCAACAGAACTATGTTGAAAAATGTTCGCCGCGAAATGTTTTCTAGAACAATTCTATGTACGGATCGCGAAGGTGTTCACGTGGAATATTGAATATTTGTACATTTATTTAGTTTTTTGTTTTTCTAAATCCACCTAAACAATACTAAATTCAATTAGGATAAATAATGCATTATTAACTTTTAATGAAAAATATTAGTTGGTTTCAATTTTATTTACGGGTTGAGAATTTTGAATAAGCTCAAAAGCATCAATATACAGGTCATGACTACACCTAGTGCCAAGGCTAAATCGTGATTTTATAATTAAACTCCAGCAAAATATCTATTCCACAATTTTTTTTTTACCGGCTCTTATGTGATTTAGGTTATTGAAGCTGTTTCCAGATAAACCAAGAATGTTTCTCAGTAAGGGTAGAAAAATAAAATGGTAGGAACTTCTGTTTTTTTTGTTTCAATCTGGTTCAAAATAGGGTCCTCGTTGGATTCCAAACACATTTTCTCAATCAAATTACTCGATATCTTGTAAATTTGACACATTTTTCGGCACCACAGACAACTTTTTTTTAATTCCCTCCAAATCTGAAGACACGTGATATAAGTAGCAACGGATTTTTTAGTTGTGAGACATGTAGAATTTTACTGCCCTCAGAGTTTTTAGCGGACACTGTTTATATAGTCTCTAAATCGGTTTTACGGTGTACGTATTCATATGCAAATGGATAATTCAGATATGTATGCATTATGTTGATCAATGAAAGTATTTCTATGACAAAAATATGTAACCAACTATCAGACTGGAGAAAAACTGAGGGAACCGCAATCGTATCAGTATACACACCACTTTATCCGCATTTCCGGTATCTCAAAACTTCCGTAAGTAAGTATGTGTTCTTTGATTTGAATGCAGCGAATTCTTGAAATGAAATTTTTTTGTCAAATACTGAAAAATAAAAAATACATTGCCTCACCTTTTCCTACCAAAAACAACGTTTCTTTGACAGTTCCAGCTGGATTATACTCCAGGTAGATTATTCTTCCTTTGTGCCTTTCTTGCACACTTGCCGCTCTATCCACTGCCTCGAACAAAGGATAATCTTTCTTGAATTCCCGAATATCGCTCACGACATTCAATTTGATATTCGACCCAGAAAATAAATTCCGGACGTACTCTTCGATTTTCGGGGGAGCCATTCTCTCGGGGTCGCTATCTCCAATGTCGCAAGCTACTCTTCTACCGGCTTCGAGAATTCTCGCAATAGTTACGAGACTTTTCGTTTTATCTGAGTTGTGAGTGAAGACGCCGAGATGTTCGACTTTGTGAGTTTTAGACGGATCATGTTCACGGACTTGGATTGGCTGAAAAAATATAAATAATTGGTTTTTGTGATATGGCGACTGTTGATTTGCTATAAACAATGCAGAGGAAATTTGCTTTTTGTAATTTTATCGAATCAAATGAAATTGAAGAAAAAATTGCTGTGTGAACTGCAACTACAGTGCATAGAGTGATGAACCGCTCAGATGCATCGATTCCATAGACGTATCGTAGTTTCTTGGACCGGGTAGCTATAAGTACTGAACCACAATCTTTCAAAGACCATCCCTTTTTATAACTGTAGGTACTGATAGAAGGGTTAAGGTCACAAGCAAGAATTGTAGTAGTAGGTACTCGGTATCGATGGTGTATGGTACTTTCTGGATATTATTTGTGTGTGCTTCTGTGTTTAGCTTGTGAATACGAAATGAGACTTAAGTATTATGAATGCTGACCAAGGTCCTTCAAAGCTGCCAAAATTGGGACCACTATCTTTAAATGAAAAAAATATTAATTTTAAACTGTTTAAGTTCGTTGCAAAACAACAACGAAAGTGCCAGTGTGGATGAGACTGTTACAAAAGCATCTTCTATGTTGTGCATGGCGAAGACCACCATGCACAAATTAATGAGAGAAAAGAGAACTGGAGCTCTTCAACCACCAAAAACATCACGGGTCGACCACAGATCACGATAGAATGGTTGAAGCAGAGGAAGGCGTAAAGTCCATGCGTTTTACCTAAAAAGTAAAATTCCCACACTGGATAAAATTATGTCTGCAGTTCAAGCTGATCCGGAGTATCCAACTTTCTCTAACATGACATTAATCGAAAACAAATCGGCACTATGTATACCAAACATAAGAGACATCCGTACTGAAAAATAAACCATATGTGGAAAAGAGACTATTAACGCAATATTAAACAAACCCGAAACGAAGACCGCTGCATTTATTACCTGGACGAAACATGGATGAACGGAAAATATACTGTGTTTGTGTGAAATAGAGATTTGGCATCGGAGAATCCATTTGCCACAGAATTGTATTAAAATAGTTTCAATTAGATATCGAGATTGTTATCTCTGAGAAAATTAACTAATTTGTCTAAGATATGTTTATCATTCAAACTTAGTATGGTGGTTAGGTTGGTAGGTAATGGTATATTGTTATCGATAAAGGAATTCAATAGTTTTCGGCTAGCATGTTGGTATTTTGCAAAAGCAAAAATATATGGTTAAAGTCAGCAATTGATTCGTTATCACAATCACAAATATCAGATGTCCAGGATATTTAGCATGATATAATTTTAGACGAGTGACGGTAAGAGTGACTGCTAACTGCATATTCGTCTATATGTGGAACGCTGCTCGGCAACGAACGATGGATATTTTGAATTTTTTATAAAATTTGTCCAATTATTCTCCCACCTTGTATAGGTGTCTTTTTTGCCAATTTGAGTAATTATATCTTTGAAATTATATTTGTTGTCGATGTTATCAAATTTCGTTGCTTCCTTGGCTAAAACATCAACTTTATTATTTCCTGAAATTCCAGCATGGCCTTTAACCCAGATAAATATTACTTCTTGCTTTCGTATGAACAGTGTCTGAAGGGATTTTTTGATGTTACACAAATGTTTAGAAGATGAGAGATTTTTAAACGATTTATTATCAATGGCTTCGAGGGCGGACTTGGAGTCTGACATAATAAAAGCATTTTGTGTTGGTTTTTGCAAAACAATACAATCTAGGGCACTTTCTATAGCTAAGATCTCGGCTGTGAGTATGGAAGAGAATTCTGGTATTTTATATTGAATTTTGACTTCGAATTTAGGAATCAAAATTGCAACACCTGAACCATTCGAAGTTTTGGAATCATCCGTGAAGATTTCAAAGAAATTATCATATTTAGATATAATTTTTTAAGCTCATTTTCATTGGCAGTGTGGGCCTCAGAATATGTAGGAAATATAACAGTCGGTCTGAAAATTACCTCTGAAAGTTCAAGATTAAATACTGGTAGTTTTTGTTGTGAAGGTATCAAGTTAATATATTTGTTAAATGTTATACTGGCATCGGCTAAGGGTAGACTGTTTTTTTTGCTCCAAGATGTATTCTTCAAATTTTCTATCGAAAGTTGAGCAATCATTCTATTTAGTTCATTGAAGGAATTGACGTTTATTAAATAGCAAATTTTTTTGAATGCAAAATAATCACGTCTAATATTCAAAGTCGGTTCTCTTGCTTCTGCAAGAATAGCTTGGATGGGCGACGATTTGAAAACTCCAATACATATTCTTATAGCACTATATTCTATTCTATCAATTTTTTTCAAATGAATGTTAGCTGCGGAACCGTACAAGATACCTCCATAATCAAGTATTGACCG
The DNA here is from genome assembly GCA_944452925.2 of Chrysolina oricalcia. Classification (NCBI taxonomy): domain Eukaryota; kingdom Metazoa; phylum Arthropoda; class Insecta; order Coleoptera; family Chrysomelidae; genus Chrysolina; species Chrysolina oricalcia. The sequence continues at coordinate 48,671,476 of OX101820.2, read as the reverse complement.
AATATAAGCCCGGTAGAAAAGGAGAGCGATTTTAGGATCAGCCCCCCATTTAGTTTTAGTGACACGTTTCAACATATTTATTTCCTTTTCAGCTTTACTCATGAGGTGGTTGATGTGGCTGGACCAGAGAAGTTTGGTTCCTAATACAACACCTAAATATTTATATTCTCTCTTTATAGGTATTTCAACACCACTCAGAGTAATTTTGTCGGGGGTTCGGAGTCTATGTCTGATAAAGAAAACTACTGCTGATTTTTCAGGGGATATTGTTAGGCCGTAATCACTAAACCATGTCTTAAGGCAATAGAAGATATATTTCAGTGTTTTAATACATTGATTGTAGTTATCCTGTATAGTATAAAAACAAAAGTCATCAACATATTGGTTGATTTTCACGCCCGAGTCAAAGATGTTTTGTATACTATGAGTGTATGCATTGAACAGCAACGGGCTGGTAACCACACCTTGGGGTAGTCCATTGTAAATCATCCTGGGCCCATGCAAGATATTATTTTGATCTTTGATATATATTTTCCGATTTCTGTATAGATTCACTATATTGCTTGATATATGAGGATCAACATCCAACAAAATTAAACTTTCAGTAAGTAAGTTCAGATTGACAGAGTCGTATGCACTTTTTAGATCTACGAAGAGACAACCAACATATGAGTTTTTCGAAAAGGAACATTGCATATCCGTAAAAAGCTGAGACACAGCTTCTGTAGTTCCCATGCCACGTCGAGATCCATATTGTGAGGATGGTAATTTGGAATTGTATTCCAATAACCATTCCAGTCTAGTTATAATCATACGATAAAATGTTTTTGTTATACATGACATGATAGATATTGGTCGGTATGAAGATGTTAAATTCTGATCTTTTTTTTTTGGTTTGAGTATAAGTACCATGATAATTTCTTTGAGCTTCTCAGATATACCATTTTCCAGCCACCATTTATTATAGATTTTGAGAAAAGTTCTTTTAGCTAATGAAATATACTGTATCTCAGTATTAGCAGGACAGCAATACTAAGAGCAGAAGGCAAGCCTTCATCGAAGGAAGGAAGGAAGGAAGGTTTTGAATACACCATCAGGCATAAGATTAATTATCGTTCATATAGGTAGTTCAGAAGGGATTGTGGAAATAGGACTTTTGTATCGAAACGAACCGGTGGCTATCAAGACGAAGACATGAATGGTGACATTTCTGAAGAATGGTTTGAACAAATGATCAGTCTTATTCCATAGGGATCTACTATTGTTATGGACAACGCAAGATAACATTCTAGATGACAAGAACATTTACCCACAGGTAAATTGGACTAAAGGCAAACTATTGTAGTGACTTATCTCAAAATACATTGTTTTTCTAACTGATCCACAGAAAAAAGGACTTTATTGTATTGCTTAAATCCACAAAAATAAGTATAAAAAGTACATCGTTGACCAACTAGCTGCTTTACGTTGAGTTTCACGTTGAATTCAGAGCTGAACCCCATAGAACGATTATTGAGTGTCAAAAAAATGTAGCCTGGAAAAATACGACCTTCAAAATGAAACACGTTCAGTTATTTGTTTGTTTGAAGGTGGTTGACAATGTTTCACTTTGAGTAAGGTTATTCTGGACTTTCATTGTCTAAAAAAGAACAAAGAAAAATTCAATTCTCTGCAATTTTTAATCACGACGTTTCAACTGTAAAATTCATACAGTCGTTATCAAGTGTATCTCAAGGATACTTCTTATATATGCTGTGGATAATTTTCCACACATTACGGATTTCTATGCTAGCTTGACTAAAGACTTTGTTGTTCATAATATATGCACTCTCTTTAAACTTCCTTCTATAGCAGCCCTCTTCTTTATGGATGACTTCGGCTTCAGTCCATTTTATGTTGTGTTGGGTCGTCCAGACATGATCCGCTATCCCTGACTTTGATGTTTCTCCTCGTTGAGTGTTTCTCTTGTGTTCAGCGAGTCTAACGCTAAGTGGCCTCTTAGTTTCTCCAAGATAAGCTTGGCTTCCCTTGTGAATGCGGCGTAGCAAAAGGGGGAGCCCAGGAAATATTTCAAAGTTTCGACGATTTGGCAATTTGCCATTTTGTAAAATAAAATATATTAATGGGTATTAGACTTTTTATACTAGCCCACATCCCAACGAAGTCATTGAACGATGTCTAGTTGGTCGGATCAAATTACAAATTCTTGTAGCATAATAGTGAAATGTATTATAATTTCGTTACAATTTTTCTTTTTCTTGTGAATATCTAGCAAACAATTAAAAATGTAAAAACACGGTTAGGTGACTATTGCAAGGTTTTCAAATATGGGGCGGCAGTGACTCTATAATTGGCTTTGGATATTATTCGTAATGCTCGTTTAAGGAGTCTCTCAGAGTCTACAGCGTTTCCCCATAGATTTACAGCGTGATAAATGTGGGAGTGAAATAAGCCAAAGTATAGGCTGTTTTCAATACTGCCATGCTAGCACATCTGCTCAGTTTCCGTAATATAGTTGATTTACTTAGGTGCTCAATATGTACTGACCATTTTAATTTGTCTTTCATAACAATTCCAAGTATATAGTTTAACTTCTGAACTGTTAGCAATGGTATTGTGGTTAAAAAAACAATTATTTGAGTTTCGTTTTCATTGAGTTTCAAGACTTTCAAGACTGCTCAACTCACATTGACACAACCTTATGTTGACCAGCCTCAAAGCCCTCAACTAAGTCAGCCATTATAATATCATTTCAGTGAGTCAGCCACGAGTCTTTGTATTGCTTGAACAGTGGAACAGTTTCGTCTGAAGCCAACTTGCCTTCATGTAGCGTTTTGTGTACTTATAGTAAAGAACGAAATTAAGCGGCCTTCTAAAATAATATCAAAAAGTTTACCGAGAATCAGTATCATCGATATTGGTGGGTAGTTGCCAATGGTATTTTCACCTTTTTTTAAAATAGGGATTATTTCAGTTAACTTGAACTCATCAGGGAATTTTCCATTGGAGTCACAATGCAAGAAGAGAATAGACAGAGGTTCTAGAAGAAAAAATATTTACTTTTTAGTATTTTGCTTGTTCTGCTCGATTATATACTCAAAGGCGTTTGACCGCATCAAGCATGTACTTATTAATTATAAGTACATGCTTGATGAAGAGGAGATATTAATCTCTTCTGAATTACGTTGGATTCACATCGAGTGCAACTGAATTGATTAAAAATTACTTACAGAACTGATCACAATGTGTCATTTTCAAAAACTACACGTCGAATCCCATCATTGTCTGCAACGATGTTCCGCAAGGATCCATACTGGGCCATTTATTATTTGTGTTGTATATACCAAAATTATTAGATTGTTTTCAGCTCATGTCTGTTATATGCTACGCCGATAATACTCAAATCTACATAGAATGCAATGAAGATACCTTTGACATAACACAGAAAAAACTTGATGACTGATGAAATTATCAACCTAATATTGCTTTACTGCCAATAGCCTCGTAACCGTAATCTGGACAAGGTTTTTATAACTGCAAACAGAGTTGAGCTACCACTTACGGACATTTCTAAAAAGTTAAGTCTGTACCTCGACAGTTCCTTGAGATTTACACGACACGTTTCGCAAATTACGAAACGAGGGTACAGCAATTTCAAAATGATTTATTCTAATAAAATATTATTGAGCAAAAAAAACAAAATGACCTTTTGTGAATCTTTAGTGTTGGCACATGTTAATTTTGCGGACGTAGTATGTGGTCCCAATCTCTTTCAAACTGACAAGAGTAGATTGCAAAAATTACAGAATTCATGTGTGAGGCTGATAACTGGTACAAAATGACGCCACCACATATCACACCATTTGAAAGAAATCGAATGACTAAATATGGAGTCGCGGACAAAAACCCTAGTTATCTTTATGGAAAAATCAGTTACAGGACAGACGTACACAACTTCAACCTTCGATTCAGAAATCAGCTTACCAAACCAAAATACAAAACTTCGCAATTCAGATGATCTTTTTAATTTTTTTCCACCTTGGCTATTCAACAGGTTACCGAATCTATAAATGCATATTTCTCCAGGTGCATTGAAACAAAAACTGAAATGTGATATTATCTGGGTAAATTGACTATATCATGAAACCCTTCCATTAATTATTTAAATATAAGGTATCTCATGTATTATTCAGATATAATTCGTTATTTTTTCCAATTCTCACTCAATTATTATTATTTTTCAATTTGTATTTATGTATCAAAATTATTTTTCAATTTATATTCATGCCTTTTGATTATAATTATGTACTATGTATAAACTTATCAATAAAAACAATTATTATTATCATTATTTCGTACATATCAGAACAAGATGATTTTATTTAGTTTAAGAATGGCGTCAAGAACATTACATTCAGTTATTGGATGAAGAAAAAGTAGGTAAGTATATTCAAGTGATTTCAGTGGGCCAAGAATATTGGTTGCATTCTAATCGCAGTCAGGTAGTGAACTTATAATATCACTCGAAATATCAATGAATAAAATCATTATACTCGTCAGGATTTATAGCCACGTCTTTCGTTATCTTTTTTTACCTCTATCACTTTCCGTGTTAATTCCAGTAGGATTAAACTAAATTATCAAATTTCAATATCAACAGATTAAAAGCCTCAGCTTTGCTATTTGTTATATCTTGATTGTATTTCGATTTGGACTTATTATACAAATCATTGAAGAAATTTTCATTCGAGGTGTCCGAAATTGTTTTTAAGATCTAGAGAAAATATCTTAATTTCATCAAAAAATTTTTGTTCAAGATTGGAACACTTTTCACATGCAAATTTGTGTGATTATGGCATTGTACAGAGTTGTTCGTGAATCAGAATTTTTTCTGGACAAGCCGAATTAATGAAATCATTCCAGTTTATGGGATATAGCATTTCAACAATTCTATTGGTGTTAGCCTGTGTGATGACCCTTTTTGTCTTGAATACCTTCTCGTAATTAATAATATCAGAGTATATGGTGAGCGTTTGAGACTTTGGTCAGATAGGCATGGTTCGTCAGTTGAAGCTTTAATTAGTAATAATATTATTAATGCATGTGGAAGGTGGAGATGTTACTCTAGTAGAGCAAAAATAGTTGGTATAGTATTACCAGAAAGAACCCCTACCGTTTTTGAGTTATTACCCACTCTAAGACTATTTTTGGAGACTATAGCGCAACGAACGAGAAAATCAGATTTTGTCTCTGGCCAATACTTTGAAACGATTGTGTTGCCTCCTAACTCGAATATCGAAATTTAATGAAAAAATGTTCGAAACGACAATTTTTATTCTATCCACGGCAATTCTCGACGTGAAAATTTTCTTTCAAGTTTCAACCCTCTCAAATTTTTTTAAAACAGATGCCGAATGGTACCTCACTTGAAGGGGCTCAAAATCATATTTCAACAACGCTGTAGAAAAAAGTTCATATCAGTCACTAGTTCTTCAGAAATTCATTAATAAACTTTAAGACAGTGAGATAAGTAAGTATCCATGGTCCTCTAGATGAAACCGGAAGTTGCATGAAGCTGAATCACTTGTCAAAATGCAGCTCTCCAAATTTCATTCTCCAAATTTCATTTAATTATCTTCCAAAAAAAATAGTATAGGGGCGAGACAACTTGCGCGGACACACGGTGTATACATTATTAACGCACGCAAGTGAGAATTTCACGAGGAGACCATAGGCAGAGTCCTGTAATTACATAAGTGCGTTACTAAGGTAGTATCGCACGCATTGCTAACAATATTTTATCTACAACTATTATTGCTAACTATAAAAAATTCTTATAAGGTTCATATAAAGTCAAATATTTCGCGTTTCTGAACTGTAAGATGGCACTGACAAGATATGTTTTTCATACCATCGTAACAGCGATATTTTATATTTCCAAATAAATTACAGTTTTCTGCTGGAACATCTACCGAATATCCCACGGTCAATCCTACTGCTAATGCATTGTAGCCAAATCTCAACATTATTCGGAGTCCTGCGAAATAGCTCACATGATTATTAATTATTATCTGGTATTAATCGTGGTAATGTGGTTCAATGCATTATGTAGCTACATTACGGATAGCCGGATTAATTATTATTATTATTATTACATTTCTTGTTCGTTGTGGAGATGATTTTGTGATTTATTTCTCTTCAATAATGAATAATTTATCTACTGTATTATCTACATTAGAGATATAGAATATAAATAATATGTATAAGGCGAAGGGTAGTATTAACTGACTAGTTAAGGAAAAATGCGGATGGATCTTGAGGATGCAGTCAATACTGGGCTGTTTAAAAGAATACTCTTTCTTATTTGGTCGAGCTTTCAGAAATGTCCATTCTCTGTATCAAGACATTAAACATGAGTTTTATAGTTAAACGTCAATATTGATGACACATAAAAATTCATGATTCATGATGGCAGAAAACATCCAATTCCTTTTTTAATAATTATTATAATAATTTCGGTTCAAACTTTCCTATTATATTTTTTGAAACTTGCACACATCATCATTATTATTTTTCAATTCTGTTTTGCGTCCTCTTTTATTTCCAAAACTGATATTTTAAATCGCAAAACATAAAACTTATTACTTACATACTTCTTCAATTGTGTCCAAGGACTACAAGGCTTTAGGCGGACCAATCCAACATCCAACTGATGAACTGACAAACCCCTATAGACGTAACTTTCATTTTCGAAAAATTAAACAAATTACATGCTGTCTAGAACTATTGGCAACGCTGTACAGTAAATATGACAGAGACAATAATTCTGTGCAATATCTTGTGGACAGTAGCAGAACTATTTTTGTCTTTTCGTTCATGTACTACAGAGGAATCACTTACTGGAGCGATTTACCGTTTTTTGTCCGAGATTTTGAAAATCATTATTAAAAATATAAATCGTTTGATTTTATGTCTGAAAAATAGTATGATTAGTTCCTCAAGGTTCAGTCTTCTAAATTTCATATAAATATCACTTGCAAAAGCGATTCTTCTCAACTGTCTTTGATTTTATAACAAGATTTTCAAATTTTTTAAATCGTGAGGGAACTTTGAAGTAGAAAATTCTTAAGAAAATCGTGATTAGAGAGTTATTGCAACCTTATTGTGATGATACTTTAATAAAGTTTTCCTTTATTTGACATATATTCAATATGTCCTTTACAATTTTCTTTTATTAAAATATTTGATTTAAATAAAGGAAAATAAATTTTCCTACAAGCGTGCGTGATTCACCCTCTACCCGCACGCAATTCAGTTTGGAAAGTGTTATTTTCCCACAGTTGTGCGGGAAAAGTTTTCCCACACTAGTGCGGGAAATTTTTTCCCACACTAGTGCGGGAAAAACATTTATATGATATCCTCGTAAAATATAAGTGGTAAGTGTCAAAATATGAAAGTTCAAGCTTTTTTGTTGCAATACTAAGTGGGTTTGTTCAAAATCATCCATCATTTTGCACTATTTATTGAAAAAATTAACAAATATTGATAAATAAAAATGTATTGTTATGAAAATCACCATATATATAGGCTTTGATTGATCTGATAACGAGTAGGTAACAATTGATGTTGTCATGCCGATCAATACACAAATTTTTTTGTAATTGTCTGAGTGACAGATAAAGCGTTACTTATATAAAATTTTCGATTCAGTGAAATTGCCACAATGGATTATTCATCTGATGAAGAACTTCCACAAGAAATCGTGCAAGCAGCTGCAGATGCGAACTTAGAGTTATTGCCAACGAAATCTAAACAAAGGTATGAGAATCAATACACGAGTTTTATTGAATGGTGCAACAATAAGAAAGTGAAAACACCAAATAAAGAAGAAGTATTCTTAGCTTATTTTCTAGAAATGTCTGAAACATGGAAGCCGAACACTTTATGGGCAAGATATTCAATGTTGAAGAGTGTATTCAAAGTAAAGCAAAATTTGGATATTAGCAAATTTTACAAAATAATTGCATTCATTAAAAGACAGAATGTCGGTTTTCGACCGAAAAAGGCCAAAATCTTCACTCAAGAAGACGTTTCAAAATTTATGACTGAAGCACCCGATGACATATACCTCATGATTAAGTTAGTAGCAATTTTTGGATTAGCTGGTGCTTGCAGACGAGAAGAGCTGACAAAACTCACCATTGACGACATAGACGACAAAGAAAACCTGATAATTGTTAATATCAAGGATTCCAAAAATCATTCCTCTAGATCCTTCGTGA